>CAWUFW010003303.1:1200000-1862252 GCA_963921515.1 Calotriton arnoldi | reverse complement strand
GGGGTAGGGGCTGTACTGTCACAGTTGAATGATGAAGGTCAGGATCAGCCAGTAGCTTTTATTAGCAGAAGGCTGACCCCCTAAGAGAAACGTTGGTCAGCCATAGAGAGGGAGGCCTTTGCTGTGGTTTGGGCTCTGAAGAAGCTGAGGCCATACTTGTTTGGCACTTACTTCCTTGTTCAAACAGACCACAAGCCCCTCTTATGGCTAAAACAGATGAAGGGTGAAAACCCCAAACTTTTGAGGTGGTCCATTTCCCTACAGGGGATGTACTATACAGTGGAACATAGACCTGGGAGTAACCATGCCAATGCAGATGGACTCTCCAGATATTTCCACTTAGAACATGAAGACTTAACTGGTCAAGGTTAGTTTAATGTCCCTGCATTTGGGGGGGTTGTGTAGGAGAGTAGGATCTGCCTCTTATGGTTACCCCCACTTTTAGCTGTTTTTTTTTTTCAAAACCTTTATTATCAAATTCTGCATAGACAAAATACAAACTTTATCAATTCAGAGCATCATACATAACCCGTTGTTCACTGAATTATACATCAGAAGGCAATCACATTCAGATAGACTCGTTATTCCGTGCTGCACGACTATGGCACTGTGAACAACATTTTGCAAAGAATAGCGCCACAGGGAGAGGAGCAGTCCCAGTCGAGGGAAAAGATAGGGTTAGGGAAAAGGGCAATCACGGTCCAGCACCGGCGCCCGCCGCGGGCATAGTGCCAGCGGGGAGCGCGGGAGAGGCCGCCTGACTCGTCTGAGGACGGGAGTGGAGGTACGACACCAGGGGACCCCATATATCAGCTGGGCGGGATCTTGCAGGCATTAAGTCCCAAAATTCAGATAGTAAGGTCTGACATCTCGAAGCATCCTCAAGCCAGTGGGAGAATTGAGGCGCCGGTCTACGGCCCCAACACATAGCCACCCTGCACCGGGCGAGGACGAGCAGCATCGCGATCAGGCGGCGTGAAGCATCCAGGCAGAATTTAACAAAGCCCAGCAGGCACAACGGGGGGTCAGGCCGAACCCGCGCAGTCGTGATCTCAGATATAGCCGCACACACCGCTAGCCAGAAATCCGATACCCTGGGGCACAACCACGCAAGGTGAGTAAAATCCGCTGCAGGGGCGGAGCACCGCATGCATCTATCGTGGGGTGTAAGTCCCAGCCTATGTAGCTGAACCGGAGTGCGATACAACCTATGCAAATATTTAAAATGGATGAGACGAAGGCGATAGTTGGGAGAAAGCCTCTTCGTCTGATTACAGCAATATCTCCAATCTGCTTGTGCGATGTCCATGCCCAGCTCTTCGCCCCATGCCGTGCGTGCACGGTCGGTGGAGATGGAGGTGGTCGACAGCGTTATGGCGTATAATTTAGTTACCAATTTGCGAGGAGTGGGGGACGTGTATATGTAGTCAAGAGCCGGCATTGAGGGTGGGGGTTGGGGAAACGTGGGGTGCAGCGTCTTGCAGATAGCCCACAGTTGGTAAAAGAGCAGTGTGTCCATTGGGCCCGATGCGGCTGGAGGGGAATAAAAAGTGTCACCGGGGTAAAGGTCAGCCAGAATCGTCAGCTTCATTCGGGCAGCATGTTTGGTCATGCCTGTGGGTTGGAGAGGGGGGAAGGCAGGGTGTCGCACAATAGGCATAGCGTTAGCCGATAACGACGGTGAATTAGATAGACGGCGCAATCCCTGCCAGGCCCAACGCAGTGTCTCAACCGTGTTCACCTCGGCACCCGGGCGACACCTCGGGGCGAACAGGGCGGTAGTCAGCGGCCAGGGAGCCGCCAGGTCAGCTTCAACCGCCACATGCGGCTGATAAGGGGTGGGGTGGATCCAGAAATGTAGGAAACTGGCCTGGGCACTTAAGGCATAGAGTTTGAAATTGGGAGCGCCCATGCCGCCCGATGACATTGGGAGAGTCAGGATGTCATATGCAATCCGCGGCTGTTTACCCGCCCAGACCAGAGAAATGATCAAAGAGCGGATTTTGCGAAAGAAATGTGCAGTAAGAGGTATTGGAATGTTTAAGAAGAGATAAAGGAATTTCGGGAGGACCACCATCTTGGCAATAGCTATGCGGCCCGCCAGAGACATGGGGAGTCGGTTCCAATGGGGTATCTTAGATTCCAGCCAGTCCACCGCGCGCCCGAAGGTGGCCCTCCAGAGGTCGTCCGAGTTCCTGCTCAGCCATATTCCCAAATAACGGGTGGGACCAGAGGCCCAGACAAAAGGAAAGTCCGGCGTGAACGGCGTGGTGGCATCGGTAAGAGGGAACAACACTGACTTGCTCCAGTTCACCTGGATACCAGACAGTCCACCAAATCGAATAATTTCACGGACTAGGGGGCTGAGGTTGTCCTGGGGATGCCGGACATACAGCGTGATGTCGTCGGCATACAGGGAAACCAAGAGGGCGCGGGCTGCAAAGCCTATACCCTTCTGAGTATGGTGTTGCCGAAGCCGGGCCGCAAGCGGCTCCATCGCAATCGCAAAGAGCATAGGGGAGAGCGGGCAACCTTGTCGAGTGCCACGTTCAATCAGTATGGGTGCTGATACCTGACCATTAATTCGTAGGCGGGCAGAGGGGCGAGTGTAAAGAAGAGATATCTTATGAATGAACACGTTACTGAAACCTAAGCGCGGTAAGAGAAAAAAGAGGAAGGGCCACTCCAGCGTATCGAATGCCTTAGTGGCATCGAGTAGCGCGGCTACCGCGGGGAGGATTAGGGTTTATTTGATGAAGGACCGAGAATATAGTGCGAAGATTATGCGAGGTGGCACGGCCCGGAATGAAACCGGACTGATCGGGGAGGGCAATAAGGGGCATGAGGTGGAGAAGACGGGAGGCCAATAACTTAGCGAAGATCTTATTATCGATGTTAATTAAAGAGAGGGGGCGGTAGGAGTCCCTACTGTCAGCAGGTTTGTCCGGCTTGAGGAGTAGCGTTATCATTGCCTCGCGGAGTGATAACGGAAAGAGGCCTGTATCGAAGGAGTCGTTATACATGGCGGCCAAGTGTGGCACCAAATGTGCGGCAAAAGCCTTGTAGAACGAGGCGGGTAGGCCGTCCAGTCCAGGAGCCTTATCGCTGGGAAGACTATTTATAGCCACTAGTATCTCCTCCTTAGAGAAGGGCTCATCTAAAAATTCACGATGGTGGTCCTCAAGCCACACCAGTGCAAGGGTATCGAAATACTGTTCAAAGGCCTCGGGCGAAGGAGAGGGGCCTGCAGAGTAAAGTTGCGAGTAGTAGTCCATGAAGCAGACCTGGATTTCTACAGGGGAGGTGGTTCTGGCAAGACCGCCATCCCGAAGAGCCGCAATGTACGACGCCGCCCGAGGGGGACGTAGAAGATTGGCCAGGGTCTTGCCGGGTCGATCACCTTCTCCGAAGCAACGGGCTCTGGCCTCCCTACCCAAAAAAGAGAGTTCCCTGTCGGCCTCCGCAACAAATTCAGAGTGCTTAGCACGCAGTATCGCAAGGGTCTCTGACCTGGGGTGGGCAGCATATTCTACATCCAGGGCCTTAATCTCCGATTCAGTCCTGTCCAATACCACGCGGATGGAGCGGAGGACTCCTGCCTGTTTGGAGATGCACTCGCCTCGTATGACTGTTTTGAAGCCTTCCCACAGGTTGGATGGGGATTCCACCGAGCCGACATTTAAATCAAAGTAGTTTATAATCGCCGTTTGGATCTCATCGCTAAAAACAGAATCACGGAGGGCATTCGGAGGAAGCCGCCATGTGAATGAACGCTGTGGGGAGTTAGGGGGGCGAAGACAGAGCTGGACGGGAGCGTGGTCGGAGAAAGTGCGCGCCATATGTTTAACAGAAGTGAGCCAAGTGAGGACATCCGGTGAAGCAATCCATAGATCAATACGGGACCAGCAACCCCGGGCTCCAGTGACGCAAGTGCCCTCACGGGCATCAGGCCACATGTGCCTCCAGGCGTCATATAACGAGTTGTCCGTAAGTATGGACTGAAGGAGAGCTGTAGAACGAGGGTGCGACGAGTGAGAGCCAGAGCGGTCCTGGGCCGCGGAGAGAGTAATATTGAAATCCCCACCCCAGACGAGGGCCGCCGGGCCCAGGGAAGAAATGAGGTGCCATATATGTGTGAAAAAATCGGGGTCGTCCGAGTTAGGGCCATAGACAGTAGCAATCGTCACCGGCTGGGACATCAGGGAACCGTGCAAGATGACATACCGTCCGTCCGGGTCCTTGAATACCTGAGTAGTCTGCCAGGGGAGCCCCCTGCGTATCAGAATGGAGACTCCCCTAGAATAAGAGGAATAGTAAGAAGAGTGCATTTCCCCCCAATAGCGCGACTGGAGTCTGGTAGCAGTTTCGGGCAACAGATGGGTTTCCTGCAATAGGCAAACGTCGATCCTGTGACGCTGTAAATGAGAGTGAATGAGCCTGGCCTTACGGTGATCATTCAGACCACGGATATTCCAAGTCCAACATATGGTGTCAGTCATGGTACTCTATACCTGAATAAAGCTAGGGCGCAGAGCAGGGGGCCAGATAGCAGAGCGAGCCAGTGTAAGCGCTGGGACAACCAATACCCGACCAGGAAGGGAACAGGACATTCGCCAGAGGCAGATAGTGGGGCCAGCCAGTAGCCAGCCATTCGAGAAGGCCCAACCTTGGAGGGATCAGCAAGTGCGCTAAAAGCAAGAAGAGGAGGAAAAACAGTGCTGTCAAGTAGGAAGAGGATGTCGTGAACAGACGTGCAAATCTGAACATGACTAGCAGTGGCATGATGCTTTCTTATGAGAAACAGAGAATGAGGACACAACAACAATACGATCCCCATCAGATAGTAAACAAAACCCACGAGAAAACCCCCCCCAACCCGACCCAGCCCGCCGCACATAACGCAATTTAAAAACCAATTCCTGGCAAGTCAATAGCATACAGAGTGCAGACGACCACAGTCCAGAGCACACCCCCCCTCCCAACCTCCCCACCCTCCCTACTTGAGACCCCCCGAACACCCCCCCCGCACCCACACCAACCCCCCAATCAGGCTGAGATACCACCCGTACCCACCCCAGGAACCCGCAACTAGGAAGGAAACAGTGAGCAGCCAACAAGGGAATTATCCCGTGGGGGCATGGCAGCGCCCAGCATACACCCCTGCCAATAAGACAGGGTGGCCAAGCCTACGTGGTCAAGCAGACAACCAGAAAATACACCCAGAATACAGATGTGCTCCGCCCAGTCTCAAGCTTCGAACATCAGTGCCAGTGGTGGCACGGAGGACCCGCAGTGCCCCGGGCCAGCCAAGAGTCCGATCAATTAACATCGCCCACAAACACAGAGATCTAGTTAATATTTAGGTCAGTCATTGTCACTGAGTGGGGCCTCGGAGGCGGCCCGGGAGCCCGCTGGAGAAGAGCGTTCTGGACGGTCCAGCTTCTTAGCGAACACCAACGCCTCCCTAGGATCCGGGAAAGTGAGAGTCTTGGAGCCCTGACGGATTCGTAGCTTGGCTGGATAGGCCAGAGAGTAGGAGATGTTGTGTTTCTGTAGGAGTTTCTTGGCAGGCAGGAACTCATGACGCGCCGCCTGGACAGCCTGAGTGTAGTCGGGATAGAACGAGAGGGAATTGCCCTGGTGGCGGATCTCGCCCTTCTCTCTAGCCGCCCTGAGGATGGCGTCCCGGTCCCTAAAGTTCAAGATCTTAGCAATAATGGGACGTGCCGGCAGGCCCGGGGCAGGGCGAGGACCAAGTGAACGGTGGGCACGCTCCACGATGAACACGGGCGAGAGGGCCTCTCCGAACAGCTCGCGGACCAGCTGCTCCACGAAATCCTCCATACGGGATATGTTGGTGGACTCTGGCACACCCGTGATGCGGAGGTTGCTTCTCCGGGAGCGCGCCTCCAAATCCTCATTCTTATTGCGGATTACGGCCAGGAGTTTGTCCATGTGTAGCAGTTTCTGCCGATCCTGGGTGGCCGCATCCTCCACGTCCGACACTCTTGTTTCCACATGAAGCAGCCTAGCGTCATGCGTGTCCACCCGGGCCTTCACATTGTCCAAGCGAGTTGACAGTTGGTCTAGCTGGGCCGCGATGTTGGTGACGGTGGATTTTACATCCAGCATGATAGCTTTCAGGTCATCTTCGCGAGATTGCGGTGGGTCGGGTGGCGATGCAGGGTCCTCCCCTTCCACTCCGCCACCCTCCTGGCGCGTCTGGCGCCGTAGGTCAAATGTGAGTCTGGGCTGCTTGGGATCCGTTCGACCCATGGCGATCAAGCAGTGGGGAGCAGACCCAAGTGCGACGGGAGGCAGTCAGGCCCAAATGACGATGAACCAGCGGGGCAGGTGTGATGTCCAGGCTCAGGAGTGACCAGCGCCAACACTCGCGGACACAATGGCAGAGTGATTAGCAGGCTCGACAGTCGCTGGCCAGCCGCCCGGACCCCTCGACCACCAGCACAGGAATAAGGTGGCAGAAGAACGGCGTACCAGTGGCAAGGTGAGGCAGCGCACCCCTCGGTACCCACAGTCAGTGTGGAAGGCCTCCGGTGGGGGTCCCAGGATGAGGGGCCGCGCCAGACCAGGGAGAAGCGCCACCCGGAGGTCGCCAAGCAGAGTAGGTGGCAGTACGTTAACAACGCACAGAGGAGGGCTCACAGGAGTGGTGCCAGGCAGAGGAACAACTTGCGGGCACAAAATGGCGACCACCCGGTCCGAACGTTGTACGGCAGCAAGCTGTTGACAAGGTGGGGCCCAGCCGGTGTGGCGCCGCTATGTCCGCCCCTCCAGGGGTTCCAGGGGTTCCAGGGGCAGGTGTGGCAAGTCCGCCAGTCCAGGCACGGCGGGCCGGTGTGGAGTCAGAGACACGGCCGAGCGTCACTCCCTGCAACAGTGTCCAGGCAGCAGTATGCCAGAGAGGCTGTAGGCCAGGGCCCAGCCCACCACACAGAGGGCACCCGGCTCGAGGCAGCAAGGCTCCGTATATGCCGCGGGACCGGCGTCCAAGGCCCAGCAGCAGCCCTCCGGGAGCAAGGGGAGGGGTGAATGCAGCGAGGAGTCGCGGGGGCGCACCGCCCTCGTCACCAGGCCCGGAGAAGAGAGCCGGGGCCGCTATTTGTAGGGAGGCAGCAAATGGCGCCCAGGCCTGGCGGTACAACGGGTGCACCCCCAGCCCCGCCACAGACCGCCCCCACCAGAAACAACACTCACTGGGGCAAGCAGGCAAGCGCTCACCGGCAGAATCCGCAGCCGGCGCTCGGACCCCCGTCCGGTCCTGGAGAACAGCCCAGGAGCCCTCAGCAGGATTGGGCGGACCAGGCCCCGGGCAGGCTCAACAGCTCAACTCCGCTCCCCGACACCGCAGAGAATCAGGAGCGGGCTCGGTCTGCTCCCAGAGCGCCGGCGAGGAGCAGCAGTAGCGTCCCGGGCGGTAGCAGGTAAGGTTACTGCAGGATTTTTACGGATATAGCGGCTTGGCCGGCAGAGCCCACTCAAGGTGCGGCCATCTTGCAGCCGGCTAAGCCACGCCCCCCTGTTTTTCGACTTTAATCTGGCTGGGGCCCTGCTATTCAGGACCCCAGCCTAGCTGCTTCCTCTCTAAATTGATTCCCTGTACTTTAGGTACATCACAGATTGGATTCTGGAGTGCCCTTATAAGTCCCTAGTATATGGTATACTATGTACCCAGGGCATAGGTACCCCAGAGGCCTACCAGGGGCTGAAGCATGTATTGTGCCACCCCTGGAAGGCCATCCAAAATGACACCACAGGACTGCTACTGCAGCCTGAGTAAGGTGGTGCATGCACCCCTTGCAGAGATATAGGTCCCCTATATCTCACCTAACACTGCACATAGAAACCTATCAGTCACCCCTATGGCATGCCTTATCAATCCTCAAGGCAGGGTGCTTGGTTATATGTGAGAGGGTGCCCATGCATGAGCAGAGCCCCTCTGCAGCCCTCGGAATCTCCTATCTGGGGTTGTCTGTGGTGCAGCATGACCATATACTCTTAAGTGCATTATATCTAAACGGTAAATGCTAACTTTGGGATGGCTGCACGGAAACATGTCGTGTTTGGTGTCAAACACCTTGGAATCATACCCCCACACCAGTTCCTGGTGTGGGAGTATGATCCCACCCTTCTAGAGGGAGAGACATGACAGCACCGGATTACCCGGTACCAACTAAACAGAGCCTGGCATCACACAATGGATGCTACAGCCACAGACACGAGTCTGGCCTCCTGCTGCTGACCGAAACTCCAGCAGGGGAGGCCTGGACAATAGGTTTCCTGTCACAGGGAGGTGTGACCACCTCCCAGACAGGCCTTAGTGGATTGGGGCTGGGTGGTGCACTCTCTGAGTGCTTTGAAGTCCTGCACTGGGGGCACATTTGGTGTCCTCTTGTATACCCCAGTTCAAACCGGTTGCAGGGGCTGCTAGCCCCTGCTCTGGTGTGAAACTGGACAAAGGAAAAGGGTGTAGCCACCCCTCTTTCCAAACCCTCCCATAGGTGGGTCCCCAGAGTTAGTCCAACCCCTTTTCTTAGTATAAGTAAGGGAACCCTGGCAACAGGACTTTAGATATCCCTGGACAAAACTCTGAAGCTGAATCCTGGACCTTCGATGCTCTACATCAAGATTAGAGGACTGAAGAATCTCCCTTGGGGTCAAGGAGTGACTCCCCTGCTTGGCAGGCACCAATGAAGCGAGACGCAGAAACACTCGGACCGGTGTGTCCGTTCTTTACTTTGGCGTGAGAGGGGACCGGCTTATTAAGGTTCGGCCATTATCGACAAGACTTGTGTGTTGTACCTTGCTGCCAGAGAGTCGCTATTGGCAAAATCACGGGGGGCATCACTGGCCTAAGTTGGGCTGCCTATACTTGAACATTACCTACAAGGAGGATTGATTGCGCAGTGGAACCTTGACTTACGGTTCAGCCATTTTGCCTTGAAAAAGTCTGAATACTGATGTGTACAGACGAAACACGTGTTGGCTTCAATTACTGCTGGGAATTTGCTGTATATGAATAAATGCAAACTTTTTTAATGGATGTGACCTGTGGATGGTATTTGAAAACCCATACTTGATCTGAATAGGACATACTCGCCTGTGGACCTAAGGATCTCAATATCTGCTGCTAGGACATTTATTTATTTGATAAATATTTTTGTGAAATTCTTGATGACTACAAAGGGTGTGCTATGACTGTGTTTTTATAAATACCAATGAAGCATCTGTCTGGTCTGCATTTCTGAAGCTCCTGCTGGACGCTGAAGTCTTTGCATCACCAGAGTAAGATTTCCAGATTTTCCTGTGGCTGCTCTGAGTCCCCAGCAAAGCTGAGGCCCATAGCTGTTGTGGGTAACGTGGAACCGTGACCCCTGGACATCAAGCACATTTGCAAGTGCATCAACTTCCTGACATCTCTTGAAGCTGTGCTTTGGGTTCCAAGTAGCCCTAACCCCAAACACAAACTGCAGTGAAGATCACTTGCCTACACTTCACGAGTGTCCCGTGGGCCAGCTTCAAGTGCGACTGCTTGAGGCTCCTTTGCAATCTCTAGTCTGTTGGCTAGTGGGTCCCCACGAAGTCAACTCTTCAATTGCTTGGGCTCTTCAGGTTGCTCCAGATGTGCCCTGACTTACCCTTGCTGGGTGAGTCCCTCAGACCTTGCTGGTCTGCACCGGAGCCTGTTCTTCACTTCCCCATGACTTGCCGTTGCCAAGGCTTGTTGGGTTCAATTTGGTCTCCGACACCGCAGCACTCGACAGACTTTCTGGGACAGCTGGAATCCAGCTCCTGGTCATTGTTGACATCTCCTGGACCTAGTGGCTGAAGAGTCAAGGCATCTAACAACTCACCTGAAGCACCCGACATCTGAGGGCATTCGACTATCATGCCCCTGGTCACTGGCTAGTGACCCAGACTCTGTCCCCTATGCTTTCAGGTCTTCCTCTTCCTCGATCCAGGCTTGGATCGCTCCGGACACTCTTCTTCTCCACGGCAGCAGCACTTTTTCAGCGGTCGCCATTGAAAACGACGACGATTCCTGACACCTTTTAACACGTATGCACCCGGCTTCCCTGGGTGAGGTAACTCGAGTATTTCGGTACTCACATGGGTGTGGGCCCTAGAAACTCTTAAGTTTTAAGGGGTTAACTGGAAGTCCTCTTCGAAGTGTCCTTTTTCTTTAAAAATCTAACTGCGACTTTCCCCATAGAAGTCAACGGCGGCTCGTGGCTGTGTTCTCACACTGCATGCGTCCCCCGTGGGTCCCCTGTGTCACTACCTTGGGTGGTTCCTTGGGGTCCAAGCACTTCTACAGGCTCTAGGCCTTGTGTCTAGTTCAGTCGTGGGCTTATACCACTATTTTAGTATATGGTTTGGTACGCCCCCAGGGCTCAAACGTGTATTGTGCTAAATACTGCTGATATTTGACTTGTAACTTATGTACTTCGAACTCTAGCCTCATAAAGAGACTAGAGGGGTGTGTTTAAGACTAAATACATATATTTTATATATATACCTGGTGTGGTCCTCTTTCATTTGGTCACTCAAGAGATTATAGACTGGTAAAACAAACTGCTTTACATTCCTCCAAGTCTTAGCCTGAAGGCTGCTGTCCATAGCTACCACTAGGATAGCTTTCACTAATGGTTGTCTTTAACCTATCATCCATAAGGGGTTGTTTGGACTGGTGCAAGGTGCCCACTATAACTAGTGGACAGCATATGCCAGGCCAACTTCTCACAGTTTCTGCACCACTCATTCTTCTTTCTGCACCCCTCTACCCTCTTTCTGCACCCCTCTTGCCTCTTTTTGCACCTCTGTTCCTTCTTTATGCACTTCTCTTGCTTCTTTCTGCACCTCTCTTGCTTCTTTCTGCACCCCTCTTGCCTATTTCTGCACCTCTCTTGCTTCTTTCTGTACTTCTTTTGCTTCTTTCTGCACCTCTCTTGTTTCTTTCTGTATCCCTCTTGCCTCTTTCTCCACCCCATTTCCCCCTTTCTGCATCTCTGTTGCTTCTTTGTGCACTTCTCTTGCTTCTTTCTGCACCTCTCTTGCTTCTTTCTGCACCCCTCATGCCTCTTTTTGCACCCATCTTCCCTCTTTCTGCACTCCTCTTGCCTCTTTCTGCACCTCTCTTGCTTCTTTCTGCACTTCTTTTGTTTCTTACTGCACCCCTCTTGCCTCTTTCTGCACCTCTGTTCCTTCTTTCTGCACTTCAATTGTTTTTTTTGCACCTCTTTTGCTTCTTTCTGCACCCCTCTTGCCTCTTTCTGCTCCTCTTTTCCTTCTTTCTGCCCTTCTTTTGTTTCTTTCTGTACCTCTCTTGCTTCTTTGTGCCCCTCTCTTGCCACTTTCTCTACCCCTGTTCCCCCTTTTTGCATCTCTGTTCCTTCTTTCTGCACTTCTCTTGCCTCTTTCTCCATCCCTCATCCCTCTCTCTGTACCTCTGTTGCATCTTTCTGCACTTCTCTTGCTTCTTTCTGCACCCCTGTCCCTTCTTTCTGCAACCTTTTTGCCTCTTTCTGCACCCCTCTTCACTCTTTCTGCTCCCCTCTTGCCTCTTTCTGTACCTCTGTTGCTTCTTTCTGTACTTCTTTTGTTTCTTTCTGCACCTCTCTTGTTTCTTTCAGTAAACCTCTTTCCTCTTTCTCCACCCCTCTCCCCTTTTTTCATCTCTGTTTCTTCTTCCTGCACTTTGCTTGCCTCTATCTCCGCCCCTCATCCATCTTTCTACACCTCTGTTGCTTCTTTCTGCAATTCTCTTGCTTCTTTCGGCACCTCTCCTGTTTCTTTCTGTATCCCTCTTGCCTCTTTCTCCACCCCACTTCACCCTTTATGCATCTCTGTTGCTTCTTTATGCACTTCTCTTGCTTCTTTCTGCATCTCTCTTGCTTCTGTCTGCACCCCTCATGCTTCTTTATACACCCCTAGCTCCTCTTTCACACCCCTCTTCCCTCTTTCTGCACTCCCCTTGCCTCTTTCTGCACCTCTGTTGCTTCTTTCTGTACTTTTTTTTCTGCACCCCTCTTGCCTCTTTCTGCACCTCTGTTCCTTCTTTCTACACTTCTTTTGATTCTTTCTGCACCTCTCACTTCTTTCTTCATCCCTTTTGCCTCTTTCTGCACCCCACTTGCCTCTTTCTGCACCTCTGTTCCTTCATTCTGCACTTCTTTTGTTTCTTTCTGAAGCTCTCATGTTTCTTTCTGCACCCCCTTGCCTCTTTCTCTACCCCTCTTCCCTCTTTCTTCACCCCTGTTGCCTCTTTCTCCACCTCTGTTGCTTCTTTCGGCACTTCTTTTTTTTCTGCACCCCTCTTGCCTCTTTGTGCACCTCTGTTCCTTCTTTCTGTACTTCTTTTGTTTCTTTCTGCACCTCTCACTTCTTTCTTTACCCCTTTTGCCTCTATCTGCACCCCTCTTGCCGCTTTGTGCACCTCTGTTCCTTCTTTCTGCACAACTCTTGCTTCTATCTGCACATCTCTTGCTTCTTTCTGCACCCCTCATACCTCTTTCTCATCCCTATTCCCTCTTTTCGCACCCCTCATGCCTCTTTCTGCACCTCTGTTGCTTCTTTCTGCACTACTCTTGCTTCTTTCTGCACATCTCTTGCTTCTTTCTGCAGCACTCTTGTTTCCTTCTGTATCCCTCTTGCCTCTTTCTCCACCCCATTTCCCCCTTTCTGCATCTCTGTTGCTTCTTTGTGCACTTCTCTTGCTTCTTTCTGCACCTCTCTTGCTTCTTTCTGCACCCCTCATGCCTCTTTTTGCACCCATCTTCCCTCTTTCTGCACTCCTCTTGCCTCTTTCTGCACCTCTCTTGCTTCTTTCTGAACTTCTTTTGTTTCTTACTGCTCCTCTTTTCCTTCTTTCTGCCCTTCTTTTGTTTCTTTCTGTACCCTCTCTTGCCACTTTCTCTACCCCTGTTCCCCCTTTTTGCATCTCTGTTCCTTCTTTCTGCACTTCTCTTGCCTCTTTCTCCATCCCTCATCCCTCTCTCTGTACCTCTGTTGCATCTTTCTGCACTTCTCTTGCTTCTTTCTGCACCCCTGTCCCTTCTATCTGCAACCTTTTTGCCTCTTTCTGCACCTCTCTTCCCTCTTTCTGCTCCCCTCTTGACTCTTTCTGTACCAATGTTGCTTCTTTCTGTACTTCTTTTGTTTCTTTCTGCACCTCTCTTGTTTCTTTCAGCAACCCTCTTTCCTCTTTCTCCACCCCTCTCCCCCTTTTTCATCTCTGTTTCTTCTTCCTGCACTTTGCTTGCTTCTATCTCTGCCCCTCATCCATCTTTCTACACCTCTGTTGCTTCTTTCTGCACTTCTCTTGCTTCTTTCTGCACCTCTCCTGTTTCTTTCTGTATCCCTCTTGCCTCTTTCTCCACCCCACTTCCCCCTTTCTGCATCTCTGTTGCTTCTTTATGCACTTCTCTTGCTTCTTTCTGCATCTCTCTTGCTTCTGTCTGCACCCCTCATGCTTCTTTATACACCCCTCGCTCCTCTTTCACACCCCTCTTCCCTCTTTCTGCACTCCTCTTGCCTCTTTCTGCACCTCTGTTGCTTCTTTCTGTACTTTTTTTTCTGCACCCCTCTTGCCTCTTTCTGCACCTCTGTTCCTTCTTTCTACACTTCTTTTGATTCTTTCTGCACCTCTCACTTCTTTCTTCACCCCTTTTGCCTCTTTCTGCACCCCACTTGCCTCTTTCTGCACCTCTGTTCCTTCATTCTGCACTTCTTTTGTTTCTTTCTGCAGCTCTCTTGCTTCTTTCTGCACCCAATTGCCTCTTTCTCTACCCCTCGTCCCTCTTTCTTCACCCCTGTTGCCTCTTTCTGCACCTCAGTTGCTTCTTTCTGCACTTCTTTTTTCTGCACCCCTCTTGCCTCTTTCTGCACCTCTGTTCCTTCTTTCTGTACTTCTTTTGTTTCTTTATGCACCTCTCACTTCTTTCTTTACCCCTTTTGCCTCTATCTGCACCCCACTTGCCTCTTTGTGCACCTCTCTTCCTTCTTTCTGCACAACTTTTGCTTCTATCTGCACATCTCTTGCTTCTTTCTGCACCCCTCATACCTCTTTCTCATCCCTATTCCCTCTTTTCGCACCCCTCATGCCTCTTTCTGCACCTCTGTTGCTTCTTTCTGCACTACTCTTGCTTCTTTCTGCACATCTCTTGCTTCTTTCTGCAGCACTCTTGTTTCCTTCTGTATCCCTCTTGCCTCTTTCTCCACCCCATTTCCCCCTTTCTGCATCTCTGTTGCTTCTTTGTGCACTTCTCTTGCTTCTTTCTGCACCTCTCTTGCTTCTTTCTGCACCCCTCATGCCTCTTTTTGCACCCATCTTCCCTCTTTCTGCACTCCTCTTGCCTCTTTCTGCACCTCTCTTGCTTCTTTCTGAACTTCTTTTGTTTCTTACTGCTCCTCTTTTCCTTCTTTCTGCCCTTCTTTTGTTTCTTTCTGTACCCTCTCTTGCCACTTTCTCTACCCCTGTTCCCCCTTTTTGCATCTCTGTTCCTTCTTTCTGCACTTCTCTTGCCTCTTTCTCCATCCCTCATCCCTCTCTCTGTACCTCTGTTGCATCTTTCTGCACTTCTCTTGCTTCTTTCTGCACCCCTGTCCCTTCTATCTGCAACCTTTTTGCCTCTTTCTGCACCTCTCTTCCCTCTTTCTGCTCCCCTCTTGACTCTTTCTGTACCAATGTTGCTTCTTTCTGTACTTCTTTTGTTTCTTTCTGCACCTCTCTTGTTTCTTTCAGCAACCCTCTTTCCTCTTTCTCCACCCCTCTCCCCCTTTTTCATCTCTGTTTCTTCTTCCTGCACTTTGCTTGCTTCTATCTCTGCCCCTCATCCATCTTTCTACACCTCTGTTGCTTCTTTCTGCACTTCTCTTGCTTCTTTCTGCACCTCTCCTGTTTCTTTCTGTATCCCTCTTGCCTCTTTCTCCACCCCACTTCCCCCTTTCTGCATCTCTGTTGCTTCTTTATGCACTTCTCTTGCTTCTTTCTGCATCTCTCTTGCTTCTGTCTGCACCCCTCATGCTTCTTTATACACCCCTCGCTCCTCTTTCACACCCTCTTCCCTCTTTCTGCACTCCTCTTGCCTCTTTCTGCACCTCTGTTGCTTCTTTCTGTACTTTTTTTTCTGCACCCCTCTTGCCTCTTTCTGCACCTCTGTTCCTTCTTTCTACACTTCTTTTGATTCTTTCTGCACCTCTCACTTCTTTCTTCACCCCTTTTGCCTCTTTCTGCACCCCACTTGCCTCTTTCTGCACCTCTGTTCCTTCATTCTGCACTTCTTTTGTTTCTTTCTGCAGCTCTCTTGCTTCTTTCTGCACCCAATTGCCTCTTTCTCTACCCCTCGTCCCTCTTTCTTCACCCCTGTTGCCTCTTTCTGCACCTCAGTTGCTTCTTTCTGCACTTCTTTTTTTCTGCACCCCTCTTGCCTCTTTCTGCACCTCTGTTCCTTCTTTCTGTACTTCTTTTGTTTCTTTATGCACCTCTCACTTCTTTCTTTACCCCTTTTGCCTCTATCTGCACCCCACTTGCCTCTTTGTGCACCTCTCTTCCTTCTTTCTGCACAACTTTTGCTTCTATCTGCACATCTCTTGCTTCTTTCTGCACCCCTCATAACCTCTTTCTCATCCCTATTCCCTCTTTTCGCACCCCTCATGCCTCTTTCTGCACCTCTGTTGCTTCTTTCTGCACTACTCTTGCTTCTTTCTGCACCTCTCTTGCTTCTTTCTGCACCACTCTTGCTTCTTTCTGCAGCAATCTTCTATCTTTCTGCACCCCTCCTGCCTCTTTCTGCACATCTGTTCATTATTTCTGCTCTTCTTTTGTTTCTTCCTGCACCTCTCTTGCTTCATTCTGCACCTCTCTTGCCACTTTCTCTACCCCTGTTCCCCCTTTTTGCATCTCTGTTCCTTCTTTCTGCACTTTGCTTGCCTCTTTCTCCACCCCTCATCCCTCTATCTGCACCTCTCTTGCTTTCTTTCTGCACTTCTCTTGCTTCTTTTTGCACCTCTGTCCCTTCTTTCTGCACCCTTGTGCCACTTACTGTACCCCTCTTCCCTCTTTCTGCTCCCCTATTGCCTCTTTCTGTACCTTTGTTCCTTCTTTCTGCACTTCTTTTGTTTCTTTCTGCAACTCTCTTGCTTCTTTCTGTATCTCCTTGCCTCTTTCTCCACCCCACTTCCCCCTTTCTGCATCGCTGTTGCATCTTTATTCACTTCTCTTGCTTCTTTCTGCACCTGTCTTGCTTCTTTCTGCACCCCTCGTGCCTCTTCCTGCACCCATCTTCCCTCTTTCTGCACTTCTCTTGCCTCTTTCTGCACCTCTGTTGCTTCTTTATGCACTTCTTTTGTTTCTTTCTGCACCTCTCTTGCCTCTTTCTGCAACCCTCTTGCCTCTTTCTCCACCCTCTCCCCCTTTTTTCATCTCTGTTGCTTCTTCCTGCACTTTGCTTGCCTCTTTCTCCGCCCCTCATCTATCTTTCTGCACCTCTGTTGCTTCTTTCTGCACTTCTCTTGCTTCTTTCTGCACCTCTCCTCTTTCTTTCTGTATCCCTCTTGCCTCTTTCTCAACCCCACGTCCCCCTTTCTGCAACTCTGTTGTTTCTTTATGCATTTCTCTTGCTTCTTTCTGCACCTCTCTTGCTTCTTTATGCACCCCTCGTGCCTCTTTCTGTACCCCTCTTCCCTCTTTCTGCACTCTTCTTGCCTCTTTCTGCACCTCTGTTGCTTCTTTCTGCACTTCTTTTGTTTCCTTCTGCACCCCTCTTGCCTCTTTCTGCACCTCTGTTCCTTCTTTCTACACTTCTTTTCTTTCTTTCTGCACCTCTCACTTCTTTCTGCACCCCTTTTGCCTCTGTCTGCACCCCTCTTGCCTCTTTCTGCACCTCTGTTCCTTCTTTCTGCACTTCTTTTGTTTCTTTCCGTACCTCTCTTGCTTCTTTCTGCACCCCTCTTGCTACTTTCTCCACCCCGTTCCCCCTTTTTGCATCTCTGTTGCTTCTTTCTGCACTTCTCTTGCCTCTTTCTACACCCCTCCATCCCTCTTTCTGCACCTCTCTCGCTTTTTTCTGCACCTCTGTCCCTTCTTTCTGCACCCCTTTTGCCTCTGTCTGCACCCCTCTTGCCTCTTGCCTCTTTCTGCAACTCTGTTCCTTCTTTTGGCACTTCTTTTGATTCTTTCTGTACATTTCTTGCTTCTTTCTGCACCCCTCATGCCTCTTTCTAACCCCTCTTCCCTCTTTTTGCACCCCTCATGCCTCTTTCTGCACCTCTGTTTCTTATTTCTGCTCTTCTTTTGTTTCTTCCTGCACCTCTGTCCCTTCTTTCTGCAATCCGTATGCCTCTTTCTGTATCCCTCTTGACTCTTTCTCAATCCCACTTCCCCCTTTCTGCATCTCTGTTGCTTCTTTATGCACTTCTCTTGCTTCTTTCTGCACCTGTCTTGCTTCTTTCTGCACCCCTCGTGCCTTTTCTGCACCCCTCTTCCCTCTTTCTGCACTTCTCTTGCCTCTTTCTGCACCTCTGTTGCTTCTTTCTGTACTTCTTTTGTTTCTTTCTGCACCTCTCACTTCGTTCTGCACCCCTTTTGCCTCTGTCTGCACCCCTCTTGCCTCTTTTGGCACCTCTGTTCCTTCTTTCTGCACTTCTTTTCTTTCTTTATGCACATCTCTTGCTTCTTTCTGTATCCCTCTTGCCTCTTTCTCCACCCCTCTTCCCCCTTTTTTCCATCTCTGTTGCTTCTTTCTGCAGTTCGCTTGCCTCTTTCTCCGCCCCTCATCCGTCTTTCTGCACCGCTGTTGATTCTTTCTGCACGTCTCTTGCTTATTTATGTACCTCTCTTGCTTCTTTCTGCAGCCCTCGTGCCTCTTTCCGCACCCCTCTTCTCTCTTTCTGCACCCCTCTTGCCTCTATCTGCACCTCTGTTCCTTCTTTCTGTATTTCTTTTGTTTCTTTCTGCAACTCTCTTGCTGCTTTCTGTACCCCTCTTGCTTCTTTCTATACCCCTCGTGCATCTTTCACACCCCTCTTCCCTCCTTCTGCACCCCTCTTTCTGCACCTGTGTTCCTTCTCTCTGCACTTCTTTTGTTTCTTTCTGCACATCTCTTGTTTCTTTCTGTATCACTCTTGCTTCTTTCTCCACCCCACTTTCCCCTTTCTGCATCTCTTGCTTCTTTCTGCACTTCTTTTGCTTCTTTCTGCACCTCTGATGCTTCTTTCTGCACCCCTCATGCCTCTTTCTGCACCCCTCTTCCCTCTTTCTGCGCCGCTCTTGCCTCTTTCTGCACATCTGTTCCTTATTTCTGCTCTTCTTTTGTTTCTTCCTGTACCTCTCTTGCTTCATTCTGCACCTCTCTTGCCACTTTCTCTACCCCTGTTCCCCCTTTTTGCATCTCTGTTCCTTCTTTCTGCACTTCGCTTGCCTCTTTCTCCACCCCTCATCCCTCTATCTGCACCTCTCTTGCTTTCTTTCTGCACTTCTCTTGCTGCTTTTTGCACCTCTGTCCCTTCTTTCTGGACCCTTGTGCCTCTGTCTGTACCCCTCTTCTCTCTTTCTGCTCCCCTATTGCCTCTATCTGTACCTCTGTTCCTTCTTTCTGCACTACTTTTGTTTCTTTCTGCAACTCTCTTGCTACTTTCTGTATCTCCTTGCCTCTATCTCCACCCCACTTCCCCCTTTCTGCATCGCTGTTGCTTCTTTATTCACTTCTCTCGCTTCTTTCTGCACCTCTCTTGCTTCTTTCTGCACACCTCGTGCCTCTTTCTGCACCCCTCTTCCCTCTTTCTGCACTCCTCTTGCCTCTTTCTGCACCTCTGTTGCTTCTTTCTGCACTTCTTTTGTTTCTTTCTGCACCTCTCTTGCTTCTTTCTGCAACCCTCTTCCCTCTTTCTCCACCCCTCTCCCCCTTATTTCATTTCTGTTGCTTCTTCCTACACTTTGCTTGCCTCTTTCTCTGCCCCTCATATATCTTTCTGCACCTCTGTTGCTTCTTTCTGCACTCCTCTTGCTTCTTTCTGCACCTCTCCTGTTTCTTTCTGTATCCCAATTGCCTCTTTCTCCACCCCACTTCCCCCTTTCTGCAACTCTGTTGCTTCTTTATGCACTTCTTTTGCTTCTTTCTGCATCTCTCTTGCTTCTATATGCACCCCTCATGCTTCTTTCTATACCCCTAGCTCGTCTTTCACATCCCTCTTCCCTCTTTCTGCACCCCTCTGTCCTCTTTCTGCACCTCTGTTCCTTCTCTCTGCACTTCTTTTATTTATTTCTGCAACTCTCTTGCTACTTTCTGTATCTCCTTGCCTCTTTCTCCACCCCACTTCCCCCTTTCTGCATCGCTGTTGCTTCTTTATTCACTTCTCTTGCTTCTTTCTGCACCTGTCTTGCTTCTTTCTGCACCCCTTGTGCCTCTTTCTGCACCCCTCTTCCCTCTTTATGCACTCCTCTTGCCTCTTTCTGCACCTCTGTTGCTTCTTTCTGCACTTCTTGTGTTTCTTTCTGCACCTCTCTTGCTTATTTCTGCAACCCTCTTCCCTCTTTCTCCACCCCACTCCCCCTTTTTTCATTTCTGTTACTTCTTCCTGCACTTTGCTTGCCTCTTTCTCCGCCCCTCGTCTATCTTTCTGCACCTCTGTTGCTTCTTTCTGCACTTCTCTTGCTTCTTTCTGCACCTCTCCTGTTTCTTTCTGTATCCCAATTGCCTCTTTCTCCACCCCACTTCCCCCTTTCTGCAACTCTGTTGTTTCTTTATGCATTTCTCTTGCTTCTTTCTGCACCTCTCTTGCTTCTTTATGCACCCCTCGTGCCTCTTTCTGTACCCCTCTTCCCTCTTTCTGCACTCTTCGTGCCTCTTTCTGCACCTCTCTTGCTTCTTTCTGCACTTCTTTTGTTTCCTTCTGCACCCCTCTTGCCTCTTTCTGCACCTCTGTTCCTTCTTTCTGCACTTCTTTTCTTTCTTTCTGCACCTCTCACTTCTTTCTGCACCCCTTTTGCCTCTGTCTGCACCCCTCTTGCCTCTTTCTGCACCTCTGTTCCTTCTTTCTGCACTTCTTTTGTTTCTTTCTGCACATCTCTTGCTTCTTTCTGCACCCCTCATGCCTCTTTCTAACCCCTCTTCCCTCTTTTTGCACCCCTCATGCCTCTTTCTGCACCTCTGTTTCTTATTTCTGCTCTTCTTTTGTTTCTTCCTGCACCTCTCTTGCTTCTTTCTGCACCCCTCTTGCCACTTTCTCCACCCCTGTTCCCCCTTTTTGCATCTCTCTTGCTTCTTCCTGCACTTCTCTTGCCTCTTTTTCCACCCCTCATCCCTTTTTCTGCACCTCTCTTGCTTCTTTCAGCACCTCTGTCCCTTCTTTCTGCAATCTGTATGCCTCTTTCTGTATCCCTCTTGACTCTTTCTCAATCCCACTTCCCCCTTTCTGCATCTCTGTTGCTTCTTTATGCACTTCTCTTGCTTCTTTCTGCACCTGTCTTGCTTCTTTCTGCACCCCTCGTGCCTTTTCTGCACCCCTCTTCCCTCTTTCTGCACTTCTCTTGCCTCTTTCTGCACCTCTGTTGCTTCTTTCTGCACTTCTTTTGTTTCTTTCTGCACCTCTCACTTCTTTCTGCACCCCTTTTGCCTCTGTCTGCACCCCTCTTGCCTCTTTCTGCACCTCTGTTCCTTCTTTCGGCACTTCTTTTGTTTCTTTATGCACATCTCTTGCTTCTTTCTGTATCCCTCTTGCCTCTTTCTCCACCCCTCTTCCCCCTTTTTTCCATCTCTGTTGCTTCTTTCTGCAGTTCGCTTGCCTCTTTCTCCGCCCCTCATCCGTCTTTCTGCACCGCTGTTGATTCTTTCTGCACGTCTCTTGCTTATTTCTGTACCTCTCTTGCTTCTTTCTGCAGCCCTTGTGCCTCTTTCCGCACCCCTCTTCTCTCTTTCTGCACCCCTCTTGCCTCTATCTGCACCTCTGTTCCTTCTTTCTGTATTTCTTTTGTTTCTTTCTGCAACTCTCTTGCTTTTTTCTGTACCCCTCTTGCTTCTTTCTATACCCCTTGTGCATCTTTCACACCCCTCTTCCCTCCTTCTGCACCCCTCTTTCTGCACCTGTGTTCCTTCTCTCTGCACTTCTTTTGTTTCTTTCTGCACATCTCTTGTTTCTTTCTGTATCACTCTTGCTTCTTTCTCCACCCCACTTTCCCCTTTCTGCATCTCTTGCTTCTTTATGCACTTCTTTTGCTTCTTTCTGCACCTCTCATGCTTCTTTCTGCACCCCTCATGCCTCTTTCTGCACCCCTCTTCCCTCTTTCTGCCCCGCTCTTGCCTCTTTCTGCACATCTGTTCCTTATTTCTGCTCTTCTTTTGTTTCTTCCTGTACCTCTCTTGCTTCATTCTGCACCTCTCTTGCCAATTTCTCTACCCCTGTTCCCCCTTTTTGCATCTCTGTTCCTTCTTTCTGCACTTCGCTTTCCTCTTTCTCCACCCCTCATCCCTCTATCTGCACCTCTCTTGCTTTCTTTCTGCACTTCTCTTGCTGCTTTTTGCACCTCTGTCCCTTCTTTCTGGACCCTTGTGCCTCTGTCTGTACCCCTCTTCCCTCTTTCTGCTCCCCTATTGCCTCTTTCTGTACCTCTGTTCCTTCTTTCTGCACTACTTTTGTTTCTTTCTGCAACTCTCTTGCTACTTTCTGTATCTCCTTGCCTCTTTCTCCACCCCACTTCCCCCTTTCTGCATCGCTGTTGCTTCTTTATTCACTTCTCTTGCTTCTTTCTGCACCTCTCTTGCTTCTTTCTGCACCCCTCGTGCCTCTTTCTGCACCCCTCTTCCCCCTTTCTGCACTCCTCTTGCCTCTTTCTGCACCGCTGTTGCTTCTTTCTGCAATTCTTTTCTTTCTTTCTGCACCTCTCTTGCTTCTTTCTGCAACCCTCTTCCCTCTTTCTCCACCCCTCTCCCCCTTTTTTCATTTCTGTTGCTTCTTCCTACACTTTGCTTGCCTATTTCTCCGCCCCTCATATATCTTTCTACACCTCTGTTGCTTCTTTCTGCACTTCTCTTGCTTCTTTCTGCACCTCTCCTGTTTCTTTCTGTATCCCAATTGCCTCTTTCTCCACCCCACTTCCCCACTTCCCCCTTTCTGCAACTCTGTTGCTTCTTTATGCACTTCTCTTGCTTCTTTCTGCATCTCTCTTGCTTCTATATGCACCCCTCATGCTTCTTTCTACACCCCTAGCTCGTCTTTCACATAACTCTTCCCTCTTTCTGCACCCCTCTGTCCTCTTTCTGCACCTCTGTTCCTTCTCTCTGCACTTCTTTTATTTATTTCTGCAACTCTCTTGCTACTTTCTGTATCTCCTTGCAACCTTTCTCCACCCCACTTCCCCCTTTCTGCATCGCTGTTGCTTCTTTATTCACTTCTCTTGCTTCTTTCTGCACCCCTTGTGCATCTTTCTGCACCCCTCTTCCCTCTTTCTGCACTCCTCTTGCCTCTTTCTGCACCTCTGTTGCTTCTTTCTGCACTTCTTGTGTTTCTTTCTGCACCTCTCTTGCTTCTTTCTGCAACCCTATTCCCTCTTTCTCCACCCCACTCCCCCTTTTTTAATTTCTGTTACTTCTTCCTGCACTTTGCTTGCCTCTTTCTCCGCCCCTCGTCTATCTTTCTGCACCTCTGTTGCTTCTTTCTGCACTTCTCTTGCTTCTTTCTGCACCTCTCCTGTTTCTTTCTGTATCCCAATTGCCTCTTTCTCCACCCCACTTCCCCCTTTCTGCAACTCTGTTGTTTCTTTATGCATTTCGCTTGCTTCTTTCTGCACCTCTCTTGCTTCTTTATGCACCCCTCGTGCCTCTTTCTGTACCCCTCTTCCCTCTTTCTGCACTCTTCTTGCCTCTTTCTGCACCTCTCTTGCTTCTTTCTGCACTTCTTTTGTTTCCTTCTGCACCCCTCTTGCCTCTTTCTGCACCTCTGTTCCTTCTTTCTGCACTTCTTTTCTTTCTTTCTGTACCTCTCACTTCTTTCTGCACCCCTTTTGCCTCTGTCTGCACCCCTCTTGCCTCTTTCTGCACCTCTGTTCCTTCTTTCTGCACTTCTTTTGTTTCTTTCTGCACATCTCTTGCTTCTTTCTGCACCCCTCATGCCTCTTTCTCACCCCTCTTCCCTCTTTTTGCACCCCTCATGCCTGTTTCTGCACCTCTGTTGCTTCTTTCTGCACCTCTCTTGCTTCTTTCTGCACCACTCTTGCTTCTTTCTGCACCCCTCTGTTAAAGATTGCAGGAATCGCTGTTAGCATGAGCTGAAAGCCATTTTGTACTTGGCAGCCATTTTAGTTAGCCATGTGCTCGCCATGTGCTTTCTCCCTCTTCCAGAGTCTTGCACATGCTCAGAGAGGCCTAGCTGGTAGAATGCACCTGCTCCTAGTATAGAACTGTCAGGCTATTCTTACTCATGTAAGCAGTTTAGTCTCCCTCCCACTTTGTGGAGCAAGCAAATTTTGTATACCCATATTAGTCAATAAGCATGCTTGTATGTGCTAGGACCTCCCCTTGATTTTATGCTGACTATATAACAAATGCATATATAAGGACCCTGTTCTCTGCACTCATTAGAATGCCTCCTACAGTGGCCTGCGGGTACCGTAAGATGCAATCTCCCTCATCTGAGGTTAATAAAACATGTTTTTTGATATTACAGCTTCTGTGCCAATCTCTTCCTTGTTGGTCTTAAGGACCAGATGTATCAGTGAACCCCTAAGAAGGTTTTTATTTCTACAAATGGCGCCCGAAAGTGGACCTCATCGGTGCAGCGGCTATCCAAGGGAGTGGTCTTGAAGGGAGACAGGAATCTACTGAGGAGTACAGGACAGGAATCTACTGAGGAGGTACCCTGCGCACGGAGATTGTTTGTCTTCCAGCCCAGTATATTTCTGGTCTTCCTGATCTGATCCTCCAAGTGTTTGCCGCTCCCGACTGAGAACTTCTTTGGCGTGAGTATTTTAAAATGACCGTTAGGTCACTCAGAACTTGGCAGTTGGAAGCTGGAGACTTTGGTTTGGTAAGGTTGCTAAGGCAACACTTTTGTTTGGAATGACTTGGCCAAGATTTTGGTTTGTTTGTTTGTTTTGCTGCAGCAAAAGAAGGCAGGTAATGAGGAGATTTTTCTCTAACTTTGAAAACTTGAATGGCACACATTGTGTTAAGTGTCACTTGGAGTATAATATTATATATGCTATAATATTCTTGACATGCCTGCTTCTAGCACACTTCGTAGAAAGTGTTGCTGTCTTGGAGGTACCGATATGGATTTAGGAAGTACTCAGCTGACTCCCTCAGAGGGGATACCTAAATAGGTTTAGGTATAGTAAAAAGATATTTCTTCCTTGGTGACTAAGTACCCCATGGAACTAAATATGTACATAAAACGGATCCGGATCTGCGCACTTAGTAACATTCATAAGTGGTGATATGCAGAGCGCTTTTTGAGTGTTCTACCAGCCAAAACTGGCGAATTTGGTGTATTTTGGCTTCTTGACCATGGAACAGTTTTTTGGGCTACTTTTGAGAGCTCTTCTTGTAAATATGACTTACAATTAGTATTTACAAATAGGTTGGTCTTGCGTACAGTTTGTAAGCTGTCTTAAAGTCCTAAGTATTGATTTGTGGGTTAAATGTGTGTTTAACTGTCTATGTGGGGTTTGTGGTTTGACATTGGTAATATTTGTGTGAGTACTCTTTGTGTAAGAATGGCTAGCTTTAAGCGCGCTGTATTGTGTGCTCTGAGTATATGACCCCCTTCTGTAAATGTCTGAATGAGCTCAATGAGTTTGTTTATGTTTTTTTGCTGTCATCATTCTGTTATGCAAAATGTCATTTAGTTACTTACATATTAAATAAAAATCCAGAAATGAATTATATAACATATGCTAAACAGCTGCATGTTACTATTTAAATTGACAGAGTAAGATACTATACATGTGTGCAAATTGCCACAATGCTAAAGATAAAATTAGAATTCGTATTCAATAGGATTAAAATAGGCCTCATACAGAGGAAGGAAAACGAAATTGTGTGTTTTGTAATCAATAGACTAAAATACATGTTACAGCATTTTCCTTAAATACATTGTATTAGACATTAAAAGGCATGCACATCATTTGAGTGAATTTGGTCGTTGCTGAACTAAATACACATTATAGAAAGATAGATTTGACTGCATTGAAATGCCTCAGTTTTTAAATAGACTGTGACATGCTTTTCTTTCAGCACCCGAGAAAAACGCTTTCCAACAGCTGTGTTTAAACTGACTAACTGAAAAGAAACTGTTTGACACAACAAATGGGGATTTAACTCTGTCAGGGTATTTCAAATAATAAAGGGTTTTTTCCTGAGAAAGGCGTGAAAATTCGACGCCTGCTGACAAACAACAGCTGCATAAATAGCATATGGCTATTTCTGATCACGGCCACAGACAGGAATGCTGAGTCAGCGAAATTTTAAGTCAGTGTAAAACTGGTATAAGGGCCTGCATTATTTTAAAAGTTTCAAAAAACCAGTTTCATTATTTTGGATAACAGAGAACAAAATTGAAAGTAGGGATTTCCTTTCTTAATGCCTTTTTTCATAAGTACCTCTGTGGTTCTGATGTTAAATAATAACTGTCCTTTAAAAAGTGGCGCAGACTTTTCATGTTTCAAGTAAGGCTTCTGTGCTTAGGGTTATGAATGAATGCGTTTAAATATGATAGGCTACGAATGAAGCTTGCTTTTCAAATATGGAATCATCAAAATGGTTGGTTTTGATTTAAAAAAAAAATTAATTATATGAAAAAATATATATTATTAAAAATAAATGCTTTAAATTCGTTTTTTCATCTTTATAAAGCCTAATCATCATACTGTGAATTCCTAGCATCAAAGTTGGATTTAAGCAGTGCTGTACCGCATTAGCAGGAACCTTAAATGTGAAATGTCACTTTACCCAGCCGTACAAAACTCATTTTTATAAGGGTATATCTTATACATTTCTGATTTCCCATTCCTGGGCTATCTAGAGAACACTCTGGGGGTTCCTATTATGCAAAAATATTGTAGGATATTCATTTTTAAGTGCCCCTACCACCAAAGTCGAAATTGAGCTAAATTCACAATTTTACAAGCAGTTCTACCACTCAAGGCAGTTTTAACGTGCTCTCAGGCTTCAATAAAGTATATGCAAGTATAAAACAAACAGCTGACCTCTGTATTACTAGACTGCACACCACATACTGTACACCAATGAAAATAAGTATACAGAAACCAGCAGACGTTATTATCCTACCTTTAAATTACTGGCAAACGGACCGGACAGGACTGCCTTTGAGCTGTGATTCTCCAGAGTTGCTTTGCATTACGACAACCGCATGGCAAGCCTTGCACACAAAAATGAGCAGCTGCTGAACGGGTCAAAGGTCGGAGTTCTGCATTTAGCAACTTAGCAGGGTGAAGGGTAATGTTTGCTGGGACACTTCGACCTTCGAAAAGTTTTTGAAAGACGAGATGATAGCGCAAAGAGAGAAAGAGAAGCTTTGCTTCCTATTTTTGGCAAACACACGTTTTGCGCAGTCATATGAAACTAAGGAAAACAGCCCTCAGTTGAGCATTGATCTGCCAGGTATATAAAATAATGGTTTTAGTTTAAAGAATACTGTGTAGGGGCTACGATAAGGAGGAAATGGATTTTAGTTTGCATTCATGCACCCTCATGTTAATCTAGTACAATTGCTCAAGGAATTGATACATTTGTTGCTGACGCTTTCTACAGTACTCGATGTGCTTGAATCAGAGAATAGCCACTTTCTAAGATATCTCCTACAAGTTTGTTTGTGCCCAGTTGCTACAAATAGGGGTTGAAAGTGTTGACAGAAGTAAAACCTGTTTCAGGTTTTCCTACTGTCAAAATGGGGGAAGGAGGCTAGCTCCTCTACAAATTAAGGGTAGGCAAAATTATGTTTTCTCTCTTCTTTTTCTTACTTTTTTTAGTCTGTCTAAGCTGTCTGTGAAATAGCCATGAGACATTTCATTGGCTATTCAGTAATACTGTTTTAAAAATTGTTAGCATTAATAAAATGATAAAATCTATGCTATGTTACTGCCCATCCTGTATGAAAGAATGAGTAGATCTAGATTGATGTTCCCTTATTTGATCTTTAAGGAGAACTGTATAGTGGGTGTTTCTGTTCAAAAATCTCAGGTGGCAACACTATTATTGTTTATGTTATTCTCATGTTCTATACAGTTTTGCAAGGGCATTGCTAGTCTTTTATTAGCTAGTCTCTGTCAATAAGCTGACAGCCCTTATTAGAGCTGGAGATAGGGTTTTTTTCCTTTTGAAAATGATGTTGCATAGTCCAGATCGTGAAAAGTACAATGCAGGAAAGACGCTCATGTGATCCTTAGCAAACATTTTGAAGGAAAATATTGTTTTATAGGAGTTTGTTTGTCATAACATGTTCTGCTGGAGAAAATGTACTCACTATGTTGAAGTTTAGTTCTTTTTGCAATAAGAATCCCTGTTAAATTAGCAGTTTTAGATTTTCCTGCTGCACCTATAACATGAGAGCATGGTCCTAAGCATAACATGTAAGAGAAATTATTTTACAAGTGTCTGCAGTCCTGTACAAGTAATGTAAAATCTATGAGTAAAAGTGTAGAACATTTCCTTTTTCTTGAGGGTTCTTCAGATTGGTAATATAGGAATACACCAATGTAAGTATTTGGAGTATGTCTGTATTGTTTTTCTCTTTTCCTCAGAATTTAGTAAATGAACACAGACTTCCTTGGCTGTTTGGGATTGGGTGATGTATTACTCTTGTCAGTTCACCAAAACGTTCCTTTTATACTTGCCAATAGGTCCAGGGTTTTCTACTCTCAGATAGATGAAGTGGCTCTTGGGTGCCTTGCTAATGTATGGGGCGCCCCGAGACTAAGGAAGTATTCTGAGACTATCCTCTCTGTTGTTAGATTATTTCTGTGCCTTGTCTAAAGACCTCTTGTTCTGTCCACCAATAGATATTTGCTGCCTTACAACCATTGCCAGAGGGGCCCGGACATCAGATCCAGCCTGGGAGTCAGCACCAGTCCAGCCTACAGTCAAAACGAAAGGAACCAGCATAGGCGTTGCTGGCAACTAGGACCTCAGTGAAGGCGGAAGCACTGGGACGTGAAGTGTGTACCCCTGCCACTGTCTTGGGCGAAAGACGGGGTTACAAATCAGGATGGAGAAATCTTTGTGTGGATCCAGTTTTTGATGCCCAGCTGAGAGAGTCACAGAACGACAAGGACGGCAAGGAGGCTTTTGCTTGAGGTGACCCCCTTTGAAACAAGGGTTGCTTCAGGCCTTTGAGTCCTGGTCCCAAGTGAATGCAAGTCTACGCCTTTGTTTGTTGATCAAGAGATGCCCGAGCACACTGGGTACAATTTGTGGCCCTAACAAAAGAGCAGTGCGCCAGAGGTGCTATACAGGAGTTAGGGAAGGACTTGAGTTTAGGGTACAGGTGCTATGCCCTTGGTGCCTGTTAGATTAAAGTGAAGAAAACTGGTGCACTGCCTGAGACACTGGACAGGATCATTGAGGGTATTTGCCCTGGGGGGTGATTGCCCTATCCTGAAAGAAAGACTTTTCTTCTCAAACTGGGCCGTGATTCTTGAGTTGCGAGTTGTGCAGCTCCACCGTGGGAACAACAAGAGCCTGCCTGTGAGGCTCAAACGGACACAGGGAGAAGACTCCCCTCTGGTTGGTTGTACTACAATTTCCCAAGGACTCTTTTTTTTGTTAGTAATGTACCCCTTTGGTCGTCCCATTTTTTTTGGAGGAGCAGCCCTTTGCGGCTCCTTGTCCTAATTCCTATGGCCCTGTGTGGTCCTCCTGGTCCCCCGGAGCCAGGATTGTTTTTGTAATAATATGTCTGATTGCTTTAATATTTTTTAAGAGTAATGTTTATTCTGCACGAGAAAAGTTCATCTGAGCATGTTACTTTACTCTTTCCTTAAGTATATTAATTGATAATTTAGCCCTCATAAAAAAATACTGAGAAAGTCTATTGAAAATGTTTTTATTAGGTATGTGCTGTTGGCTATTTTGAAATTGACATAAATAGTCACTGAAATACATCAGAGCCCTGAAACTTAAAATTAGACTAGATGGTTTTGGTATTTGCTTTCTGCTTAGGGTTGGAAAATATTGAGATTTCTGTTTGAGATAATAGTCATTATTCTCTCTTGCTACCTGTATGACCCAATGCTCTGTTCACTTTGTACTCCTGCTTATACCTTGTATATACCTGCTTAATGAAATGTTTAGAATGTAAATGCCCACCTAGCATAGGATATTGATGAATTTATGAGAAGAAAATGTGCAAAATATTTTCTATGTCTCTACTAGATCATGGGAATGTCTTTAGCTCTTGGCTAAAAGGATCATCTGTTAAAGATTGCAGGAATCGCTGTTAGCATGAGCTGAAAGCCATTTTGTACTTGGCAGCCATTTTAGTTAGCCATGTGCACGCCATGTGCTTTCTCCCTCTTCCAGAGTCTTGCACATGCTCAGAGAGGCCTAGCTGGTAGAATGCACCTGCTCCTAGTATAGAACTGTCAGGCTATTCTTACTCATGTAAGCAGTTTAGTCTCCCCTCCCACTTTGTGGAGCAAGCAAATTTTGTATACCCATATTAGTCAATAAGCATGCTTGTATGTGCTAGGACCTCCCCTTGATTTTATGCTGACTATATAACAAATGCAAATATAAGGACCCTGTTCTCTGCACTCATTAGAATGCCTCCTACAGTGGCCTGCGGGTACCGTAAGATGCAATCTCCCTCATCTGAGGTTAATAAAACATGTTGTTTGATATTACAGCTTCTGTGCCAATCTCTTCCTTGTTGGTCTTAAGGACCAGATGTATCAGTGAACCCCTAAGAAGGTTTTTATTTCTACACCTCTTCCCTCTTTCTGCACCCCTCTTGCCTCTTTCTGCACATCTGTTCCTTATTTCTGCTCTTCTTTTGTTTTTTCCTGCACCTCTCTTGCTTCTTTCTGCACCCCTCTTGCTACTTTCTCCACCCCTGTTCCCCCTTTTTGCATCTCTGTTGCTTCTTTCTGCACTTCTCTTGCCTCTTTTTCCACCCCTCCATCCCTCTTTCTGCACCTCTCTCGCTTTTTTCTGCACCTCTGTCCCTTCTTTCTGCACCCCTTTTGCCTCTGTCTGCACCCCTCTTGCCTCTTTCTGCAACTCTGTTCCTTCTTTTGGCACTTCTTTTGATTCTTTCTGCACATCTCTTGCTTCTTTCTGCACCCCTCATGCCTCTTTCTAACCACTCTTCCCTCTTTTTGCACCCCTCATGCCTCTTTCTGCACCTCTGTTTCTTATTTCTGCTCTTCTTTTATTTCTTCCTGCACCTCTCTTGCTTCTTTCTGCACCCCTCTTGCCACTTTCTCCACCCCTGTTCCCCCTTTTTGCATTTCTCTTGCTTCTTCCTGCACTTCTCTTGCTTCTTTCTCCACCCCTCATCCCTTTTTATGCACCTCTCTTGCTTCTTTCAGCACCTCTGTACCTTCTTTCTGCAATCCGTATGCCTCTTTCTGTATCCCTCTTGACTCTTTCTCAATCCCACTTCCCCCTTTCTGCATCTCTGTTGCTTCTTTATGCACTTCTCTTGCTTCTTTCTGCACCTGTCTTGCTTCTTTCTGCACCCCTCGTGCCTTTTCTGCACCCCGCTTCCCTCTTTCTGCACTTCTCTTGCCTCTTTCTGCACCTCTGTTGCTTCTTTCTGCACTTCTTTTGTTTCTTTCTGCACCTCTCACTTCTTTCTGCACCCCTTTTGCCTCTGTCTGCACCCCTCTTGCCTCTTTCTGCACCTCTGTGCCTTCTTTCTGCACTTCTTTTGTTTCTTTATGCACATCTCTTGCTTCTTTCTGTATCCCTCTTGCCTCTTTCTCCACCCCTCTTCCCCCTTTTTTCCATCTCTGTTGCTTCTTTCTGCAGTTCACTTGCCTCTTTCTCTGCCCCTCATCCGTCTTTCTGCACCGCTGTTGATTCTTTTTGCACGTCTCTTGCTTATTTCTGTACCTCTCTTGCTGCTTTCTGCAGCCCTCGTGCCTCTTTCCGCACCCCTCTTCTCTCTTTCTGCACCCCTCTTGCCTCTATCTGCACCTCTGTTCCTTCTTTCTGTATTTCTTTTGTTTCTTTCTGCAACTCTCTTGCTTCTTTCTGTACCCCTCTTGCTTCTTTCTATACCCCTCGTGCATCTTTCACACCCCTCTTCCCTCCTTCTGCACCCCTCTTTCTGCACCTGTGTTCCTTCTCTCTGCACTTCTTTTGTTTCTTTCTGCACATCTCTTGTTTCTTTCTGTATCACTCTTGCTTCTTTCTCCACCCCACTTTCCCCTTTCTGCATCTATTGCTTCTTTATGCACTTCTTTTGCTTCTTTCTGCACCTCTCATGCTTCTTTCTGCACCCCTCTTCCCTCTTTCTGCACCGCTCTTGCCTCTTTCTGCACATCTGTTCCTTATTTCTGCTCTTCTTTTGTTTCTTCCTGTACCTCTCTTGCTTCATTCTGCACCTCTCTTGCCACTTTCTCTACCCCTGTTCCCCCTTTTTGCATCTCTGTTCCTTCTTTCTGCACTTCGCTTGCCTCTTTCTCCACCCCTCATCCCTCTATCTGCACCTCTCTTGCTTTCTTTCTGCACTTCTCTTGCTGCTTTTTGCACCTCTGTCCCTTCTTTCTGGACCCTTGTGCCTCTGTCTGTACCCCTCTTCCCTCTTTCTGCTCCCCAATTGCCTCTTTCTGTACCTCTTTTCCTTCTTTCTGCACTACTTTTGTTTCTTTCTGCAACTCTCTTGCTACTTTCTGTATCTCCTTGCCTCTTTCTCCACCCCACTTACCCCTTTCTGCATCGCTGTTGCTTCTTTATTCACTTCTCTTGCTTCTTTCTGCACCTGTCTTGCTTCTTTCTGCACCCCTCATGCCTCTTTCTGCACCCCTCTTCCCTCTTTCTGCACTCCTCTTGCCTCTTTCTGCACCTCTGTTGCTTCTTTCTGCACTTCTTTTGTTTCTTTCTGCACCTCTCTTGCTTCTTTCTGCAACCCTCTTCCCTCTTTCTCCACCCCTGTAGGAGAGTAGGATCTGCCTCTTATGTTGCCCCCACTTTTTTTCTGATGTTTACACTGGTTTCTGGCTATAGTCAGGCTGGGACCCTGCTAATCAGGGCCCCAGCCTCTCTGTTCTCTCTAAACGATTTGGAGTGCACTCTAGGTGCACTAGTGATTGGATACTGTGGTACCTTATGAGTCCCTAGTATATGGTACCCTAGGTACCAAGGGCATAGGTACTCCACAGGCCTACCAGGGGCTGCAGCATGTATTATGCCACCCCTGGGAAGCAGACTAAATCTGACACCACAGGCCTGCTACTGCAGCCTGAGTGAGGAAGTGCTAGCACCCCTCACTGAGATATAGGTTCCCTATATCTCTCCTGCACACACATATAACCCTATCAGTCACCCCTAAGGCAGGCCCTATCAATCCTGAGGGCAGGGTGCTTGGCTTCTATGTGAGGGGGTGCCTCTGCCAGAGCAGGGCCCCTCTGCAGCTCTCAGAGTCCATTCTCTGGTGCTGTTTGTGGATGCTGTTAAACCATATACTTTTAAGTGCATTATATCCTCGCGGTAAAATGCTAACTTTGGAATGGCTGCATCGAAACATGTCGTGTTTGGTGTCAAACACCTTGGAATACTACCCCCCCGCCAGTCCTGGCGGCGGGGGTAGCATTCCACCCTTCTAGAGGGATAGACATGTACCTACTGTGGAAACACGGTAGAATCCGACAGAGCCGTGGCATCACAAAATGGATGCCACCAGTCACAGACACTGGGCTGCCCTCCTGCTGATGACCAACACTCGCAGTGGAGGGAGCCCAACAATAGATATCCTGTCCCAAGGGGTGTGACCACCTCCCAGACAGGGTTTAGTGTATTGGGGCTGGGTGGGTGCACTCTTAGAGTGCTTTGAAGTCCTGCACTGGGGGAGCAGAAGGCTCCTCTGTGCATATGCCAGTTCAAACCGGCTCAGGGGCTACCTGTCCCTGCATGGTGCGAAACTGGACAAAGGGAAGTGGGTGTAGCCACCCACTCCCCTGACCCTCCCATAGGTAGGGTCATAGAGCTAGTCCCTCCCCTTCTTTTGGTATAAGAGGGGGAACCTGTGCATTGCACCCTAGATTTCCCTGAACGACGCTCTACAAGAAGAATCCCGGACCTTCGACGTTCCACTACCTTTTGAAGACTGAAGAATCTCCCTTGGAGTCAAGGAGTGACTCCCCTGCTTGGCAGGCACCAAAAACTACAAATAACGGTCGCAAACTATGCCGCTCCTGCCCGAGTCCGAAGTCCCTGCAGCCGAAGAAGTAGATTTCCTGACTTCTGAAAGACCATCGTGAGTACCCAGCGAAGCTGAGGCAAGTGGACCCCAAGAGTAACGAGGAACCGTGACCCCTGGGTACTGTGCACTATTGTCGAGTGCAACCCCTCACAACGTTCCACGAACTTGTGCTTTGGACCACGTATGTTCCCAGCCTCCAGCAGGAATCCCTCTTAAGAACAGACGCCTACCACGTCCAGAGTGACCATGGGCCCTTGTGAGAGAATCCTCCCAAGGCGTCTTTGCGATCCCTTGCCAGCCGGCTTGTGGGTCCCCAGAAGACTTCCTAAAGAAACCGAAGGACTCCCCTGGTTGCTCCAGGCCTGCCCTGACTTACCCTTGCTGGGTGAGTTCCACAGACCTTGCTGGTCTGCGCCATTGCCTCTTCACACTTTCCCCAAGACCTGCTGTTACCAAGGCTTGTTGGCACCGATCGAGTTGCCGACACCGCAGTAAGTCGCAGACATCATGGGCCATGCCGAATCCAGCTCCTGGTTGTCGTCGACGCCTCCTGGACCTCGTGGCTGAAGAGTCAAGGCAAGTGTGAACGACCTGAACCCTGCGACGACGGTGGGCATTCATCTTCCTTGCCCCGAGTCACTGCAAGTGACTTTGAACACTGTCCCCTCTGCTTTCAGGTCATCCTTCCACCGAATCCAGGCTTGGATTCCACCGGGCACTTCTTCAAACCATCACAAGCAGCAAGTCTTCTTTGGTCGCCATTGAAAATGACGCCGCGACCCGACACCAAAGGACACCTGTGCACCCGGCTTCCCTGGGTGAGGTAACTCCAGCACTACGGTGCTCCTGTGGGTGTGGGCCCTCAAACTACTTACCCTGTAAGTGACTTGCTTGTAGGTTCACCAGAAGTATCCTAAAACTCTTACTTTCCCCGTGCGATTCTCGCACTGACTCGTACGTGGTTCGCGTCTGTGTTAGACACACCGCGTCCGACTCCCTTGCAAGTCCTATCTGTAGACCGTATCCTTCGACTCGTACTGAGTCCGATCGGTGTGTTCGCCTCGAACACGCAAGGGACCTTGAACATTGATATCTCAATCGCGTCTGAGCGCATAGACTGGTACAGGATTCGCATTGGTGCCAGGTCACCGCGTCCGTCCCCTGTGGGTCTCCTACAACTACCTGGGGTGGTTCTTGGGGGTCCCTCGATTCTAGATGCCCTAGACCTAGGTCTAGCAAACTAAGATTGTTATATTCAATTGTGCTAAACTTATCCTGATAATATTTGACTTGTACATATGTTCCTATCCTCTAATCTCATAAAGAGATTAGTAGAGAGTGTTTATTAATAAATACATATATATTTGATATATATACCTGTGTGGTGTCTTTTCATTTGGTGATTCAAGAGATTGTGTGGTAAAACAAGCTGCTTTACATTCCTTCAAGACTTAGCCTGAAGGCTGCTCTCCACAGCTACCACTAGGATAGCTTTCTATAAAGGTTGTCTTAAACCTATCTACCATAAGAGTCGAATTGTTCTGGTGCAAGGTGTCCACTTTAATTAGTGAACAGCATATACCAGGCCAACTTCTCACATTGGTGGGCAGCGTGTGGGATTCCAGCTTGCTATTGTTTAACAGAAAATCTCTATTTGAATTACTAACTGAAAACCACTATAGGTACTTAAGGTACATATAAAGTCAAGCTTAGTATCGATAAGTTCTACTGAACTTAGAGCTGTGTGCCAAGGGATAGCACACCCTTTCTACAGCTCAAGCTAGTATCAGTAGTCCACAAACTAGTGTAGGTAGTACAACACTGCACAACACTAGAATGTCCTTAAAGGGTGGAACCAGTGGATCCACTCAGCCTCAGTATAAGGACATGGCTTTCTCTGACTTGAGAGCCATGTGTGTTGAAAGACACCTGAGACTAGGACAGAGTCCCTCAACCCTGCACCTGATAGATCTGCTGACAGCAGATGATCTTAGCTTGGCTCTAGGAGCTAATGGGTCTGAATCAGTGGGTGGGTCAATTACAGTATCTGGGTCAGACGATGAAAATCCGAATGACCAGGACTCTGTGATTGAAGGGCCAGGCCTCAAGGGGCCTGAAAAAGACAGAGGAATTCTCCCTAAGAGAACTGACAGAGTGGATGAGAGGCATAGGTCCCCTTCCAGGGAATCTGAGCACTCTTATCATTCTGGCAGAGAATTTGTCCACCAGAGGAACTCATACTTTCCCATAAGAGAGACCTCCTCTGAAAGAATGTGCAAACTGCTGCAGTATGAGGAAGCAAGAGTTGCCCTCAGAACCAAGCAGTTGGCACTGGATAGAGAAGCCCTGGAAATCCAGAGAGCTTCTCGACGAGAGGGGTTAGAACCCCTTGGTGGCAGCAACAGTGTCCCTAGAGGCAGAGAATCTATTCCAGACCATAGGAACCTGAGCAAGGTTGTTCCTCCCTACCAGAGTGGGGATGATATCCACAAGTGGATAACTGCTATGGAGAGGGCCTGTCGAGTACAGCAGGTCCCCCAGAAGCAGTGGGCAGCAATCTTGTGGCTCTCCTTTTCAGATAAAGGTAGAGACAAGCTCCTCACTGTTAGAGAAGAGGATGCTGATGATTATGAAGTCCTGAAGAGTGCACTGATAGATGGGTTTGGCTTAACCACTGAGCAGTACAGGTTGAAGTTCAGAGACACCCAGAAGGCACAGACTCAGGACTGGACTGACTTTGTTGATTGTGCAACCAAGGCTCTGGAGGGTTGGCTGGTTGGCAGTAGGCTTACTGATTTCAAGGGATTGTATAATCTGATGATGAGAGAACAGATCCTTAATAATTGCCAGAACCAGTTGTTGCATCAGTGCCTGGTGGACTCGGATCTGACCTCTCCCCAAGAATTGGGAAAGAAGGCAGACAAATTAGTCAGAACCAGGGTGAGGCAGAAACCCCAGAACCAAGGGAGTGACACCAAGAAGCAATATCCTAAGGGCTCTGCGAAAGGTGGGGATAAGTCAAAAGACCAGAAGTCTTCACAAGGGCCCCAAAAATCTGTATCTGGTGGGGAGTCACAATCCAACAAGGGAAAAGGCCAAAAGAAGCCCTGGTGCAAATTCTGTAAACAGAAAGGGCACTGGACTTCTGACTGTAACAAGTGCAAAGACCAAACCACCACCACTCCTGCCCCTAAGGCAACTGTTCCCCCTAGTTCAGCTACTGGTGGAGGTGGTACACAGAATAAGGGTGTAGTAGAGTTGACCCTGGGTTCTGAAGTGGACTCTGACCTAGTCAGAGTGCCCACTCAGGCAATGCTGATTTGTGAGGGAGACCTTAATATGTCCTTCCTAGTGAGTTTCAGTAACCTGGGCAAATACAAACAGCAGCCTGTAATAAATGGCAAACAGGCTTTGGCATTTAGGGACACAGGTGCTAGTGTCACCATGGTGGCAGAGGATCTTGTGGACCCTGGACAGATCATCCTGGGCGAAATGTACCAGGTGACCAATGCAAGCAACGCCAAGACCAACCATAGTCTGGCAGTTGTGAATTTCTCCTGGGGAGGGGTAACTGGCCTCAAGAAGGTTGTAGTCAGTGCAGACCTCCCTGTCGAATGTCTATTGGGCAATGATCTAGAGAATTCAGCCTGGTCTGAAGTAGAGTTATGGACTCATGGTGAGATGTTGGGCATCCCTGCAGAGGTTTTTGCTGTGACCAGGTCACAAGCAAGAATGCATGACACTGAACAAGCTCTGGATCCTGGAACAATGGACCAGATGCTTCCCAAGAGGAGGAGCAGTAGGGTAAAGGCAGTGCCTTCCCATCTGTCTCAGATCACAGATTCACCCCCAGAGGGAGGTGAAGCAGATCCTGAAGAAGGAACTGCCCCAGAGGGACTTGAGCCTGATCAGGTTGAGTTCTTGGGGGCAGGGGGCCCTTCTAGGGAAGATCTGAGGAAGGAGCAACAGTGCTGCCCCTCTCTTGAACCCCTCAGACAGCAGGCTGCTGCTGAGGCTGCTGGGAGTGCTAGTGGGTCCCATAAAGTTTATTGGGATGAGGGACTCCTATATTCTAAAGGTAGAGATCCAGCCCCTGGAGCCACCAGGAGGTTGGTAATACCTCAGAAGTTTAGGGGGTTCCTCTTGACCTTAGCACATGACATCCCTTTAGCAGGACACTTGGGCCAAAACAAGACCTGGGACAGGCTTGTTCCACATTTTCATTGGCCACATATGTCAGAGGACACTAAGGAGTTTTGTCACTCCTGTGTCACATGCCAAGCCAGTGGTAAGTCAGGTGGCACAACAAAGGCCCCCCTGATACCACTACCGGTGGTGGGGGTACCCTTTGAAAGGGTAGGGATTGACATTGTTGGTCCCCTTGACCCTCAAACTGCATCTGGGCACAGGTTTATCCTGGTGGTAGTGGATCATGCCACCAGGTACCCAGAAGCAATTCCTCTGAGGACCACCACAGCCCCTGTGGTGGCAAGAGCCCTCATTGGAGTCTTCTCCAGAGTGGGTTTTCCAAAGGAGGTCATTTCTGACAGAGGTACCAACTTCATGTCAGGGTATCTAAAAGCAATGTGGAAGGAGTGTGGTGTAACTTACAAGTTCACCACCCCTATCACCCACAATGCAATGGTTTAGTTGAACGCTTCAACAAAACCTTGAAAGGAATGATTAAAGGACTCCCAGAGAAGCTTAGGCGGAAATGGGACCTTCTTCTTCCTTGCCTGTTGTTTGCCTACAGAGAGGTTCCACAGAAGGGAGTTGGCTACAGCTCATTTGAGCTTCTGTTTGGGCATCCTGTGAGAGGTCCACTGTGTTTGGTAAAGAGGGCTGGGAGTTACCTCTCAAGCCCCCAAACAAGATGTGATGGACTATGTACTTGGTCTCCGCTCCCGGATGGCTGACTACATGAAAAAGGCAACCAAAAACCTGGAGGCCAGCCAAGAATTACAAAAAGCTTGGCATGACCAAAGGCTGTACTGACTGTATACCAGCCAGGACAGAAAGTGTGGGTGTTGGAGCCTGTGGCCCCAGCAGCCCTCCAGGACAAGTGGAGTGGCCCCCATACAATAGTTGAACAGAAGGGAGAAGTCACCTATCTGGTGAATCTTGGAACTCCCAGGAGCCCCCTGAGGGTGCTCCATGTCAACAGATTAAAGCCATATGTTGACAGGGCTGACATGGGCTTGCTCATGGCAACTGATGAGGACCAGGAGGAGGAGAGTGACCCTCTCCCTGACCTGCTCTCTCAGAACCCTGATGATGGGTCAGTAGATGGTGTTGCTTTGGCAAGCAGCCTCACTGACCGTCAGCAAACTGAGTGCAGACAAGTTCTGCAACAGTTTAGACATATGTTTAGCCTGACCCCTAGTCAGACTTCCTGGTGCACCCACGAGGTGGACACTGGAGACCGTCTGCCTGTCAAGAATAAAATCTAAAGGCAACCTGACCATGTCAGGGACTGTATCAGGACTGAAGTCCAGAAAATGTTGGAGCTAGGTGTAATTGAGCCTTCAGATAGCCCTTGGGCTAGTCCAGTAGTCCTGGTACCCAAGCCTCATACCCAGGGTGGTAAGAAAGAAATGAGGTTTAGTGTAGACTACAGAGGCCTAAATGCAGTCACTAGGACTGATGCCTATCCCATACAGATGAGCTGATTGATACTTTGGCCTCAGCCAAGTATCTAAGCACGTTTGACCTAACAGCTGGCTACTGGCAGATCAGATTAGCTGATGATGCAAAAGCCAAGACAGCATTTTCGACCCCTGGTGGGCACTACCACTTTGTGGTGATGCCCTTTGGATTGAAAAATGCACCTGCCACTTTTCAGAGGTTGGTGAATAAAGTTCTGACAGGGATGGAAACGTATTGCTCAGCTTATCTAGATGATATTGCTGTCTTTAGTTCCTCCTGGCAGGATCACCTGGTCCACCTCAGGAATGTTTTGGAGGCCCTGCAAAAGGCAGGCCTCACTATCAAGGCCACTAAGTGCCAGATAGGGCAGGAGTCAGGTTGTGTACCTGGGCCACCTTGTAGGTGGAGGCCAGGTTCAGCCTTTACAGAGCAAGATCCAGACCATAATGGAATGGGTTGCTCCAACCACCCAGACACAGGTGAGAGCCTTCTTAGGCCTATCTGGGTACTATAGGAGGTTTGTCAAGGGATATGGATCTATAGTGATCCCCTTGAATGATCTGACCTCAAAGAAAATGCCAAAAAGGTTCAGTGGACAGCTAGCTGTCAAAAGGCATTTGAAGACCTAAAGCAGGCCATGTGCACTGCCCCCATCTTACAGAGTCCAGACTACACCAAAAAGTTCATTGTCCGAACAGATGCTTCTGAGCTGGGTGTGGGAGCTGTACTGTCTCAACTGAATGATGAAGGTCAAGACCAGCCAGTAGCTTTTATTAGCAGAAGGCTGACCCCTAGAGAGAAACGTTGGTCAGCTATAGAGAGGAGGCCTTTGCTGTGGTATGGGCCCTGAAGAAGCTGAGGCCATACTTGTTTGGTACTCACTTCATAGTTCAGACCGACCACAAGCCCCTCCTATGGCTTCAACAAATGAAAGGAGAAAACCCAAAACTTTTGAGGTGGTCCATTTCCCTACAGGGGATGGACTATACAGTGGAACATAGACCTGGGACCCAACATGCCAATGCAGATGGACTCTCAAGGTATTTCCACTTTGAACACGAAGACTCAACTGGTCAAGGTTAGTTTAGTGTCCCTGCGTTTGGGGGGTTGTGTAGGAGAGTAGGAACTGCCTCTTATGTTGCCCCCACTTTTTTTCTGATGTTTACACTGGTTTCTGGCTATAGTCAGGCTGGGACCCTGCTAATCAGGGCCCCAGCCTCTCTGTTCTCTCTAAACGATTTGGAGTGCACTCTAGGTGCACTAGTGATCGGATACTGTGGTACCTTATGAGTCCCTAGTATATGGTACCCTAGGTACCAAGGGCATAGGTACTCCACAGGCCTACCAGGGGCTGCAGCATGTATTATGCCACCCCTGGGAAGCAGACTAAATCTGACACCACAGGCGTGCTACTGCAGCCTGAGTGAGGAAGTGCTAGCACCCCTCACTGAGATATAGGTTCCCTATATCTCTCCTGCACACACATATAACCCTATCAGTCACCCCTAAGGCAGGCCCTATCAATCCTGAGGGCAGGGTGCTTGGCTTCTATGTGAGGGGTGCCTCTGCCTGAGCAGGGCCCCTCTGCAGCTCTCAGAGTCCATTCTCTGGTGCTGTTTGTGGATGCGGTTAAACCATATACTTTTAAGTGCATTATATCCTCGCGGTAAAATGCTAACTTTGGAATGGCTGCATCGAAACATGTCGTGTTTGGTGTCAAACACCTTGGAATACTACCCCCCGCCAGTCCTGGCAGCGGGGGTAGCATTCCACCCTTCTAGAGGGATAGACATGTACCTACTGTGGAAACGCGGTAGAATCCGACAGAGCCCTGGCATCACAAAATGGATGCCACCAGTCACAAACACTGGGCTGCCCTCCTGCTGATGACCAACACTCGCAGTGGAGGGAGCCCAACAATAGATATCCTGTCCCAAGGGGTGTGACCACCTCCCAGACAGGGTTTAGTGTATTGGGGCTGGGTGGGTGCACTCTTAGAGTGCTTTGAAGTCCTGCACTGGGGGAGCAGAAGGCTCCTCTGTGCATATGCCAGTTCAAACCGGCTCAGGGGCTACCTGTCCCTGCTCTGGTGCGAAACTGGACAAAGGGAAGTGGGTGTAGCCACCCACTCCCCCGACCCTCCCATAGGTAGGGTCATAGAGCTAGTCCCTCCCCTTCTTTTGGTATAAGAGGGGGAACCTGTTTATTGCACCCTAGATTTCCCAGGACGACGCTCTACAAGAAGAATCCCGGACCTTCGACGTTCCACTACCTTTGGAAGACTGAAGAATCTCCCTTGGAGTCAAGGAGTGACTCCCCTGCTTGGCAGGCACCAAAAACTACAAACGACAGTCGCAAACTATACTGCTCCCGCCCGAGTCCGAAGTCCCTGCAGCCCAAGAAGTAGATTTCCTGACTTCTGAAAGGCCATCGTGAGTACCCAGCGAAGCTGAGGCCAGTGGACCCCAAGAGTAACGAGGAACCGTGACCCCTGGGTACTGTGCACTATTGTCGAGTGCAACCCCTCACAACGTTCCACGAACTTGTGCTTTGGACCACGTATGTTCCCAGCCTCCAGCAGGAATCCCTCTTAAGAACAGACACCTACCACGTCCAGAGTGACCGTGGACCCCTGTGAGAGAATCCTCCCAAGGCATCTTCGCGATCCCTTGCCAGCCGGCTTGTGGGTCCCCAGAAGACTTCCTAAAGAAACCGAAGGGCTCCCCTGGTTGAACCAGGCCTGCCCTGACTTACTCTTGCTGGGTGAGTTCCACAGACCTTGCTGGTTTGCGCCATCGCCTCTTCACACTTTCCCCGAGACTTGCTGTTACCAAGGCTTGTTGGCCCTGATTGAGTTGCTGACACTGCAGTAAGCCGCAGACATTCTGGCACACGCCGAATCCAGCTCCTGGTTGTCGTCGACGCCTCCTGGACCTCGTGGCTGAAGAGTCAAGGCAAGCGTGAACGACCTGAACCCTGCGACGACGGTGGGCATTCATCTTCCTTGCCCCGAGTCACTGCCAAGTGACTTTGAACACTGTCCCCTCTGCTTTCAGGTCATCCTTCCACCGAATCCAGGCTTGGATTCCACCGGACACTTCTTCAAACCATCACAAGCAGCAAGTCTTCTTTGGTCGCCATTGAAAACAACGCCGCGACCCGACACCAAAGGACACCTGTGCACCCGGCTTCCCTGGGTGAGGTAACTCCAGCACTACGGTGCTCCTGTGGGTGTGGGCCCTCGAACTACTTACCCTGTAAGTGACTTGCTTGTAGGTTCACCAGAAGTATCCTAAAACTCTTACTTTCCCTGTGCGATTCTCGCACTGACTCGTACGTGGTTCGCATCTGTGTTAGACACACCGCGTCCGACTCCCTTGCAAATCCTATCTGTAGACCGTATCCTTTGACTTGTACTGAGTCCGATCGGTGTGTTCGCCTCGAACACGCAAGGGACCTTGAACATTGATATCTCAATTGCGTCTGAGCGCATAGACTCGTACAGGATTCGCATCAGTGCCAGGTCACCGCGTCCGTCCCCTGTGGGTCTCCTACAACTACCTGGGGTGGTTCTTGGGGGTCCCTCGATTCTAGATGCCCTAGACCTAGGTCTAGCAAACTAAGATTGTTATATTCAATTGTGCTAAACTTATCCTGATAATATTTGACTTGTACATATGTTCCTATCCTCTAATCTCATAAAGAGATTAGTAGAGAGTGTTTATTAATAAATATATATATATTTGATATATAATCCTGTGTGGTGTCTTTTCATTTGGTGATTCAAGAGATTGTGTGGAAAAACAAGCTGCTTTACATTCCTTCAAGACTTAGCCTGAAGGCTGCTCTCCACAGCTACCACTAGGATAGCTTTCTATAAAGGTTGTCTTAAACCTATCTACCATAAGAGTCGAATTGTTCTGGTGCAAGGTGTCCACTTTAATTAGTGAACAGCATATACCAGGCCAACTTCTCACAACCCCTCTCCCCCTTTTTTCATTTCTGTTGCTTCTTCCTACACTTTGCTTGCCTCTTTCTCCGCCCCTCATATATCTTTCTGCACCTCTGTTGCTTCTTTCTGCACTTCTCTTGCTTCTTTCTGCACCTCTCCTGTTTCTTTCTGTATCCCAATCGCCTCTTTCTCCACACCACTTCCCCTTTCCGTAACTCTGTTGCTTCTTTATGCACTTCTCTTGCTTCTTTCTGCATCTCTCTTGCGTCTATATGCACCCCTCATGCTTCTTTCTACACCCCTAGCTCGTCTTTCACATCCCTCTTCCCTCTTTCGGCACCCCTCTGTCCTCTTTCTGCACCTCTGTTCCTTCTCTCTGCACTTCTTTTATTTATTTCTGCAACTCTCTTGCTACTTTCTGTATCTCCTTGCCTCTTTCTCCACCCCACTTCCCCCTTTCTGCATCGCTGTTGCTTCTTTATTCACTTCTCTTGCTTCTTTCTGCACCTGTCTTGCTTCTTTCTGCACCCCTCGTGCCTCTTTCTGCACCCCTCTTCCTTCTTTCTGCACTCCTCGTGCCTCTTTCTGCACCTCTGTTGCTTCTTTCTGCACTTCTTGTGTTTCTTTCTGCACCTCTCTTGCTCCTTTCTGCAACCCTCTTCCCTCTTTCTCCACCCCACTCCCCTCTTTTTCATTTCTGTTACTTCTTCCTGCACTTTGCTTGCCTCTTTCTCCGCCTCTCGTCTCTCTTTCTGCACCTCTGTTGCTTCTTTCTGCACTTCTCTTGCTTCTTTCTGCACCTCTCCTGTTTCTTTCTGCATCCTCAATTGCCTCTTTCTCCAACCCTCTTCCCTCTTTCTGCAACTCTGTTGTTTCTTTATGCACTTCGCTTGCTTCTTTCTGCACCTCTCTTGCTTCTTTATGCACCCTCGTGCCTCTTTCTGCACCTCTCTTCCCTCTTTCTGCACTCTTCTTGCCTCTTTCTGCACCTCTCTTGCTTCTTTCTGCACTTCTTTTGTTTCCTTCTGCACCCCTCTTGCCTCTTTCTGCACCTCTGTTCCTTCTTTCTGCACTTCTTTTCTTTCTTTCTGCACCTCTCACTTCTTTCTGCACCCCTTTCTGCACTATTCTTGCTTCTTTCTGCACCTCTCTTGCTTCTTTCTGCACCACTCTTGCTTCTTTCTGCACCCCTCTTCCCTCTTTCCGCACCCCTCTTGCCTCTTTCTGCACATCTGTTCCTTATTTCTGCTCTTCTTTTGTTTCTTCCTGCACCTCTCTTGCTTCTTTCTGCACCCCTCTTGCTACTTTCTCCACCCTTGTTCCCTCTTTCTGCATCTATGTTGCTTCTTTCTGCACTTCTCTTGCCTCTTCTCCACCCCTCCATCCCTCTTTCTGCACCTCTCTCGCTTTTTCTGCACCTCTGTCCCTTCTTTCTGCACCCCTCTTGCCTCTGTCTGCACCCCTCTTGCCTCTTTCTGCAACTCTGTTCCTTCTTTCTGGCACTTCTTGTGATTCTTTCTGCACATCTCTTGCTTCTTTCTGCACCCCTCATGCCTCTTTCTAACCCCTCTTCCCTCTTTCTGCTCCCCTCATGCCTCTTTCTGCACCTCTGTTTCTTATTTCTGCTCTTCTTTTGTTTCTTCCTGCACCTCTCTTGCTTCTTTCTGCACCCCTCTTGCCACTTTCTCCACCCCTGTTCCCCTTTTTGCATCTCTCTTGCTTCTTCCTGCACTTCTCTTGCCTCTTTTTCCACCCCTCATCCCTTTTTCTGCACCTCTCTTGCTTCTTTCAGCACCTCTGTCCCTTCTTTCTGCAATCCGTATGCCTCTTTCTGTATCCCTCTTGACTCTTTCTCAATCCCACTTCCCCCTTTCTGCATCTCTGTTGCTTCTTTATGCACTTCTTTTGCTTCTTTCTGCACCTGTCTTGCTTCTTTCTGCACCCTTGTGCCTTTTCTGCACCCCTCTTCCTCTTTCTGCACTTCTCTTGCCTCTTTCTGCACCTCTGTTGCTTCTTTCTGCACTTCTTTTGTTTCTTTCTGCACCTCTCACTTCTTTCTGCACCTCTTTGCCTCTGTCTGCACCCCTCTTGCCTCTTTCTGCACCTCTGTTCCTTCTTTCGGCACTTCTTTTGTTTCTTTATGCACATCTCTTGCTTCTTTCTGTATCCCTCTTGCCTCTTTCTCCACCCTTCTTCCCCCTTTTTTCCATCTCTGTTGCTTCTTTCTGCAGTTCGCTTGCCTCTTTCTCCGCCCCTCATCCGTCTTTCTGCACCGCTGTTGATTCTTTCTGCACGTCTCTTGCTTATTTCTGTACCTCTCTTGCTTCTTTCTGCAGCCCTCGTGCCTCTTTCCACACCCCTCTTCTCTCTTTCTGCACCCCTCTTGCCTCTATCTGCACCTCTGTTCCTTCTTTCTGTATTTCTTTTGTTTCTTTCTGCAACTCTCTTGCTTCTTTCTGTACCCCTCTTGCTTCTTTCTATACCCCTCGTGCATCTTTCTCACCCCTCTTCCCTCCTTCTGCACCCCTCTTTCTGCACCTGTGTTCCTTCTCTCTGCACTTCTTTTATTTATTTCTGCAACTCTCTTGCTACTTTCTGTATCTCCTTGCCTCTTTCTCCACCCCACTTCCCCCTTTCTGCATTGCTGTTGCTTCTTTATTCACTTCTCTTGCTTCTTTCTGCACCTGTCTTGCTTCTTTCTGCACCCCTCGTGCCTCTTTCTGCACCCCTCTTCCCTCTTTCTGCACTCCTCTTGCCTCTTTCTGCACCTCTGTTGCTTCTTTCTGCACTTCTTTTGTTTCTTTCTGCACCTTTCTTGCTTCTTTCTGCAACCCTCTTCACTCTTTCTCCACCCCTCTCCCCCTTTTTTCATTTCTGTTGCTTCTTCCTGCACTTTGCTTGCCTCTTTCTCTGCCCCTCATTTATCTTTCTGCACCTCTGTTGCTTCTTTCTGCACTTCTCTTGCTTCTTTCTGCACCTCTCCTGTTTCTTTCTGTATCCCAATTGCCTCTTTCTCCACCCCACTTCCCCCTTTCTGCAACTCTGTTGCTTCTTTATGCACTTCTCTTGCTTCTTTCTGCATCTCTCTTGCTTCTATATGCACCCCTCATGCTTCTTTCTACACCCCTAGCTCCTCTTTCATACCCCTCTTCCCTCTTTCTGCACCCCTCTGTCCTCTTTCTGCACCTCTGTTCCTTCTCTCTGCACTTCTTTTATTTCATTCTGCTCTCTCTTGTTTCTTTCTAAATCCCTCTTCCCTCTTTCTCCATCCCAGTTCCCCCTTTCTGCATCTCTGTTGCATCTTTCTGTACTTCTCTTGCTTCTTTCTGAACCTCTCTTGCTTCTTTGTGCACCCCTCGTGCCTCTTTCTGCACCCCTCTTCCCTCTCTCTGAACTCTTCTTGCCTCTTTCTGCACCTCTGTTGCTTCTTTCTGCACTTCTTTTGTTTCATTCTGTACCCCTCTTGCCTCTTTCTGCACCTCTGTTCCTTCTTTCTGCACTTCTTTTCTTTCTTTCTGCACCTCTCACTTCTTTCTGCACCCCTTTTGCCTCTGTCTGCACACTTCTTGCCTCTTTATGCACCTCTGTTCCTTCTTTCTGCACTTCTTTTGTTTCTTTCTGCACATCTCTTGCTTCTTTCTGCACCCCTCATGCCTCTTTCTCACCCCTCTTCCCTCTTTTGCACCCCTCATGCCTCTTTCTGCACCTCTGTTGCTTCTTTCTGCACTCTCTTGCTTCTTTCTGCACCTCTCTTGCTTCTTTCTGCACCACTCTTGCCTCTTTCTGCACATCTGTTCCTTATTTCTGCTCTTCTTTTGTTTCTTCCTGCACCTCTCTTGCTTCTTTCTGCACCCTCTTGCCACTTTCTCCACCCCTGTTCCCCGCTTTTTGCATCTCTGTTGCTTCTTTCTGCACTTCTCTTGCCTCTTTCTCCACCCCTCATCCCTCTTTCTGCATCTCTCTTGCTTCTTTCTGCACCTCTGTCCCTTCTTTCTTCAGCCCTTATGCCTCTTTCTGCACCCCTCTTCCCTCTTTCTGCTCCCCTCTTGCCTCTTTCTGCACCTCTGTTCCTTCTTTCGGTACTTCTTTTGATTCTTTCTGCACATCTCTTCCTTTTTTCTGCACCCCTCATGCCTCTTTCTCACCCCTCTTCCCTCTTTTTGCACCCCTCATGCCTCTTTCTGCACCTCTGTTGCTTCTTTCTGCACTACTCTTGCTTCTTTCTGCACCTCTCTTGCTTCTTTCTGCACCACTCTTGCTTCTTTCTGCACCCCTCTTCCCTCTTTCTGCACCCCTCTTGCCTCTTTCTGCACATCTGTTCCTTATTTCTGCTGTTCTTTTGTTTCTTTCTGCACCTCTCTTGCTTCTTTCTGCACCCCTCTTGCCACTTTCTCCACCCCTGTTCCCCCTTTTTGCATCTCTGTTGCTTCTTTCTGCACTTCTCTTGCCTCTTTCTCCACCCCTCATCCCTCTTTCTGCATCTCTCTTGCTTCTTTCTGCACCTCTGTCCCTTCTTTCTGCAGCCCTATGCCTCTTTCTGCACCCCTCTTCCCTCTTTCTGCTCGCCTCTTGCCACTTTCTGCACCTCTGTTCCTTCTTTTGGTACTTCTTTTGATTCTTTCTGCATATCTCTTGCTTCTTTCTGCACCCCTCATGCCTCTTTCTCACCCTTCTTCACTCTTTCTGCACCCCTCTTCCCTCTTTCTGCTCCCCTCTTGACTCTTTCTGCACCTCTGTTCCTTCTTTCGGTACTTCTTTTGATTCTTTCTGCACCTCTTTTGCTTCTTTCTGCACCCCTCTTGCCTCTTTCTGCTCCTCTTTTCCTTCTTTCTGCCCTTCTTTAGTTTCTTTCTGTACCCCTCTTGCTTCTTTGTGCCCCTCTCTTGCCACTTTCGCTACCCCTGTTCCCCCTTTTTGCATCTCTGTTCCTTCTTTCTGCACTTCTCTTGCCTCTTTCTCCATCCCTCATCCCTCTCTCTGTACCTCTGTTGCATCTTTCTGCACTTCTCTTGCTTCTTTCTGCACCACTGTCCCTTCTTTCTGCAACCTTTTTGCCTCTTTCTGCACCCCTCTTCCCTCTTTCTGCTCCCCTCTTGCCTCTTTCTGTACCTCTGTTGCTTCTTTCTGTACTTCTTTTGTTTCTTTCTGCACCTCTCTTGTTTCTTTCAGCAACCCTCTTTCCTCTTTCTCCACCCCTCTCCCCCTTTTTTCATCTCTGTTTCTTCTTCCTGCACTTTGCTTGCCTCTATCTCCGCCCCTCATCCATCTTTCTACACCTCTGTTGCTTCTTTCTGCACTTCTCTTGCTTCTTTCTGCACCTCTCCTGTTTCTTTCTGTATCCCTCTTGCCTCTTTCTCCACCCCACTTCCCCCTTTCTGCATCTCTGTTGCTTCTTTATGCACTTCTCTTGCTTCTTTCTGCATCTCTCTTGCTTCTGTCTGCACCTCTCATGCTTCTTTATACACCCCTAGCTCCTCTTTCACACCCCTCTTCCCTCTTTCTGCACTCCTCTTGCCTCTTTCTGCACCTCTGTCCTTCTTTCTACACTTCTTTTTATTCTTTCTGCACCTCTCACTTCTTTCTTCATCCCTTTTGCCTCTTTCTGCACCCCACTTGCCTCTTTCTGCACCTCTGTTCTTTCATTCTGCACTTCTTTTGTTTCTTTCTGCAGCTCTCTTGCTTCTTTCTGCACCCCCTTGCCTCTTTCTCTACCCCTCTTCCCTCTTTCTTCACCCCTGTTGCCTCTTTCTGCACCTCTCTTGCTTCTTTCTGCACCCCTCATACCTCTTTCTCATCCCTATTCCCTCTTTTTGCACCCCTCATGCCTCTTTCTGCACCTCTGTTGCTTCTTTCTGCACTACTCTTGCTTCTTTCTGCACCTCTATTGCATCTTTCTGCAGCACTCTTGTTTCTTTCTGTATCCCTCTTGCCTCTTTCTCCACCCCATTTCTCCCTTTCTGCATCTATGTTGCTTCTTTGTGCACTTCTTTTGCTTCTTTCTGCACCCCTCATGCCTCTTTTTGCACCCATCTTCCCTCTTTCTTCACTCCTCTTGCCTCTTTCTGCACCTCTCTTGCTTCTTTCTGAACTTCTTTTGTTTCTTACTGCTCCTCTTTTCCTTCTTTCTGCCCTTCTTTTGTTTCTTTCTGTACCTCTCTTGCTTCTTTGTGCCCCTCTCTTGCCACTTTCTCTACCCCTGTTCCCCCTTTTTGCATCTCTGTTCCTTCTTTCTGCACTTCAATTGTTTTGTTCTGCACCTTTTTTGCTTCTTTCTGCACCCCTCTTGCCTCTTTCTGCTCCTCTTTTCCTTCTTTCTGCCCTTCTTTTGTTTCTTTCTGTACCTCTCTTGCTTCTTTGTGCCCCTCTCTTGCCACTTTCTCTACCCCTGTTCCCCCTTTTTGCATCTCTGTTCCTTCTTTCTGCACTTCTCTTGCCTCTTTCTCCATCCCTCATCCCTCTCTCTGTACCTCTGTTGCATCTTTCTGCACTTCTCTTGCTTCTTTCTGCACCCCTGTCCCTTCTTTCTGCAACCTTTTTAGCTCTTTCTGCACCTCTCTTCCCTCTTTCTGCTCCCCTCTTGCCTCTTTGTGTACCTCTGTTGCTTCTTTCTGTACTTCTTTTGTTTGTTTATGCACCTCTCTTGTTTCTTTCTGTATCCCTCTTGCTTCTTTCTGCACCCCTCGTGCCTCTTCCTGCACCCCTCTTCTCTCTTTCTGCACTTCTCTTGCCTCTTTCTGCACCTCTGTTGCTTCTTTCTGCACTTCTTTTGTTTGTTTATGCACCTCTCTTGTTTCTTTCTGTATCCCTCTTGCTTCTTTCTGCACCCCTCGTGCCTCTTCCTGCACCCCTCTTCTCTCTTTCTGCACTTCTCTTGCCTCTTTCTGCACCTCTGTTGCTTCTTTCTGCACTTCTTTTGTTTCTTTCTGCACCTCTCTTGCCTCTTTCTGCAACCCTCTTGCCTCTTTCTCCACCCCTCTCCCCTTTTTTTCATCTCTGTTGCTTCTTCCTGCACTTCTGCTTGCCTCTTTCTCCGCCCCTCATCTATCTTTCTGCACCTCTGTTGCTTCTTTCTGCACTTCTCTTGCTTCTTTCTGCACCTCTCCTCTTTCTTTCTGTATCCCTCTTGCCTCTTTCTCCACCCCACTTCCCCCTTTCTGCAACTCTGTTGTTTCTTTATGCACTTCTCTTGCTTCTTTCTGCAACTCTCTTGCTTCTTTATGCACCCCTCGTGCCTCTTTCTGTACCCCTCTTCCCTCTTTCTGCACTCTTCTTGCCTCTTTTTGCACCTCTGTTGCTTCTTTCTGCACTTCTTTTGTTTCCTTCTGTACCCCTCTTGCCTCTTTCTGCACCTCTGTTCCTTCTTTCTGCACTTCTTTTCTTTCTTTCTGCACCTCTCACTTCTTTCTGCACCCTTTTGCCTCTGTCTGCACCCCTCTTGCCTCTTTCTGCACCTCTGTTCCTTCTTTCTGCACTTCTTTTGTTTCTTTCTGCACCCCTCATGCCTCTTTCTCACCCCTCTTCCCTCTTTTGCACCCCTCATGCCTGTTTCTGCACCTCTGTTGCTTCTTTCTGCACTACTCTTGCTTCTCTCTGCACCTCTCTTGCTTCTTTCTGCACCACTCTTGCTTCTTTCTCCACTCCTCTTCCCTCTTTCTGCACCCCTCTTGCCTCTTTCTGCACATCTGTTCCTTATTTCTGCTCTTCTTTTGTTTCTTCCTGCACCTCTCTTGCTTCTTTCCGCACCCCTCTTGCTACTTTCTCCACCCTTGTTCCCCCTTTTTGCATCTCTGTTGCTTCTTTCTGCACTTCTCTTGCCTCTTTCTCCACCTCTCATCCCTCTTTCTGCACCTCTCTTGCTTTGTTCTGCACCTCTGTCCCTTCTTTCTGCACCCCTTTTGCCTCTGTCTGCACCCCTCTTGCCTCTTTCTGCAACTCTGTTCCTTCTTTTGGCACTTCTTTTGATTCTTTCTGCACATTTCTTGCTTCTTTCTGCACCCCTCATGCCTCTTTCTAACCCCTCTTCCCTCTTTTTGCACCCCTCATGCCTCTTTCTGCACCTCTGTTTCTTATTTCTGCTCTTCTTTTCTTTCTTCCTGCACCTCTCTTGCTTCTTTCTGCACCCCTCTTGCCACTTTCTCCACCCCTGTTCCCCCTTTTTGCATCTCTCTTGCTTCTTCCTACACCCCTCGTCCCTCTTTCTGCTCCCCTCTTGCCTCTTTCTGCACCTCTGTTCCTTCTTTCGGCACTTCTTTTGATTCTTTCTGCACATATCTTGCTTCTTTCTGCAACCCTCATGCCTCTTTCTGAACCCCTCATGCCTCTTTCTCATCCCTCTTCCCTCTTTTTTCACCCCTCTTACCTCTTTCTGCACCTCTGTTGCTTCTTTCTGCACTACTCTTTCTTCTTTCTGCACCTCTCTTGCTTCTTTCTATATCCCTCTTGACTCTATCTCCACCCCACGTCCCCCTTTCTGTATCTCTGTTGCTTCTTTATGCACTTCTCTTGCTTCTTTCTGCATCTCTCTTGCTTCTAAATGCACCCCTCATGCTTCTTTCTACAACCCTAGCTCCTCTTTCACACCCCTCTTCCCTCTTTCTGCACCCCTCTGTCCTCTTTCTGCACCTCTGTTCCTTCTCTCTGCACTTCTTTTATTTCATTCTGCTCTCTCTTGTTTCTTTCTGTATCCCTCTTGCCTCTTTCTCCATCCCAGTTCCCCCTTTCTGCATCTCTGTTGCTTCTTTCTGCACTTCTCTTGCTTCTTTCTGCACCTCTCTTGCTTCTTTATGCAACCCTTGTGCCTCTTTCTGCACCCCTCTTCCCTCTTTCTGCACTCTTCTTGCCTCTTTCTGCACCTCTGTTGCTTCTTTCTGCAATTCTTTTGTTTCCTTCTGCACCCCTCTTGCCTCTTTCTGTACCTCTGTTCCTTCTTTCTGCACTTCTTTTCTTTCTTTCTGCACCTCTCACTTCTTTCTGCACCTCTTTTGCCTTTTTCTGCACCTCTGTTCCTTCTTTCTGCACTTCTTTTGTTTCTTTCTGCACATCTCTTGCTTCTTTATGCAACCCTCATGCCTCTTTCTCACCCATCTTCCCTCTTTTTGCACCCATTATGCCTCTTTCTGCACCTCTGTGGCTTCATTCTGCACTACTCTTGCTTCTTTCTGCACCTCTCTTGCTTCTTTCTGCACCACCTCTTTCTTCTTTCTGCACCCCTCTTCCCTCTTTCTGCACCCCTCTTGCCTCTTTCTGCACATCTTTTCCTTATTTCTGCTCTTCTTTTTTTTCTTCCGCACCTCTCTTGCTTCTTTCTGCACTTCTCTTGCCTCTTTCTCCACCCCTCATCCCTCTTTCTGCACCTCTCTTGCTTCTTTCTGCACCTCTGTCCCTTCTTTCTGCTGCCCTTATGCCTCTTTCTGCACCCCTCTTCCCTCTTTCTGCTCCCCTCTTGCCTCTTTCTGCACCTCTGTTCCTTCTTTCGGCACTTCTTTTGATTCTTTCTGCACATCTCTTGCTTCTTTCTGCACCCCTCATGCCTCTTTCTGAACCCCTCCTGCCTCTTTCTCATCCCCCTTCCCTCTTTTTGCACCCCTCATGCCTCTTTCTGCACCTCTGTTTCTTATTTCTGCTCTTCTTTTCTTTCTTCCTGCACCTCTCTTGCTTCTTTCTGCACCCCTCTTGCCACTTTCTCCACCCCTGTTCCCCCTTTTTGCATCTCTCTTGCTTCTTTCTGCACTCCTCTTCCCTCTTTCTGCTCCCCTCTTGCCTCTTTCTGCACCTCTGTTCCTTCTTTCTGCACTTCTTTTGATTCTTTCTGCACATATCTTGCTTCTTTCTGCAACCTCTCATGCCTCTTTCTGAACCCCTCATGCCTCTTTCTCATCCCTCTTCCCTCTTTTTGCACCCCTCATGCCTCTTTCTGCACCTCTGTTCCTTCTTTCGGCACTTCTTTTGATTCTTTCTGCATATCTCTTGCTTCTTTCTGTACCCTTCATGCCTCTTTCTGAACCCCTCATGCCTCTTGCTCATCCCTCTTCCCTCTTTTTGCACCCCTCATGCCTCTTTCTGCACCTCTGTTTCATATTTCTGCCATTTTTTTGTTTCTTCCTGCACCTCTCTTGCTTCTTTCTGCACCCCTCTTGCCTCTTTCTCCACCCCTCTTCCCCCTTTTTTCCATCTCTGTTGCTTCTTTCTGCAGTTCGCTTACCTCTTTCTCCACCCCTCATCCGTCTTTCTGCACCTCTGTTGCTTCTTTCTGCACGTCTCTTGCTTATTTCTGCGTCTCTCTTGCTTCTTTCTGCACCCCTCGTGCCTCTTTCCGCACCCCTCTTTTCTCTTTATGCACCCCTCTTGCCTCTTTCTGCACCTCTGTTCCTTGTTTCTGTACTTCTTTTGTTTCTTTCTGCACACTCTCTTGCTTCTTTCTGCACCCTCTTGCTTCTTTCTATACCCCTCTTGCCTCTTTCACACCCCTCGTGCCTCTTTCTGTACCTCTGCTTCTTTCTGCACCTCTGTTCACTCTCTCTGCACTTCTTTTGTTTCATTCTGCACATCTCTTGTTTCTTTCTGTATCACTCTTGCCTCTTTCTCTACCCCACTTTCCACTTTCTGCATCTCTTGCTTCTTTCTGCACTACTCTTGCTTCGTTCTGCACCACTCTTGCTTCTTTCTGCACCCCTCTTCCCTCTTTCTGCACCCTTTCCTCTTTCTGCACCTCTCTTGCCTCTTTCTGCACATCTGTTCCTTATTTCTGCTCTTCTTTTGTTTCTTCCTGCACCTCTCTTGCTTCTTTCTGCACCCCTATTGCCACTTTCTCCAACCCTGTTCCCTCTTTTTGCATCTCTGTTGCTTCTTCCTGCACTTCTCTTGCCTCTTTCTCCACCCCTCATCCCTCTTTCTGCACCTCTCTTGCTTCTTTCAGCACCTCTGTCCCTTCTTTCTGCAACCTGTATGCCTTTTTCTGTATCCCTCTTGACTCTTTCTCAATCCCACTTCCCCCTTTCTGCATCTCTGTTGCTTCTTTCTACACTTTTCTTGCTTCTTTCTGCACCTCTCTTGCTTCTTTCTGCACCGCTCGTGCCTCTTTCTGCACCCCTCTTTCTGCACTCCTATTGCCTCTTTCTGCACCTCTGTTGCTTCTTTCTGCAATTCTATTGTTTCTTTCTGCACCTCTCTTGCTTCTTTCTGCTCCCCTCTTGCCTCTTTCTCCATCCCTCTTCCCCCTTTTTTCCATCTCTGTTGCTTCTTTCTGCAGTTCGCTTGCCTCTTTCTCTGCCCCTCATCTGTCTTTCTGCACCTCTGTTGCTTCTTTCTGCACGTCTCTTGCTTATTTCTGCACGTCTCTTGCTTCTTTCTGCACCCCTCGTGCCTCTTTCCGCATCCCTCTTCTCTCTTTCTGCACCCCTCTTGCCTCTTTCTGCACCTCTGTTCCTTCTTTCTGTATTTCTTTTGTTTCTTTCTGCAACTCTCTTGCTTCTTTCTGCACCCCTCTTGCTTCTTTCTACACCCCTCGTGCCTCTTTCACAGTACTCTTCCCTCTTTCTGCACCCCTCTTTCTGCACCTGTGTTCCTTCTCTCTGCACTTCTTTTGTTTCTTTCTGCACATCTCTTGTTTCTTTCTGTATCCCTCTTGCCTCTTTCTCCACCCCACTTTCCCCTTTCTGCATCTCTTTCTTCTTTATGCACTTCTTTTGCTTCTTTCTGCACCTCTCATGCTTCTTTCTGCAACGCTCATGCTTCTTTCTGCACCCCTCATGCCTCTTTCTGCACCCCTCTTCACTCTTTCTGCACTCCTCTTGCCTCTTTATGCACCTCTGTTGCTTCTTTCTGCACTTCTTTTGTTTCTTTCTACACCTCTCTTGCTTCTTTCTGCAACCTTCTTGCCTCTTTCTTCACCACTCACCCCCTTTTTTCATCTCTGTTGCTTCTTCCTGCACTTTGCTTGCCTCTTTCTCCGCCCCTCATCTATCTTTATGCATCTCTGTTGCTTCTTTCTGCACTTCTCTTGCTTCTTTCTGCACCTCTCCTGTTTCTTTCTGTATCCCTCTTGCCTCTTTCTCCACCGCACTTCCCCCTTTCTTCATCTCTGTTGCTTCTTTCTGCACTTCTCTTGCTTCTTTCTGCACCTCTGTTCCTTCTCTCTGCACTTCTTTTATTTCATTCTGCTCTCTCTTGTTTCTTTCTGTATCCCGCTTGCCTCTTTCTCCATCCCAGTTCCCCCTTTCTGCATCTCTGTTGCTTCTTTCTGCACTTCTCTTGCTTCTTTCTGCACCTCTCTTGCTTCTTTATGCACACCTCGTGCCTCTTTCTGTACCCCTCTTCCCTCTTTCTGCACTCTTCTTGCCTCTTTCTGCACCTCTGTTGCTTCTTTCTGCACTTCTTTTCTTTCTTTCTGCACCTCTCACTTCTTTCTGCACCCCTTTTGCCTCTTTCTGCACCTCTGTTCCTTCTATCTGCACCTCTGTGGCTTCTTTCTGCACTACTCTTGCTTCTTTCTGCACCTCTCTTGCTTCTTTCTGCACCACCCTTTCTTCTTTCTGCACCCTCTTACCTCTTTCTGCACCCCTCTTGCCTCTTTCTGCACATCTGTTCCTTATTTATGCTCTTCTTTTTTTCTTCCTGCACCTTTCTTGCTTCTATCTGCACCCCTCTTGCCACTTTCTCCACCCCTGTTCCCCCTTTTTGCATCTCTGTTGCTTCTTTCTGCACTTCTCTTGCCTCTTTCTCCACCCCTCATCCCTCTTTCTGCACCTCTCTTGCTTCGTTCTGCACCTCTGTCCCTTCTTTCTGCTGCCCTTATGCCTCTTTCTGCACCCCTCTTCCCTCTTTCTGCTCCCCTCTTGCCTCTTTCTGCACCTCTGTTCCTTCTTTCGGCACTTCTTTTGATTCTTTCTACACCCCTCTTGCTTCTTTCTACACCCCTCGTGCCTCTTTCACACCCTCTTCCCTCTTTCTGTACCCCTCTTTCTGCACCTGTGTTCCTTCTCTCTGCACTTCTTTTGTTTCTTTCTGCACCTCTCTTGCTTCTTCCTGCACCCCTCTTGCCACTTTCTCCACCCCTGTTCCCCCTTTTTGCATCTCTGTTGCTTCTTCCTACACTTCTCTTCCCTCTTTCTCCATTCCTCATCCCTCTTTCTGCACCTCTCTTGCTTCTTTCAGCACCTCTGTCCCTTCTATCTGCAACCCTGCCTCTTTCTGTATCCCTCTTGACTCTTTCTCAATCCCACTTCCCCCTTTCTGCATCTCTGTTGCTAGTTTATGCACTTCTCTTGCTTCTTTCTGCACCTCTCTTGCTTCTCTCTGCACCGCTCGTGCCTCTTTCTGCACTCCTCTTCCCTCTTTCTGCACTCCTATTGCCTCTTTCTGCACCTCTGTTGCTTCTTTCTGCAATTCTATTGTTTCTTTCTGCACCTCCCTTGCTTCTTTCTGAACCCCTCTTGCCTCTTTCTCCACCCATCTTCTCCCTTTTTCCATCTCTGTTGCATCTTTCTGCAGTTTGCTTGCCTCTTTCTCTGCCCCTCATCTGTCTTTCTGCACCTCTGTTGCTTCTTTCTGCACGTCTCTTGCTTATTTCTGTACCTCTCTTGCTTCTTTATGCACCCCTTGTGCCTCTTTCCGCACTCCTCTTCTCTCTTTCTGCACCCCTCTTGCCTCTTTCTGCACCTCTGTTCCTTCTTTCTGTATTTCTCTTGTTTCTTTCTGCAACTCTCTTGCTTCTTTCTACACCCCTCTTGCTTCTTTCTACACCCCTCGTGCCTCTTTCACACCCTCTTCCCTCTTTCTGTACCCCTCTTTCTGCACCTGTGTTCCTTCTCTCTGCACTTCTTTTGTTTCTTTCTGCACATCTCTTGTTTCTTTCTGTATCCGTCTTGCCTCTTTCTCCACCCCACTTTCCACTTTCCCTTTCCCTTTCTGCATCTCTTGCTTCTTTCTGCACTTCTTTTGCTTCTTTCTGCACCTCTCATGCTTCTTTCTGCATCCCTCATGCCTCTTTCTGCACCCCTCTTCCCTCTTTCTGCACTCCTCTTGCCCCTTTCTGCACCTCTGTTGCTTCTTTCTGCACTTCTTTTGTTTCTTTCTGCACCCATCTTGCCTCTTTCTGCACCTCTGTTCCTTCTTTCTGCACTTCTTTTGTTTCTTTCTGCACCTCTCGCTTCTTTCTGCACTCCTTTTGCCTCTTTCTGCATCCCTCTTGCCTCTTTCGGCACCTCTGTTCCTTCTTTCTGCACTTCTTTTGTTTCTTTCTGCACATCTCTTGCTTCTTTCTGTACCCCTTGTGCCTCTATTTCACCCCTCTTCCCTCTTTTTGCACCCATCCTGCCTCTTTCTGTACCTCCGTTGCTTCTTTCTGCACCCCTCTTCCCTCTTTCTGCACTCCTCTTGCCTCTTTCTGCACATCTGTTGCTTCTTTCTGCACTTCTTTTGTTTCTTTCTGCGCCCATCTTGCCTCTTTCTGCACCTCTGTTCCTTCTCTCTGCACTTCTTTTGTTTCATTCTGCACCTCTCGCTTCTTTCTCACCCTTTTTGCCTCTTTCTGCATCCCTCTTGCCTCTTTCGGCACCTCTGTTCCTTCTTTCTGCACTTCTTTTGTTTCTTTCTGCACATCTCTTGCTTCTTTCTGTACCCCTTGTGCCTCTATTTTACCCCTCTTCCCTCTTTTTGCACCCATCCTGCCTCTTTCTGTACCTCTGTTGCTTCTTTCTGCACCCCTCTTCCCTCTTTCTGCACTTCTTTTGTTTCTTTCTGCACCCATCTTGCCTCTTTCTGCACCTCTGTTCCTTCTTTCTGCACTTCTTTTGTTTCTTTCTGCACCTCTCGCTTCTTTCTGCACTCCTTTTGCCTCTTTCTGCATCCCTCTTGCCTCTTTCGGCACCTCTGTTCCTTCTTTCTGCACCTCTTTTGTTTCTTTCTGCACATCTCTTGCTTCTTTCTGTACCCCTTGTGCCTCTTTTTCACCCCTCTTCCCTCTTTTTGCACCCATCTTGCCTCTTTATGCATCTCTGTTGCTTCTTTATGCACTACTCTTGCTTCTTTCTGCACCTCTCTTGCATGGTTCTGTAGGAGAGTAGGATCTGCTTCACATGGGTACCCCCACTTTTTGCTGATGCTTCACTGTTTTTCGACCTTAGTCTGGCTGGGGCCCTGCTAATCAGAACCCCAGCCTAGCTGCTTCCTCTTTAAAATGGTTTCCATGTGCCTTAGGCACATCTCTGATTGGAATCTGGAGTGCCCTTATAAGTCCCTAGTATATGGTATACTATGTACCCAGGGCATAGGTACCTCAGAGGCCTACCAGGGGCTGCAGCATGTATTGTGCCACCCCTGGAAGGCCATCCAAACTGACACCACAGGTCTGCTACTGCAGCCTGGGTAAGGTGGTGCATGCACCCCTTACTGTGATATAGGCTACCTATATCACTACATACATACACACATATAAACCTATAAGTCACTCCTATGGCAGGCCTTATCAATCCTGAAGGCAGAGTGCGTGGTTCCTATGTGAGAGGGTGCCCCTGCATGAGCTGGGCCCCTCTGCAGCGTTCGGAGACCCTTCTCTGATGCTGTTTGTAGTGCAGCCTGACCATATACTCTTAAGCGCATTATAACCTCGCGTTAAATGCTAACTTTGGGATGGCTGCACGGAAACATGTCGTGTTTGGTGTCAAACATCTTGGAATACTACCCCCCCGCCAGTTCTGGCGGCGGGGGTAGCATTCCACCCTTCTAGAGGGAAAGACATGTACACACCGGTATGCCCGGTACTGACTTTCCAGAGCCCTGGCATCACAAAATGGATGCCGCTGCCACAGACACGAGTCTGGCCTCCTGCTGCTGACCGAAACTCCGGCAGGGGAGGCCTGGACAATAGGTTTCCTGTCCCAGTGAGGTGTGACCACCTCCCCAGACAGGATAGTGTGTATTGGGGCTGGGCGGGAGCACTCTCTGGTGCTTTGAAGTCCTGCACTGGGGGCACACTTGGTGTCCCTGTGCATACCCCAGTTCAAACCGGCTCAGGGGCTTCCAGCCCCTGCTCTGGTGCGAAACTGGACAAAGGGAAAGGGGTGTAACCACCCCTCTGCCCTGGCCCTCCCATAGGTGGGGCCACAGAGTATGTCCAACCCCTACCTTAGTATAAGTAGGGGAACCCAGTCCTTAGGACTTTAGATTTACCTGGACGAAACTCTGACACAGAATCCTGGACCTTCGATGCTCTACTTCAAGATTAGAGGACTGAAGAATCTCCCTTGGGGTCAAGGAGTGACTCCCCTGCTTGGCAGGCACCAAAGAAGCAATTGTCCGGTCTGCATCGCTGAAGCTCCCGTCGGACGCCAAAGTCTTTGCATCACCAGAGGTGGATTTCCAGACTTCTCCGAGGCTGCCCTGAGTCCCCAGCAAAGCTGAGGCCCGTAGCTGTCGTGGGTAACGTGGAACCGTGACCCCTGGACACCGAACGCATTTGCAAGTGCATCCTCTTCTGGGTCTCCCACGAAGTCGTGCTTTGGGCTCCTAGTAGCACCAGCCTCCAGCACCAACTGCACCGAAGATCACTGGCCTCCACTCCACGAGTGTCCTGTGAGCCAGCTCCACGTGCACCGTCTCAAGGCTCCTTCGCGGTCGCTAGTCCGTTGGCTAGTAGGCCCTCCCGAAGGCCAATCTTTTTTCTGCTTGGGCTCCCTGGTTGCTCCAGGTGTGCCCTGACTTATCCTTGCTGGGTGAGTCCTCCAGACCTTGCTGGTCTGCAACATCATCCTTCTTCTATTTCCACGAGACTTGCCGTTGCCAAGGCTTGTTGGGTCCAATCCGGTCGCCGACACCCCTGCAATCGACAGACGTCATGGTGCAGCTCGAATCCAGCTCCTGGTTGTCGTTGACGCCTCCTAGACCTCGTGGCTGAAGAGTCAAGACAACTGTCAACCTACCTGAAGCACTCGACATCGGTGGGCATCTGCTCATCGCCTCCCTGGTCACTGGCTAGTGACCCAGACTCTGTCCCCTCTGCTTTCAGGTTCTTCAGATCTTCGATCCACCTTTGGATCCACCCGAACACTTTCGACTTGGTCGCCAGCAGCACTTTGCAGCAGATCGCCATAGAAAGCGACGACGAAACCCGACCCCGAAAGACACCTATGCACCCGGCTCCCCTGGGTGAGGTAACTCGAGTACTCCGGTGCTCCCGTGGGTATTGACACTAGAACAGCCTAGTTCTCAAAGGGTTTGCTCCAAGTCCTCCTCTAAGTGTCCCTTTTCTTTTAAATTCTAATCGCGACTTTCCCCATAGAAGTTAACGGTGGTTCGCGGCTGTGTTCATACACTGCACGCGTCCCCCGTGGGTCCCCTGTGTCACTGCCTTGGGTGGTTCCTTGTGGTCCAAGCACTTCTACAGGCTCTAGGCCTTGTGTCTAGCTCAGTCGTGGTTCTTATACCACTTTATTGGTATATGGTTTGGTACGCCCCTGGGGCTCAAACGTGTATTTGTGCTATTACTGTAGATAACTAACTCGTAACGTATGTACTTCGAACTCTAGCCTCATAAAGAGACTAGAGGGGTGTGTTTAGTAATAAATACATTATATTTTGAATATATACCTGGTGTGGTCCTCTTTCATTTGGTCACTCAAGAGATTATAGACTGGTAAAACAAGCTGCTTTACATTCCTTCAAGACTTAGCCTGAAGGCTGCTCTCCATAGCTACCACTAGGATAGCTTTCAATAAAGGTTGTCTTTAACCTATCTCCAATAAGGGGTTGTTTGGACTGGTGCAAGGTGCCCACTATAATTAGTGGACAGCATATGCCAGGCCAACTTCTCACATTGGTGTGCAGCGTGTGGGATTCCAGCTTGCTATTGTTTTACCAGATAATCTCAATTGAATTGATCAACTGAAAACCACTAAGGGTACCTAAGGTACATATAAATCAAGCTTAGTAATACAGTAAGTTCTACTGAACTTAGAGTTGTGTGTTAAGGGACAGCACACCCTTTCTACAACTCAAGAGAGTTTAGTAGGCCACACTAGAGTAGGTAGTGCATACACCACACCTCACTAGTGATGTCTTCAAAGCCAGGACCCAGTGAGTCCTTGCCAGAAGCCAGTGGGCTTCTTCCCTCCAAGTATGATAAACTCCCATTCTTGGAATTGAGAGCATTATGCACTACTAGGAAGTTGAAGACAGGCAAAAGTGCCAGCACCCAGCACCTCAGGGAGGTGTTACTAGCTGATGATCTCAGCAGGCCCCTAGGGTCTGAAGGGGTAGGCAAAGAGGGTGGGGCAGAAGATGACGGAGGGGCCAGGGGTGAAGAAACCCAGGATCCCCTCTGTGAAACTGGCCAGGAAGGTGAAAATGACCTTGTCCTGGAGAATCCAATTCCTCCTGTGGAGGAGGAGGAGGAGAGGATCAGACTGACCTCCCCTTTGTCCCCCAGGAAGAGTTCTGAGTGTGCCCAGAAGGTCTAGGTCTCCTTCTCAGGAGTCTAACCACTCTGACACCTCAATAGGGTCCTCTGTCTCCTCTCATAGGAGGGAATCCTCTCATGAGAGGAGAAAGAGACTGATTCAATATGAGCAAACTCAGCTTGAACTCAGGAAACAGCAATTGGCTATAGACAGGAGTCCCTAGATCTCTATAGAGAGAGACAAAAGTTGGGACTAGAGTCCCATGGTGGCAGCAGTTTCCCCAAAGATAGGGAAAGGTCTTATGACCATAGAAACCTGAGCAAGATTGTCCCTCCCTACCAGAGTGGGGATGATATCCACAAATGGATAACTGCTCTAGAGAGGGCCTGTAAAGTACAGAGGGTCCCTCAGGAGCAGTGGGCAGCAATCTTGTGGCTCTCCTTTGCAGACAAAGGTAGAGACAAGCTCCTCACTGTTAGAGAGGAGGATGCTGATAATTACAAAGTCTTGAAGAGTGCTCTAATTGATGGGTTTGGCCTAACCACTGAACAATACAGGTTAAAGTTCAGGGATACCCAAAAAGCACAGACTCAAGACTGGGTGGACTTTGTTGATTGTTCTGCCAAGGCTCTGGAAGGTTGGTTATTGGGCAGTAAGGTATGTGACTTCACAGGATTGTACAATCTGATAATGAGGGAGCAGATTCTTAATAACTGTCAAAATCAGCTGTTGCATCAGCACCTGGTAGACTCTGATCTGACCTCTCCCCAAGAATTGGGAAAGAAGGCAGACAAATGGGTCAGAACCAGGGTGAAGCAGAAGGTACAGAACCAAGGTGGTGACCCTAAGAAGCAAGATTCGAAAACCTCTGATAAGGGTGGGGAGAAGGGTAAAGATCAAAAGTCTTCACAAGGCCTCCAAAAATCTTCTTCAGGTGGGGATTCACAGTCTACCAAAGGGAAAGGCCAAAGAAAACCATGGTGCAAGGTCTGTAAGCAAAAGACCCACTGGACCAGTGATTGCACCAAGTCCAAAGACTCTATTCCAGCCCCCACCAATGCCCCTAAGGCACCTGCTCCCCTAGTGCAGTTACAGTTGGTGGTGGGACTACACAAGCCAAGGGTTTAGTAGGGTTGACCCTGGGTAAGGAGATGAGCTCTGACCTAGTCAGAGAACTCACTCAGGCTGTCCTAGTCTGTGATGGAGGCATGGATGTGACCTCCTCTGTGAGTCCCAGTAATCTGGGCAAGTACAGACAACAGCCTTTAATCAATGGAAGAGAGGCTTTGGCATTTAGGGACACAGGGGCAAGTGTCACCATGGTGACACAAGACCTTGTGAATCCTGGGCAGATTATACTTGGTGAAATGTACCAAGTGACCAATGCTAGCAATGTCAGAACAGACCATACTCTGGCAGTTGTTAAATTCTCCTGGGGAGGGGTAACTGGCCTTAAGAAGGTTGTGGTAAGTGCAGACCTACCCAGTTGAATGCTTGCTTGGCAATGATCTTGGAAACTTCAGCTTGGGCAGAAGTGGAGCTCAGGACCCATGCAGAAATGCTGGGCATCCCTGCAGATGTGTTTGCTGTGAGCAGGTCACAAGCCAAAATGTCTAACACTGAACAGGCCTTGGATTCTGGAATAATGGACCAAGTGCCCTCCAAGAAGAGGAGTAGAACGGTAAAGGCAGTGCCTTCCCCCTTGGCTCAGAAGGAAGATCAGTCTCTTGAGGGGATGATCTCAGTCCTGAGGAAGGAACTGTCCCAGAGGAGCTTGAACCTGACCAGGTTGAGTTCTTGGGGACAGGGGCCCTTCCAGGGCAGATCTGAGCCAGGAGCAGCAGAGCTGTCCCTCTCTTGAACCCCTCAGACAGCAAGCTGCTGCTGAGGCTGCTGGGAAAGCTAGTGGTCCCCATACTGTGTATTGGGATGATGGACTCTTGTACTCAGAGTGTAGAGACCCCAAGCCTGGTGCTAACAGGAGGTTGGTTATACCTCTGAAGTTCAGGGGCTTCCTATTGACCCTAGCCCATGATATTCCCTTATCAGGTCACCTGGGCCAGAACAAGACTTGGGACAGAATTGTCCCTCACTTTCACTGGCCCCACATGTCTGAAGACACCAAGGAGTTTTGTCGCTCCTGTGTAACCTGCCAGGCCAGTGGCAAGGCAGGTGGTACTACAAAGGCCCCCTGATACCACTACCTGTGGTGGGGGTTCCCTTTGAAAGGGTGGGGATTGACATTGTTGGTCCCATGGATCCCCAAACAGCATCTGGGCACAGGTTTATCCTGGTGGTAGTGGATCATGCCACCAGGTACCCAGAGGCTATTCCCATTAGGACCACTACAGCACCTGTGGTGGCAAGGGCCCTCCTGGGAATTTTCTCAAGAGTGGGCTTCCCTAAGGAGGTTGTATCAGACAGGGGGGCAAACTTTATGTCTGGATACTTAAAAGCAATGTGGAAGGAGTGTGGAGTGACTTACAAGTTCACCACACCCTATCACCCACAATGCAGTGGTTTAGTTGAGAGATTCAACAAAACCTTGAAGGGCATGATTAAAGGGCTCCCAGAAAAGCTTAGGCGAAGATGGGACATACTCTTGCCCTGCCTTTTATTTGCATACAGGGAGGTGCCTCAAAAGGGGTTGGCTACAGCCCTTTTGAACTTTTGTTTGGTCACCCTGTCAGGGGTCCACTGTGCTTGGTGAAGGAAGGATGGGAGTTACCTCTCAAGCCCCCAAAACAAGACATAGTGGACTACGTACTTGGTCTCCGCTCCCGGATGGCTGAGTATATGAAAAGGTAACTAAAAACCTTGAGGCTAGCCAGGAACTTCAAAAGGCCTGGCATGACCAAAGGCTGTACTGACTGTTTACCAGCCAGGACAGAAGGTGTGGGTGTTGGAGCCAGTGGCCCCAGCAGCTCTCCAAGACAAATGGAGTGGACCCCACACCATTGTTGAGCAGAAGGGTGAGGTTACCTACTTGGTAGACCTAGGAACACCCAGGAGTCCCCACAGGGTTCTCCATGTCAACAGGTTAAAACCATATGTGGACAGGGCAGACATGGGCTTGCTCATGGCTACTGATGAGGGACAGGAGGAAGAGAGTGACCCACTCCCTGACCTGCTCTCACAGAACCCTGGTGATGGGTCAGTAGATGGTGTAGCCTTGGCAGGCAGCCTCACTACCCAGCAGCAGACTGATTGCAGACAGGTGCTCAATCAGTTCAGACACATATTCTCACTGACACCCAGTCAGACTACCTGGTGCACTCATGAAGTGGACACTGGGGACAGACTGCCTATTAAAAATAAGATTTATAGGCAACCTGAAAATGTCAGGGACTGTATCAGGACAGAAGTCCAGAAGATGTTGGATTTGGGAGTTATTGAACCCTCAGATAGCCCTTGGGCTAGTCCAGTGGTCCTTGTGCCAAAACCTCACACCAATGGTGGGAAAAGAGAGATGAGGTGTTGTGTGGACCACAGGGGTCTCAATGCAGTCACTAGGACTGATGCCCATCCAATACCAAGGGCAGATGAGATAATAGACACTTTGGCCTCAGCCAAGTATCTAAGCACATTTGACCTGACAGCTGGCTACTGGCAGATCAGACTAGCTGATGATGCAAAGCCAAAGACAGCATTCTCAACCCCTAGTGGGCATTATCAATTTGTGGTGATGCCCTTTGGTCTGAAGAATGCACCTGCCACTTTTCAGAGGTTGGTGAATACAGTCCTTACAGGTCTGGAAGCCTATAGTGCAGCATATCTAGATGATATTGCTGTCTTTAGCTCCACCTGGGAGGATCACCTGGTCCACCTCAGAAATGTTTTACAGGCCCTGCAGACGGCAGGCCTGACTATCAAGGCCACCAAGTGCCAGATAGGGCAGAGTCAGGTTGTGTACCTGGGCCACCTAGTGGGTTGAGGCCAGGTTCAACCACTGCAGAGAAAGATCCAGACCATCAATGACTGGACTGCTCCAACTACCCAGACTCAGGTGAGAGCCTTCTTAGGCCTGACTGGGTACTATAGGAGATTTGTCAAGGGGTATGGATCAATAGTGACACCCCTGAATGACTTAACTTCCAAGAAAATGCCCAAAAAGGTTCAGTGGACAGTTAGCTGTCAAAAGGCATTTGATGACCTGAAGCAGGCCATGTGCACTGCTCCCATTCTACAGAGTCCTGATTACTCCAAGAAGTTCATTGTTCAAACAGATGCATCTGAATTGGGGGTAGGGGCTGTACTGTCACAATTGAATGATGAAGGTCAGGATCAGCCAGTAGCTTTCATTAGCAGAAGGCTGACCCCTAGAGAGAAACGTTGGTCAGCCATTGAGAGGAGGCCTTTTTTGTGGTCTGGGCTCTGAAGAAGTTGAGGCCATACTTGTTTGGTACTCACTTCCTTGTTCAAACAGACCATAAGCCCCTCTTATGGCTAAAACAAATGAAGGGTGAAAACCCCAAACTGCTTAGGTGGTCCATTTCCCTACAGGGGATGGACTTCACAGTGGAACATAGACCTGGGAGTAACCATGCCAATGCAGATGGACTCTCTAGGTACTTCCACTTAGAACATGAAGACTTAACTGGGCAAGGTTAGTTTAATGTCCCTACGTTTGGGGGGTTGTGTAGGAGAGTAGGATCTGCTTCACATGGGTATCCCCACTTTTTGCTGATGCTTAACTGTTTTTCGACCTTAGTCTGGCTGGGGCCCTGCTAATCAGAACCCCAGCCTAGCTGCTTCCTCTTTAAAATGGTTTCCATGTGCCTTAGGCACATCTCTGATTGGAATCTGGAGTGCCTTTATAAGTCCCTAGTATATGGTATACTATGTACCCAGGGCATAGGTACCTCAGAGGCCTACCAGGGGCTGCAGCATGTATTGTGCCACCCCTGGAAGGCCATCCAAACTGACACCACAGGTCTGCTACTGCAGCCTGGGTAAGGTGGTGCATGCACCCCTTACTGTGATATAGGCTACCTATATCACTACATACATACACACATATAAACCTATAAGTCACTCCTATGGCAGGCCTTATCAATCCTGAAGGCAGAGTGCATGGTTCCTATGTGAGAGGGTGCCCCTGCATGAGCTGGGCCCCTCTGCAGCATTCGGAGACCCTTCTCTGATGCTGTTTGTAGTGCAGCCTGACCATATACTCTTAAGCGCATTATAACCTCGCGTTAAATGCTAACTTTGGGATGGCTGCACGGAAACATGTTGTGTTTGGTGTCAAACATCTTGGAATACTACCCCTCCGCCAGTTCTGGCAGCGGGGGTAGCATTCCACCCTTCTAGAGGGAAAGACATGTACACACCGGTATGCCCGGTACTGACTTTCCAGAGCCCTGGCATCACAAAATGGATGCCGCTGCCACAGACACGAGTCTGGCCTCCTGCTGCTGACCGAAACTCCAGCAGGGGAGGCCTGGACAATAGGTTTCCTGTCCCAGGGAGGTGTGACTACCTCCCCAGACAGGATAGTAAGTATTGGGGCTGGGCGGGAGCACTCTCTGGTGCTTTGAAGTCCTGCACTGGGGCACACTTGGTGTCCCTGTGCATACCCCAGTTCAAACCGGCTCAGGGGCTTCCAGCCCCTGCTCTGGCGTGAAACTGGACAAAGGGAAAGGGGTGTAACCACCCCTCTGCCCTGGCCCTCCCATAGGTGGGGCCACAGAGTATGTCCAACCCCCTACCTTAGTATAAGTAGGGGAACCCAGTCCTTAGGACTTTAGATTTACCTGGACGAAACTCTGACACAGAATCCTGGACCTTCGATGCACTACTTCAAGATTAGAGGACTGAAGAATCTCCCTTGGGGTCAAGGAGTGACTCCCCTGCTTGGCAGGCACCAAAGAAGCAATTGTCTGGTCTGCATTGCTGAAGCTCCCGTCGGACGCTGAAGTCTTTGCATCACCAGAGGTGGATTTCCAGACTTCCTTAAGGCTGCCCTGAGTCCCCAGCAAAGCTGAGGCCCGTAGCTGTCGTGGGTAACGTGGAACCGTGACCCCTGGATACCGAACGCATTTGCAAGTGCATCCTCTTCTGGGTCTCCCACGAAGTCGTGCTTTGGGCTCCGAGTATCCCCAGCCTCCAGCACCAACTGCACCGAAGATCACTGGCCTCCACTCCACGAGTGTCCTGTGAGCCAGCTCCACGTGCACCGTCTTGAGGCTCCTTCACGGTCGCTAGTCCGTTAGCTAGTAGGCCCTCCCGAAGGCCAATCTTTTTTTTGCTTGGGCTCCCTGATTGCTCCAGGTGTGCCCTGACTTATCCTTGCTGGGTGAGTCCCCCAGACCTTGCTGGTCTGCAACATCGTTCTTCTTCTATTTCCACGAGACTTGCCGTTGCCAAGGCTTGTTGGGTCCAATCCGGTCGCCGACACCCCTGCAATCGACAGACGTCGTGGGACAGCTCGAATCCAGCTCCTGCTCATCGCCTCCCTGGTCACTGGCTAGTGACCCAGACTCTGTCCCCTCTGCTTTCAGGTTCTTCAGATCTTCGATCCACCTTTGGATCCACCCGAACACTTTCGACTTGGTCGCCAGCAGCACTTTGCAGCAGATCGCCATAGAAAGCGACGACGAAACCCGACCCCGAAAGACACCTATGCATCCGGCTCCCCTGGGTGAGGTAACTCGAGTACTCCGGTGCTCCCATGGGTATTAACACTAGAACAGCCTAGTTCTCAAAGGGTTTGCTCCAAGTCCTCCTCTAAGTGTCCCTTTTCTTTTAAATTCTAATCACGACTTTCCCCATAGAAGTTAACGGTGGTTCGCGGCTGTGTTCATACACTGCATGCGTCCCCCGTGGGTCCCCTGTGTCACTGCCTTGGGTGGTTCCTTGTGGTCCAAGCACTTCTACAGGCTCTAGGCCTTGTGTCTAGCTCAGTCGTGGTTCTTATACCACTTTATTGGTATATGGTTTGAGTACGCCCCTGGGGCTCAAACGTGTATTTGTGCTATTACTGTAGATAACTAACTCGTAACGTATGTACTTCGAACTCTAGCCTCATAAAGAGACTAGAGGGGTGTGTTTAGTAATAAATACATATATTTTGAATATATACCTGGTGTGGTCCACTTTCATTTGGTCACTCAAGAGATTATAGACTGGTAAAAAAAGCTGCTTTACATTCCTTCAAGACTTAGCCTGAAGGCTGCTCTACATAGCTACCACTAGGATAGCTTTCAATAAAGGCTGTCTTTAACCTATCTCCAATAAGGGGTTGTTTGGACTGGTGCAAGGTGCCCACTATAATTAGTGGACAGCATATGCCAGGCCAACTTCTCACAGTTTCTGCACCACTCATGCTTCTTTCTGCACCCCTCTACCCTCTTTCTGTACCACTCATGCTTCTTTCTGCACCCCTCTACCCTCTTTCTGTACCCCTCCTCACTCTTTCTGCTCTCCTCTTGCCTCTTTCTGCATCTCTGTTGCTTCTTTCTGCACTTCTTTTGTTTCTTTCTGCACCTCTCTTGCTTCTTTCTGCACCCCTCTTGCCTCTTTCTCCACCACTTTACCCCGTTTTTTCATCTCTGTTGCTTCTTTCTGCTCTTCGCTTGCCTCTTTCTCTGCCCCTCATCCGTCTTTCTGCACCTCTGTTGCTTCTTTCTGCACTTCTCTTGCTTATTTCTACACCTCTCTTGCTTCTTTCTGTGCCCCACGTGCCTCTTTCACACCCCTTTTCACTCTTTCTGCTCTCCTCTTGCCTCTTTCTGCACCGCTGTTACTTCTTTCTGCACTTCTTTTGTTTCTTTCTGCACCCCTCTTGCCTCTTTCTGCACCTGTTCCTTCTATCTGCATTTCTTTTGTTTCTTTCTGCTCCTCTCGCTTCTTTCTACACCCCTTTGCCTCTTTCTGTACCCCTCTTGTCTCTTTCTGTACCTCTGCTCCTTCTTTCTGCACTTCTTTTATTTCTTCCTGCACCTCTCTTGCTTCTTTCTGCACACCTCTTGCCACTTTCTCCACCCCTGTTCCCCCTTTTTGCATCTCTGTTGCTTCTTTCTGCACTTCTCTTGCCTCTTTCTCCACCCCTCATCCCTCTTTCTGCACCTCTCTTGCTTCTTTCTGCACCTCTGTCCCTTCTTTCTGCTGCCCTTATGCCTCTTTCGGCAACTCTGTTCCTTCTTTCTGTACTTCTTTTGTTTCTTTCTGCACATCTCTTGCTTCTTTCTGTACCCCTTGTGCCTCTATTTTACCCCTCTTCCCTCTTTTTGCACCCATCCTGCCTCTTTCTGTACCTCTGTTGCTTCTTTCTGCACCCCTCTTCCCTCTTTCTGCACTCCTCTTGCCTCTTTCTGCACATCCGTTGCTTCTTTCTGCACTTCTGTTGTTTCTTTCTGCACCCATCTTGCCTCTTTCTGCACCTCTGTTCCTTCTTTCTGCACTTCTTTTGTTTCTTTCTGCACCTCTCGCTTCTTTCTGCACCCCTTTTGCCTCTTTCTGCATCCCTCTTGCGGCACATCTGTTCCTTATTTCTGCTCTTCTTTTGTTTCTTACTGCACCTCTCTTGCTTCTTTCTGCACCCCTATTGCCACTTTCTCCAACCCTGTTCCCCCTTTTTGCATCTCTGTTGCTTCTTCCTGCACTTCTCTTGCCTCTTTCTCCATCCCTCATCCCTCTTTCTGCACCTCTCTTGCTTCTTTCAGCACCTCTGTCCCTTCTTTCTGCAAACTGTATGCCTTTTTCTGTATCCCTCTTGACTCTTTCTCAATCCCACTTCCCCCTTTCTGCATCTCTGTTGCTTCTTTCTGCACTTTTCTTGCTTCTTTCTGCACCTCTCTTGCTTCTTTCTGCACCGCTCGTGCCTCTTTCTGCACCCCTCTTTCTGCACTCCTATTGCCTCTTTCTGCACCTCTGTTGCTTCTTTCTGCAATTCTATTGTTTCTTTCTGCACCTCTCTTGCTTCTTTCTGCTCCCCTCTTGCCTCTTTCTCCATCCCTCTTCCCCCTTTTTCCATCTCTGTTGCTTCTTTCTGCAGTTCGCTTGCCTCTTTCTCTGCCCCTCATCTGTCTTTCTGCACCTCTGTTGCTTCTTTCTGCACGTCTCTTGCTTATTTCTGCACGTCTCTTGCTTCTTTCTGCACCCCTCGTGCCTCTTTCCGCATCCCTCTTCTCTCTTTCTGCACCCCTCTTGCCTCTTTCTGCACCTCTGTTCCTTCTTTCTGTATTTCTTTTGTTTCTTTCTGCAACTCTCTTGCTTCTTTCTGCACCCCTCTTGCTTCTTTCTACACCCCTCGTGCCTCTTTCACAGTACTCTTCCCTCTTTCTGCACCCCTCTTTCTGCACCTGTGTTCCTTCTCTCTGCACTTCTTTTGTTTCTTTCTGCACATCTCTTGTTTCTTTCTGTATCCCTCTTGTCTCTTTCTCCACCCCACTTTCCCCTTTCTGCATCTCTTTCTTCTTTATGCACTTCTTTTGCTTCTTTCTGCACCTCTCATGCTTCTTTCTGCAATGCTCATGCTTCTTTCTGCACCCCTCATGCCTCTTTCTGCACCCCTCTTCACTCTTTCTGCACTCCTCTTGCCTCTTTATGCACCTCTGTTGCTTCTTTCTGCACTTCTTTTGTTTCTTTCTACACCTCTCTTGCTTCTTTCTGCAACCTTCTTGCCTCTTTCTCCACCACTCACCCCCTTTTTTATCTCTGTTGCTTCTTCCTGCACTTTGCTTGCCTCTTTCTCCGCCCCTCATCTATCTTTATGCATCTCTGTTGCTTCTTTCTGCACTTCTCTTGCTTCTTTCTGCACCTCTCCTGTTTCTTTCTGTATCCCTCTTACCTCTTTCTCCACCCCACTTCCCCCTTTCTTCATCTCTGTTGCTTCTTTCTGCACTTCTCTTGCTTCTTTCTGCATCTCTCTTGCTTCTAAATGCACACCCCATGCTTCTTTCTACAACCCTAGCTCCTCTTTCACACCCCTCTTCCCTTTTTCTGCACCCCTCTGTCCTCTTTCTGCACCTCTGTTCCTTCTCTCTGCACTTCTTTTATTTCATTCTGCTCTCTCTTGTTTCTTTCTGTATCCCGCTTGCCTCTTTCTCCATCCCAGTTCCCCCTTTCTGCATCTCTGTTGCTTCTTTCTGCACTTCTCTTGCTTCTTTCTGCACCTCTCTTGCTTCTTTATGCACCCCTCGTGCCTCTTTCTGCACCCCTCTTCCCTCTTTCTGCACTCTTCTTGCCTCTTTCTGCACCTCTGTTGCTTCTTTCTGCACTTCTTTTCTTTCTTTCTGCACCTCTCACTTCTTTCTGCACCCCTTTTGCCTCTTTCTGCACCTCTGTTCCTTCTTTATGCACCTCTGTGGCTTCTTTCTGCACCTCTCTTGCTTCTTTCTGCCCCACCCTTTCTTCTTTGTGCACCCCTCTTCCCTCTTTCTGCACCCCTCTTGCCTCTTTCTGCACATCTGTTCCTTATTTATGCTCTTCTTTTTTTCTTCCTGCACCTCTCTTGCTTCTTTCTGCACCCCTCTTGCCACTTTCTCCACCCCTGTTCCCCCTTTTTGCCTCTCTGTTGCTTCTTTCTGCACTTCTCTTGCCTCTTTCTCCACCCCTCATCCCTCTTTCTGCACCTCTCTTGCTTCTTTCTGCACCTCTGTCCCTTCTTTCTGCTGCCCTTATGCCTCTTTCTGCACCCCTCTTCCCTCTTTCTGCTCCCCTCTTCCCTCTTTTTGCACCCCTCATGCCTCTTTCTGCTCCTCTGTTTCTTATTTCTGCTCTTCTTTTGTTTCTTTCTGCACCTCTCTTGCTTCTTTCTGCACCCCTCTTGCCACTTTCTCCACCCCTGTTCCCCCTTTTTGCATCTCTGTTGCTTCTTCCTACACTTCTCTTCCCTCTTTCTCCATCCCTCATCCCTCTTTCTGCACCTCTCTTGCTTCTTTCATCACCTCTGTCCCTTCTATCTGCAACCCTGCCTCTTTCTGTATCCCTCTTGACTCTTTCTCAATCCCACTTCCCCCTTTCTGCATCTTTGTTGCTAGTTTATGCACTTCTCTTGCTTCTTTCTGCACCTCTCTTGCTTCTCTCTGCACCGCTCGTGCCTCTTTCTGCACTCCTCTTCCCTCTTTCTGCACTCCTATTGCCTCTTTCTGCACCTCTGTTGCTTCTTTCTGCAATTCTATTGTTTCTTTCTGCACCTCCCTTGCTTCTTTCTGAACCCCTCTTGCCTCTTTCTCCACCCATCTTCTCCCTTTTTTCCATCTCTGTTGCATCTTTCTGCAGTTCGCTTGCCTCTTTCTCTGCCCCTCATCTGTCTTTCTGCACCTCTGTTGCTTCTTTCTGCACGTCTCTTGCTTATTTCTGTACCTCTCTTGCTTCTTTATGCACCCCTTGTGCCTCTTTCCGCACCCCTCTTCTCTCTTTCTGCACCCCTCTTGCCTCTTTCTGCACCTCTGTTCCTTCTTTCTGTATTTCTCTTGTTTCTTTCTGCAACTCTCTTGCTTCTTTCTACACCCCTCTTGCTTCTTTCTACACCCCTCGTGCCTCTTTCACACCCTCTTCCCTCTTTCTGTACCCCTCTTTCTGCACCTGTGTTCCTTCTCTCTGCACTTCTTTTGTTTCTTTCTGCACATCTCTTGTTTCTTTCTGTATCCGTCTTGCCTCTTTCTCCACCCCACTTTCCACTTTCCCCTTTCCCCTTTCTGCATCTCTTGCTTCTTTCTGCACTTCTTTTGCTTCTTTCTGCACCTCTCATGCTTCTTTCTGCATCCCTCATGCCTCTTTCTGCACCCCTCTTCCCTCTTTCTGCACTCCTCTTGCCCCTTTCTGCACCTCTGTTGCTTCTTTCTGCACTTCTTTTGTTTCTTTCTGCACCCATCTTGCCTCTTTCTGCACCTCTGTTCCTTCTTTCTGCACTTCTTTTGTTTCTTTCTGCACCTCTCGCTTCTTTCTGCACTCCTTTTGCCTCTTTCTGCATCCCTCTTGCCTCTTTCGGCACCTCTGTTCCTTCTTTCTGCACTTCTTTTGTTTCTTTCTGCACATCTCTTGCTTCTTTCTGTACCCCTTGTGCCTCTATTTCACCCCTCTTCCCTCTTTTTGCACCCATCCTGCCTCTTTCTGTACCTCCGTTGCTTCTTTCTGCACCCCTCTTCCCTCTTTCTGCACTCCTCTTGCCTCTTTCTGCACATCTGTTGCTTCTTTCTGCACTTCTTTTGTTTCTTTCTGCGCCCATCTTGCCTCTTTCTGCACCTCTGTTCCTTCTCTCTGCACTTCTTTTGTTTCATTCTGCACCTCTCGCTTCTTTCTCACCCTTTTGCCTCTTTCTGCATCCCTCTTGCCTCTTTCGGCACCTCTGTTCCTTCTTTCTGCACTTCTTTTGTTTCTTTCTGCACATCTCTTGCTTCTTTCTGTACCCCTTGTGCCTCTATTTTACCCCTCTTCCCTCTTTTTGCACCCATCCTGCCTCTTTCTGTACCTCTGTTGCTTCTTTCTACACCCCTCTTCCCTCTTTCTGCACTCCTCTTGCCTCTTTCTGCACATCCGTTGCTTCTTTCTGCACTTCTTTTGTTTCTTTCTGCACCCATCTTGCCTCTTTCTGCACCTCTGTTCCTTCTTTCTGCACTTCTTTTGTTTCTTTCTGCACCTCTCGCTTCTTTCTGCACTCCTTTTGCCTCTTTCTGCATCCCTCTTGCCTCTTTCGGCACCTCTGTTCCTTCTTTCTGCACCTCTTTTGTTTCTTTCTGCACATCTCTTGCTTCTTTCTGTACCCCTTGTGCCTCTTTTTCACCCCTCTTCCCTCTTTTTGCACCCATCTTGCCTCTTTATGCATCTCTGTTGCTTCTTTATGCACTACTCTTGCTTCTTTCTGCACCTCTCTTGCATGTTTCTGTAGGAGAGTAGGATCTGCTTCACATGGGTACCCCCACGTTTTGCTGATGCTTCACTGTTTTTCGACCTTAGTCTGGCTGGGGCCCTGCTAATCAGAACCCCAGCCGAGCTGCTTCCTCTTTAAAATGGTTTCCATGTGCCTTAGGCACATCTCTGATTGGAATCTGGAGTGCCCTTATAAGTCCCTGGTATATGGTATACAATGTACCCAGGGCATAGGTACCTCAGAGGCCTACCAGGGGCTGCAGCATGTATTGTGCCACCCTTGGAAGGCCATCCAAACCGACACCACAGGTCTGCTACTGCAGCCTGGGTAAGGTGGTGCATGCACCCCTTACTGTGATATAGGCTACCTATATCACTACATACATACACACATATAAACCTATAAGTCACTCCTATGGCAGGCCTTATCAATCCTGAAGGCAGAGTGCGTGGTTCCTATGTGAGAGGGTGCCCCTGCATGAGCTGGGCCCCTCTGCAGCGTTCGGAGACCCTTCTCTGATGCTGTTTGTAGTGCAGCCTGACCATATACTCTTAAGCGCATTATAACCTCGCGTTAAATGCTAACTTTGGGATGGCTGCACGGAAACATGTCGTGTTTGGTGTCAAACATCTTGGAATACTACCCCCCCCCGCCAGTTCTGGCGGCGGGGGTAGCATTGCACCCTTCTAGAGGGAAAGACATGTACACACCGGTATGCCCAGTACTGACTTTCCAGAGCCCTGGCATCACAAAATGGATGCCGCTGCCACAGACACGAGTCTGGCCTCCTGCTGCTGACCGAAACTCCGGCAGGGGAGGCCTGGACAATAGGTTTCCTGTCCCAGTGAGGTGTGACCACCTCCCCAGACAGGATAGTGTGTATTGGGGCTGGGCAGGAGCACTCTCTGGTGCTTTGAAGTCCTGCACTGTGGGCACACTTGGTGTCCCTGTGCATACCCCAGTTCAAACCGGCTCAGGGGCTTCCAGCCCCTGCTCTGGTGCGAAACTGGACAAAGGGAAAGGGGTGTAACCACCCCTCTGCCCTGGCCCTCCCATAGGTGGGGCCACAGAGTATGTCCAACCCCCTACCTTAGTATAAGTAGGGGAACCCAGTCCTTAGGACTTTAGATTTACCTGGACGAAACTCTGACACAGAATCCTGGACCTTCGATGCTCTACTTCAAGATTAGAGGACTGAAGAATCTCCCTTGGGGTCAAGGAGTGACTCCCCTGCTTGGCAGGCACCAAAGAAGCAATTGTCCGGTCTGCATCGCTGAAGCTCCCGTTGGACGCCGAAGTCTTTGCATCACCAGAGGTGGATTTCCACACTTCCCCGAGGCTGCCCTGAGTCCCCAGCAAAGCTGACGCCCGTAGCTGTCGTGGGTAACGTGGAACCATGACCCTTGGACATCAAATGCATTTGCAAGTGCATCCTCTTCTGGGTCTCCCACGAAGTCGTGCTTTGGGCTCTTAGTAGCACCAGCCTCCAGCACTAACTGCACCGAAGATCACTGGCCTCCACTCCACGAGTGTCCTGTGAGCCAGCTCCACGTGCACCGTCTCAAGGCTCCTTCGCGGTCGCTAGTCCGTTGGCTAGTAGGCCCTCCCGAAGGAAAATCTTTTTTCTGCTTGGGCTCCCTGGTTGCTCCAGGTGTGCCCTGACTTATCCTTGCTGGGTGAGTCCTCCAGACCTTGCTGGTCTGCAACATCATCCTTCTTCTATTTCCACGAGACTTGCCGTTGCCAAGGCTTGTTGGGTCCAATCCGGTCGCCGACACCCCTGCAATCGACAGACGTTGTGGGACAGCTGGAATCCAGCTCCTGGTTGTCGTTGACACCTCCTGGACCTCGTGGCTGAAGAGTCAAGACAACTGTCAACCTACCTGAAGCACTCGACATCGGTGGGCATCTGCTCATCGCCTCCCTGGTCACTGGCTAGTGACCCAGACTCTGTCCCCTCTGCTTTCAGGTTCTTCAGATCTTCGATCCACCTTTGGATCCACCCGAACACTTTCGACTTGGTCGCCAGCAGCACTTTGCAGCAGATCGCCATAGAAAGCGACGACGAAACCCGACCCCGAAAGACACCTATGCACCCGGCTCCCCTGGGTGAGGTAACTCGAGTACTCCGGTGCTCCCGTGGGTATTGACACTAGAACAGCCTAGTTCTCAAAGGGTTTGCTCCAAATCCTCCTCTAAGTGTCCCTTTTCTTTTAAATTCTAATCGCGACTTTCCCCATAGAAGTTAACGGTGGTTCGCGGCTGTGTTCATACACTGCACGCGTCCCCCGTGGGTCCCCTGTGTCACTGCCTTGGGTGGTTCCTTGTGGTCCAAGCACTTCTACAGGCTCTAGGCCTTGTGTCTAGCTCAGTCGTGGTTCTTATACCACTTTATTGGTATATGGTTTGGTACGCCCCTGGGGCTCAAACGTGTATTTGTGCTATTACTGTAGATAACTAACTCGTAACGTATGTACTTCGAACTCTAGCCTCATAAAGAGACTAGAGGGGTGTGTTTAGTAATAAATACATATATTTTGAATATATACCTGGTGTGGTCCTCTTTCATTTGGTCACTCAAGAGATTATAGACTGGTAAAACAAGCTGCTTTACATTCCTTCAAGACTTAGCCTGAAGGCTGCTCTCCATAGCTACCACTAGGATAGCTTTCAATAAAGGTTGTCTTTAACCTATCTCCAATAAGGGGTTGTTTGGACTGGTGCAAGGTGCCCACTATAATTAGTGGACAGCATATGCCAGGCCAACTTCTCACATTGGTGTGCAGCGTGTGGGATTCCAGCTTGCTATTGTTTTACCAGATAATCTCAATTGAATTGATCAACTGAAAACCACTAAGGGTACCTAAGGTACATATAAATCAAGCTTAGTAATACAGTAAGTTCTACTGAACTTAGAGTTGTGTGTTAAGGGACAGCACACCCTTTCTACAACTCAAGAGAGTTTAGTAGGCCACACTAGAGTAGGTAGTGCATACACCACACCTCACTAGTGATGTCTTCAAAGCCAGGACCCAGTGAGTCCTTGATAGAAGCCAGTGGGCTTCTTCCCTCCAAGTATGATAAACTCCCATTCTTGGAATTGAGAGCATTATGCACTACTAGGAAGTTGAAGACAGGCAAAAGTGCCAGCACCCAGCACCTCAGGGAGGTGTTACTAGCTGATGATCTCAGCAGGCCCCTAGGGTCTGAAGGGGTAGGCAAAGAGTGTGGGGCAGAAGATGAGGGAGGGGCCAGGGGTGAAGAAACCCAGGACCCCCCCTCTGAAACTGGCCAGGAAGGTGAAAATGACCTTGTCCTGGAGCATCCAATTCCTCCTGTGGAGGAGGAGGAGGGAGAGGATCAGACTGACCTCCCCTTTGTCCCCCCAGGAAGAGTTCTGAGTGTGTCCAGAAGGTCTAGGTCTCCTTCTCAGGAGTCTAACCACTCTGACACCTCAATAGGGTCCTGTGAGAGGAGAAAGAGACTGATTCAATATGAGCAAACTCAGCTTGAACTCAGGAAACAGCAATTGGCTATAGACAGGGAGTCCCTAGATCTCTATAGAGAGAGACAAAAGTTGGGACTAGAGTCCCATGGTGGCAGCAGTTTCCCCAAAGATAGGGAAAGGTCTTATGACCATAGAAACCTGAGCAAGATTGTCCCTCCCTACCAGAGTGGGGATGATATCCACAAATGGATAACTGCTCTAGAGAGGGCCTGTAAAGTACAGAGGGTCCCTCAGGAGCAGTGGGCAGCAATCTTGTGGCTCTCCTTTGCAGACAAAGGTAGAGACAAGCTCCTCACTGTTAGAGAGGAGGATGCTGATAATTACAAAGTCTTGAAGAGTGCTCTAATTGATGGGTTTGGCCTAACCACTGAACAATACAGGTTAATGTTCAGGGATACCCAAAAGCACAGACTCAAGACTGGGTGGACTTTGTTGATTGTTCTGCCTAGGCTCTGGAAGGTTGGTTATTGGGCAGTGAGGTATGTGACTTCACAGGATTGTACAATCTGATAATGAGGGAGCAGATTCTTAATAACTGTCAAAATCAGCTGTTGCATCAGCACCTGGTAGACTCTGATCTGACCTCTCCCCAAGAATTGGGAAAGAAGGCAGACAAATGGGTCAGAACCAGGGTGAAGCAGAAGGTACAGAACCAAGGTGGTGACCCTAAGAAGCAAGATTCGAAAACCTCTGATAAGGGTGGGGAGAAGGGTAAAGATCAAAAGTCTTCACAAGGCCTCCAAAAATCTTCTTCAGGTGGGGATTCACAGTCTACCAAAGGGAAAGGCCAAAGAAAACCATGGTGCAAGGTCTGTAAGCAAAATACCCACTGGACCAGTGATTGCACCAAGTCCAAAGACTCTATTCCAGCCCCCACAAATGCCCCTAAGGCACCTACTCCCCCTAGTGCAGTTACAGTTGGTGGTGGGACTACACAAGCCAAGGGTTTAGTAGGGTTGACCCTGGGTAAGGAGATGAGCTCTGACCTAGTCAGAGAACTCACTCAGGCTGTCCTAGTCTGTGATGGAGGCATGGATGTGACCTCCTCTGTGAGTCCCAGTAATCTGGGCAAGTACAGGCAACAGCCCTTAACCCCTTCGGTGCGCGGCCGATTTTCGCCCTGTGCGGGGCGTTTCATTGAGTGAACGGGTTCATGACGAGCTCAGCTCGTCATGCGCACACGAGCACTGCGCAGCATGACGAGCTGAGCTCGTCATGAGCACCGAAGGGGTTAATCAATGGAAAAGAGGCTTTGGCATTTAGGGACACAGGGGCAAGTGTCACCATGGTCACACAAGACCTTGTGGATCCTGGGCAGATTATACTTGGTGAAATGTACCAAGTGACCAATGCTAGCAATGTCAGAACAGACCATACTCTGGCAGTTGTTAAAATCTCCTGGGGAGGGGTAACTGGCCTTAAGAAGGTTGTGGTAAGTGCAGACCTACCAGTTGAATGCTTGCTTGGCAATGATCTGGAAACTTCAGCTTGGGCAGAAGTGGAGCTCAGGACCCATGCAGAAATGCTGGGCATCCCTGCAGATGTGTTTGCTGTGAGCAGGTCACAAGCCAAAATGTCTAACACTGAACAGGCCTTGGATTCTGGAATAATGGACGAAGTGCCCTCCAAGAAGAGGAGTAGAACGGTAAAGGCAGTGCCTTCCCCCTTGGCTCAGAAGGAAGATCAGTCTCTTGAGGGGGATGATCTCAGTCCTGAGGAAGGAACTGTCCCAGAGGAGCTTGAACCTGACCAGGTTGAGTTCTTGGGGACAGGGGGCCCTTCCAGGGCAGATCTGAGCCAGGAGCAGCAGAGCTGTCCCTCTCTTGAACCCCTCAGACAGCAAGCTGCTGCTGAGGCTGCTGGGAAAGCTAGTGGTCCCCATACTGTGTATTGGGATGATGGACTCTTGTACTCAGAGTGTAGAGACCCCAAGCCTGGTGCTAACAGGAGGTTGGTTATACCTCTGAAGTTCAGGGGCTTCCTATTGACCCTAGCCCATGATATTCCCTTATCAGGTCACCTGGGCCAGAACAAGACTTGGGACAGAATTGTCCCTCACTTTCACTGGCCCCACATGTCTGAAGACACCAAGGAGTTTTGTCGCTCCTGTGTAACCTGCCAGGCCAGTGGCAAGGCAGGTGGTACTACAAAGGCCCCCTGATACCACTACCTGTGGTGGGGGTTCCCTTTGAAAGGGTGGGGATTGACATTGTTGGTCCCATGGATCCCCAAACAGCATCTGGGCACAGGTTTATCCTGGTGGTAGTGGATCATGCCACCAGGTACCCAGAGGCTATTCCCATTAGGACCACTACAGCACCTGTGGTGGCAAGGGCCCTCCTGGGAATTTTCTCAGAGTGGGCTTCCCTAAGGAGGTTGTATCAGACAGGGGGCAACTTTATGTCTGGATACTTAAAAGCAATGTGGAAGGAGTGTGGAGTGACTTACAAGTTCACCACACCCTATCACCCACAATGCAGTGGTTTAGTTGAGAGATTCAACAAAACCTTGAAGGGCATGATTAAAGGGCTCCCAGAAAAGCTTAGGCGAAGATGGGACATACTCTTGCCCTGCCTTTTATTTGCATACAGGGAGGTGCCTCAAAGGGGTTGGCTACAGCCCTTTTGAACTTTTGTTTGGTCACCCTGTCAGGGGTCCACTGTGCTTGGTGAAGGAAGGATGGGAGTTACCTCTCAAGCCCCCAAAACAAGACATAGTGGACTACGTACTTGGTCTCCGCTCCCGGATGGCTGAGTATATGAAAAAGGTAACTAAAAACCTTGAGGCTAGCCAGGAACTTCAAAAGGCCTGGCATGACCAAAAGGCTGTACTGACTGTTTACCAGCCAGGACAGAAGGTGTGGGTGTTGGAGCCAGTGGCCCCAGCAGCTCTCCAAGACAAATGGAGTGGACCCCACACCATTGTTGAGCAGAAGGGTGAGGTTACCTACTTGGTAGACCTAGGAACACCCAGGAGTCCCCACAGGGTTCTCCATGTCAACAGGTTAAAACCATATGTGGACAGGGCAGACATGGGCTTGCTCATGGCTACTGATGAGGGACAGGAGGAAGAGAGTGACCCACTCCCTGACCTGCTCTCACAGAACCCTGGTGATGGGTCAGTAGATGGTGTAGCCTTGGCAGGCAGCCTCACTACCCAGCAGCAGACTGATTGCAGACAGGTGCTCAATCAGTTCAGACACATATTCTCACTGACACCCAGTCAGACTACCTGGTGCACTCATGAAGTGGACACTGGGGACAGACTGCCTATTAAAAATAAGATTTATAGGCAACCTGAAAATGTCAGGGACTGTATCAGGACAGAAGTCCAGAAGATGTTGGATTTGGGAGTTATTGAACCCTCAGATAGCCCTTGGGCTAGTCCAGTGGTCCTTGTGCCAAAACCTCACACCAATGGTGGGAAAAGAGAGATGAGGTGTTGTGTGGACCACAGGGGTCTCAATGCAGTCACTAGGACTGATGCCCATCCAATACCAAGGGCAGATGAGCTAATAGACACTTTGGCCTCAGCCAAGTATCTAAGCACATTTGACCTGACAGCTGGCTACTGGCAGATCAGACTAGCTGATGATGCAAAGCCAAAGACAGCATTCTCAACCCCTAGTGGGCATTATCAATTTGTGGTGATGCCCTTTGGTCTGAAGAATGCACCTGCCACTTTTCAGAGGTTGGTGAATACAGTCCTTACAGGTCTGGAAGCCTATAGTGCAGCATATCTAGATGATATTGCTGTCTTGAGCTCCACCTGGGAGGATCACCTGGTCCACCTCAGAAATGTTTTACAGGCCCTGCAGAAGGCAGGCCTGACTATCAAGGCCACCAAGTGCCAGATAGGGCAGAGTCAGGTTGTGTACCTGGGCCACCTAGTGGGTGGAGGCCAGGTTCAACCACTGCAGAGACACGATCCAGACCATCATGGACTGGACTGCTCCAACTACCCAGACTCAGGTGAGAGCCTTCTTAGGCCTGACTGGGTACTATAGGAGATTTGTCAAGGGGTATGGATCAATAGTGACACCCCTGAATGACTTAACTTCCAAGAAAATGCCCAAAAAGGTTCAGTGGACAGTTAGCTGTCAAAAGGCATTTGATGACCTGAAGCAGGCCATGTGCACTGCTCCCATTCTACAGAGTCCTGATTACTCCAAGAAGTTCATTGTTCCAACAGATGCATCTGAATTGGGGGTAGGGGCTGTACTGTCACAATTGAATGATGAAGGTCAGGATCAGCCAGTAGCTTTCATTAGCAGAAGGCTGACCCCTAGAGAGAAACGTTGGTCAGCCATTGAGAGGGAGGCCTTTGCTGTGGTCTGGGCTCAGAAGAAGTTGAGGCCATACTTGTTTGGTACTCACTTCCTTGTTCAAACAGACCATAAGCCCCTCTTATGGCTAAAACAAATGAAGGGTGAAAACCCCAAACTGCTTAGGTGGTCCATTTCCCTACAGGGGATGGACTTCACAGTGGAACATAGACCTGGGAGTAACCATGCCAATGCAGATGGCCTCTCTAGATACTTCCACTTAGAACATGAAGACTTAACTGGGCAAGGTTAGTTTAATGTCCCTAAGTTTGGGGGGTTGTGTAGGAGAGTAGGATCTGCTTCACATGGGTACCCCCACTTTTTGCTGATGCTTCACTGTTTTTGACCTTAGTCTGGCTGGGGCCCTGCTAATCAGAACCCCAGCCTAGCTGCTTCCTCTTTAAAATGGTTTCCATGTGCCTTAGGCACATCTCTGATTGGAATCTGGAGTGCCCTTATAAGTCCCTAGTATATGGTATACTATGTACCCAGGGCATAGGTACCTCAGAGGCCTACCAGGGGCTGCAGCATGTATTGTGCCACCCCTGGAAGGCCATCCAAACTGACACCACAGGTCTGCTACTGCAGCCTGGGTAAGGTGGTGCATGCACCCCTTACTGTGATATAGGCTACCTATATCACTACATACATACACACATATAAACCTATAAGTCACTCCTATGGCAGGCCTTATCAATCCTGAAGGCAGAGTGCGTGGTTCCTATGTGAGAGGGTGCCCCTGCATGAGCTGGGCCCCTCTGCAGCATTCGGAGACCCTTCTCTGATGCTGTTTGTAGTGCAACCTGACCATATACTCTTAAGCGCATTATAACCTCGCGTTAAATGCTAACTTTGGGATGGCTGCACGGAAACATGTCGTGTTTGGTGTCAAACATCTTGGAATACTACCCCCCGCCAGTTCTGGCGGTGGGGGTAGCATTCCACCCTTCTAGAGGGAAAGACATGTACACACCGGTATGCCCGGTACTGACTTTCCAGAGCCCTGGCATCACAAAATGGATGCCGCTGCCACAGACACGAGTCTGGCCTCCTGCTGCTGACCGAAACTCCGGCAGGGGAGGCCTGGACAATAGGTTTCCTGTCCCAGGGAGGTGTGACCACCTCCCCAGACAGGATAGTGTGTATTGGGGCTGGGCGGGAGCACTCTCTGGTGCTTTGAAGTCCTGCACTGGGGGCACACTTGGTGTCCCTGTGCATACCCCAGTTCAAACCGGCTCAGGGGCTTCCAGCCCCTGCTCTGGCGTGAAACTGGACAATGGGAAAGGGGTGTAACCACCCCTCTGCCCTGGCCCTCCCATAGGTGGGGCCACAGAGTATGTCCAACCCCCTACCTTAGTATAAGTAGGGAACCCAGTCCTTAGGACTTTAGATTTACCTGGATGAAACTCTGACACAGAATCCTGGACCTTCGACGCTCTACTTCAAGATTAGAGGACTGAAGAATCTCCCTTGGGGTCAAGGAGTGACTCCCCTGCTTGGCAGGCACCAAAGAAGCAATTGTCCGGTCTGCATCGCTGAAGCTGCCATCGGACGCCGAAGTCTTTGCATCACCAGAGGTGAATTTCCAGACTTCTGCGAGGCTGCCCTGAGTCCCCAGCAAAGCTGAGGCCCGTAACTGTCGTGGGTAATGTGGAACCGTGACCCCTGGACACCGAACACATTTGCAAGTGCATCCTCTTCTGGGTCTCCCACGAAGTCGTGCTTTGGGCTCCTAGTAGCACCAGCCTCCAGCACCAACTACCTTGAAGATCACTGGCTTCCACTCCACAAGTTTCCTGTGAGCCAGCTCCACGTGCACCGTCTCAAGGCTCCTTCGCGGTTGCTAGTCCATTGGCTAGTAGGCCCTCCCGAAGGCCAATCTTTTTTCTGCTTGGGCTCCCTGGTTGCACCAGGTATGCCCTGACTTATCCTTGCTGGGTGAGTCCCCCAGACCTTGCTGGTCTGCAACATCGTCCTTCTTCTATTTCCACAAGACTTGCCGTTGCCAAGGATTGTTGCGTCCAATCCGGTCGCCGACACCCCTGCAATCAACAGACGTTGTGGGACAGCTCGAATCCAGCTCCTGATTGTCGTCGACGCCTCCTGGACCTCGTGGCTGAAGAGTCAAGACAACTGTCAACCTACCTGAAGCACTTGACATCGTTGGGCATCTGCTCATCGCCTCCCTGGTCACTGGCTAGTGACCCAGACTCTGTCCCCTCTGCTTTCAGGTTCTTCAGATCTTCGATCCACCTTTCGATCCACCCAAACACTTTCGACTTGTTCGCCAGCAGCACTTTGCAGCAGATCGCCATAGAAAGCGACGACGAAACCCGACCCCGAAAGACACCTATGCACCCGGCTCCCCTGGGTGAGGTAACTCGAGTACTCCGGTGCTCCCATGGGTATTGACACTAGAACAGCCTAGTTCTCAAAGGGTTTTCTCCAAGTCCTCCTCTAAGTGTCCCTTTTCTTTTAAATTCTAATCGCGACTTTCCCCATAGAAGTTAACGGTGGTTCGCGGCTGTGTTCATACACTGCACGCGTCCCCGTGGGTCCCCTGTGTCACTGCCTTGGGTGGTTCCTTGTGGTCCAAGCACTTCTACAGGCTCTAGGCCTTGTGTCTAGCTCAGTCGTGGTTCTTATACCACTTTATTGGTATATGGTTTGGTACGCCCCTGGGGCTCAAACGTGTATTTGTGCTATTACTGTAGATAACTAACTCGTAACGTATGTACTTCGAACTCTAGCCTCATAAAGAGACTAGAGGGGTGTGTTTAGTAATAAATACATATATTTTGAATATATACCTGGTGTGGTCCTCTTTCATTTGGTCACTCAAGAGATTATAGACTGGTAAAACAAGCTGCTTTACATTCCTTCAAGACTTAGCCTGAAGGCTGCTCTCCATAGCTACCACTAGGATAGCTTTCAATAAAGGTTGTCTTTAACCTATCTCCAATAAGGGGTTGTTTGGACTGGTGCAAGGTGCCCACTATAATTAGTGGACAGCATATGCCAGGCCAACTTCTCACAGTTTCTGCACCACTCATGCTTCTTTCTGCACCCCTCTACCCTCTTTCTGTACCTCTCTTGCTTCTTTCTGCACCCCTTGTGCCTCTTTCTGTACCCCTCCTCACTCTTTCTGCTCTCCTCTTGCCTCTTTCTGCATCTCTGTTGCTTCTTTCTGCACTTCTTTTGTTTCTTTCTGCACCTCTCTTGCTTCTTTCTGCACCCCTCTTGCCTCTTTCTCCACCCCTTTACCCCGTTTTTTCATCTCTGTTGCTTCTTTCTGCTCTTTGCTTGCCTCTTTCTCTGCCCCTCATCCGTCTTTCTGCACCTCTGTTGCTTCTTTCTGCACTTCTCTTGCTTATTTCTACACCTCTCTTGCTTCTTTCTGTGCCCCACGTGCCTCTTTCACACCCCTTTTCACTCTTTCTGCACTCCTCTTGCCTCTTTCTGCACCGCTGTTACTTCTTTCTGCACTTCTTTTGTTTCTTTCTGCACCCCTCTTGCCTCTTTCTGCACCTGTTCCTTCTATCTGCATTTCTTTTGTTTCTTTCTGCTCCTCTCGCTTCTTTCTACACCCCTTTGCCTCTTTCTGTACCCCTCTTGTCTCTTTCTGTACCTCTGCTCCTTCTTTCTGCACTTCTTTTATTTCTTCCTGCACCTCTCTTGCTTCTTTCTGCACACCTCTTGCCACTTTCTCCACCCTGTTCCCCCTTTTTGCATCTCTGTTGCTTCTTTCTGCACTTCTCTTGCCTCTTTCTCCACCCCTCATCCCTCTTTCTGCACCTCTCTTGCTTCTTTCTGCACCTCTGTCCCTTCTTTCTGCTGCCCTTATGCCTCTTTCGGCACCTCTGTTCCTTCTTTCTGCACTTCTTTTGTTTCTTTCTGCACATCTCTTGCTTCTTTCTGTACCCCTTGTGCCTCTATTTTACCCCTCTTCTCTCTTTTTGCACCCATCCTGCCTCTTTCTGTACCTCTGTTGCTTCTTTCTGCACCCCTCTTCCCTCTTTTTGCACCCATCTTGCCTCTTTATGCATCTCTGTTGCTTCTTTATGCACTACTCTTGCTTCTTTCTGCACCTCTCTTGCATGTTTCTGCACCACTCATGCTTCTTTCTGCACCCCTCTACCCTCTTTCTGTACCTCTCTTGCTTCTTTCTGCACCCCTCGTGCCTCTTTCTGTACCCCTCCTCACTCTTTCTGCTCTCCTCTTGCCTCTTTCTGCATCTCTGTTGCTTCTTTCTGCACTTCTTTTGTTTCTTTCTGCACCTCTCTTGCTTCTTTCTGCACCCCTCTTGCCTCTTTCTCCACCCCTTTACCCCGTTTTTCATCTCTGTTGCTTCTTTCTGCTCTTTGCTTGCCTCTTTCTCTGCCCCTCATCCGTCTTTCTGCACCTCTGTTGCTTCTTTCTGCACTTCTCTTGCTTATTTCTACACCTCTCTTGCTTCTTTCTGTGCCCCACGTGCCTCTTTCACACCCTTTTCACTCTTTCTGCACTCCTCTTGCCTCTTTCTGCACCGCTGTTACTTCTTTCTGCACTTCTTTTGTTTCTTTCTGCACCCCTCTTGCCTCTTTCTGCACCTGTTCCTTCTATCTGTTTTTCTTTTGTTTCTTTCTGCTCCTCTCGCTTCTTTCTACACCCCTTTGCCTCTTTCTGTACCATCTTGTCTCTTTCTGTACCTCTGCTCCTTCTTTCTGCACTTCTTTTATTTCTTCCTGCACCTCTCTTGCTTCTTTCTGCACCCCTCTTGCCACTTTCTCCACCCCTGTTCCCCCTTTTTGCATCTCTGTTGCTTCTTTCTGTACTTCTCTTGCCTCTTTCTCACCCCTCACCCCTCATCCCTCTTTCTGCACCTCTCTTGCTTCTTTCTGCACCTCTGTCCCTTCTTTCTGCTGCCCTTATGCCTCTTTCTGCTTCCCTCTTCCCTCTTTCTGCTCCCCTCTTGCCTCTTTCTGCACCTCTGTTCCTTCTTTCGGCACTTCTTTTGATTCTTTCTGCACATCTCTTGCTTCTTTATTCACCCCTCATGCCTCTTTCTGAACCCCTCATGCCTCTATCTCATCCCTCTTCCCTCTTTTTGCACCCCTCATGCCTCTTTCTGCACCTCTGTTTCTTATTTCTGCTCTTCTTTTGTTTCTTTCTGCACCTCTCTTGCTTCTTTCTGCACCCCTCTTGCCACTTTCTCTACCCCTGTTCCCCCTTTTTGCATCTCTGTTGCTTCTTCCTACGCTTCTCTTCCCTCTTTCTCCATCCCTCATCCCTCTTTCTGCACCTCTCTTGCTTCTTTCAGCACCTCTGTCCCTTCGTTCTGCAACCCTGCCTCTTTCTGTATCCCTCTTGACTCTTTCTCAATCCCACTTCCCCCTTTCTGCATCTCTGTTGCTAGTTTATGCACTTCTCTTGCTTCTTTCTGCACCTCTCTTGCTTCTCTCTGCACCGCTCGTGCCTCTTTCTGCACTCCTCTTCCCTCTTTCTGCACTCCTATTGCCTCTTTCTGCACCTCTGTTGCTTCTTTCTGCAATTCTATTGTTTCTTTCTGCACCTCTCTTGCTTCTTTCTGAACCCCTCTTGCCTCTTTCTCTACCCATCTTCTCCCTTTTTTCCATCTCTGTTGCTTCTTTCTGCAGTTCGCTTGCCTCTTTCTCTGCCCCTCATCCGTCTTTCTGCACCTCTGTTGCTTCTTTCTGCACGTCTCTTGCTTATTTCTGTACCTCTCTTGCTTCTTTATGCACCCCTTGTGCCTCTTTTTTTTGCACCCCTCTTCTCTCTTTCTGCACCCCTCTTTCCTCTTTCTGCACCTCTGTTCCTTCTTTCTGTATTTCTCTTGTTTCTTTCTGCAACTCTCTTGCTTCTTTCTACACCCCTCTTGCTTCTTTCTACACCCCTCGTGCCTCTTTCACACCCTCTTCCCTCTTTCTGGACCCCTCTTTCTACATCTGTGTTCGTTCTCTCTGCACTTCTTTTGTTTCTTTCTGAACATCTCTTGTTTCTTTCTGTATCCGTCTTGCCTCTTTCTCCACCCCACTTTCCCCTTTCTGCATCTCTTGCTTCTTTCTGCACTTCTTTTGCTTCTTTCTGCACCTCTCATGCTTCTTTCTGCCTCCCTCATGCCTCTTTCGGCACTCCTCTTCCCTCTTTCTGCACTCCTCTTGCCCCTTTCTGCACCTCTGTTGCTTCTTTCTGCACTTCTTTTGTTTCTTTCTGCACCCATCTTGCCTCTTTCTGCACCTCTGTTCCTTCTTTCTGCACTTCTTTTGTTTCTTTCTGCACCTCTCGCTTCTTTCTGCACCCCTTTTGCCTCTTTCTGCATCCCTCTTGCCTCTTTCGGCACCTCTGTTCCTTCTTTCTGCACTTCTTTTGTTTCTTTCTGCACATCTCTTGCTTCTTTCTGTACCCCTTGTGCCTCTATTTCACCCCTCTTCCCTCTTTTTGCACCCATCCTGCCTCTTTCTGCACATCTGTTGCTTCTTTCTGCACTTCTTTTGTTTCTTTCTGCGCCCATCTTGCCTCTTTCTGCACCTCTGTTCCTTCTCTCTGCACTTCTTTTGTTTCATTCTGCACCTCTCGCTTCTTTCTCACCCATTTTGCCTCTTTCTGCATCCCTCTTGCCTCTTTCGGCACCTCTGTTCCTTCTTTCTGCACTTCTTTTGTTTCTTTCTGCACATCTCTTGCTTCTTTCTGTACCAATTGTGCCTCTATTTCACCCCTCTTCCCTCTTTTTGCACCCATCCTGCCTCTTTCTGTACCTCTGTTGCTTCTTTCTGCACCCCTCTTCCCTCTTTCTGCACTCCTCTTGCCTCTTTCTGCACATCCGTTGCTTCTTTCTGCACTTCTTTTGTTTCTTTCTGCACCTCTCGCTTCTTTCTGCACCCCTTTTGCCTCTTTCTGCATCCCTCTTGCCTCTTTCGGCACCTTTGTTCCTTCTTTCTGCACTTCTTTTGTTTCTTTCTGCACATCTCTTGCTTCTTTCTGTACCCCTTGTGCCTCTTTTTCATCCCTCTTCCCTCTTTTTGCACCCATCTTGCCTCTTTATGCATCTCTGTTGCTTCTTTATGCACTACTCTTGCTTCTTTCTGCACCTCTCTTGCATGTTTCTGCACCACTCATGCTTCTTTCTGCACCCCTCTACCCTCTTTCTGTACCTCTCTTGCTTCTTTCTGCACCCCTCGTGCCTCTTTCTGTACCCCTCCTCACTCTTTCTGCTCTCCTCTTGCCTCTTTCTGCATCTCTGTTGCTTCTTTCTGCACTTCTTTTGTTTCTTTCTGCATCTCTCTTGCTTCTTTCTGCACCCCTCTTGCCTCTTTCTCCACCCCTTTACCCCGTTTTTTCATCTTTGTTGCTTCTTTCTGCACTTCGCTTGCCTCTTTCTATGCCCCTCATCCGTCTTTCTGCACCTCTGTTGCTTCTTTCTGCACTTCTCTTGCTTCTGTCTACACCTCTCTTGCTTCTTTCTGTGCCCCGCGTGCCTCTTTCACACCCCTTTTCACTCTTTCTGCACTCCTCTTGCCTCTTTCTGCACCGCTGTTACTTCTTTCTGCACTTCTTTTGTTTCTTTCTCCACCCCTCTTGCCTCTTTCTGCACCTGTTCCTTCTATCTGCATTTATTTTGTTTCTTTCTGCTCCTCTCGCTTCTTTCTACACCCCTTTGCCTCTTTCTGTACCCCTCTTGTCTCTTTCTGTACCTCTGCTCCTTCTTTCTGCACTTCTTTTATTTCTTTCTGCAGCTCTCTTGCTTCTTTCTGCACCTCTTTGCCTCTTTCTCCACCCGTCTTCCCTCTTTCTTCACCCCTGATGCCTCTTTCTGCACGTCTGCTCCTTCTTTCTGCACATCTCTTGTTTCTTTCTGCAGCCCTCGTGCCTCTTTCTCACCCCTCTTCCCTCTTTTTGCACCCATCTTGCCTCTTTCTGCACCTCTGTTGCTTTTTTCTGCACTTCTCTTGCTTCTTTCTGCACCACTCATGCTTCTTTCTCCACCCATCTTCCCTCTTTCTGCACCCCTCTTGCCTCTTCCTGTACCTCTGTTCCTTCATTCTGCTCTTCTTTTGTTTCTTTCCGTACCTCTCTTGCTTTTTTCTGCACTCCTCTTGCCACATTCTCCACCCCTGTTCCCCCTTTTTGCATCTCTGTTGCTTCTTTCTGCACTTCCCTTGCCTCTTTCTCCAACCCTCATCCCTAATTCTGCATCTCTGTTACTTCTTTATGCACTTCTCTTGCTTCTCTCTGCACCTCTGTCCCTTCTTTCTGCAACCCTTATGCCTCTTTCTGCACCCCTCTTTCCTCTTTCTGCTCCCCTCTTGCCTCTTTCTGCACCTCTGTTCCTTCATTTTGCACTTCTTTTGTTTCTTTCCGCAACTCTCTTGCTTCTTTCAGTATCCCTCTTGCCTCTTTCTCCACCCCTCTTCCCCCTTTCTGCATCTCTGTTGCTTCTTATGCACTTCCCTTGCATCTTTCTGGACCTCTCTTGCTTCTTTCTGCATCCCTCGTGCCTCTTTCTGCACCCTTTTTCCCTCTTTCTGCACTCCTCTTGCCTCTTTCTGCAGCTCGGTTCCTTCATTCTGCACTTCTTTTGTTTCTTTCTGCACCTCTCTTGCTTCTTTCTGCACCCCTCTTGCCTCTTTCTCCACCACTCTTCCCCCTTTTTATCTCTGTTGCTTCTTTCTGCACCTCGCTTGCCTCTTTCTCTACCCCTCATCCGTCGTTCTGCACCTCTGTTGCTTCTTTCTGCACCCCTCGTGCCTCTTTCTGCACCCTTTTTCCTCTTTCTGCACCCCTCTTGCATCTTTCTGCACCTCTGGTCCTTCTTTTTGCACTTCTTTTGTTTCTTCCTACAGCTCTCTTGCTTCTTTCTGCACCCCATTGCCTCTTTCTCCACCCCTCTTCCCTCTTTCTTCACCCCTGTATCCTCTTTCTCCACTTCTGTTTCTTCTTACTGTACTTCTTTTGTTTCTTTCTGCACATCTCTTGCTTTTTTCTGCACCCCCTCGTGTCTCTTTCTACACCCTTTCCTCTTTTTACACCCCTCTTGCCTCTTTCTGCACCTCTGTTGCTTCTTTCTGCACTACTGTTGCTTCTTTCTGCACCTCTTTGCTTCTTTCTGCACCCCTCTTCCCTCTTTCTGCACGCCTCTTGCTTCTTTCTGCACCTCTGTTCCTTCTTTCTGCACTTCTTTTGTTTCTTTCTGCACCTCTCTTGCTTCTTTCTTCACCCCTTTTACATCTTTCTATACCCCTCTTCCCTCTTTCTGCACCCCTCTTGCCTCTTTCTGCACCTCTGTTCCTTCTTTCTGCACTAATTGTGTTTCTTTCTGCACCCCATTGCCTCTTTCTCCACCCCTCTTCCCTCTTTCTACACCCCTGTATCCTCTTTCTGCACTTCTGTTCCTTCTTACTGTACTTCTTTTGTTTCTTTCTGCACATCTCTTGCTTTTTTCTGCACCCCTTTGTGCCTCTTTCTACACCCCTCTTTCCTCTTTTTACACCCCTCTTGCCTCTTTCTGCACCTCTGTTGCTTCTTTCTGCACTACTGTTGCTTCTTTCTGCACCTCTTTGCTTCTTTCTACAGCACTCGTGCTTCTTTCTGCACCCCTCTTCCTTCTTTCTGCACTTGTTTTGTTTCTTTCTGCACCTCTCTTGCTTCTTTCTTCACCCCTTTTTCCTCTTTCTATACCCCTCTTCCCTCTTTCTGCACCCCTCTTGCCTCTTTCTGCACCTCTGTTCCTTCTTTCTGCACTACGTTTGTTTCTTTCTGCACATCTCTTGCTTTTTCTGTACTTCTCTCGCCTCTTTCTGTACTCTAATGGGAAGTGCAAGCTTCCAAGTTTAAAGGTCTGCGTGCTCTTGTGACTGAGGTATTTGTCTACTTTTATATGTATTATCACATGTGTTATGCATCTGAAGATGGTAGCTTAAAAAGTGGTTAGCTTCTTCTATAGGTGGTTAAATGTTATCAGTTCTGCTCTGTCATTCAGTTGCACAGGCAGACATGTCTTATGTATATAGGTGTTATAGAGCCCCTCAAATATACTATTGAATACCCATGTGCCCTGTATTATGTGGAGAAAGAAATACATACACCTATTTGTACACATATTTACAAAGTATGTCGTTTGAAACACAGGTATTCAAGCATTTCTATGTTTATTTTTATGTAACATGTCACTCGGTAAAAGCAGAGACACGCATGCAAACCTTCACAAACTTAGTCAGACTTACAACAGTGATATGCTTAGGATTGCTGTTTTATATTTGGTAGGTAGGCCTAACATTCTGAGCAGTCAATTAATAGTGAATCTTCAAGAGAAAAGTGAGGTTTAAGACATCTTGAGAAAAGGATTAGTGATTAGGCTACTTTGTATGAGTCTGTTGTAAGGTGCAGTCAAAGTAGGCCTCTTTCTTTCTTGTTGGTTCTTTCTGCACTTCTCTTGCTTCTTTCTATACCTTTCTTCCTCTTTCTGGACTTCTGTTGCCTCTTTCTGCACTTCTCTTGCTTCTTTCTGTGCCTTTCTTCCTCTTTCTGCACATGTCCTACCTATGTAGGCATATTTAGAAATTAGCATTTAAAAAAGCTTAGAAATTCACTGATAAAACCAGAGGTTTCAGGTACGTTATAGTTAGGAATTAGCATTTAAAAAACCTTAGAAATTCACTGAAAAAAGCCAAAGGTTTCAGGGACGTTATAGTTAGAAATTAGCATTTAAAAAATCTTAGAAATTCACTGAAAAAACCACAGGTTTCAGGGACGTTATAGTTAGTTGGACATTTCACTCGTACAAAACCAGAGAAATTTGGCTGTTATAGTTAGTTGAGCTAACTATAACTCGCGCCCCCGCTATGCACTGCTCATGTCGTCACATATTACATCACTCATGACATGGTTAGTGACGTCACTGATGACATCTCAAATGACATCACTGATGACATCATCCACTTAACTGATGCACCTCCTCAGACCCTAATATAACCTTTCATATACCCACTCTAAAATACAGACTACCATTTTTGAAACCATAGACACACCAATACCAGTTAGTACATACCCACTCACTGATTCATAGTACTACACACATCCACTCACTCACCGATACAGTCACTCATACACGCAGTCACTCATCAATACAGCCTCTGATATAGGCACTCAGACACTCACATACTGCCACTCATCCACAGAGATACTCACACACCTAATGAGTCACCCAAAGACTCAATCACACTGACATTTACTCACCACTACAGTTATACACACACCACCTCACTTATTCATACAGATATTAACACATACTTACTCTCTTATACAATCACGGATACAAGCACACACTCATCCATACAGCCACTCTCACAATCACTCACTCTCACATAAAGTCACTTCATCATCATCAAACTTACTTTATTCGATTAAAACAGAGTTAATCATAAAAGTACAAGTATACATCACAAATAAAAAAGTTACAGATTAAAATTAAAAAGAAGCAGTTCATAAATGTCAATCAATGCACAATTTCCTCGTTTTTAAACACATGCATAAAAAGGAAGCAACAGTATGACAGGTAGAGGGATCAGACAACATGCGTAAAAAATACAAGGCCAGGCGACATTGTCTAAAATTGTGCTTACGTAAAAGCGGGATTAAAAACCTTTTCCGATCATTGCAATAAAATTTACAAAAGAAGAAAATGTGCAAATCAGATTGTTGCGAAGTGTCATCACATGGGCAACACAGGAGTTCATTCAAGGAGAAGATACCAGCAAGATGGCCCAACATGCAGGTAATAAAATTAAGCCGAAATCTTAACAGAATGAATCTGTGCCGTGGGATTGTTACAAATTCCAAATAGGAAGATATTCCCTCAACCTGCAATGGACCTTCAATATATTCATTAACAGTGGGTTTCTTACGATAGACAGTCAATCTCCCTTCATTAGCAGTGGTTATAAAACGGGACTTTTTTTGGGACAGAGCCACATTTTTCTGGGGATACAAATAGGCTTCCTAGATCAAGAGTATATAAAGTATCTTTCACATATTTTAGCCATAAAAAAATTTCTTTATGCTCAAGGGATAAGCAATCCTGTATTATTTGTTGCGTTAGAGACACTGTGTCTCTACACCATACTGAATGCCATAAAAGAATGGGTGCGACATTTATCCAATCAATTATGTACGGGATGCTTAATTCTTCATGTAGATTAAAATTGGAACAACCAGTTGGGAGACTCATCATTGATTTCCAAAACAAATCCTCTGTTGTTTGTATCCTCTTTGCATTAACATGGCCCCACACCCCTGCACCATACGTAGCTACTGCCCTGGATTTCGCCCCATAAAGCTTTCTTAAAATATCTAGGTTCCTCGTTCCCAACCTATTTGAAAATGAGCGTATTGCATTTGTGCTCTTTTCCAACAAGACCCCACGATTCTCTACCATATTCCTCCAAGAGGCCTTAAAATCAAAAGTGACTCCTAGGTATGAAAAGGACTCTGTCTGTGTCCCTTTACGATTTGAAATAAAAAAAGAAGGTGGTTTACTCAGCTTTGGCCCTGCAATTAAAACAAATGACTTGGATTCATTTGTCTGGAGATCCAGGCCTTTCATAAAATCCACATAGGTATTTAACAATTTTTGTAGGGATTTTCCCGTTCGCGCGATTAAAACTGCATCGTCTGCATACAATAAAATTGGGATATGCAACTTTCTTATTCTTGGCACATCTATAGTTGAATCTAACAATTTAGACTCTACCCCATTAGTATACAGCAAGAATAAAAAAGGGGCGAGAACGCACCCTTGGCGAACTCCACTTGTTACGGGAAACCACCTAGTACATTCTCCCTGTGGCTCATACCTAACACATGCTTCCGCTCTTGAATACAGTTGTCTAATAAAGATGATCACTGCCTGATCTACCCCCATTTCCCTCATAATTCTCCAGAGCTGTGGGTGAGACACACAATCAAAAGCCGCGCTAAGGTCCATAAAGGCTAGATATAAATTGCCTTGCTTAGCGTGGGTATACTTTGCTATGAGCAAACTCAAATTCAGGCATTGATCTTGAGTGCCTCTCCCTTTTCTGAAACCGTATTGTGCCGGGATCAAGATCTTATTAGTCAAAGCCCATGTCTCCAGTCGATTCAATAGCACTTTAACCATCAATTTTACCGTGCTATCTAAGAGAGAAATAGGTCTGTAGTTCCTAGGGTCTTGCTTATCTCCATTTTTAAAAATTGGAACTAAAATGGCTTTGAACCAAGAGGAAGGAGGTCCCTCTCTTGCTATAGAATTAAAAATATTCATAAGCAGAGGGCTCCATAGGTCAGGGCAATCTGTAAAAATGTCTATTGGAGTGCCATCAAAACCAGGTGCCTTATTACTGGTACATTGTTCCATAAAGTCACATATATACTCCAACATTCACATATACTGCCTTTCACTTATGTAGTTACTCACACATATACCACTGAGACATCCATTCACTCACCAACATAGCCATATGCACACTCACTCACCCATACAGCCCCTCGGAGATGCACTCATGAACCCATATACCCACTGAATCACCCACTCACACATCCATGGAGGGAGTCACACCCTCCCACCCACCCACACAGACACTCAGGCACCCATACAGGTAATCAGACAATCAATCATTATCCCAAATAGACACAAATGTAGCTACTCACCAACAGATGCAGACACTTAACACCAACTGACAGACTGATACAGCCATTCACAAAGATTAATCATTCACCCATGCATTCACTAAGACACGTTTAATCCCTCACTTAAACAGTCAGTCACACACCCACTAAATCACCCATTCAGATACTCATACACCCACTCATTCTTCAATACACCTTTGCGTATCTATAATTAACATTCTTAAACTTTTAAAAATCACCCAGTCTCTGGTTGATGTCATCAGTGATGTAATCAGTGATGTCCCTGAAACCTGTGGTTTTTCAGTGAATTTCTAAGGTTTTTAAATGCTAATTCCTAACTATAACGTCCCTGAAACCACTGTTTTTTTCAGTGAAAAAAAAATATATATATATATTTATTCACTGAAAAAACCATAGGATTTACAGACGTTATAGTTAGAAATTAGCATTTAAAAAACCTTTGAAATTCACTGAAAAAACCATAGGTTTCAGGGACGTTATAGTTAGCTGGACATTTCACTCGTACAAAACCATAGAAATTCCACCGTTATAGTTAGTTCAGTTAACTATAACTCGCGCCCCCGCAATGCACTGCTCATGACGTCACATATTACATCATTCATGGCATGGTCAGTGACATCACTGATGACATCACTGATGACATCTCAAATGACATCACTGATGATATCACTGATGACATCATCCAGTGACTGTTTGTTTCTGTAAAGTTTAAATATGTTTTATATATATGGCAAGGTGCATTGAAGAATGAGTGGGTGTATAAGTGTCTGGATGGAGGATTTAGGAGGTATGTAACTGATTGTATAAGTGACTCATTAAACGTGTCTTACTGAATGCATGGGTTAGTGACTAAACTGTGTGAATGTCTGTATTAGTCTGTCTGTTGTTGTGTAAGCTGCTACATGGGTTGGTCAGTAGCTACATGAGTGTCTATATGGGTTATTGATTGTTTGCTTGAGTATTTGTATGGGGGACTGAGTGTGTGTGTGGGTGGGTTGGAGGTGTGTGACTCTCTGCATAGATGTGTGAGTGGTTGATTCACTGGGTGTGTGGGTTCAAGAGTGCATGTGGAAACAGCTGTATGGGTGGGTGAGTGTGTGTATGGGTGTGTTGGTGAGTGAATGGATGTCTCAGTGGTACATATGTGAGTAACTACATATGTAAAAGGCAGTATATGTGAGTGATGGTGTATATAAATAACTATATGTGAGACTGAGTGATTGTGAGAGTGGCATGTATGGATGAGTCTGTACTTGTTTCAGTGATTACATAAGAGAGTAACTATGCATTACTGTCTGTATGAATTAGTGAGGTGGTGTGTGTATAACTGTTTAGGTGAGTAAATGGGAGTGTGATTGATTCTTTGCATGACTGACTAGGTGTGTGAGTAACTCCATGGATTAGTGGTTGTGTGTGAGTGTCTGAATAGGTGTATGAGCGCATATGATAGTGTTGTATTGATAAGTGACTGCATGTATAAGTCATTGTATAGGTGAATGAGTGGATGTGTGTACAGACATAGGAATCAGTGAGTAAGTATGTAGTAACTGGTATTGGTGTGTGGATGCTTTCGAAAATGGTAGTGTGTATTTTACAGTGGGTGTATTAAAGGTTATATTAGGGTGTGATGAGGTGCATCAGATTATCACGTGGATGATGTCATCAGTGATGTCATCAGTGATGTCATTTGAGATGTCATCAGTGATGTCATCAGTGATGTCACTGACCATGCCATGAATGATGTAATATGTGACGTCATGAGCAGTGCATTGCGGGGGCGCAAGTTATAGTTAACTGAACTAACTATAACAGTGGAATTTCTATGGTTTTGTACGAGTGAAATGTCCAGCTAACTATATCGTCCCTGAAACCTATGGTTTTTTCAGTGAATTTCAAAGGTTTTTTAAATGCTAATTTCTAACTATAATGTCTGTAAAACCTATGGTTTTTTCAGTGAATTTCAAAGGTTTTTTAAATGCTAATTTCTAACTATAACGTCTGTAAAACCTATGTTTTTTTTTAGTGAATTTGATTTTTTTTTTAAAAATATTAAACTACTATTCTGCTATTTGTCATTAGTACTGTTTTTTCTGACTTTTCCACTACAGAAAAGAAAATAAACTGTAAAACTGTTGTGTAATGTAATATATTTCACAAATTACACTGTTACTTATCAAATAATACAACATAATATAACATTTCAAAACATATTTTTCTCCCTTTTCTGCTGTTATCAGATTCTACTTAACTTCACTATTCACAGTGATGTCAGTGTAGTATCATCATAGACAGATGGGAATAAAAAACAATCAACTAGATTGTTAAAAAAACAAATGACTAACTCTTACAACCACAATAACAAATCAACACAAATAACACATCCAATACTATTTCCAATTTTTAAATGTTACCTTTACTGTGTAGTTTCTGTTGACATTTTTCCTCAAGGCCAAATAATGTGTGGAATTTTTTTTTTGAAATCACCCAGTATCAATTCCTTAAAGCATCTTCCCATTTTCCCTCTAGGCCGAATAATGTATCTAAAATTTTTGTTTCAGAAATAGTATGAGTTGGGTAATTCATAAGGCAATCTCGGTTTAATTTCCAAGTGTGTATCATTGCAGTGAGTCCAACCATTTTTGCATTTCAAATATACAGTATAATGTCCACATGTGATAGTTCCTCCAGCATGGAAAACAATAGCCAGTGTTGTGAAAGTTCTTCCAGAAATAGATACTTGACTAGCAACAAAATTTTTAATTTTCGTTTCCACTTTTCTTCCATTTGGTCTACAGCCTTGTAGCATTAAAATTACATATTTTCCATATCTTTCTAGCCATAATGTAGATAACATTTCTGATTGACAACGAGAACATTTCATATTATGATTTGCTTCTTTTACTAATTTCGGAAAAGGTACAGATTTGCAGTCAGGTATTGTTAAATATAGAAATCGTTCTCTGTCAACTATAGTACTAGAAGTTAAAGAACACTGTTCACATTTGTGATCCCATTTGTAACTGTGTCCAAATAAACTCTCAATCTGGATTCCTTCATCTTCTAATACTCCAAGCATAACCATCAGAAACTCTTGTGCATCTTGTTGTATATTAGGACTGAACGTTAAAGATCCAGTACATGTATCCAAGAGTTGTCGAATACAAGAAGCAGTATGGATCTTACTTCTGTCAGTTCTCAATTGTTCAAATAAACTATAAAGTGCAGAACATAATCTTTTTTCCTGACTTTCCATAATTTCACCATAAAGATCTTCTAGATAAAATATAACGTTTAGAATAACATTACCATAGCAGTTGACACCAGAAGCCTTTTCTAATTGGTATCCCACAACATCATCACTTGTTTGTATTTTCTGTTTCTTTGCATCTTTTCTTTTCTCTTGAATTTTTTTCTGCTTTTCAACCACACTTGATTCATCAACATGTTTGCGTTTTGAACACACAGCACGTTTTTCATAAATAGGATATTCACCTAAAGTTGGTGCATAAAGTCTTCTTAAACGATTATATTCTCTTACACAATTTACATCAGCACTAACCTTGTTTTCATCGAAATCAATTAAATACAAACCAGACAATGTTCTAACTCGAGATAATGCAATGTATGCCATTCCCTCTTTAAACACAGTTCTTCCAACATTTACTAAAGCATTATCTACACTTAAACCTTGAGATTTATGAATGGTTATTGCATATGCTAAACAGAAAGGAAACTGTTTTCTACGAACATACAAGTTTTTTACCAGCAAAAACGTACAGCACAACGCCCAATTTGTTTCACCTCTGCAATCTGATCAAATTTAATTTTCAAGAATTCAATTGCATTTCTGTTTTGATATTTTACAAATTCAACAATTTTCCCTATTGCTCCATTCACTAAACCTTGTTCTATATTCAAATTACGCCTCAAAATTATCCAACAGTTTATACATACATCTAAATTCTTTTCTAAGCCAGCAGTTTTTGATACAGACTTTTCCAAAGAATCCAATTTAGTCTGTAGTTTATTTGAAAGAAGAATTGTTATTCCTTGATGCTCGATTTTATCAATAGCTTCAATGTGAACTATTTCTTGATTTTCCAATTTCAGACGCTCTTGATTAAATGTATAACACTCTTCCAGTGTAGGCATTAAGCAAAGTATAGACTTTTTTCTGCAATGTTCTTGTACAGTACTGCTGCTGGTGTGTTTTCAGTTGTAAACAAGTTCTTTAGTAGACGACTTTGTAAAGCTTGTTTGCCATGTTTGCTTAGAACACCAATTCTTACATCTTTCAGAATATTTCCATACTCTTCATCACTTGCTTGTCGCATATTCTGAGTGAGTTCTTTATATTCAAAATTTAACCAGAGATTCACATTTCCAATACTTCCCAAAGATTTCCTGGTGTCTTCATGTAGAAGAGTTTTAAAGACTGGTTCTCCTTTTACAGGAGTTAGTTGTAGCAGATCTCCAAATACAATTAAATGTTTTCCTCCAAAGAGAACGTCGTAATCTGTTTTTAATACCTGTTGCATTCTTAAATGCACGAAAGCAAGCATTAAGTTTGAGACCATGCTCACCTCATCAATAATTAAAAATGTCATCTTCTTCAGCACTCTTGACACTTCATAAGAAGCTTCTCCAGACAACTTCTGATATTCTATTTTATTATTAGGGCTCCCGGTTTTCCGTTTAAACGGATTTTTACATATAAATACAGACGGAATTTTTTTTTCCTTTGTCTGTATTTATATGTAAAAACAGCAAAATACTGCCATGCTCGAATCCAGAGTTCTCGCCACGCCCCCTTCCTGCTGCTGGAAATTCCTTCCCGGGCACACACACAGCCGCACCCGAGTACTTCACAGGTCTTTTGAAGACCATTTACTTGTTAGCGAGGCTTTATTGTTCTTTCACCCCATGCCGTAGCCTCCCCCAACGCCCCTGACTCCTCTTGTCCCAGGCCCCATACAGTGCACGTTTTAAGCACTTCAATTCACAGTGCTGCAGCAGGAGAAAAACAAGCATTGGCATTGCGGGAAAGGGTGCAGGAGCAAAGTAAAACAGGAAATTAGGAAACAAACAGTGCGCTTAGGTACACCTGTCAAACTGCACAGCGCTTAGAAGCAAACCAGGACGGATATCTAACAGCAGTTCGCACAGTTCATTTTTGAAGCCTACCAGCAGCCACTCCAGTATTCTAATATGACACTTCGCGCCCTCAAGGTTTCGGTTACTTAAAGGGGTATTAAGGCTCCGTCTAGTCTGCTGCCCTCACCGGTGATAACCTCCCTTGACTCATCAAAGAAGGAAGTCAGGCATTACACAGCCCGCCCGCGCCAGCTCATGTGTGTGCAGAAGATGTTTGCATTTGCATTGATTTTCCTGTCATCTGTTCAGTAACACAGGCTTTGAGCTCCACAATTGGAAACGTCTCATTTAATCCCTGCGAACAATATTTTAAGCTGTTGCGGAAAAAAAACAATATTTGCTACGTTCTTGTGAATGATTCTGAAATAAAACCTGATACTGTGCTCTGGGGGGAGTAGCAAATTCCTGGACCAAAATATACCAGTTTTGTGTAAATGTTAACCTGTTTACCGCCTGATAAGAATCTGCTAAAACAGAAAGCTGAAACTAAGCATATTGCAGGCCAAACTGAGTCAGACTGCAAAAAATAAAATAAAAAAATAGTATAAGACACTTTTGCAGAGAAATTTGCACTAAATGACCGCTGCAAAACCGACGTTTGCAACAACTGAAGGAACAATTAATGTTGTTTGTGCACTGGTCATTTTGGTGTAAACCTTAATGCAAAATTGTCAGACACCAATAGCAATCTGTCACCAAGTGGGCTATATCCACCCACATCATACCTGCTAAAGAGCCTCAGAGAAAAATGCAAAAATCATGGGTAAAATAATTGAAAATGCCAAATGGCTCCCATGACAAGTTCCATATTTTTCTATGGTTCTGAAGAAGCTCTGCAGACCGAGGAGGCAGTATCTCTTAGGTGACTCATGAGATACGCAGAGGATTCTGGGAAATGTGGCTGACAGTCACTCAATCATACGGGAGGCAGATTTCTAGCTGGCTTTAGATGGAAATACAGAAGCGCTGGCACATGTTTGCTCCTGACAAGTGCTTGTACTCTATCCTAAAGTGTTTTTATAGCAAAACTGAGAAGTACAGGTACTCTCCTTTTCAAATTACTCAGTACCGGACAATTTAAAGCACTGCTAAAGCCACAACAAATCGCTAGTTTAAGTGAGCGCATGTGTGCATTGTCAATTTAAATAAATGTGGAAAAATACTAGCTGTAGCTTCGTCTTTTGCTTGTGGCAAAAATAAATGTGGATAAATACAGAAAAAATGCCCAAAAAATAAATATGGATAAATACAGACGGAAATGGCAAAAAAATAAATACCATAAAACCGGGAGCCCTATTTATTATCATGCTCAACTGGTAACATTAGTAATCTATGCAAAGTAATTCCTTTAACATTGTGCTCAGCTAATCCAGTTGGAGCTGTTACTACACAAGATAAATGTTAACCAGTAGTTTTTTTAAAGATAACTGGTCAAAACTTTGATTAAAAAACTTTTACCTGTTCCAGCTTGACCACTGATGTACATCAGAATAGGTTTAAATGATGAACATACACATTCTTTTTTTCATGCAACAAACCATGTTCTATCTTTTCTCTCACTTGTACATATATTTCTTTCCGTTCAATATTTACTTGTTCTTCTAACTTTTCCAATGCAATATTCTCCTCTTGTGCTTGTTGCATTGCAATTTCCACTTCATGCATAGCAATCGCTGCTTCATTTTCCACTATTGGTTGTCCAAGTGGATCTTGACTACATGTACCAGAACTTTGACTATCTTGAGAACTTTCATTTGTAACTTCAGCTGTAATAGTCTTTTCCTGTTCAACTTCATCATTCAACATTTTTAAATATGTAGGGAAAATTGAACATGCAATGCTATCTTTACATGCATGAAAAGAATCTTCGTAGCAGTCGAAATCTCCAAGCAATTCACTTTCGCTACGCCATGGTTTGAACAGTTGGAGAAGTGCTAAATAGTAAAATTCTCGCTTGTCTGGCGTTTCACAACTGAGTTTCTTGTGGTTGATACGGTTACCTTTTGTGTTTTACTAAACATCCATGACATCCAAGTACTGCATATTTCCCTTGTTTTAAATTCTGTTTAACATTTCTTTTGAAGCTGTAATGTTGAAGTACTTCATACAGACATAGCTGTTCCAGATGTCGACTCCTTTTCGGTTAGTATGTATCCAACATATTAGTTTTAAGAATTTCTGTACTGTCTGGTTCATTTGCTGCTAAGTATTCAATTTCTTCTAATGATTTCAACACTCTATTTCGTGAGCAGGCAAGACCTAAACTTACCCAAATGATCCCTTGTGATTTTGAATATAAACTTGAAGAGGACAAGCGGTCTGAACATTCATACAATCCAATTTCTCTGTGGGAAAGCATTTTCAAAGTAAAGCTGTACAATTTTTTGCTAAGGCTTTTCTCTTCTGCAATTTCCTCCCACATTTGTTTCATCTCGGTTTTTTCTGATTTCGTTATATATGATGTAACGTAGCGTGCAACAGCAATTGAGTTGTCTGCAACATACTGGATGTCCATATTTGCATTCCACATTTTTAAAATAACCGGATTGTAGTCATTAATATACTTTGACAGTTCTGTTCTTTTCAAGTTGTAGGTATTCTTTGGAGATTTGCGAGTTATTGTGTGCCTTACAGAAGAAAAAAAAAAATGTACTCTTCCTTTAGAAATTACTGGACGTGGAAATCCAAACCGACACTTGGTATAAGATTTTCCTTTAGACTTGTATTTTTGTCGGCAGTACTTTCCACAACGGTGACTTTGGAAACGTAAAACTTGCTGTCTGAAGCTTCTATCTCCTCCTTCCCTTGGAATCTCACATGTCACATACTGTTCAATGAAAGACAATGCTATTTCATCTGAATCAGTTCCAAATTTAGGTGCATCCTTGATCCACAATAGCATATGTATATGAGGAGCACCTCTCGCTTGGTACTCCATTCTCCAAAAGAAATCGGTAACTTCTCCAAGAGGTGGATTCTTTTTATTGCAGATGAAAGACATCATAGCTTGAAACCTATGATTAAAATATCTGCACACATTTACAGGATCCAAAGAACACAGTTGTCCAGGTGTCTTCATTTCAACATTCTTTATATTGGAATTTGCTTCTCGTAGAAATTCAAGCAAATCTTCCCATGCACAGCTAAGTGTCAGAAACCATGTTGGTGTACCTAAGTTCTGTAACATACACTTCAGTTCTCCATGACGACGATACCAATACTCATTTGTTCCTCGTTGACATGCCATCAAATTAATTAACTGTGCTTCTAAATTTTCATCTGTTTGTTGAACTTTCTCCACAAATTTTTTCGCTGAAAGACGTGATTGATGAACTCCAGTTTTCAGTATGTGGTTCACTGCATAGGACAGAGAAGACAGATCACTTTCAAACAAAAGGTGAAATATATATGGTATACACTGCCGGATTCTAGGATCTTCAGAGTATAATCTTGTTGAGCAATATTCTGAAGCTGGAATACGTACAGGTCGGTCATCATATCGTCCACCTTCTCCAGTAGGAAACAGCGAGCTTCTAAGCTTTTCTCCCATACACTCATTGGAGTTCCTTTTTTTTTTTTTCTTTTTTTTTTTAGAGTTTTATATAGCGCAAACTAGACCCGAGACATCGGGTATCAGAGCGCTTTACATGAGCACCAGTTTCGTTACAGAAGGACACATTCATTTTGTTAGGCACGGGGAGATTAAGTGATTTGCCCAGAATCACAGGATGTTGAGCGTCGTTGCCGAGACTCGAACCCGGTTCCCCAGATTCGAGGTCGTCCGCTCTAGCCATAAGGCTACATCCTCTCTCTTTGCTTTTTTCATTTGAAATAACTCAATACTGTTTCCTATTACTTCTTTTGAATGTAGAGGACATATTGTGTAATGTTCATAAATCTCTTCACTCCTTGACTTGTCCACTTTCTCTATTTCACCACTTGAAATTTCAGATTCATCTTCCAAACTTATTACCTGCTGTTCCACATTTACACTTTTATAATAAATATTATTCTCCACAAGATATAACGTAGCCTTTAGAAGTTTTTTAACATCCACAAATTCTTGCCATATTTTCCGACTCTTTGTTGGTACTCCATTTACTAGAATGACTACTGCTTCATTTTCATCTTTGTCTCCACCAACAATTTCAATATTTTTCTTAAAATCCAAAGGTAAGTACACTACTCTTCCTTTCAGCCCTCTTTGTAAGTCTGTTGGTGGCAGTTTACCTGTTTTAGGCTCCATGCGAATTATAATTTGAAATGGATGAACAGATTGAATTAGAACTGACTCATATGTATTCAAATCTGCCAGTTCCTCCGGAATAGCTACTAATTCTAACTTATTATGTACTGCTCTAGCGGGCATTTTGTTCTCTTCTAATTTGTTATAACAATATTTACAAATACGTTGATCACTGCCTAACTCAAATTGACCTTCCACTAACAAGTAAGTTGCAAATTCTTTCCATTTATCATTATTCTTCTTTTCAGATTTCAAATACAAATCAGCATTCCTAGTTTGAATTTTATAATTAGTACGTCGACAACAAACACAAACATAGTTTGGAATTTCAGAGCACACTATGTTAAACTTTCCAATTTCTTCTTCAAACTGATCAATCATAATCACTTTCCCATCTTCTTCAACATCTGTAATTGTCAAACTTTCACTTTCTATACACTGCTCTTCTGAACCAAAATATCGGAACTGAATATCATCACACTTTTTTTGTACATCTGATAAAGAACCGTGTAAAAGAGCTGTATTTAGTTCACCTAAACATAATGCAGGACTTTTTACATAGTACAGTTTCCTTACAAACTTCCGCATTTCTGAATGGTGTACTGCTAACATCCTTAAGTGATGAAAAACACTTTTACACACTTTTCTTTAAAGACAAGCCAGAGATTGCCCATGTTTCTCAGTATATTTTCTTACATTACAAGAATCTAGTGTTTGTAACAACCTAATCTTCTGTTTTACACTTTTCTGTGTATATTCTCGTAACAAATTTCGCATTATATCAATAGATTCCTGTTGAATACTACAATACTGCTACAACCCCACTTATACACAGGAGCTTGTGTGCGTTTCCCTTGCACTTCTTCAGCTATTAACTGTTCTGCACTAATAGTAACCATTTCCTCTTTTGCAACAGGACAACCATTCTGAACTTCGTAGCAACGACCTCCAGTATCAACTGCAAATGGTAAACTATTTTCTTGGAAGTAACTCTCTTCATTAAAAAAAGGTTCACTATTAGATCTATGTTTCCATTTTCCACTGAAGATTTTACAAAAGTTGCTTCTGTTCACACGTCTTTTTTTTACTTTTGTCTTTCAGAATCTTCATTGTTTTATCCAACACTTTCATCCTCTTCAAAATGAAAATGAATATTTTTTGTTTTAACTTAAAAGCAGTATCCACTATGCTTTCAACACGCTGTTTCTGTTACAATTGCGGCACTTTCTTTTTATATTTGCGGCATCCTATTATTAAATTCTGAATTACTCTATTTCGAAAAACTCTTTGACGAATTTCTTGAAATTGTTTTTGTCTACGGGTAACAAATACTCTTTCCTTATCATGTTTTTTTTTCTTGCAATTTGAAGTCGAAGTCTGCTTCTCTTTACTTGAATTTTTTTATTTTTCCTTTGTGTGATGTTATTTTCATTAAATGTTCGTAGTACTTTTGTTAGAAATTGTCTAGTGTTTTTACCAGAAGAAACTATTTTTGTAGTACTCTGATTTTCTTGTAATGCACATTTTTGACTTTTCTTTAAGTAGATTGCCGTTTTTTTCCTTTTTTTCAGTTCTTCTAGGCATTTTCAATTTTTAATCCAAACAAAATAATTTTCTGCGAATGAAAAAAAGTTTCAATTATTTGCTTTATCTGTTCAATATGTCAAAATAATCACATACAATTATATAAGTTCCAGTGGCGGCTTGCAGAGGAATTGCTGCATGGTACTGGAGCGGAATAAGGGAACAGTAGGGTGGCAGGTAGTGTCATCCGACATACAGCACGTATTTATTGAATTATTTAGATTCACCATCCCATTTTATATGTGACTCCACTACCTCCTACTTTTCCCCTCGCCCCCCGCCCCACCCCCGTCCCATGCACCCCACCGTCCCACGCCACTTCCTCTGCAACCCACTACAGATAACTTTGTAGATACTATTTTGTAAAATTGTTATCTTCATACTTAGAGTGATATTCTCAACTAAATGGCACATGTAAACGTTACCCTTATTAGTTTAACACTTCTATTGGCAACTTAGCAAGCATAACACTGCACCATATTAGCAAAAATATGGTAAAGGCTTACATTTCATTGTGGATGTACATAAACAAGTACAGATCAACTGTTAGACAGCAACAAAAACCACCGACATGGAGATAGAGAGGGGGGAAAGATTAAGGGACATATTCACAAGGAGCCATCACCGAATTAATGGCACTTTATCGCAGCCAAACTCGTGATACATTTACCCCCCCATTCACAAGCCGGTGTTAACAGCCCACAGCACCAGTACACCCGCGATAGCAGCCTCAAAAAACATCGCCAAGAGGACCCTCGCAAATATCGCTAATGAGATGCAGAGTAGGCGTTCCCGTGACAAAAGCCGGGACAACAGCACACCTCAACATTCACAACGACCAGCCACATCCGGGATAAAAACACAAAACCGGCGATAAGGCGCGTTAGCACCAGGAAATTTACACCTGCTCTGACCTGGTGTAAAGTTGGGCGGCAGCCAGCACCACAAAAGGGCGGTACAGCCCAGGGCCACAACCGAAGGGCAACAGATGCCATGGAGCAACTCATCATGCGGCCCAGACACCCAACAGGGCCACAACACCCACCGCCAACACCCCAGGACCCCATCCCACACCCGGAACACCCCCCCCCGGCACCACCCCCAACACCGGACGAAGAAATTGCACACCAACACCACCAACCCCAAATCAAACATCTTGCCTGATGTCGCACAAGCAGCAAAATAAACATACATGCGTGACCAGAAAATGGAAAATCAGTCATACAGCAATGCAACCACCAACACAAAACACCACACAAACAAAAGCAGAAACAACCCCTAGGATGAGCTGCTCCCACTGGACAATCCATAGCACACAGCCCGGTAGACCAAATCCAAGACAAGATGGTGTGCCATGCGTGCAACAAATGAAACAGAGGGAGAGAGCGAGGGAGAGAGACGGAGTGAGATAGCACAAGCAGCGCCAGGACGCACGGGCACCTGACTCCACATGCCAACATATGTGTGTGCATCGCCATCCGTACACCATGAGCCCAAGGCCGTGTCCCAATCTCAGCGCCAAAGCCACATCACATTCCCAAAACGAAAGTAGTAGTGAGACAAACATCAGGGATGAAAGCACCATTGTCTCAATGCAGAAGCCGGGAGGACACCTGCACCTCTGACCTTGGTCCCGAACGCGCCTGGAACACCCTGATAGAGATACAATGGCAGATGGGGACGACTCCCACACCACGCATTCCGCAAATAAACCATCCGACTTATCCACAGCACACACATAGAAGCCCCTGCCTGTGGTACCCCCGCATGGGAAGGCCTTGACACCGATGGAAACAGCAACCCATGTCCCACAATGTTGCACACACATTCAAATTATTGCTCAGAGCTGTGGCATATCCTCCACACAACAGCCGCAGTCCAGAAGAGTGCCTGTTCACGAGATGCACCAACGCAATGGCAGGCCATACCGGGCACATGCACAACACCCGTCACGTAGAACAGTACTGTGCACGTATGCTGCATTTACTGGGCGCACTGCCACTGGCAGTGCTGCGGATCAGTTACAGGCTCAGCTTCCGCATTGCCCAAGTCACCTGCGTCCAGCCCTGGTTCCACTGCCGAACATGCACATTCGAGTGTCCCATGGATCTCTGCCTATCCAACACAACTGTTGATGAATTGGACTATGACTTGTGTTTGCGCCCCCTGTTGGATCACAAACAGGAGTGTAACCGAGACAGCCGTGCATGGGATGCCTTGACATACTGCGTATGTGTTGGTAGTTGTGCATGGGAGATGGCACAATTTCTCGTCTGCAGTGACTACATCGAGGCGCTCCCCTATTGGGCTGTGTTGCAGATCGGTGACACGGCGTGGGCTGAGCACACCTGCCCGGAGCACCTAATGGATTGGCTCACCCTGGTGTTCCTTGAACACGACAACGACGTACTATTGGAACACATTGCACATGAAGCTGCATGGGCATTCATGGACGAGTAACTACGTACCTGCAGCCACATCCTATTGCCACCCACAGCACATGGCCCAACAACTTGTTGCACAGTGGGGATTGCTCACATATCCCACCAAAACAGAGGACACGTCTCCCTTCGGTCGGGCTCTGGATGCATGTGTGTGGAATAACGCATGTGCACACACACCTGTCCAAGGCAATGCAGGTCATGGTCCGAGCAACACAGCGTCGTTTCGCAACGTTGCCAATTGGGACACACTGCTGGGTGAGAGCACACACATGGCGATGTAGCACGACATGCAAACCTGTCGGACCCTCACACCTGATCACTGTCGGCAGAGCAGGCAAATGCCGCACCCCGGAGGCAGAGCACCATGCAGACCCCACGTACAGTCAGTCGGGCCCCCTCACACGGGGCACTGTGCAGACGCCAAACAACACATGACTCGTCCAGCAAGGCAAGGTGGGCTGTGAGCGTTGCCATATGTGATCAATCTTATCCATTTGAGCCCCAACATCATCTGCCCCTCGACATGTACCCATGCTGCGTGTAAGTGTCTTAAGCATGTCCGTGTCTGTTGTGGCCGTTGCCTCGTCCGTACTCACACACACATGCCAATAAAGCCTATGCCACTCCACTGGTGTCTAACTGTGAGGTGTGTTGTAAAGATTGTCCACTCGTGTGCCACAATGAGCCTCGTCCCAACACAGGGAAGAACTGACTGTTGCATGTGCAATGGTGTTGTATCCCTTTGGCAAGCTCCACCTCTGTGAGCCAGACATTGTTTTTTCATAGGAGCTGGACGACATCTGATGCAGCCCATCACCTACGCAGTCTGATGTGTCAGGGGCACACAGCCATGCAGCCATCACCCCGCCATACACACCGGACACAGAACCCGTATGAGAGGAGTTTTGTACCAAATTGCCTTCATTGCTGATGTTCTGTGATTGCTATGTGTGTGGGCTGCATTGTGGGATAATTGCCCCTGCAGCTCTGATTTTGTGTAGCCTTCTCCCCTTGAGACGGGGTGCCTTTGGATTGTGTGCTTTTCGGGGCCTGTTTTGCTTTTGACTTGGGTGATGTGTGCTCGCGGACTTATTTTGTGACCTGGTGCATTGTTGGTCTGCTGCGTGTATTGCAAGGCATGGGTTGTGGTTGCACGCGGACACGTCGGAGTGTGACCTGCTCCTTTGAGGATGTGATCCGAACTTGGCTCCGTCCATGTTGCTTCGTGGGCCATGTCATTTTCTTTGCGCAGCTGCTATGCTATCTGAAATGCAGTGTTACTTGCATAGTCAGTGTGGGTCACGGATCTGCTGGTTTGCTGGATTCAGCATATGTGCAAGGGTAGGTTGTTATATTGGTGATAGGGGGGGCACTCTGTCCACATTGTGGATGGGGGCCTACTTGGCGTTTGGATGAGTGCTGCAGTGTGCCAAGGCATTCAGGGACATGTTCCAGGGTCATTGTGGGTGTACTGTGTGCTGCACAAATCAACGCCGTATCTGATTTACAAAACTACATACTCGTTTAAACATAACAAACTATACTGCTTATTTGTTACCTCTATACCTTACTCCTAAAACCATGTAATCTTTCAAACATATGTTACGTCACTTTTGTACCATTGAAACTGATTACGACCTTTTCTTTACACTACAGATCCCACGAACATGCTAATAAAGGTATAAGTGCTATTTTCATACTAAATAAAGCTCTCTTACTTAATTTTTATAAACACTACTGTTTGATGCACAAAATGGGGATGACACATGAGGAGAGGAAACGAAGGTGTAATCCCTAAACTTTTATTGTACCGTTCCTTTAATATACGTATATTGAGGGTTTTAAGTGGGATGCAAAAAAAAAAAGGGTGTCTAAAAGGGGTAGCAGAGTTCAGCACCGGTAACACCCAGTCCACTTAAAGTCCTGCGTATATTGGCTGCGAACTGTTGAAACTAGGAAGTGTTGGCAGCCATTTTGTTATTCACAACTCTCCCTCTACAAGGCATCAGGTCCGTAGTTCTACCTCTGTGAGGCAGCACTAAAAATATACCGCAGCTCTGTCTGTGAGAGATACCCCTTTCACGGTCCCTCTCCCCATATCACCAGCTCGCGGCTATGCCTTTAGAAGCCAGTCCGTCGGCTCGCAGCTCTGCGACTGCGAGCTGTCAGCCATTTTGTGACTCAGTCCGTCAGCTCGTATCTCTCCCTCTAAGAGGCATCGGATCCGTAATTCTACCTCTGCGAGGCAATACTGAAAATATCCTGCAGGTCTGTCTGTGCGAGATACTCCTTTTACGCTCCCTCCCCCTACATCATCAGCTCACGGCTATGCAATACTGAAAATATCCCGCAGGTCTGTCTGTGCGAGATACTCCTTTTACGCTCCCTCCCCCTACATCATCTGCTCGCGGCTATGCCTTTAGAAGTCAGTCCGTAGGCTCGCAGCTCTGTGTCTGCAAGCCAGCGGGCCCACAGGTTTACCTCTCTGAGCCACTTCGTTAGCTCATTTTACGCTGCCTCTCCCCACATCATCAGCTCGTGGCTATGCCTTTAGAAGCCAGTCCGTCTCTGGGAAGTTTCTAGTTTGAGTTAAATCAGTTGTTCATAATACAGGCTCATTCCTAACACACTAGATCCTTTTGCTTTTGCTTTTTGTTGCGGCGGTGCCATCGTATCAAATTGACGCTCGGTTCGCACCAAACACGAATCACTCTTGGACGGGTGCTATTATGCGGTGGTGCACTCCGCAAATACTATGGCTCTGTTTCCTTTACTTTACAGGAAAGTAAGCACTCACGGGTGGCGGGTTTGAAGATATTTTATTCTTCCAGAAACAAACGCGTTTCGGCGGTCTGCCTTCCTCGGTGTGCACTTCTTCCTAATGTCCTTAACGACCGCCAGTAGATAATATATATACATATATACATATATGCTTATTATCGACTGATGGTTGCCAGTAGGTAGTTATAGTTAGGATGTAGTTTCCATAGGAAGAGTGTTTTTTCATTTGCTAATAACTTTGGCGAAACCTCGCAAAATATTTTAAACTAGTTTGATGTTCACTTCAGCTGCGGCCTTGAAAAGTTTCAGGGTGATCCGTCAAACGGGGGCCAAGAAAAAGGGGGTCCAAAAACTCATTTTGCCCATGTTAATTTCCATAGGAACTTTAGACAATGCTACAGATAGGAACTGACATGCTTATTTAGAGACATAGTAAAGCACTGACACTACCAATTGAACCATCCAGACATGTAGATTTTTCAAAATGTCTGAGGCTTAGTAAACTTCAGTCTGTGAATGCAGTTCCACTTATAGGCCGACTTGTTATTTAAAACCTGTTGACAAGCCATATTCTGCTGTTGTACTACTAAAAAGTTACCCGAAAGGTAGCCTGTAGATAGGCCATAGGGTAAACAGTATGTGCATAAAAGCAAAGACAAGTAGTTGGAAGTTTTGTACAGGTACATGGACACTTTTTGGGGCATATGCTGACTTATACATCCAGGGTTCTCCATTGAGTTGAATGTCAGCTAAGTACGTATGAAAGAGCAAAGCTATTACTACATCCTCTCAGAAAGTGTTTCAACCATCTACACCTTGACTCACATGCACAGATAGTACTCTTATTTATGTACCACTAATGAAGGCAGTCACACTCTCACTGAAACAAGTCACTACTGACTGACATGCCCAACAGACAATCCATGCTACCCCTTTTATGTAGATTTATAGAATGAAACACCCAGAAACAGAGACGGTAATGTACTAAGAGACTTTAGTATGTATAGGAAAAAAAAACAGATAGGACCTGAAACACTTATTTTGATATATAGTAGAAGTCTTACACTACCAAGTGAACCACTGAGACAAGAAGCCCTTTCAACATGTTGCAGGCCAAGTATACTTGAGCCAGCACATGCAGTTCTACAACTAGACCGGCATGGTATTTCAAACCCCTTGACAAAGGTCAACATGCAGTAGTACTATTTAAAAATCATCCCTAAGTTAGCCTGTAGCTAGGCCTTAGGGTAAACTGTATGTGCATAAAAGCAAAAACATGTGATTAGATGCTTTTGACAGGTACATGCACACGTTTAGGAGCATATGCTGACTTAAACATCTAGTGTTCTACATTCAGTTGAATGTCATGTAAGTACTTATGAAAGGGCAAAGCTACTAATACATTCTCTCAGACCGTGTTTCAAGCATCTACACTGTCACTCACATGCATAGACATAACTCTTATGTATCTAGCGCTAATGGAGGCAGTGAAATTCTCACTTAAACAACTCATTAGTGACTGACACACCAAAGAGACAATGCATGGCACCCCTTACATATGGATTTACAGAACCAAACAGCCAGAAACAGAGCCAGCAGTATACTAAGAGACTTTACTACCTATAGAAGAAAAAACCCAGATGGGAACTGAGATACTTATCCTGATATGTAGTAACGCTCTGACACTACCAAGTGAACCATCCAGACAAGTAGCCTTTTCAACATTTCTCAGGCCTAGTACACTTGAGCCTCTACATGCAGTTGAACAGCTAGGCTGACTTGGTATTTCAATCCCCTTGACAAACCTCAACCTGCTGTAGTACTACTTAAAAGTCACCCCTAAGGTAGAATGTACCTAGGCCATTGGGTAAACTGTGCATAAAAGCAATCACATGTAATTAGATGTTTTTGACAGGTACATGCTCACTTTTAGGCACATATTATGACTTACACATCTAGTGTTCTACATTCAGTTGAATGTCATGTAAGTACTTATGAAAGGGCAGAGCTACTAATACATCCTCTGAGACAGTGTTTTAAGCATCTACACCTTCACTCACATTCACAGACATAACACTTATGTATCTAGCACTAATAAAGGTAGTGACACTCTGACTTAAACATCCCATTAGTGACTGACAGACCCAAAAGACAATCCTTGCCACCCCTTACATATAGATTTGCAGAGTCAAACAGCAAGAAACAGAGCCAGCAATGCACTTAGCATCTTTACTACATATAGGAAAAAACATCAAGTAGAAACTGAGACACTTATCCAGATATGTAGTAAACCTCTGACAGTACCAAGTGAACCATCCAGACAAGTAGCCCTTTCAACATGTCACAGGCCTAGCACACTTGAGTCTGTGCATGCAGTTCTACTGCTAGGCTGACTTGGTATTTAAAACCTCTTGACAAACCTTCACCTGCTATAGTACTACTTAAAAGTCACCGCTAAGGTAGCCTGTAGCTAGGCCAGAGGGTACACTGTATGTGCATAAAAGCAAACACATGGAATTAGAAGTTTCTGACAGGTACATGCACCGTTTTAGGCGCATATGCTGACTTATACATCCAGTGTTCTACATTCAGTTGAATGTTATGTAAGTACTTATGAAAGGGCAGAGCTACTAATACATCCTCTCAGACAGTGTTTCAAGCATCAACACCTTCACTCACATGCACAGACATAACTCTTATGTATCTAGTGCTAATGGAAGCAGTTACACTCTCAGTTTAACAACTCATTAGTGACTGACACACCCAATTAACAATGCATGTCACCACTTACTTATAGATTTACAGAACCCAGAAACAGAGTCAGTAATGAACTAAGAGACTTTAGTATGCATAGGAATAAACCCCAGATAGGACCTGAGACACTTATTCAGATGTATAGTAGAAGTCTTACACTACCAAGTGAACCACTGAGACAAGAAGCCCTTTCGACATGTTGCAAACCTAGTATACCAGAGCCTGTAAATGCAGTTCTACAGCTGGCCAACTTGGCCAACTTGGTATTTCAAAGTCCTTGATAAGCCTTAACCTGCTGAAGTACTACTTAAAATTCACCCCTAAGGTAGCCTGTAGCTAAGCCATGTGGTAATCTGTATGTGCATAAAAGGAAAGACACGTACTTAGAAGTCTTTGACAGTTACATGCACACTTTTAGGCACACTTATACATCCAGTGTTTTTCATTCATTTGAATGACATCTAAACACTTATGAAAGGGCAGAGCTAATAATACATCCTCTCAGAGAGTGTTTTGAGCATATACACTGGCACTCACATGCACAGACATAAGTCTTATGTATCTAGCGCTAATGGAGGCAGTTACATTCTCACTTAAACAACTCATTAGTGACTGACACACCGAATTAACTATGCATGTCACCACTTACTTATAGATTTACAGAACCAAAAAGCCAGAAACAGAGCCAACAGTATACTAAGATACTTTAATACATATAGAAAAAAAACACCCAGATAGGAACTGAGACACTTATCCAGATATGTAGTAAAGCTCTGACACTACCAAGTGAACCATCCAGACAAGTAGCCCTTTCAACATGTCACAGGCAAGTACACTTAAGTGTGTGCATGCAGTTCTGCTGCTAGGCCAACTTAGTATTTCAAACCTCTGTACCTAGGTCACAGGGTAAAGTGTATGGGGGATATTCTCAAGAACGTGCGATAATCATCGCCAAAATAGGTGAACGCAATTTTTCATATCGCCGTCTATCACGGGAAAATAACTCTGTGTCAACGCCGTATTCCCAACACGGCGGTAACATGCGATAGTTTCCCGACAAAGCGACAAATGTCCGCGATAAAATTACCGGGACTGCGATAAAAAGCTCAAGCCGAACGTGAAAAAAGCGGTGATGGGCCCAACCACGATAAAAAATTCAGCGATAAGCAGCGCCAGGCCTGCAAGCCCCACAAGTCAGGCGGGAACAACCACTATAAAAGAGGCAATCAAAACACAAACAAAACACAAACAACTGCGAAGCACCATGGAGGTAGCCGGAGCAAGTACAGAGGACAACCAGAACCCCACAAGCCCCACGGAGGACCAGCCTGGGACCTCGGGGTCAGGGAAGGGCAAGGAGAAGAAGAAGAGGAACCCGTGTTTCAGTACGCAGGAAAACCATATCCTCATTACGGAGGTGACAGAACACCACCACCAACTGTTCATCACCACCACTGTGTCATTGGCAACTAAAAATGCAATATGGCAGTCCATCTTGGCCAAGGTGAATGAAGTCGGAGTGAAGAGAAGAGAAGTGGACGACTGCAAGAAGCGCTGGACTGATGTGAAGTGCAAAACCAAGCTGAAACTCGCAGCTAACCTGAAAGCAGCAATGCAGACTGGAGGTGGGAGTCCAGAGACACACCAGGAGCTGGATGAGATGGAGGAAATGGTGACCCGAGTCATCATTGGGGAGACGGTGGCAGGAGTTGGGGGACCGGACACTGCACAACATGACCTGAGCCAACAGCAACAGGGTGAGTAACGACCAGGGACTGGGGAGACGGGGGGAGATGGGCACAATGGCACACATGCACAATTAAGTATAGCACATCTGCGGACAAACCATGCCCAAGAGACACAACTCCAACCAAGAGCCCAATTTACCCAAGTCTGCAATATCTCAGCACTGTATAAGCACAGAAGTGAAAGGCACACCGCCTGAAAGGGACAAGGGCCAGCCAAATCAGAGCTGAAGGGGCAACACACCCACAATGCAGCACACACACACACATAAGAATCAGAGCACCTCAACATTGACAACAATGTGGTACAAACTGCAACACTTCCACAACAGAACAGAGGACACAACTGCTGCCACTTGTGTGTAGAAAATAGCCATTCGCATTTGGCATAGCAGGAAACTGTGAGATGATAATGTACAAGTACAACCTCACATCCCTGATTGTGTAGAAATGTCAACTGTCCCGCAACAAATAGGCATCTCCTCACAAACAGTCACAATGTACATTGTCATGCAGTTTGTTAGTAAAATTGTACAATGCGTGAACATACATGTGAACACAATGTCAATCTGCATCTCCCCTTCACATTGCAGAGGGAGAATCAACACCTCCTGCAGAGCAGACCCAACAACTCAGCACTGATGATGAAGAGGACCTCCCCAACATCAACACCGATGCCCTCCAACAGCTCATGAACAGCTTTGGCACCCCACCTCCAGGAGCAGGGTAGCCCAGCTGCATCGAGGAGACCCCACCCCCTACACAGCAGGAAGCACCCACCACCACGGCTGTATCCCAGGACCCCCACGACCAACACATGGCATTCCAACGCCATGTGTTAGGGTGCCAGGAGAAGATGGCTGATCAGCTGCGGATAGGGTTCGACCTCATGGCAGCAAAACTAGATGCCATACGTGGGTGTCTAAGTCCCATCAGGGATGACTTACAGTCCCTAATGGACACCCACTGTCCACTCCATGCTCTCCAACAATCCATGGCTGACATCGCTGGAGTCATGACTCTGAGCCAAAAACAACTGTCTAGTCAGAGTGGCTCCAGCGATGTTAGCCAGGAGTTGGGACACATAAGGAGATTGATGGAGAGCTTGGCCTCATGCAGGCGGAAAGAATGTTTGCCACGGCTGCACACCAGCGAGATGTAGCTGTGATCTTCCATGCCCTGCAGGTACTCATCATGGCATTGCCGCCACAAGGCCTGGCGCGGATGAATGCTGCTGCTACTACTCCATCCACAACTCCGATCCCTGATGTGTCAGTGCCACACAGTTATGCAGAATAAACACCACCACCCACATGTGAGGCACCTGACACATCAGAGGACGAAGATGATGATGAATCTGGCCTTGTGGTAAGAATTAAGTGGTAGCATTCATCTCCGCCATATGGCCTGTTTCAGCTTGGTTCTGCCCTCTGCATCATGCCCTGGAATAACACCTTCCACTGTCCCCCGATACACTCAGCGACACTCACCTTGGACCTCGACATGGACTGCCATATTCTGTTTGGTTACCAATGACACAGCAATGACACTGCGGACTGAAGTCTTCCTCTTCCGATGAACTTGACAATCCCTAAAGGACTCTGGCTGGTCCTCCACGGGGCAAGAATGTAAAGTGGGCTTTGCATGGCCCTGTACTGGTCCAGCTTCAACACTCCACTGAATGCGAATGAAACATTCTAATTCACACAGATGTGTCATGGCTATGATCAATCAAGTATGAAAGTATGGATGAATGTAGGGACAGTGATTCCACAAAAAGCTACTCCCTGGGTAATGCTATCAATGCGCATGTATGGCCGTGACCCAGATAGGCAGTGAGACACACATTGTCATTAAAATCAACACTCATCACAGTTGAATACAAGTGAAGGTGCGTAGACTTTATTAGCATATGCGTGTCAGTCCGGGCAAGATAAGTGCCACAACATGCAGACCGATGCAGCAGTATGTCAGAATGAGGAACGTTGCCAAGCGCCGCTGTCCACTACGGGGGTGCGCTTACCTTTCACAGGTGTGTGTTAACCTGCATTGTTGTCCGCTCATGTATTCGGAGTCCAGGCGAATGCAGCCATGTCCATTGTTGTCATGGGATATGTCACCACATCTCGAAGATGCAACAAGGTGTTGGGACATGTGCAATGGGTTTCAATCTGTTGTGGCTGCAGGTACGTAGTTACTCATCCATGAAAGCGATTGCAGCTTCGTAGGCTATCATTTCCAACATGAGGTCATTGTTGACTTCATCAAACAGGACGGCGAGGCAATCCATTAGCAGTTCTGGACAGATGTGCTGCGTCCACCCCCTTTCATCAATTAGCACTACAGCCCAATAAGGGAGCGGTTCAATGTGGTCACTGCACACGAGGAGTTGTGCAATCTCCCAGGTCCAGCTGCCAGCATGTATGCCAAGTATCAAGGCATCCCATAAACGGGTATCACGGTGAAACTCCTGGTCGTGGGCCAACAGGGGGCGCACACACATGTCAAAATCCAGTTCAGCTACCGTCCTGTTGCATAGGCAGACATCCATGGACCACTCGAATATGCACGATCGACAATGCAACACAGGCTGAACGCAGGTGACGTTGGCAAGGCGGAAGCTTAGCCGGTAACTGATCCGCAGCACTGCCAATGGCAGTGCCCCCAGTAAATGCAGCATACGTGCACGGTACAGTTCCACGTGAAAGGGGTTGTGCATGTGTCCGGGATGTTCTGCCATTGCGTTAGTGGCTCTGGTTGAAGCGGGACTGTTCTGACAAGCGCCAGTTCTGTGGATGAAATGCCACAGCTCGGATCAATGAGTTGTTTTAGTGTGCAAACGTTGTACGCCTGGGATGGTGTGGTAGTAAGTGTGAAGGCCATTCCATGCAAGATAATTTCGAGCAAGGACTTCTGTGTGTGGGGTGTGTATACGTTGGTCTTTCGTCGGGCTGTGTTTAGTGTGGAAGTCGTCATCAGCTGCTATAGTATCTGTCAGGGGGTGCCGGGCACATGCAATTCCGAGGTCGGAGGTGCAGATGTGCTTCCGCCTGATAGCTCAGACAAAGGAGCTTTCATCCCTAATGTCAGTTTGTCATCTGCTTGCATTAAGGAAATGTGATGTGGCTTGTTGGGGGTGGGGTGGGATGTGTGTGACTTTGAGATTCATGTTTGACATGTCTTGCATGTGGCAAATGAGCGGCATCACTGTGTGTTACGTTGCCTCACAGCTGCTTCTCCCTCCACCGAGCCTATTTACTTGTGTGCACTGCGCAGTTGCATCACTTGCACTCCTACGGCACACCATTGTCATGCCTGTCTGCGCATGTCCACAAGCCTGACAACGACACTGTGAAGTTGGCCGTTGAAGGTGGGCGGCCACGTGAGTGCAGGACTATGGTAAGGATAGAGCAGACACAGATGTAGAGTTCATGCCTGGCTGAACTGGCGCTGCGATTAAGGCTAGGCATTTGGCTCATGCTGCGGCAATACAGATACACACAACACTTGGCATGTATGAGCCAAGACACCGAGCGGTCTTGTGCTCCTTCATTTCTCCGTTTGTGCAAGCCCGCCCTCCGGGTGCATGCTACATTGCAACATTGTCGATTGCGGGCAGGGTGATGCCGACACTACAACAGAGACACATGCATTAGTTACTTCCTTGTCCAGGCCAGAACTGAACGATGCCCAGAGCCCTGGGCAAATTCTTCACACCCCTATGCTGGACTGGCATACGCAGTCCCAGCCCGCTCCGCTTTCGCTTACAAGGGGGGGGGACAAAGCTACGTGTCCAAGGTCTTACCCAGTGCCTGAGGTGACATGGTTGCATCCGCTGTCCACAGCACAATGTAATGTGGTAGGGCCCGGGGCCATCATGCATACATAATGACCACACGGACACACTTAGATAGATAGTGGAACTGGCTACAGGCACGTGCGCCTGGCCCCTTTTTATTACCAGGGTCACATGTCCAGTGATGCCTGTGCTGGATGGGTGTGGGGTGAGTGTAAGCCAGCCCTCAGGGAGTGGTTGGTGCTGGCAACAACTAGAACAGTGATCCACGTTTCGCACACACAAGACTCAATCATGAAGGGTCCATGACTTGTGGTGCACTGAGGTAGGGGCACCAGCTCTGACATCACACACACAAGACTCAATCATGAAGGGACCATGACTTGTGGTGCACTGAGTTAGTGGCACCTGAAGCGCTCAGCGGGTGCGCTGCCTGCAATGATGCGTCGTCCGGTCTGGCCGCACTGGAAGCAATGTCTATTGCCTACTGGACTGCGCCATAAATAAATCAAGACTCAATTTGAATTGGGGGACCTGCTGACCGCAGTGTAGGCCGGAGGCAGCAGTCAGCAAGGGCCCACAGCCATGTGGTGTTGACTTGAGCTGCACAGAGTTAGTGGCACCTGAAGCGCTCAGCGGGTGCGCAGCCTGCGATGATGCGTCGTCCGGGCGGGCCGCACTGGAAGTAATGTCTGTTGCCTACTGGACTCAGCCATGAATAAATCAAGACTGAATTTGAATTGGGGGACCTGCTGACTGCACTGTAGGCCGAAGGCAGTAGTCAGCACACAGATAACTCCTCGGTGCTGTGCCGCTGGGTGCGCTGGGGGCCTGTGTCGCAGGAGCCAGCGATCGGCTGAGGAGGCTGGTGGTCATGGCGGCGGACTCGTGGCAGGGTGAGGGGCGCCACCCTGGCAGATGCGTTGGCCATCCTGGAAGTGAACCACGCCCAGTGCCCCGGCCTATTTATTCACACTCCTACGCTGGACTGGCGTACGCCGGACGAGCCCACTCCGCTTACGCTTACAGGGGGGGACGACACAGCTACATGACCGAGGTCTTCCCCACTGCCTGGGGTAACATGGTTGCGTCCACTGTCAACAACACTACAAACACCAGCAGTATATGTCCACATGGACATGTCTGTGCTCTGCATACTGAAGTCTTTCCAGCACATCACCACTACACTTGGCATTGTGTACATTCTTTTTCATGGGTGACTTGCCTCCTTCACACATACTTGGTTCCCACCTCTCCCCACATTCTGCAATTGTGTGGCTGAGGGGCCATGCCGTTTTCGGAAGGTCAGCTGTCTTGTTCTGCGCTGCCTCGGTGGTAGTCCGGGGGGGTGGGGCGGTGGGTGTTGTGGACCTCTTGGGTCTCCGAGCTGCATGATCAGTAGCTCCATGACATGTGTTGGTCTTCAGATGTGGCTCTGGTCTGGGCTCCCTTTCATACTGCAGGTTGTCGTCCTGCTTAACACCAGTAAAACGCAGGTGTTAAATCCCTGCTGCTAACGCGCCTTATCGCCTATTTTTGGTTCGCATCGCCGATCTGGCTGGTCGTTGAGAATATCGCGAAGTGGTGTTTTCGTGTATTTTTGAACGGGAACGCCTACTCTGCATATCATTAGAGTTAGTTGTCGCTCTCATCCGTGGCGATGTTTTTTGCGGCAGCTATCGCTGGAAAACTGGCGATATCGGCAGTTTGCACCAGCTTGAGAATAGGGCAATAAATCTATCACCACTTTTGCGGCGCTAAAGTGCCGATAAATCGGAGCTGAGTCCTTGAGAATATGCCCCTATGTGTATAATACGAAAGACATGTACTTAGAAGTTTTTGACAGGTACATGTACCGTTTTAGGCGCATATGCTGACTTATACATTCAGGGGCATAAATTTAGTAGGAGGCTTAACTACACATAAGAAAAAAAAACAGGCAGGAACGAACACACTTATACATGTATGTTTTAAAACTATTATAGTACTAAGTGAACCACCCAAAGAAGTAGCCTTTTCAACATGTTGCAGGCCTAGTACATTCAAGCCTGTGATTTTAGTTCTACAGGTAGGCCAACTTGGTATTTTAAAGCACTTCAAAGTCCTTAACCTGTTATAGTACTACTTACAACTCACACCTCAGGTAGCTTGTAGCTAGTCCATAAGGTAAACTGTATCTCCACAAAAACAAAGAAATGTAGGTAGACGTTTTTGACAGGTATATGTACATTTTTATTTCAAATTCTGTTTATTGACTTTTATGATTGAACAGAAATGCATCACATAAGCAACAATTGTCAAAAAAAGGGCCAAGAGTTACAGATATCACATGTGAGTTACAGCTTGGTCACAAGTTCTGTGGCGAGAAAACATTTTGATAATGACATTTGCAAGTTGTTGCAGTTAGCGATTTACAAGTTGCTATCAATTCACCCTCTACCTATACCTAACATAAAAAACTCAACAAAACTTTGATGTCATGGTGCAAAGAATAGTAGGGTGGACATTAGGGTTGATCACCTAGGTCCCCGATAGGGCAATATCCGAACTTCCTACGTTCCGCTATACTTCTGTAGCCTTATATATGCAACAGGTTAAGGGCCCTTAGCCTTGGGGAGCATGCCGTCAACGGGAGACTTTCCGATAGGTAACTCACCAGCAGGGACCATATGTATTCAAAACCTTTCCTGGTATCATCCATTATGTCTTGCATGCGCTCGAGCGCTAGCGCCCTCCATAACCTCGCATGCCATTGAGTCAGCGATGGTGCCTCGTGTTTTTTCCAGGTGGCAGCGACTGCCAATTTAGCCGCCCCTAAGCATAGCCACATAATAGATCGATCACTCTGCGTCTGGCGTTTCAAAGTTGGGTCTCTTGCCCCCAGCAAAGTATGTTCCAGGGTTTGAGGAATTGGGTAGCCTAAAATGAGCTTGATTTGGGACAGGATCTCCTTCCAAGTCGTACATAATTTTATAATGCGCCTTCCTTAAATGCATCGAGCGGTTGAATTTTGTTATGTCGTTATATAGACGTTCCCATTGTTTGTCCCCTAGCGGAGTACCCATCAGTGCATCCCAAAAGCTTTTATATAGAGGGGTAGACCGGAGGCTTAGAGCTTGTATGAGAGCGTATAGAAGTGAAATGCATCCCTTGGAAGTGGATCCCGACTGGGCAAACTTCTCTATGGGGAGCTAGTCTCTGGTAGCGGCCCGCCGCACCAGAGGTTGCATCACCCAATGTTTAAGCTGCAAGTAATGGAACTTCTCTTTAGTGGTCAGTGTGAATTGTTTCATGCAGTCTTGGAAGGTGAGGATCTCTCCTTTATGAAATAGATGAGAAATCATAAGACACCCTCCGTCCCGCCATGCCTCGAAGGGTCCCTCGTGAAGCGCTGGGGGGAATGCAGCATTAAAATGTATGGGTGTGTGTAGGGATGGGAAGGTGGTCAACTGCAGCTGCCTAGTGAGAGTGTCCCAGACCCGTAGTGTAGTGGATGTGGGTGTGCTTATATATGCATTGAGCAGTCTGTCATGTTTGGGCTTCCATAATAGATCCCATATGGTGCGGCCAGTGATCTGCCTGTCCATATGCAGCCAATGTTTCACAGAGGCGCGCAGTGACCATTCTGTGATTACTCGTAACTGAGCCGCCTTATAATATCCCTGAAAGTCTGGCAAGGCCAGACCTCCCTCCTTGCGTGGCCTCGTGAGCAGGCGATAGGGCAGGCGGACCCTCTTACCCTGCCAGATAAACTTAGTAATCATTTGTCGCAGCTCCCTGAAAAGACCTTGCTCTAATGGAATGGGTAGCCCCTGGAAGAGATAAAGCAGGCGAGGGAGCGCGTTCATCTTGATGGCATTTATCCTGCCCAGCCAGGAGATATATGCAGCGCTCCATCTGCCCAAGTCACTCTTTAATTGGCGCATAAGTGGAGGAAAGTTGGCCTTGTAGAGTTCTGAAATGCGGGGGGTGAGCTTAACTCCCAGATAGGTAATCTCTTTAGTTGTGCAGGAAAATGGTGAAGCTCTCTCCACCTGCTGCCACTCCCCGGTAGATAGGGTCAGATTAAGTAAGAAGGATTTGGCCAGGTTAATTTTAAATCCCGCCGCCCGTTCAAACAGGGCAAGTTCTCCCTGGATAGCCGGAAGGGTGGACGCAGGCTCTGTGATCGGAAGAAGCACATCATCAGCAAAGAGCGATATCTTATGCTCGTCAGAGCCAAATCTTACCCCTGTTATGTCTGGGTTGTTCCTAATTTTATGCGCCAAGGGTTCTATGCTTAATTCAAAAAGGAGGGGGGACAACGGGCACCCCTGCCTCGTCCCGTGAGCCAAGTTAAAAAAGGGGGAAGCAACCCCGTTGACCAGGACCCGGGATCTAGGAGAGTGATAATTGGCACGTATCATCCCTACGAAAGCCTCATGAAAACCAAAGCGTCGAAGGACTCAGAACAAGAAGGTCCACTCAACGCGGTCAAATGCTTTCTCCTCGTCAAGTGAGAGAAGATGTCCTTCCTCCGAGCCTTCTCTATTATGTGGATGATGCGTCGCAAGTTATCATAGGTCTGCCGCCCCTTGATGAAGCCTGATTGATCCGGGTCAATAAGGCCTGGGAGTACTGATTCGAGGCGAGTGGCCAAGATTTTTGCATACATTTTGGCATCGAGGTTCAGAAGGGCGATCGGGCGGTACGAGGAACAGGCTGTAGGATCCTTGCCCGGTTTGGGAATTACTGCTACGATCGCCTCTCCCATGGAGGGGGTGACCTGTTGTGTAGAAGCGATGACATTAAATAAGGTAGTTAAAAAGGGGGCACGTTCTGGTGCAAAGGTACGGTAAAAATGTGCCGTGAACCCATCTGGCCCCGGTGCTTTCTGCAATTTAAGTGCGTCAATCGCTTTTGTACCTCCTCAGGGGTAATGGGTTGGGCCAGATCCTCATTAACGGTCTCCGGGACCTGAGGGAGATCTAAAGAGTCCAGGTAACTCGTTTGCTCCTGCGCCTGTGGGTGTTCCGAGGTGTAGAGATTACGGTAGAAGTTCTCAAAGGCATGCGCTTTCCCCTCTTCTGTTTTGTGTGAGACGCCCGCGTCATCTACAATAAGTTTTATGTATTCCTTTTCCTGTTTGGCCCGTAGTTGGCGTGCAAGAAGGGACCCCACTTTGTTTCCTCCCTCCCCCTGGCCTGTAAGCGTAAAATAGTTTTTTCCGCCCTGTTGGTGTAAATGGCCTGTAGTTTCCCTTTAAGGGCCGTGACTTTCCTCAGCGCCGGGGCCGGTGGGCTAGTCTTGTATGTAAGTTCTGCAGACTGCAGTTCCCTTTATAACATGAGACACTCCTCTCGTTGATGAGTTTTCAGGGTGGTAGCCAATTCAATGTTTTTCCCCTAGACTACCGCTTTGAAAGCATCCCAGGCGGTGGCATGAGAGGTAAGCTCGTGGTCGTTCTGCTCAAAAAAATTCATAATGGTTTGCCTCAGTTTGTCGCGCAGCGATCAATCCCTACATAAAAAGTTTGGGAAGTACCAGCGCACATGCTTGGGGTGTGGGTTCGGCGAGGTGAGGGTCATCTCTAGAGGGGCGTGATCAGACAGATCGGATGCAAGTGTGTTTGCAGTATCATGGGGAGCAGAGATTGGCTTACAAATATGTAATCAATGCAGGAGTATGTTCTATGGGAGTGGGAGAAGAAGAAGTAGTCGCGCACAGTGGGATTACTGTCCCTCCACACGTCTATCAGACCCAAGAGTTGGAGCTGCGCTCTAAGTGCCCCCTGCCGCCCTATGTGGGTTAGTCGTGTCCATCCCCTGATCCCATATGAGGTTAAAATCTCCTAAGATAAGAATGTCCCCCCTTGCAAAGTTCTCCAAGGTCATAAGAAAGGAGAGTAGAAAACCCTGTTGTCCCATGTTGGGTGCATAAATGACTGCAAATGTGCATAGTCGGCCTCTCAGTTCCCCTTTGACCTTAATGTACCTCCCTGTTTTGTCAGCCTTGGTATCCTGCACCTGGAACGGAACCCCCACATGGAAAAGCAGTGCCACCCTGTTTGGCAGCGTGAGAGGATCTAAAGATGAGAGGGTATGCCTTGTGCTTCAGACGGTGTTCCTCAGTTTTTTTGAGGTGTGTCTCTTGAAGGGCCGCCACTTGGACATTATGATCAATTAAATATTTCCAAAGGCGTTGACGCTTATTAGGGGAGTTGAGACCCCAGACGTTCCATGTTAGAACCCTGACTGCCATGTGTATTTGGTTGTTCCTCTGCCCCCACCCACGGGCCTTCTGTGCTGACTGTGTCCCTGTGTGTCCCCCCCACCCTCCAACAAATTTTTTTAAAAAAGCACCATGACATCGAGCTAACTTAACAAAACAAAAGAAACAATAAGAACGAGTGTAGAGGAGTCCCAACATAGAGGGAAGCCTCTGTACTAGAACACACTCGAGGAACGTAACCCTTTCCGTCCCCCCAACCCCTAGCACATCAACTGTTAAGGCATCTGCGTAGGAAAATTATATAATCCACTGTGAACGTCACAATTCTGAGCACCCCAGGTACAGCTACATATAGCTACTTAAATCCATCAGTTCCGGCTACTCCGTAAGTGTCCAGGTGCGTGCACATCGCCCGCTTCATCCACCCTCCCAGTGTGCTCTTTTTACCGCAATACTGGAGGGCAGCGATTCACTCTTTGTAGACTCCCTTCCGCCCATCCACTTGGTTCTCAAAAACATAAGTACCTGACTCAGGGCCACATAGAGGAATAAATAAGCAGGCCATAAAACCCTCAAAGTCTCATAGAATGCAAGTCCTCCGCTCCAACCAGCTCTCCAACTACGAAAATTATACTGCCCTCCATGGTCGTCACACTTCTAATCACCCCTGGGGTAGCTATACCATTCTATCAGCTCCGACGGCTCCAGGAGTGTCTAGGTGAGTGCAAGTCCTCTGCTTCAACCACCCTCCAACTGTAATTTCCTTACCCCTGTAATGAAAGACATCGCTTCACTTCGCTCACACCAGGCGCGGCCATTCCGCCCTGCTTACGAGCCGTGAGTATCTGTCCCAGAGCTACGTAAAGGTTGTGGGCCAAAGTTTTCCCCAGAGACTCGTGGAATGCAAGTCATCCGCCCCATCCACCACTCCATTATAGCAACAAATTGTCCCCATGCGGTGTGGAGGGAGAGAATACCTTATTATCTGAACACAGACCAAACCAGAAACTCTCCACTCCCGGAACCTTCAAAGTCAAGGTGAATGCCTGTCCTCCGCTCCATTCCCCCTATCGGTGGCGCCCTCGTGTCCGGGGAAATTGCGTGCCACTTGAATGTGAGTCAAGTTCCCTTAGGATCCCTGGAAACTTGGCTTCATTCCGGAGTTTTCTTGTTCCCCTTTCCCACTCTTCGCCATGTGGCTCCATCATGTCGCTCCCCCGTAGTGTCCCGTGAAGATGTCGCTCCGGTGGAAGAGGAGATCTCTATTCCCAACAGGTCTGCCGCCTCCTTCAATTCCGTGCAATGGAGATGTTTGTTGTCCCATTGGAAGGCAATCCCAAAGGGATACGTCCAGCGGTATCGAATTCTCTTTTCTCTCTCAAATTCGGTGATCGGGCGGAATTGCTGGCCTCGCAGAAGCGTGGTCTGGGCCACATCTTGATAGAGCGTGCAGGATGCGTTCTGGAAGGTAATCTTGTCGGCGACCCTCGCCTTTTGTAGAACCATTTCCTTAATCTTGAACGAGCTGAACTTCGCCAGAACATCGCGAGGTCGTCGGTTCTCCCCAGGAAGCCGCTGCCCCACTCTATGGACTCGCTCTAGCCGGACTTCAGGACTGTTCTCCCCCAACACCGAGGAGAAGAGGCCCACCATGAATGTCTCCAGATCCGAGCCTTTGCAATCTTCCTCCAGCCCTCGTACTCGGATGTTGTCGCGGCGGGAACGATTTTCTAGGTCTTCGCACTTGAGCAAGGCGGTAGGCAATTGGTCACCCAGTTCCGCTGATCCTTCTTCCAGAGGCTTAATACGATCGGCTAGCTCCTGGTATTTCCCTTCGAGGTCTAGCGTATGAGTGCACACCGAGTCGACATCCGCCTGCAGGGTCACCAGCTTCGCCTTCATCTCTGCGCGGAATGAAACAAAGGAGGCATCAATATCAGCTTTAATGTCTGCACGGAGCTCCTGTTTGAACTTCCGAAGTGAGGACAGGAGGTCCTCTCTAGTTAGCGCCATTGTGCCTGTCGGTGGCATCTCTCCCTCTCTGGCTGCTCCGGCGCCTGCAGTGACGAAATAATTTGAGACCTTGTTGTTGGGGGCCTTTTTGGGTGGCATGTGGGGACCCGCTCCTTGGTCAGCCCCGGGCTGCCCCTCCTTCCTTGCAGCACCAGTACGTATTTGTCGCAGATCCGTGGGATCCCGGCACCACTTCTCCACCCCCCCAGGGGGCACCCCCACCTCTGGACATATTGGCTGGGATGGCTGCCTGGTGGGCCCCCTCGTCCTCCTCGTGGAGAATGCTGCCCCCGGGTGGCACGCGAATCGACGTGCCAGGCTGTGCTTTAGACTGGATGCTGCTTGGGGTATGGGCCCCCCGCAAGGCTCACCGACGCACTCTCTGACCCCCCTGCTTCATCGCTGCACGCTGGTCCTATATTTGGCCTTGTTCATACTATGGCAGCCATCTTAAGGTCAGGCATCAGACGATCTGTGGTATTCCTCGAGACCTGTTGGGATTCCCTCGTGGCCCTTATGGTAATTCAGGCCCCCACCTCACAGCTTACTTGGGGCCCCCAATGACCTCCAGGTGCCCCTGCAGTATTCAGCAATGTCCCTGGGGCCCAGCCTTACACGCGGTAACCCTCAGCACCTCCCGGTGTCATAGCGCAGCTTCCCGACCTTCTTGAGGTAACCCCCACATGCCGCGCTCACCTGGTGGAACCGGGGAGCCCCGCAATCTTCGTTGTGCCATGCTCCAGGGTCCCGGCCAGGGAAAACTGCTCAATTGTTGGGGGCTCGATCACGGGCCGGCTCAGCCCCGCCCACACCACATCCCAACACGGCAGGGGCATGCAGCAGGTCCCGGAAGGCTCTGTGGGTGCTCCGGTTGTCCTGGAATTGGCCAGGCACCGCCACTAATTCTTCTTCGCGTAGCCGACGGGCTGCGCCACCATTTTGGAGGGTCTGAGCTCCGGTGACACCTCGGGGATAACACGCTGATTAATCAATGCGCCGTCATTCCATGCCCAGAAATAGTGCTCAGGGGGTCACGATTAGAGCCTCACACCGCTCCATCGCCTCGCGCCTCAGTGGGTTCCTCCATTTCGCTAGTTTGCGCGTCCGGCGGGGAGAGCCGCCATTTTGCGAGAATCCCTCTGGGGTGGCCGCGGTCCTCCAGCGACCAAACGCTTCTCTCCCGGGTGACTCTCCGCTCCCGGTTCCAGAGCTCAGATGTTCCCCCACATTTGACTGTCCCGCGGGACCGTCAGGGAGTGCTGCAGAATGCCTCAGGCTATGTAAATTATGGGGCGAAGGACGGAGCCGGTCGGAGTCACGTCCGATCGGCAATGTTGACTGGCCACCATATGTACATTTTTAGACGTATATGCTGACTTATACATCCAGTGTTCTACATTGAGTTGAATGACATGTAGGTAGTTATGAAATGGCAGAGCTAGCAATATATCCTCTCAGACAGTCTTTGAACCATCTACAAATCCACTCCATGCACGGAAACAGCTCACATTTATGTAGTGCTAATAGAGCCAGTGACATGCTCACTAAAACAACTCATTAGTGTTTGAAACACCCAACAGTCATTCCATGCCATAGACAGCCAAGACAGAGATACTACATAAATCCACGTGCAATCACCTACAGGAGTTTGAGGCCACCATATCACGTAAGAAACGGGCAGTCATCCTGGTCACTTGATAAGCTCATCCTTTTCCCCTTCCCCCAATATTTTGTTTAGTTCTACGATAAAGAGATCTATGACATTTAACGGAGTAACACAGACACAAACACACAAATGTATGTTTGTACACAACATTTACATGCTTGTTGTACACTTCCCCCACAGATTGTAGCAGAATCCCGAATGCCATGCCTCTTCTGCTCTATTGAAATGTAGATCAAGTTAGATCTGAAGTTACTGTACCAGTTCACTTACCGTCGTTAAGCAGAGGAGGTTAAGGTCATCCATTTTTTTCCAGTGATGTAAACACGGGCAATGATCAGAGCTATGTGCTGTCTGTAAAATGCTTATATTTATTGTTTCTGTATGTCCTTTTTTATTTTTTCTGGAAAACTCTTAATAAAACAGATCAAACAAAAAAAAACAGATACTCCATGCCATACCTTATGTATAGATATGGAGAACCAAACATAAGGAATCAGAGCCAGAATCTACTAAGAGCCCTTTACTGCAAATACATAAAAAAATCCCAGCCTTCTACGAAGACACCTATCCATGTATGTAGTAAAGATGTTATCATACCAACTGAACCATCCAGACAGGTAGTCTTTTCAACATGTTACAGGCCTAGTACATTTTAGCCAGTGTGTGTAGTTCTACAGCTAGGCCAACTAGGTATTTACAACCACTTGACATGCTTTAAACACATGTAGCACTAATTAAAAGTCATCACTAAGGTACATGTAGCTAGGCCATAGGGCCGTAAACTGTATGTGAATAAAAGGAAAGACATGTAGTTACAAGTTTATAATAGGTAGATCTACACTTCCACTGGCATATCCTGAGGTATACATCCAATATGCACCATCATATTGAATGTCATATAAATAGGTATGAAAGGGAAAGCTACTAATACACCCTCTCACATGGTCCTTCAATGATCTACACTTTCACTCACATATAGAGACACAGCTCTTATATATCTAGTGCTAATGGAGGCAGTGATATTGTCATTGAGTCAACTTATTAGTGAGTAACACACCCAACAGAGAATGTACAGAGAGAGAATACTATATATAAAAAAACAGATAGGAACTGAAACATTTATCCAGATATGTAATAAAGCTCTGATACTGCCAAGTGAACTATGCAGATAATTAGCACTTTCTAAATGTCAGCTGTCGATATGCTATAGCACCACAAAGTTATAAAATAGAAAAATAATTATATTTTTTGTTGATTTTATTTTATAGCATACTTTTAAATTGTATTTTGTTTTCAGATATATGGTTCTTTTGAAACAGAAGCGTTAAAGATGACATGGAAACAGCAAAAGAGGAGAGAAGAAAAAAAACAGTACTGCTTCAAAAAGATTCAAAAGATCAAACTGAATGATGGACAGAATATTCTAAAGGAAAAAATTCTATTGGTAAGAGAACTAAACAGTTTCTTAAACCAGTAGTAAGAAGAATGAAAAATGTGAAAAATTATGAGATGTTAAAGAAAATGTTGCCAAGAATTCAGAAACAGAAAGCAGTAACTCATATACTAAGTGGAAAGAATTCTAAAAAACCAAGATGACTAACAGCAAGACAACAACAATACAAAGATATAAGAAGAAGAATGTTTAGAGGTCAGATAATACAGAATTTATTGAAGAAAATAAAACAGTATAAGCGAAGATCAGCAGCTTATAAACAAAAGCAACATATAGAAACTGTTGCAGATAAAGCATTTGCTTTAAAGTGAAATCTATCTTAATACTGAACAGAATGAGAACACTGAATAAAACAGTGCTCTGAATGAAGAAGAAAAGCCAGAAAATGGCTTATTAATAGAAGTAACTTTCATAAATTCTTCAGTGTTGAATGAAAACATACTTCCAGTATTGAACGTTTCTTTAATGAAGAAAGCTATTTACAAGAGAACACATTAGTGCATGTAGTTGTTGAAACAACTGGTCGATGTTGTGAAGTGAAGGATGGCAGCCCCATTGGAAAAGAGGAGCTGGTTACTAGTGATACCTGAAGAAGTGCAGCGAAGGTGTCCACCAGCTCCTATATATAAGTGATATTGTAGTAGTATCTGTAGCATTTGGCAAGAATCTTTTGATATTTTACAGAAATGTTTACATGAATTTCCAGTTTTAAGTATCAAACAGAAGATTACTATGTTGCAAGGATTAGACCCATGTAAAATGAGAAAGTATAGTAATTTACAGGGGCATTCTCTGGCTTTTTTATCAAGGAAAATGTATCAAAGCAAAACAGCAAATGCACAGGGTATGAGGCAATTGGGACTGCACTTATCACTGTAGTAAGGTCATATATAGCATTTTATCATTTGGTGCACAGGACCTGAGGCTCAATACCCTTAAGCGTCCTGGGATTACAGAACCCCACAAATAGCACAACAACAATTCGGTCCAGCACTCCTTATTCCAACTACTCAGACTATATCACATGATTATACACAGCATTAATTCAGCAGGTGTTATTCCAGTTTTCTTTATTCATGAATTCTTCTTCACAACAAATAAAACCGTAGCCAACGCGTTTCGTCCTCTAGGACTTCTTCAGGGCTACAAATAATATACACAAACACAAATTACATTTACAATATTTACAAAACACTCATGACAAGACAATAGTTTAAAATATATATATCAAACTTGACATCATCCAATTCGATACGACTCTTTTTACAGGCGTCCAAAAACTTTTTTTTATATCGTCATATAACATAAGGTGATATCATTAACATGCAATATGAGCATGATTCTTTCATATTAACCCCTGCTGATTTCAAACATCTATGCAGCGGTAAACTTATATGTTGTGTGTAGCTAAAACTGTCTATTAATAATCTCACAATAAATGGTGCTATGGGTAAAGTTGTTGATTTAGTTAATTTTCAAAACACGGATCAGATAGAATTTGTAGTTCTTATATTTGATCAGATTGATGGAATAAAGCAGATTGGGTGATGTGCTGTATGTTTTTTGCTTTCAAAGGACTTGTATGTCCGACAACAGCAGTTCCCAGTGTCTCAAGCGTATGCTGTAACTATCCAAAGTTCTCAAGGTTTAAGTATAGACAGAGCTTTTGTGAACATCAGAAGTAGTGTGTTTAAAGAAGGAATGGCATATGTTGTATTATCTTGAGTAAGAAAATTGTCCGGTTTGCTTTTAATTGAATTTTATGACAAAAAGGGTAGTGCTGATGGTAGTTGTGTAAGAGAGTACAATCAATTAAGAAGTCTCTATGCTCCTCATTTAGGTGAATACCCAATCGATGAGAATTGTATACTATGTCCAAAATGGAAATATACAAAACACTCAACTAAACTTGAAGATAAGAAAGGAAAGCAAGAGAAGGTTGAATGTGCTAAAAAGAAAAAAGTGGAAAGTGAGGATGATATTGTAGTACACCAGATAGAAAACAGTTCAGGTATCAACTGCTAGGCTAATGTATTCTCAATATAGTCTTTCATTTATCATATCTTCTTAATCAAATTGAACAAAACCATGAGAAAAGATTCTGTTCTGCACTATGTAATTTACTCCAACAAATGCTCAGTGACAGAAGTAAAATATATACTGCTTCAGGCATTCAACATCTTTTGGATATATGTAGTGGATCAGTAACATTTACTCTCAATATGCAGCAAGATGCACAAGAATGTATAATGGTAATGCTTGAAGTCTTAGAAGAAGAAGAAATAAATATTGATGACATATTTGGACTAAGTTACAAATGGGACCATCACTGTGAAGATTGGCCATTTACCTCTACCACTGAAATACATGCAGAGCGATTCTTATAATTAACACAACCAGATTGCAAATGTCTTTTGACAAATTGATGAAAATGTCAAATCAAAATATGAACTGCTCAAACTGTAGATCAGACATGATGTCTACATTGCAAATAGAAAGAAGTGGAAAATACCTCATATTAATGCTACAACGATGTAGACCAAATTGAACAATACTACAAAAAGAAATTGCAAACTTCAAAGTAGGACAAATATCTATTTGAGGAAGAACTTATACAGCACTAGCTATTATTTTTCATGAAGGAGCTAATATAACATTTGTACACTATACTGTGTTTTTAAAAAGTAACAGTGGATGGACACATTGCAATGGTACCAACCTTAAATTCAAAGCTACATTGCCTTCTAAACTACAAAAATATTACCTGTTGTTTCTGTAGATAAAGTTCAAAGGACACAATTCAGCCTATCGGGGGTGATGCCCTTAAGAACAACTCTGGATTGGATTATATTGCATAGATAATTATTCTTTTCCTCATAATTTGGCCTACAATGAATAATATTCTAAAAAAACGTCTTTATAAATCAAGTATAGTATATAGTTGTTCATAATATTGTACCAGGTATAATAATAGTACAAATTGTTTTGAGATGCATTTGTTTTCATTACTAGAGTAAATAAAACAGTTGATTAGGGACTTGTAGTGAATGTAAAGCATAGTTACACAGATTTACAATGATGTACTGTGCACTTCTGTTTTTTGTTTTTTTTACTATCCATGCAATTGTTTTTTCCCCACTGTTCGAAGATGACGCTACATACAGACCCCTGTATATGGTGAAGTAGTATGAAAGCTGAGAACAGTAAAAACGGGACAGAAATAGTTTAATTGCATTTTAATATACTGCTATACTGTAAGAAATATGATTTGAAGTACTGTATTTTTAAACATCACATACTAATATATTTCTCTGTCTTTTTCTTTTCAATAGTGACAATAGTTCAGCATTCTAAGATGTTGCAAAATAATTTTTTATTTTTCTTTCTTACATATGGAAACACATTCCATATAACAAGTGAACACTCATTCAGATATGTAGTAAATGTATTTCAAGGTAAGTAGGTGGTTAAACTTGTGCCACTCATGGTATTCAAACACTAATTCAATCATCCAGGCACTAGTCATGCACTCATATAATAACACAGGCAGTACTCATGCACTCATCCAATCATGCAAGCACTACTCATGTACTCATGCAATCACACAGGCACTACTCATGCACCCATCCTATCACTCAGGCACTACTCATGCAATCACCCAGGCACTTCTCATGTGCTCTTACAATCACTCAGGCACTAGCCATACACTCATCCAATTACCCAGGTAATACTCATGCACTCATCCAATCACCCAGGCATTACCCATGCACTCATCCAATCACCAAGGCAGTATTCATCCACTCATCTAATCACCCAGATGCTACTCTTGCACTCATCTAATCATGCAGGTACTACTGATGCACTCATATAATCAACCAGTTACAACGTATGCAATCATCCAATCATACAGGCACTACTCATGCACCACTCATCCAATCACTCAGGCAGCACTCATCCACTCATCAAAACATCCAGGCACTATTCATGAACTCTTCTAATCACCCAGGCATTACTCATGCAATCACTCATATACTACTCAGACACTCATCCAATCTCCCAGGGACTACTCATCCACTCATCCAACCACCCAGGCACTACTTATGCACTCATCCAAGCACCCAGGCACGATTCAAGCACTCATCCAATCATGCAGGCAATACTCATGCACTCAACTAATCACCCACACACTACTCATGCATTCATCCAAACACTCATGCACTACTTACACACTTATCCCATCACCCAGGCACTACTTATATACTTATCCAATCACCCAGGCACTACCCATTCATCCAATTATCCAGACACTACTCTTGCACTCATCCAATCACCCAGGCACTACCCATGCACTCATCCTATCACCCATGAACTACTCAGACACTCATCCAATCACACAGGGACTTCTCATGCACTCATCCAACCATCCTGGCACTACTCATGCACTCATCCAACCACCTACGTACTACTCAGTCACTCATCCAATCCTCCATGCACTACTTTTACACTCATCTAATCATGAAGGTTCTAACAATGCACTCATCCAATCATTCAGGCACTACTCATGCACTCATCCAACCACCCAGGCACTACTCATGCACTCATCCAAGCACTCACACACTACTCATGCACTCATGCTCTCACCATGGTACAACCCAGGCACTCATCCAGCCACACAGGTACTATATAGGCACTCATCCAATCACTCAGGCACTACTCATATACTCATCCAATTACCCAGGCACTACTCATGCACTCATCCAATCGCCCATGCACTAATCAGGCACTCATCCAATCATGCAGGCACTAGTTATGCACTCATCCAACCACCCAGGCACTACTCATTTACTTAACTCATCACCCAGGTACTACATATGCACTTCATCCAAACACCCATGCACTACTCATGCACTCATCCCATCACTCAGGAACTACTCATATACTTATCAAATCACCCAGGCACTACTCATGTACTCATCCAATTACCCAGGCACTACTCATGCACTCATCCAATCACCCAGGAACTACTCCTATACTTACCCAGTCACCCAGGCACTACTCAGGTACTCATCCAAACACCCATGCACTACTCACACACTCATCCCATCACTCAGGAACTACTCATATACTTATCCAATCATCAGGCACTACTCATGCACTCATCCAATTACCCAGGCACTACTCCAATCACCTAGGCACTACCAATGCTCTCATGCAATCACCCATGCACTTCACAGGCACTAGTCGAATGAATGACTGAAAGAATGAAATATTTATTGCACATTTACTTAAAATTATTTGCAATATTTCTTACAGCATTAAAAACATACTTAAAATTCTACCCAAATCACAGAATAAAACTATAAAGATTGTTTGTTCATCTTAAAAATATATTTTTTAACAGCATTGATTGAAAGTGAATGTCTATTCCCTGACTTGAGGCCCTCATATGGCAGTATTGGAAGGTGATGATGGCATCTATACAAGCCGCAGGGTTGTCTAACCACCTAAAGCTTAAGGTGACCAAGTGCCTTGCACCACATAATAAACTTAATATTGGAACTGCATGACGAGTCTCCTCACTGCTTGTTTACCTGTTGCTTGTGCAAACCACACCAGTGTCATCAGGACCTTCTTGCTCATAGAGCCAACTACTCATTCACTCATCCAACCATCCAGGCACTACTCATGCACTCATCCAAGCACCCAGCCACTACTCAAGCACTCACCTAATCCCACATGCACTACTCATACACTCACCCAATCACCTGCGCACTACTCATGAACTCATGCAATCACCCAGGCACTTATCCAATCTCCCATGCACTACTCTTCCACTCATCTAATCACGTAGGTACTACCGCTGCACTCATCCAATCATCCAAGCACTACTTATGAACTCTTCCAATCATCCAGGCACCCAACATGCACTCATCCAATCACTCAAACACTACTCTGGGACTTATCCAATCACCCAGACACTACCTACATACTCTTCTAATCACCCAGGCAGTACACACTCACCCATACATACACTCATGCACCCTTTCAGTTACACATACACAGAATCATCCACCCATTCAAACACACATGCACACAATCAGCCACCTATACACTCAGCCATATGTATACTCATGCACCCATTCACTCACCTATACATGCAGACATGCACCCAGTCACTCACACATACATGCAATCATCCATCAATTCAAACAAACATACACACAATCCTCCATCCATACACTTACTGATACATACAGTCAGATACCCATTCACTCACCCATAGATGCACATATGCACCCATTCATGCAAAAATACATGCACTGATGCACCCACTCACTCAAACATACATGCAAATATCCACCCATTCAGTCATACACACATGTACTAATGTGCCAAATGACTCATCCATACACACATTTAACCACCCACTCACTCAACCAAACATGCACTGATGAACCCAATCATTCACCCATACACACAATCATGTACCCATTCACAAACCCATACATGCACCCATCTATACCAACACTCATGCACACAATCACTTATCCATAAATGCATTCATCCAATCATTTGCTAATGCATACTCATACATGCAATGATGTACCTATTCACTCACACATACATGCACTATTGCACAAATCACTGCCCCAAACACACACTAATCCATCCAATCACTTACACAACATATAATGTGTTTTTTTAATTAGAATAGGTGGTTCTAGAACAGTTTTTTCACAATTCTATAATTGTTTTGGTTTTTCCTAACTATTTTGAAGTTTCTTTGGTGTTTTTTTTGTTTCTCTTCAGAAATGAAACAGAAAAAGCCATTTAAATGAGTTGTGCACTAAAAAGCAAAAAGAAACAACTATGAGTATTAATTGTCTCCAACATCTTGGCTACAACTTGCTCTCCAACACTTAACACACTGTGGCACTTTGGACACAAGAGTCCAGCTTTTCCAAAATCAGGTAGAGTTACAGGCATTTTCTGAATTTTTTGTCCTTGATTTGATGTTCCAGGCTGAGCATCTCAAGAACCTTGTACACCTTCCTGCTCCTTCATTCTGGTAAATTCTTCTCTTGCAAGCCGGGTACTATGCATTGTCGTCAAGTGCTTATACATCGAAGATGTTCCTCACAAGTATTTTCTTTCTGACTCACGTGACAGCACTTTCTTGTACAGCAGACAGGTAACTTTCTGGGCAGTTACATTTTTTTGCCCCTCAGGAATACAAAAAATTCCCACACAACACTTTCTTTTTTTTTTGGTGACTCTTCATCCTCTTCATGCAGATTGTCTTCCTCCTGCCTCTCAAACTTTCTTGAAGCTGCCATCTTCCATCCAAAAAAGCAAAAAAACACCAAAACACCACCTGCTCTAATAAGTGTGACTGTTGCCAGCCACATCCAGATGTAGAAGAAAGAGGGTGAGATCTGTCTTGCTTTATAATGGAAAAGGTATTTACCTATCATATCCTTTTATTTTTGTGTCATATGGGGTGCGCGACCCCAAAATGGCAGGGTCGAGTGTCGAACATGATCCTTTACAATATCTTAATTTTATATTTCAAATAATTTTTGTTACATATCACAGTATTTCATTGGCCTATAAATACACCTCTTCATTCAAAGTAAAATAGATAACGCTTTAACTAGATATATTAGTAATGTAAAAACAACTCCAGAGTAGCGTCTCGTGTGTGACGCCTGAAATACATGCCGCCTCGGTATTCGACACTATTGTGACTCCTTAAAATATTATAAAATAACCATTTTAATATTTTCTTTTAATATTATATGACTTTTTTAGTATCTTAGTGAAACTAACTATAAACTAAACAATGCAAGTCTCCATATGTATGTATTAATACCACAAAAAAATACCCTGGAGTCACGTCTAGTCCACGAATCCAAAAATACATTCTGCAATGATACACAGAGACGGCACTAATCCTAAAAACAATTCAAAACACAGTAAAGATAATGTTCACTCCTCGTTAAAGTTCTATTTTAAAATTTTTACTACTACCACACCCTTAAATTAAACAGTATGAATTTATATTTGTATATATTACTAATATTCTGCACAATACGTTAGATATGAAGGGTCATGTTGGGTACACAACCTCTAATTTTAAAAAAAAACTTCTTATACACTACACACAACCTTCAACAGTGTTTTTTAAAACCATATTAAGCATCATTTATCACAACTCACTACCACAACGCTAAAATTAACAGGGATCTTACAGTTCATAAATACAATTAAATAAACTGCACAAATTCACTTAGATAAAGCAAAGGTTACAAGAACATTATAGTTAGGAATTAACAATTAAAATACCTTAGGAATTAATTGAAAAAAACAAAAGCTACAGGGGCGTTATAGTTAGGAATTAGCATTTCAAAAACCTTACAAATTCACTGAAAAAAACAAAGGGTACAGGGACATTATAGTTAGGAATTAGCATTTAAAAAACCTTAGTATTCAATGAAAAAAACAGAGGTTACAGGGACGTTATAGTTAGGAAATGGAATAAAAAAATACCTTTGACATTTACTGTAAAAACAAGGTTTACAAGAACATAATAGTTAGGCTCAGGTTTCACTCACACAAAACAAGTGAAATTCAGCAGTTGTAGTTACCTAAGCTAAATATAAATTGCGCCCCTTCAATGCACTGCTTATGACCTCACATATTACATCACTCATGACATGGTGAGTTACATCACTGACAACATCACTGATGACATCTCAAATGTTAGATGTTTGTTGTTTAGTTGGGGATACCATATTGTGCGCATGAGAGTTGCAGGATACTAGCTAAGAAGTTCTGTTTGAGAAACATGAATTATACAGCTGTAATGAAAAAGTACTTTGTAGAGGTGATAATTTGGTGAGAAGAGTTGCTGAATGACAGAGGATCTTTAATTATGAATATTGGGTTTGTGTTGGCAGCATCCGGCAAAGAAAATTTACTGTGTGCTAATTGAGTTGTTTTGTGGTGTATCCTGGGCATAGTGATAAGAGAGACATACAAAGAGGGGCAAAGGGTAGTATTTTAAGAACAGTTGTACATGGCTCCTAAATACCAATCAAATAGGATGCACAAGGTCTCTAGAGCCAATCACATTAGTTTGCTCTGAGTGTTGCTGTCACTATCATTGTGCCAAATATCTTTTTTGTAGCACAAAATCCCTCACATGCTCTTGGGTGGCATGCTTCATCATAGGGTTCCTCTTCACACCACTCACTGAGGTTTGTGGTGTAGGCTACAACTCCTCAGTGGGGAAGAAGCTTTATCTCAGTGAGTGTCCTTTATGAGCTGTCTGTCACTGTGGGGGAGTTATGCAGAGTTCAATGAAGTTAAAAAGAAAATGTAAACAATAATAAAAAACTACCTCTTAGTGTTTGACATAAATGTTTATTATGCGTCCCCAAGGAAGAGGATAAAACTAACAGGGAGTGAAACTTCAACCCAATGCTGGCAGAGAGGTAAACATGTTTCTGCCAATTCAAAGACTGATAAGATGACATTTGCCAAACCTTTGTTGTGTTGCTAGAATTTACTTCTTTTCCAATGTTATGTTAAAAAAAACCAATTCATTGTTTGGTTGCCCTACAGGAACAGTGCAAAGTAAGCCAGTGTTGAGCAGTGCAGGCTTAAGAATTATTAATGCTGAACATCTAATGTATCTAAGCAAATAGTGATAAAAAGTACAGGGCTTTTCAAAGAAAGTTACATGTCCTAGAAGATTGTAATTTAATACAATAACGCATTGCATATGTGAGATGGAACAGATGACATGCATTTTGCATTTTAGGTATTGAGTAATGAGCAGTTATGATAAAAAAATATTACACAATGAAATAGTAAATGTTAGTGTTAATTGTCCAGGTCACCCACTGCTTAAGAAACCAGACGCAGACTCCAACAACCTCAGCAACTTATGCCCTATCACCAATCTCACATTCCTATCAAAAACGCTGGAATGCTGTGTTTCACTCCAACTTAACAAGTTCATAAAGAAAAGTATCTTCGTAGTAATCGATGAGACTCAATGCAAAATGGACAATGGCAAATACTGTCCTCCTGTCTATCCTCAGCAATAAAAAAGAACAGATGATGGACGGAATGCTGAACAATTCAAACATTCACCCCCAGTCACAGATCTGGGTTAAGCCCATAATTTTTTTGCATGCACGCCATTCCAGTTTAGACTCAGCCATATGAAAATCAGTCTTGACCCTGCTCACCATGGGAAGAGTCCAGCCCAAACTGCCAGGCCAGGTCCTCCCTGGACCAGAAACAGGCATCCTGGGACTGGGCTCGTGGCATCACCCTCATCAGCCAGGCTAGCTTGAATCTGGTGGTGTAGCGAGCACAGGACCCACGTCTGGGCATACCCTTCCCACTTAGGGTGACAAATTAAAAAAGAACCGATGATGAATGGCATGCTGAATAAATCAAACATTCACCCCTAGTCAAACATCTGGGTTAAATCCATTGTTTTTTTGCAGGCCACGCCATTCCAGTTTAGACCCAGCCATATGAAAATCAGTCTTGACCCTGCTCACCATGGGAAGAGTCCAGCCCAAACTGCCAGGCCAGGTCCTCCCTGGACCAGAAACAAGCATCCTGGGACTGGGTTCGGGGTATCACCCTCATCAGCCAGGCTAGCTTGAATCTGGTGGCATAGCAAGCACAGGACCCACCTAAGGGTATACTCTTCCCTCTTAGGGCGACAAATGCAAAAAGAGCAGATGATGGACGTAATGCTGAATAAACCAAACATTCACCCCTAGTCACACATCTCGGTTAAATCCATTGTTTTTTTGCACACGCTATTCCAGTTTAGACCCATCCATATGCAAACCAGTCTTGACCCTGCTCCCCGTGGGAGCAGTCCAGCCCGAACTGTAAAGCCAAGACCTCCCTGGACCAGAAACAAGCACCCTTGGACCGGTTTTGAGTTATCATCCCTCATCAGCCAGGTGAGCTTGAATCTGGTGGTGTAGCGAGCACAGGACCCACATCTGGGCATACTCTTCCTGCTTAGGGTGACAAATGCAAAAAGAGCAGATGATGGACGTAATGCTGAATAAATCAAACATTCACCCTAGTCACAGATCTGGGTTAAATCCATCACTTTTGCATCCCATGCCATTCCACTTTAGACTCAGCCACGTACAAATCAGTCTTGACCCTGCTCGCAATGGGAACAGTCCAGCCAAAACTGCCAGGCTAGGTCATTCCTGGACCAGAAACAAGCACCCTGGGACCGGTTTTGAGTTATCACCCCTCATCAGCCAGGTGAGCTTGAATCTGGTGATGTAATGAGCACAGGACCCACATCTGGGCATACTCTTCTCACTTAGGGTGAAATATGCAAAAAGAATGGATGATGGACATAATGCTGAACAAATCAAACATTCACCTCAGTCACAGATCTGGGCTAAATCCATCGCTTTTTTGCACACCACGTCATTCCAGTTTAGACCCAGCCACATGCAAATCAGTCTTGACCCTGCTCCCCATGGGAACAGTCCAGCCTGAACTGCCAGGTCAGGTCCTGCTTGGATCAGAACCAAGCACCCTGGGACCGGTTTCGAGTTATCACCCCTCATCAGCCAGGTGAGCTTAAATCTGGTGGTGTAGCGAACACAGGACGCACATCTGGGCATACTCTTCCAACTTAGGGGGACAAATACAAAAAGAATAGATGACGGACATAATGCTGAATAAATCAAACATTCACCCATAGTCACACATCTGGGTTAAATCCATTGTTTTTTTGCATGCCACGCCATTCCAGTTTAGACCCAGCCATATGCAAATCAGTCTTGACTCTGCTCACTATGGGAACAGTCCTGCCCAAACTGCCAGACCAGGTCCTCCCTGGACCAGAAACAAGCATCCTGGGACTGGATTCAGGGTATCACCCTCATCAGCCAGGCTAGCTTGAATCTGGTGGCATAGTGAGCACAGGACCCACATCTGGGCATACTCTTCCCGCTTAGGGTGGCAAAAGCAAAAAGAACAGATGATGGAAGTAATGCTGAACAAATCAAACATTCACCACAGTCACAGATCTGGGTTAAAGCCATCGCTTTTTTGCACACCACACCATTCCAGCTTAGACCCAGCCACATGCAAATCAGTCTTGACCCTGCTCCCCATGGGAGCAGTCCAGCTCGAACTGCCAAGCCAGGACCTCCCTGGACCAGAAGCAAGCACCCTCAGACCGGTTTTGAGTTATCATCCCTCATCAGCCAGCTGAGCTTGAATCTGGTGGAGTAGCGAGCACACGACCCACATCTGGGCATACTCTTCCCGCTTAGGGTGACAAATGCAAAAAGAGCAGATGATGGACCTAATGCTGAATAAATCAAACATTCACCCTAGTCACAGATCTAGGTTAAATCCATCACTTTTTTGCATACCATGCCATTCCACTTTAGACTCAGCCACATGCAAATCAGTCTTGACCCTGCTCCCAATGGGAACAGTCCAGCCCAAACTGCCAGATTAGGTCCTGCCTCAACCAGAAACAAGCACCCTGGGACCGGTTTAAAGTTATCACCCCTCATCAGACAGACAAACTTGAATCTGGTGGCATCGCGAGCACTGGACCCATATCTGTGCATACCCCTCTCACTTAGGGTGACATATGCAAAAAGAATAGATGATGGACTTAATGCTGAACAAATCAAACATTCACCCCAGTCACAGATCTGGGCTAAATCCAACGCTTTTTTGCACACCACGTCATTCCAGTTTAGACCCAGCCACTTGCAAATCAGTCTTGACCCTGCTCCCCACGGGAACAGTCCAGCCCGAACTGCCAGGTCAGGTCCTGCCTGGATCAGAAACACGCACCCTAGGACCGGTTTCGATTTATCACCCCTCAAAAGCCAGGTGAGCTTAAATCTGGTGGTGTAGCGAGCAGAGGACGCACATCTGGGCATACTCTTCCAGCTTACAGCGACAAATACAAAAAGAATAGATGACGGACGTAATGCTGAATAAATCAAACATTCACCCAAAGTCACACATCTGGGTTAAATCCATTGTTTTTTTGCATGCCACGCCTTTACAGTTTAGACCCAGCCATATGCAAATCAGTCTTGACCCTGCTCACTATGGGAACAGTCCTGCCCAAACTGCCAGACCAGGTCCTCCCTGGATCAGCAACAAGCATCCTGGGACTGGATTCGGGGTATCACCCTCATCAGCCAGGCTAGCTTGAATCTGGTGGCATAGCAAGCACAGGACCTACTTCTGGGCATACTCTTCCCGCTTAGGGTGACAAAAGCAAAAAGAACAGATGATGGACGTAATGCTGAATAAATCAAACATTCACACCTAGTCAAACATCTGGGTTAAATCCATGGGAGCAGTCCACCCCGAACTGCCAGGCTAGGACCTCCGTAGACCAGAAACAAGCATCCTGAAACCGATTTTGGGGTATCATCAGAGAGGCTAGCTTAAATCTGGTGGCGTAGCAAGCACAGGACCCATGACTGGGCATACCCACCCACATTAATGCCATAGTAAAGGGTGCTCGATTCCAAACTAGGCATCTCCGAGGGATCAAAGCTTTAATTTCCACAGACTACTTCAAACCTTTTATTCCCACATCAAATTCAAAAAAGTAGTTTAGTCAATGGGCCTCGCAAAACTTGACTACGAAAGATCTCTTCTAATGTGTATTCGCCAAATCTACCTAGCCCCTCTGACAGCAGCCCTCAACTCTGCATCCTGCTTAGTCTCCAGAAAAGACAATCAGATCACATTACGCCTATCCTGAACTCACTCATCTGGCTCCTCATTGAAGAAAAAAGCACCTAAACACATGACTGCATCATCCACAAAACCCTTCATGAAGACTCAGCAAATTCCTTTGCAAAGAAACTCACCATATCTGGTGGCTTCCGCTCTCTCTGAAGCTCAGACTCCCTACTATTGGGAACCCCCTCTTTCAAGAATGTCAAACTCTGAAACAATTTTTCTCAAGATCCGCCATCAAAATGTGGAATGCTATCCTCCTGCAATCAGGACCAATCCATATCATGTCTTCTTTAAAAAAAGAGCTAAAAAAGCTGCCCCGCCAACAGCATCGCTCACCATTGTATTAGGGATGTACCCTCATACAAACGTTGTGTCATTTCTATCCTCAAACTCTAAGAATCAATTATCACTTGTCCTATTGGAATAAACATATGTACCTTTGTTTTATAAACTATTTAAATCACTATGGTTCCCCAAGCAGTCTGGTTCACGTTATATAAAACTGCTAAATACATAAATAAAGAAAACAAGTAAAATGGTACACATATTCACTGTAGTTGGGTAGGACTTTTGTGAGAGAGGTGGAAAAACTTGTTAAGTCCCTTGTTTGTAAGTGTTATTCTTGAACAAAACCATTCAAAACCTATTGCGACATATTCTTACAAAAAAACATTTGTATGTATTAAACTCACTTTTGTGTCTTCATTGTCTAGACATATGATGGTTTAGCCTTCATAAACAGGTGAGTATAGTTTTATTGTGGAATGCAGTTGAAACATAAATTAGTTAAATTAAGTATATCTTCATTATATTCCTCTACAATATTACATCTAGGTAATCAGATATGGCAAATCTGCAGGTGTGGGGCATGTAGTGTAGTTTAATTTTCATTTAAAATGTTGTATCGCATGACTACATTTAAAAGGCATTAGTATGGTTTACATTAAGCCCAGGCGGAAAATGTGATCCCACTCGCAGAATTGGTGGAATTTGGTCTTTCTGCATTACTCTTGTAACACAAGATTCTCTGCCAATTGCAGAGTGGTGGAATTTTGCTGACATTCGAGCAATGTGGTGACAACGGGAACAAAGTTACGCTCCAGCCACAGGGTAGCAAGTGAGATTTGGCATCACCTAGCACAATGTCCAGTTGCTAGGGTGCCTTCTGGCACCATTTTCTTACACAGGTGGTTGTGTTCAGAGGGCTGCTTCTTGAGTTGATTTTCAACTCAAGAAACCGCAAAATCAACTCAAAAATGGATTTTCGAGTAACTATTTTTCTAGAATGGATGTTTCAGGTAGTTTTTGAGCACTAAGCATATTTTTTTAATTTACTTTTTGCTCAACAGAAAGGAAGTGCCACAGAGGCTCCAAATGTCTCTTAATGTCCAGAATTAGATTTTGATGGAAAAGGATCATTCTCTTTTTTGTTTGTAATCCCTGCTGCATAAAACCAATGGGTATTTAAGGATTTTGTTTTTGAGAAATCAAGTAAACAAAGCAACTTTTGGATAAGTTTGTTCTTTGATGGAGGGCATGCACTGGTATTTTGGTTTCCTTTTTTGTATTTTCTTTAATTTTTAAATTTGATTGTAGGTGGCCTGAAGTTGCATTAGGGGCCTATTTTGCATTCACATTTTTAGTTTTTTCTAAGGGAAAATGTGTGCAAACGTTTGGGAGGGCTGGGGCCCTTGGCCTGGTTTGAAACATTCAAAGTATTTTTTCTCCATTTTCTTGTGTGTTGTTTGTGAATTTTGCTCTGTTATTTTGCTCATTTTACTGTGAGGCCTAGTCTGTTTTCCATGCCATATAGCAGAGTGGCCATTTTGTATTGTGTAGTCAATGTCCTTTGTTTTAGCCATAGGCCTGCATGTGTCCTTTGTTGTCCATGCTTTTGCCCTTAGTGCCCATGTGGCCATTTTGTAGTCTGTGTGTTTTGCTTTTGTCATAGGCCTGCATGTGTACTTTGTTGTCCATGCCTTCACCCTTGGTGGCCATGTAGCCGGATGCCATTTTGCAGTCAGTGTGCTTTGCTTTTGCCATAGGCCTGCCTGTGTTCTTCTTTGTTGTCGATGTCTTTGCCCTCAGTGGCCATGTGCCAGGGTGATGATTTTGTGTAGCCAATGTGTTTCTTTTCTTACACTTTTCAAAGCTAATTTCTAGGGACATCGATAGAAGCGGCCTAAACCTTTTTGTTTTTTGTTTCTTTTTATCTTTTTTTCACCAATGTGAGTTTAATGGGCTTTAGGATGACTGTAGTTGGTATGTACAGTGTGTTCTTATGCATTTTTCTATTTTCCTCTGTGCCTCCTTGCCTCCCATAGGATTGCTCATAGCCCCAGGGATAGTTTATTTCAATTAGTTGATTTTTCCCTGCACCCCCTGCTTGCCATAGGTGCACACCAGCAATAATTTTTTTTAAGGATTATTCCATTTTCCCCCTTTATCCTCTGCCGGCCATAGGCCATGGGTGAAAACCAGCAATAATTTCTTTAATCAGTATTCCATTTTCGCCCGCCCCCCTTGCCTGCCACAGGCATCTCATAGGCCTTAGAGGCACATAATGTAAACATTTTGATCTGTATGTTATTGAAATATTAGGTTATGATTTGGAATGGACCTGCATCCACCACTTCCATAGTTGAAATGCACCCTACAGAGAGGCAAGCGACACAGCAATACTTTTTTAAGGATTATGTAATTTTCCCCTTGCACCCTGACTGCCATAGGCCATAGGCACACACCAGCAATACATTTATTAAAGGATTTTACTTTTTCCCCCTGCACTCCCTGCCTGCCACAGGCATGTCATGGGTCTTAGAGACACATAGAGTAAACTATTCTATCTGTATGTTATTGAACTAAAATGTTATATTTTGGAATGGTTACACTATTGTTCTTTATTTGCAATGTGACCTCACTAAATTATATTGTTGGTAGATTCAAACTGTAAATGCCACATTTCACTGAATTATTTTCTTGTTTGTTTGCTTTTAGATGCCCAAGAGACATAATCACACACATTACAACCAGACAGAGGGACAGCAGTCACACACACCACCTGAGTCTTCCTCTGCTTGTACAATTAAGTGGCAACTGCCAGAGCTCAAAAATAACTTTAAGATGGCCCCAAAGAAGGGTGTTCCTGCCAAGAAAGTGGCCAGTGAGGAGAAGCAAAAGCAGGATATTGGTGCCACTGGTGTGCCACCCTTCACCTTTTTCATGAAATGTGTACCTGCTGTACCCAACTCTGGGCAGAAAAAGGCTGGAAGCAGCACTACAGATTCATCAACAGCACCACCCAACCTAAGGCTAAGCCCAAGCCCATGTCTCTCAGAGATGTAGCCACTGAAGTCATATCGACGAGCAGTGAGTCTGAATTGGATTTGTCTCAGTCGCAAACTAGTACCCAATCATTGCAGGAAAGTGGACAACCGGAGCCATAACCAGCAACAGTTCTTCCTGAAGTAGGAGCAGAACAGGCGGTTAAGCTTCCTACTGAATAAGATATTTCTCTTAAATCATTGGCTTCACGATCTCCAGCAAGAAAAAGAAAGGGGACTTCCTCATCTGCTCCATGCCCCCCTTCTGATGTTCTGGACATGAATTGGATCCCGGCAGAGTCCAAGACCCACCCTGAGAGACAAGAGAAAAGGAAAGTTCCTGTAAACCTTAGAATTATCAAAAGGACAGTGATGACAGTGAGCTAGTGAGTGTCAGTATGGTGGGAGGCTCAGAAGACACAAAGATGACCCCCTCATATTCAACCTGCCCAGAGGGATGTGGTTCCACCACCACGACCGTCGACTTCCATATTTGTGAAACACCGGTCTAGACTTGCATCCACCACAATCACAGTCAAATTATGCCCTACAGAGAGGCAAGCAACACAACCACCTACCTCCAGTTATTCAGGCATTGGCAGTCACACACTAAAAAAATTATCCTCCCCAGTATGGGACATCTTTACGATTAGCAAGCAGGAGGATAACATTGCAAAATGCTCCATTTGCCAAACGAGTGTTCGTCAAGGTAATTCAGGTTCACACTAATGTACTGGTGGCCATGAGTCTAATCTGAGAAAACATCACACAATCCGGTGGGAGGAACTCCTTAAAAATGTATCTGCTGGTGGTGATGAAAGTGGGAAAACAGCTAAATGCATGGTTATAGAAGAAGAAGGTGGTCATGAGAAAGAAGGGGTTGACGGCATTACATAAAGCATCCCTGTCCCCTGTAGTGTGCCAGCATCACCTGTATCAGCAGCCTCCCAATGGGACAAGACTCAGATGGAGATACTTCCCTCACATACAGTGATTTTCCCAAGACACACATTGATTCTATCACCTCCTGCTTCTCTCCGACAGTGACCTCTGTCAGTGGCACCACAAAAGAAAAAATCCAGGCGAATATTATGGGTATGTTTATACAGAAGAGGCACTATGAACGCAACCAACCAACAGCACATTTGTGCAACAGGAATCTGGCTAAAATGTAGGTGCTGGACCTTTTACCTTTTTCTTTCGTGGAAGGAGTGGAGCTTTTAGAACTGTGGCACCCATCTGCCTGAAATGAAAGGTTCCCAAGCAGACCTATTTTGCTTGAGTTGCAGCTCCAGTGCTCCAAATGATGTGCTGAAATTGGTTGGTCAAGCTATGCATAAGAGTTCTGTCCAGACTATCCATCTGACGAGAGGCATGTGGACCAGTTGTTAAGCAACTTACTACATGTGCATCACTGCAAACTGGGTCTCTTTTGTGGGGATTAGGCAACAGCTATCTGCAGGTCTCAGTGCTGAAGAAAGTTTTAAGGGCATTCTGCAGTAATCAACAGTTGTGATGTTCGCAATGGACAAATCCCATACAGCTGCACACATCATGGAAAGGCTTAACAGCAAGGTGTTTGAATGGCTTTGACCCGAGGTCTCAGAATTGGATTTGTTGCCATTGTAAATGACAATAATATAGTCAAGGACATGAGGGATGGTGGACAATTCAGGGTCCTATGTTTGGCGCATTGCATCAACCTGAGTGTGCAGGACTTTGTAAAAAAGAAGGCACACTAGGCAACAGATTGGTCACCTGTCGAATAATCTGCAATACTTCAGTCATTCTTTTAAAGCCCAGAAGCAGATGAGGATCATTCAGCATGCTAATAGAGTACCAGTTAAAGCCCTTATACACATTGGACCTCGACATATTACATGTTGCAAAGTATGTTCGAGCAGTACAAACCGATCATCTTCTATGTCCTGCAAAGAGGAGGGGGTGTTACTGGGAAAAACATGACAATGGAGGTGGACAAATGGGGTCTAGCCAAATGCCTGACGCAAATGCTGCTCCCTTTTGAGTTTTTCACATGGGATGTCAGCAAGGAGGTTAGTATGATAAGCCAAGCAATCCCGTTGTTGCATCTGCTACAGGACCAGTTGTAAAAGGTGGTACTAAGGTTAGCCAGAGTGAACAAAGCATATGAGTTGATTTGGAGCTTAATCCTTTCCTTAGCTGTTAATCCAAGGCCGCAAAGAGAGATTGTGTTCTCCAAAGAGTTCACATGTGCCACAATAATTGGCCCATGGTACAAAATAATACTGACCACTTTCATTCCTTTTTCAGAAGGGGATGTTTCATTTTAGAAGACTTGGATTGTTGCTCAAGTGAGACCTGGAAGATGAACACCGGTCAGAAATTCTGGTGTGCTGCCTTCCACCTCCAGAGAGGGCAGTGCTGTTGTCTCATAATCAACACCATCATCACCAGCAATACGAGCAACAGAAGAATCAAACTCAACCTCTGCAATTGCTTGGTTCAAAGTGGCAGGGCTTAAGTCAAGTGCAGAGGCGAAGGCAACTGAGGTTGAGATAGTGGCAGTACCAATGAAGATTCAGAGTATGGTCCAGGACTATCTGGATGACCCAAAAGAGGTTTACCTGGATGAAAACCCATTGATCTATTGGTATGGAAAGATGCGATAATGGCCAGAGATTAGGCCTGGGCAGTGAACTCTGCTCCGCTCGCGGAGTTTACGGAGTTTTCCGCACTCCTCGTAACGCAGAGCTCGTGGAGATCCAAAAATCTCCACTTCGTGCAGCGTAGCGGAGTTTTTTCCACGCTCGCGTTCACCAACGTCAAGTTGGCGAGCGCAAGCGAGGAAAATCCACTTCCCGGCGAGATATTTCCTCATTCGCGATCATCAACATCAAGTTGGCGAGCGCGAGAGCGGAAAATAAACCTCCCGGCGAGATTTTTCCTCGTTCGCGATCGTCAACATCAAGTTGGCGAGCGCAAACGTGGAAAATAAACCTCCCGGGGAGATTTCTCAACGCGGGGGGCTCAGGTTTCTCATTGCGAGTGGTCGCCTATGCTCGCGACCGCTCACGTTGAGAAACTGCCCGTTCGCATTGAGAAAGCTGCTGCTCGAGTAAAAATCTACTCGAGCGGCAGAAAAGGAAAGCTTGCGCTGTGCATGGTGCCGTTCGCAATGATTGCACAGTGCGGACAAGCATCCGGCACTGTGCAATCACCTCGAACAGCATTTTTCTCTCGCACTCCGCCGCTCGTGGAGCTATGTGTAGTGCAGTGGAGTTTTTTTACCATTTTGCGTAGTGCCGCATAATGCAACTCCGCGAACTATGCCCAGAATTACCAGAGATCAGCAGGGTGGCAATAAAGTATCTGGCTTGTCTGCTAGCCAGTGTATCTTCTAAGTGTGTGTTCAGTGCAGCTGGTGCCATTTTCACATTCAGAAGGACGTCTCTCACCTCAAAATGTGGAGAGATTGACTACGATAAAAATGAACAACCACTTCATACCACAAGATAATACAGTTCCTGAAACAGCACAGGAGTAGGATGAGGACGATTGGTAACACTCAAGTGGTTTAGTTGATCAACTTCTGGGTAAACCCCGAGTTTGAAGACAAACTATACTTCCCTGACGAAGTAGGCCACAACAGAACTTTCAAACATTATCATCAAACTGCTTTGCAAAACAAAAATGAAAGAAGGGATATAGAAGAACATTTACATATTTGTTGTCTGACTTATGTAGTCCCACCATTTATTCAGATGTATGGAGTGGACTTGGACCAGTGTGCACAAAAGACACGTCCCCATTTGCTTAAAGGACATGAAGACAATGTCTCTCATTACTATCCTTCTTTTCTTTGATTCCATAGCCGGGCTGCCAGTAAAGATCAGTAATTATACAAGACTGGCATTGTTTGTTGCATCCATGGGAAAAGAGAAGATACAATAGACAAAGGTGCACCACACTTGGAACAGGTAACAATTGCACTGATTTGTAAACTTGTGGTCAGATTTATTGCTGAGTTGCTTCCCCCTTGCTCAATGCAATGGGGGCTCAAGGGCGACACAACTGCTAAGTCAGATTTATCAAACCACGCAAGGCCATCTTGCGTGGCTTGATAAATCAAAATTAATGCAATGTAGTGCAAATCACTGTATTGCATTTCTCTGCCCCAGGGAGGTGTTCCATGAGTGGAGTGTCGGTGTTCCCATGTATTCACCCATAGATTTTGGAACATTCCAAGATTTACCATTACTGGTAGACCTGGGGATGTGTCAACATGCTACTCCTCCCAAGGTGAGGGGAAACAAGGAGAAATATCATTCTGCAACACACATAGAAAGAGGAAAATGCCTCAGGGGATTGTTTTGTGCAGGAAGGAATCCAGTTTGCAATGCAGGTACCCTTGCACCATGGTGCAAGGGTGCTAGTGTTGGCACTAGGCAGCACTTTTGCACCAGTGCAAGGAAAGAACAGGAATGCACCCTATCATGTTAAATACGCTGCAATAATTCCTTTTCCCTTCCATGCAGCGCAGCAAGGTGGCTTGCTGCGCTGCATGCAAGCCACCTTGCTTGTTGGGCTCAGAGTCAGGATGGGGCCACCACAACAGCCAGAAGAACGAAGTTAATGCCTATCTACTTCAATGGGAAAAAACAAGACTCAAAGAGGCCTACTTAGTCCTGTGAATGGGAAAGAGGTGCGTTGAATTGGGAAATACCATGTAGTTTGCTGGCTCAAATGTCAAACTTCTCTACATAAGTGGTTGTGGTCTGGGGGAGCTGTCACTAGACACACATGTTACATGATGGACACACTCAGCTAAATGTTATGTCTATTGACATTCCTGAGAGCAATCATCCAGGTACATGCAGCTACTTATCTGGATTGTTCTTTATTGCCATTTACATTTTTTGCATTCCACAGGCATTCTCTTATTCTGCATGAAATAAAAGCTCCATAATACTCCTGCTTACCGTATCAGTTCAACCCTGCAATCAAGAAGGACATTCTGAGAAGTAGAATGCAGATGCACCATCCATTTTGGCATTTAGATTGTATACTTTTCATTTCATAACAATAACAATTTGTTGAACTGTTGGGTCCTCGCTATTTTTTATTTTTCTAATGTAGATAACAGAACAATTAGATAACTTGGGAATCTAGTGGTGATAGACTGTTCACAATCCATTTAGTAACTCAACTGCATCATTCCTTCATTTACTCTCCCAACAGGTGTGATGATGATGTGCTGCTCATTGACTTGATGAATGTTGTTTGTCTTTGTCCCACCTTTCCTCAACTCCCCGTTCCCATCCACTCATCAATCCCTTAACGCTCTTCCCCCAGGTTGTGTGATCTATTGAGGTGTGACCTAAGAATTTACACCATAAATGGATCACACACTTGGTGGGGTGGATATGGTGAAAGCGACACCAACTCACTGTTACTGGATCTTAACTAAACAGTAGCCCACACCAGCCCTACTTACCACCCAGACATGAAAGGGACATCATCATCATAGTACAGCGCCTCAGTTAGAACAATGTCTGTCCCAGGATAGATAGTACTAGTGTGCACTATGAGGCCTGATTCACCAAGGTAAAATTACACTTTTGGTATAAATTTACTCTTGCACTGTAACTGTACCACCACAAGTAAATGTACAAGCAGTAACTTTATGAGTAGTAACTACCTACTAGTAATATTAACTTCTTTTAAAGTGATAGGGGTTACTTACTACTGTTAAAGTTACTACTTTTAAAGTTACTGATGGAAAAGTTACTAGTCGTAAACCTACACTGCAAGAGTAAAGTGACACCAAAAGTCTAACTTACTTTACCTTTGTGAATCAGGCCTTGTGTTATTTTGCATACAAAATCTATGCAACATAGAGTAACCTATCCTTCTCCTGAGTCCTGACTCCAGTCCTGAAGTTTAGTACATAGTTTGTTTTAATAAATGTAATAATTATTACTAGCTCCCTAGAATGCTTAGAAGTTACTACTTCTAATTGTTGTTTGTAATATGACTTTTTGTCATGGTGATTTGGTCTCAGTCTTTGATTACCCATCATCTCCATGTTTCTTTCAATCTAGTTGCCTGAGATGGATAATTCTTCTGAATAATCCAGGGGTCTGGAACCTTTTCTGTACTGAGAGCTACCTATGTTCAATGAAACGAATGGAGAGCTACTAATATGATTAGCGTTGTATAATTTCTATTTTTTATATGTATAATAATTCAGCCAAGCAAAAGCTTTCTAATTTAGTACGCTGAGCTGCACACAGGTGAGCTACTCAGAGGTAACTGGAGAGCTATAGTAGCTCATGAGCTACTGGTTGGAGACCCCTGGAATAATAAACAGTTGGAGTTCACCACATTCTGAATAGGTGGGAGTGGGACCTAATTTTGTCTTAACTGGCTTCCCTGTTAATGCTAGCCCACTACGACCACCAGCATTAAGAAGGCCTTTGGTAAACCCTGCGATAAGATTTGGATAGATTGAAAGAGGTAGCAGACATTGCTTAATGTATTCAGGTAAGAAGAACTAGTTAATAACTTAGTACTGAAGTTGTTCTTAGGAAAGAAAGATAAATAAGATTCAGAGTTTTGTGTATGTTGAGGGTAGGTATAGGAGAGTAACTAAACTGAGTTGTATATTGTATCATTGGATGACAGGGTGCTGCAAAAATCCATCATCAAGCAATTAAGTGAAACAGAATTCAATTAACCAGTTTTCTGTTCCCAGTGCCACTCTGGTTGTGAGGTATGATTAATAGGATGCAGGAAGGAGTAAATAACCTATTGAAGAGTAAATGGCTGACAAGGGACTTCAGTTAGGGAACGTCTTAGGGGAAAACGTCAATGTACATTATAATGTATGACAATTTCAGAGGACAGCTGCTCGTCTCGCTCTCATCACAAAAGAAACACAATGCTATGCTACACTAGCTACCAATGCAAAGACAGATAATGACAAAAAATGCCCTTTTTTTACATTTGAATCCTCCCCTCTCCACCCACAACCGGCCCACTCCCCCACAAGCGAAAACATCCAAATGTCCCATTCACCCCTTTCCCAAACTTCCTTCCCACCCTTTCCACCAACAACAGGCCCGCCTACCAGAAAAATGTTCAATAAAAAAGGGCTTTGAGGGCACCCAGTTCAGTTTTTCTGTTGGCCACCTTCCAGGCCAGGTTCTGCTGTCCGCACCAGAGTAGCGACATCTCACGGCTGAGCAGCGCCATCTGACGTAGGGTATTCTGGAGGAGGTGGTCAGATGATGAGGAGGGGAGACTGGTGGTTTTCCGGATGGTAGTGGACTCCGGCTGCAGTTGGTGGTGGTGCTGGCATTGGCAAGGCTGGGATGGTTTCGGGCGTGACTGGTGGTACAAAGAACTGGAGGCCCGTGACTCCCCCTCTTCTTCCTCCAAGGTCACCAACCAGCGATATTTCACTGCCACAGCCTCCAACTTTTGGCACCGCTACCAGGCGGCTTTCTCCTGCCAGGATGGTGGTTGCTTGCTAGCTCCAGCAGCAGGAGTAGCTATATCAAGAAAGTAAAAACAAAAACACGAATTGTGATGCTCAGCGCAAACACTTGTTTATAGTTATAGTCTATAGTGGCACAGTAGCAGAACATTGCTGGTCCCTTAGGGCCAATGGAATTTTTAATTTGGATGTGATGATAATACATCACAGCCTGTGCCAAGTTTTACCCGCCCATGCATCACATAATGTAATAGCACTGACTGCAAGGAATCAAATAAGCCAGAAAACCAACACAATCAAAAGTGATATTAGTTTAAAGGATTTCATAGTGAAACTGAACAAACACTTTGGGGCCGATTCCGATCTCGGCCGGTAGGGCTCCGAATCGGATTCGGCTTTACCGGATCCGATTCGGAGCCCTGTTTCCCGACCGAACCGTACGCGGGTCCGGCCGAGCGAGTACGATGCGAAATCTCCGACCGACTCGTCCGGGCGTCCCGACCGCTCCGACCGACTCGCTCCCGGCTCGAACCGCTCCGACCGACTCGCTCGGACTCGACTCGCACCGCGCAATGGAGACGTTTCCCGGCCGGGTAAGTACGATGCGTGCCGCGAGCAGTCCGACCGAGCCGTGCACTCCGGCTCGTAAGAGCTGTCGGAGCCGTACTTTGGGGGTCCGTGTCGGACCCCCCTGTACGCGTAGCCGCGCGAGTCGCACACAGGGGGGACCCATGGGTCCCCCCTACCTGTGCGTGTACGGCGCGAATCGCTTCGCCGCGTACCCGCTGTAGGGGGCGCCCTTGTCCGACTCACACCCATTGAGTCAATGGGAGCCTGCATACGCGTTGTACGACCGGCTCCCATTGACTTCAATGGGAGTCCGACCGAATCGAGTCCGATTACATACGGACGCATCGTACTCGTTCGGTCGGACTGCACGGGTCCGATTCGGTCGGAAATCTCTCCGGGTCCGGCTCGGTCGGAGAAATTTCCGGCCCGAATCGGAATCGACCCCCTTATGTGTGTTAATAAATGAATTAGCTGTTATCAATGAGTATGCCGCACAATTAATAATAATTTACCATGTAACATTAATTGAGCCATGCTGGCGGGTCTGCTTACTCTACAGCATATTTTGGGGGCGGCTGCAGCATGTTATGTTATTAACTTATAATTCCAATGATTCAACTCTACCCTAAGTCCAAACTTAAGAGCTGATAGAGTTTGGCAGATGTGATACTCCTCACACATGTTGTGGATAATGGATATCGCATCTGGGGTCTTACACAGTTAATTTACTGCTTCCCTGACCAAGCCTAGTAGTCCGGTCCTACAAATTTATAATATGAAAGTGGTTAGCTCAGTGCTATACGGGGCGGAACTCTGGGGGTTCGAAAACTTATCTAAGTTAACATTAGCTGAAAATAGGTTTTTGAGACATATCACCAACCTCCCCCAAAGCACACCGGTTCTCCCACTGCTACAAGATCTGGGCAAGAAAGCTCTAGCAGATTTTGCAAGAACTGTCAGCTTACGCCGCAGGGCTCAGGGATGTAATCACGTCAGATCAGTTTAAAAAGATCAGCTGGCTGAGAGCGGTTAGAGCCTCCTTGGCAAGTATTGGCATGTCGGAGCTGTGGGAAAATCCATCATGTAGTAGATTCCCCCCTAAAGAGACTATAAAAGAAAGATACTGAGAAGTGATCTACCACAATAGCCATAGAGATAGTGACAGCTCATCGCTAACCGGGGCTTTCCTAACAATAAAACCTTGGCCCAGACTGGAACAGTACTGGGATCTTATCACCAAACCACTTGATCGGAAGCTGTATTTCCAATTTAGAGTGGGATCCCTGCCATTAAGAGTACACACAGCTAAATGGGCTAAATCAGGAAATAGCAAGTGCCCTTTTTGCAACGCCTTGGATGAGTCCTATGCCCACGTTCTGTTTGTCTGCCCTGCCTATTCAGGTCCCAGGAAGGCGTGGCTGACACCAATCTGTAGAAACCTGGGCACTAGAACATGTAGCATTGCTCTAAGAATATTGTGTACCGACACGTTGCCATGTATCACATTAGCAGTAGCCAAGTTCCTTAGTTGGATGTGGATAATAAGATCACGTACTGTAAATGTTACATGAAAACCTGTCAGGTCGTATTTATTTTGAGTATTACTGAATCATATCTATGTTGTTGCTTGAATTTAAGTTTATTAGCTTTTTACTTATTATGGCTGTTAATTAATTGATATGATATGCTTTTTCTGAAAACATTTTTGGTATTGTCTTAACTGGATCATGTGTTTTGCACTTATTTTTAAGGTCCAATATCATGAATTAGTATATTTTATCGTTTAATGTTTGCAATGAAATGTTGATTTATCTGTGATTGGCTTTTATGACAAATTGTCGAATAAAGCTTTTTGGATTGGATTGGATATCCCATCCACTGTATTACAGTGCATAGAATATAAAGGATGCATTGTAGTAAAGAGAATGGGATACATTTTATTTTTCACAGAGTGTCCCATCTGCCAAACTCCAAATCAGGCCACATTACAATCTGGCCTCCACCACAAATTATTTTCAACAAATACCTTCACTTGGCAGTAGGGAAAGTTAGTCCAAAGGGAGATAAGTTATAAGGATTGGGCTAGGTAGAAGTTTAACTAAGGAATGGTTTGGTGTCATGGTAATGTACCATGCTTTTGCAAAGTCACATTGGTTTACGAAGGAAAAAAATTGGAACCGTAAATCTGTAATGAAAGATATGAAATATAAGTCACTTGGGCAGAAAAATGTTTGGGTAGGCAAGGACAGAAAGAAGAAATTATGAAGGGAAGTACTAGTAGGTGACTGAGTGGGCACTGAGAAACAAACCTTGTCTTTGGTTTGTGAATTCCAAATGTTGTCGTGCTGCAGCAGATGCACATTTCGCCACCTGTACTATAGCGAGGAATTGAACCGCGCTGCAGTTTTAGGTGGCAAAATACTGTGGGCCGGGACTGGAAGTGATGGGCGAATATCTGTCTCACTTAACAAATACAGTATTGTCAATAAGAAAGCAAGGTGCCTTACCACTTGTCCCTGCGACCACAGGGACTTCTTCCCCTTGCTCGACCGGCTGGGCCTCCTCCATTCCTGGCTGTCTGGTGCTTCTTGTGGCGGCATATGGTGGACTGTGCACCTAAAGAAAAGCATAATGCACCCATTTTAGATACCAGATTATCCATCTAAGTATTTATTTTGCACAAGGTACAACAGCAATACCTGACTAGAGTTAGGATGGCTATCTATCAGTATCTTCTTCTATCAAAAGTATCACTTTGGGTGGATTGTTACTTACTTTGTTTGTTGGTTGACAACATTTTAAAAACCAGATAGTAATTGAGTCAACCAAAATCATTTTGCCATAATGGAGGGATAAGAGAAGGGCATAAGGCTAGGAAAGGATAATGGGGTGGAAGAGAATGCAAAGTACTTATGGTATTGGTCGTGGTATCTCATTCCTGCCATGCTGCACTGTCATGGAAAATGCTATTATAAGATAACATTGGGGGTCCATAACCACTCTATCTTTGTCCCTGTACTTTTTGACTGTTTGATCAAGAAAGCATTCTCAACCAACGTGTTTGGTGAATAGAACACTTGGGCGTGGCTTCAATCTTCCTTACGTTATCAAAAATGTGTTCTCCTCTTAGTTCTACACAACAACAAGACATGTAAAAGAGGGGCGAGGGAAAGCTTACTAAAAAAAGGGAGCAGAAGAAAGCTGCAGACAGGGGAAAGTCAGCTGTGTAAACAGGAAATATAGCAAACATAGGGAAAAACAGGGATAACAAACATTAGAATGGAAGTAGAAAAAGTAAATAGTACGTATACACAAGACCATCATTTTACTTATGGGAATAAAATGTAAGAAATAATAAACATGACTTACTTGGGACAGAAGAAGCATCTTCTGCCATGGCACCACTGGTGGTAATGGTGGTCGTCCCACCTGCTGTGGTGCTGGTGACGGTGGCAGGCCCAGGTGCTCTCTTGCCCTTGGATGATTATGAACTGTGGTACTCTACAAAAAACATTTTGGCAGGCACAGCATTATACTTTTTAAATTAGATGGCCTATTCTTAGTTTCCTAATCCTAACCTAAAATTACATTTTGAACTATTTATGGATTCCAACAAATGATTTTTGCTTCTCTACTCCCTTTTGATTGTTCAAGTTGGTTTCCCTGTGCTTACTGCATATCAGGGAGATTGGGACCTTAATGAGCTACAAAAAGTCCCAGAGAAGAATGCTAACACCCCTGATACACTGCTATTGTAAGAGTGAGTAACATGAATCAACATCCCTTAAATCAGCCCAAGTGAGCACCTGGCTAGCATGCACTGGAACAGAATCCTGGCAGTAGCATTTACTTGATGTCCACTTCACTCCTTCGTTCCTACACCTTCCATATCAGGCTGGCACCATACACCACTAATCTATCAGGATTTAAGTTGACCTTGCCTCTAAGAATTATTTTTTGTACAGGGAGGTGTCCATTCCTGCACAAAACAATCCAGGGCACTGTGTCTTGTAAAATGGCACACTTGTACCATGGCTTCAGTGCAGGGAGAGAGCAGAAATGTTACAAAGCTTGATAAATAAATATGTCACATTCCTGCCCTCTCTCAGAGCAGCAAGTTGTCTTGTAGCCCTGTACTGAATGGAATTTATTACTCTACGCCCGGATGCACTCAGCAAAGAACTGTATATATAACCCTTGCATATTTATTCACATGCCCACTCCTTTTAGAAAAAAGACAGTGGACACAACTGCAAGCACATTCTGATGCAAAAAGTGCATTGATTTGTGTGAGTGACACACACTAAAAATTCTTGCTTGAACATGGAACCACGCTCAAAAATAAAATGTCCTTTTTGCACCAGAGGCACATGTGGCCACTGTCCACAATCATTGTTGCAAAAATATATATCTATATTATCTGTCTGAATATGACTCCTTTTCCCGCTTTTCCTCACCGCGCATGTTAATAAAATGCGGTCGTTACAACGACCGCGTTGTAACAACGCAATACCTTTACCCCGCAAGTCGTTACCACGACTTGCGGAGGGGGCGCTGGATGTTGGAATAGTATAATTTACTATTCCAACTCCAGTCTGTGTGGACAGTAGGGAAGGTGTTGGATTTTAAATCCAACACCTTCCCCCCCTCCGCAAGTCGTGGTTTCGACTTACGGGGTAATGGTATTGCGTTGTTAAAACACGGTCGTTGTAACGACCGTGTTGTAATAACATGCTGGTTGACGGATGCGGGGTGACTGATGTTTACCTATCTGTCTGTCTGTCTATCTATCTATCTATCTATCTATCTATCTATCAGTTAATTTGATACACACATATAATTTGCATTTTATAATTTAACACATTGATAGTATATGTAAATATATATATTTTTTATAAATACAAAACAATATACATAATTATATATATATATATATTCACTGAAAAAACCATAGGTTTTAGGGACAGTTATAGTTAGTTGGACATTTCACTCGTACAAAACCATAGAAATTCCCCCGTTATAGTTAGTTCAGCTAACTATAACTCGCGCCCGCAATGCACTGCTGATGACGTCACATATTACATCACTCATGACATGGTCAGTGACATCACTGATGACATCACTGATGACATCTCAAATGACATCACTGATGACATCACTGATGACATCATCCAGTGACTGTGTGTTTCTGTAAAGTTTAAATATGTTTAATATATATAGGGAAAGGCGTATTGAAGAATGAGTGGGTGTATAAGTGTCTGAATGGTGATTTAGTACGTGAGTGACTGACTCTACAAGTGAGTGATTAAATGTATCTTACTGAATGCATGGGTTAGTGACTAAACTGTGTGAATGTCTGTATCCGTCTGTCTGTTGGTTTGTAAGCGGCTGCATGGCTTTCTGAATAGCTACATGAGTGTCTACATGGGTTATTGATTGATTGTCTGAGTATCTGTATGGGTGCCTGAGTGTTTGTGTGGGTGGGGTGTGTGTGACTCTGTGCATAGATGTGTGAGTTGGTGATTCACTGGGTGCATGGTTTCAAGAGTGCATCTGTGATGGACTGTATGGGTGGGTGAGTGTGTGTATGGGTGTGTTAGTGATTGAATGTATATCTCAGTGGTACATGTGTGAGTAACTACATATGTGAAAGGCAGTATATATGTGTGTTGGAGTATATAAATGGCTATAAGTGAGAGTGTGTGATTGTGAGAGTGGCTGTATGGATGAGTGTGTACTTGTATCAGTGATTGTATAAGAGCGTAAGAATGTGCTAGTATTTGTATGAGTAAGTGAGCTGGTGTGTGTATAACTGTATAGGTGAGTAAATGGGTGTGTGATTAAGTTTTTTGCATGACTGACTAGGTGTGTGAGTACCTCTATGGATGAGTGGCGGTGTGTGAGTGTTTATATAGGTGTATGAGTGCATATGATAGTCCTGTACTGAGTGACTAAGTATGAGTGACTGTACGGGTGAGTGAGTGGATGTGTGTGTAGACCTAAGAATCAGTGAGTGGGTATGTAGTTTTTGGTGTTGGAGTGTCTATGGTTTTGAGAATGGCAGTCTGTAATTTAGAGTGGGTGTATCAAAAGTTATATTAGGGTGTGAGAAGATGCATGAAATTATCACATGGATGATGTCATCAGTGATGTCATTTGAGATGTCATCAGTGATGTCATCAGTGATGTCACTGACCATGTCATGAGTGATGTAATATGTGACGTCATCAGCAGTGCATTGCGGGGGCGCGAGATATAGTTAGCTGAACTAACTATAACGGGGAATTTCTATGGTTTTGTACGAGTGAAATGTCCAACTAACTATTACTGTCCCTAAAACCTATGGTTTTTTCAGTGAATTTCAAAGGTTTTTAAATGCTAATTTCTAACTATAACGTGTCTGAAACCTATGGTTTTTTCAGTGAATTTCAAAGGTTTTTTAAATGCTAATTTCTAACTATAACGTGCCTGAAACCTATGATTTTTAAGTGAATTTCAAAGGTTTTTTAAATGCTAGTTTCTAACTATGCCTACAGAGGTAGGACATGTGAAGAAAGAAGAAAAAACGAACAGAAAGAAGCAAAAGATGTGCAGAAAGAACCAACAGAGGAGCAGAAAGAGGCCTTGTTGCAAAATCATCCTGTGCCCACAACTTTTTCAGACGGGTACTGGTGGTAACTGACTCTGACTAACCAGAGCCAGTGCTATGCTAAAAGACACTTAGAATACAGTGAAAACACCTACATACACTAGGGAACACTATGCGTTGGGGTACCCCTGTGATTAGCATGACCTCCTCTGCAAGTCCCTAGTACATAATAGGGCAGGGGGATTAAAACTACCTCTTAAAACGCGCTACAGGGCGCGTTTGCACAGTGGTGAAGGGAGGGGGCCTGAGGTGACATGTGTGCAAACGCACCCCGTGGCGCGTTTTAAGCTGCGGGATTAAGTCCCCTTGAATTCTGAGGGTCCCTGGGCCCAACTAGCCCCCAGGTACCTACAGTTAGGACCACAGAGCTGAGTTGCAGAGAGGCGTTCCGAGGCCACGCACCTTTTTTCACCTCTCTGCAACGCAACTCTGTTGTGCTTACTGAAGGTACCTGGTGGGCTAGTTAGTCCCCAGGGTCCCTCAGGATTCAAAGGGAATTAATTCCCCAACTTAAAACGCACCACAGGGCGTGTTTGCGCACATGTCACCTGAGGCCCCGCCCCTCCCTTCACCACTGTGCAAACGCGCCCCGTGGTGCGTTTTAAGTTGGGGGATTAGGTCACCTTGAATCCTGAGGGTCCCTGGGGCCCAACTAGCCCACTAGGTACTTCCAGTAAGCACCACAGGACTGCGTTGCAACGCCTGTAACAAATTGTGCAGTTGTGTTTAGGTAGTGAAGAGGGTCGTGCTGGGGGTAGTGTTTTAGGGTTTAGGGTAGTGCAGTGGTGTTTGTGTAGTGTAGGGGGTCATGCTGGGGGTAGATTTAGGGTTTAGGGTAGTGCAGTGGTGTTTGGGTAGTGTAGGGAGTCGTGCTGGGGGAGTGTTTTAGGGTTTAGGGTAGTGCAGTGGTGTTTGGGTAGTGTAGGGGGTTGTGCTGGGGGTAGTGTTTTAGGGTTTAGGGTAGTGCAGTGGTGTTTGGGTAGTGTAGGGGGTACTGCTGGGGATAGTGTTTTAGGGTTTAGGTTAGTGCAGTGGTGTTTGGGTAGTGTAGGGGTACTGCTGGGGGTAGTGTTTTAGGGTTTAGGGTAGTGCAGTGGTGTTTGTGTAGTGTAGGGGGTAGTGTTTTAGGGTTTAGGGTAGTGCAGTGGTGTTTGTGTAGTGTAGGAGGTCGTGTTTTAGGGTTTAGGTAGTGCAGTGGTCTTTGGGTAGTGTAGGGAGTCGTGCGGGGGTAGTGTTTTAGGGTTTAGGGTAGTGTAGGGGTCATGCGGGGGGTAGTGTTTTAGGGATTAGGGTAGTGCATTGGTGTTTGGGTAGTGTAGGGGGTCATGCAGGGGGTATTGTTTTAGGGTTTAGGGCAGTGTAGTGGTGTTTGGGTAGTGTAGGGGGTCGTGCTGGGGGGAGTGTTTTAGGGTTTAGGGTAGTGCAGTGGTGTTTGGGTAGTGTAGGGGGTGTGCTGGGGGTAGTGTTTTAGGGTTTAGGGTAGTGCAGTGGTGTTTGGGTAGTGTAGGGGGTCGTGCTGGGGGTAGTGATTTAGGGTAGTGCAGTGGTGTTTGGGTAGTGTAGGGGTACTGCTGGGGATAGTGTTTTAGGGTTTAGGTTAGTGCAGTGGTGTTTGGGTAGTGTAGGGGTACTGCTGGGGGTAGTGTTTTAGGGTTTAGGGTAGTGCAGTGGTGTTTGTGTAGTGTAGGGGGTAGTGTTTTAGGGTTTAGGGTAGTGCAGTGGTGTTTGTGCAGTGTAGGAGGTCGTGTTTTAGGGTTTAGGGTAGTGCAGTGGTCTTTGGGTAGTGTAGGGAGTCGTGCGGGGGTAGTGTTTTAGGGTTTAGGGTAGTGTAGGGGGTCATGCGGGGGGTAGTGTTTTAGGGATTAGGGTAGTGCATTGGTGTTTGGGTAGTGTAGGGGGTCATGCAGGGGGTATTGTTTTAGGGTTTAGGGCAGTGTAGTGGTGTTTGGGTAGTGTAGGGGGTCGTGCTGGGGGAGTGTTTTAGGGTTTAGGGCAGTGCAGTGGTGTTCGGGTAGTGTAGGGGGTCGTGCTGGGGGAGTGTTTGAGGGTTTAGGGCAGTGCAGTCGTGTTCAGGTAGTGTAGGGGGTTGTGCTGGGGGTAGTATTTTAGGGTTTAGGGTAGTGCAGTGGTGTTCGGGTAGTGTAGGGGGTCGTGCTGGGGGTAGTGTTCTAGGGTTTAGGGCAGTGCAGTGGTGTTTGGGCAGTGTAGGGGGTAATGCTGGGGGTGGTGTTTTAGGGTTTAGGGCAGTGCAGTGGTGTTTGGGCAGTGTAGGGGGTCGTGCTGGGGGTGGTGTTTCTGGGTTTAGGGCAGTGTAGTGGTGTTTGGGCAGTGTAGGGGTGGTGTTTCAGGGTTTAGGGCAGTGCAGTGGTGTTCGGGCAGTGTAGGGGTCGTGCAGGGGGTGGTGTTTCAGGGTTTAGGGCAGTGGTGTTCGGGCAGTGTAGGGGGTCGTGCTGGGGGTGGTGTTTCAGGGTTTGGGGCAGTGCAGTGGTGTTCGAGCAGTAAAGGGGGTCGTGCTGGGGGTGGTGTTTCAGGGTTTAGGGCAGTGCAGTGGTGTTCGGGCAGTGTAGGGGGCGGTGCAGGGGTGGTGTTTCAGGGTTTAGGGCAGTGCAGTGGTGTTCGGGCAGTGTAGGGGTGCTGCAGGGGGTGGTGTTTCAGGGTTTAGGGCAGTGCAGTGGTGTTCGGGCAGTGTAGGGGGTCATGCAGGGGGTGGTGTTTCAGGGTTTAGGGCAGTACAGTGGTGTTCGGGCAGTGTAGGGGGTCGTGCTGGGGCTGGTGTTTCAGGATTTAGGGCAGTGCAGTGGTGTTCGGGCAGTGTAGGGGGTTGTGCTGGGGCTGGTGTTTCAGGGTTTAGGGCAGTGCAGTGGTGTTCGGGCAGTGTAGGTGGTCGTGCTGGGGCTGGTGTTTCAGGGTTTAGGGTAGTGCAGTGGTGTTCGGGCACTGTAGGGGGTCATGCTGGGGCTGGTGTTTCAGGGTTTAGGGCAGTGCAGTGGTGTTCGGGCAGTGTAGGGGGTCTTGCTGGGGCTGGTGTTTCAGAGTCTAGGGCAGTGCAGTGGTGTTCGGGCAGTGTAGGGGGTCTTGCTGGGGCTGGTGTTTCAGGGTTTAGGGCAGTGCAGTGGTGTTAGGGCAGTGTAGGGGGTCGTGCTGGGGGTGGTGTTTCAGGGTTTAGGGCAGTGCAGTGGTGTTTGGGCAGTGTAGGGGGTCATGCTGGGGCTAGTGTTTCAGGATTTAGGGCAGAGCAATGGTGTTCAGGCAGTCTAGGGGGTTTTGCTGGAGGTGGTGTTTCAAGGTCCAGGGCAGTGCAGTGGTGTTTGTGCAGTGTAGGGGGTGGTGTTTCAGGGTTTAGGGCAGTGGTGTTCAGGCAGTGTAGGGGGTCTTGCTGGGGTTGATGTTTCAGGGTTTAGGGCAGTGCAGTGGTGTTCGGGCAGTGTAGGGGGTCGTGCTGGGGGTGGTGTTTCAGGGTTTAGGGCAGTGCAGTGGTGTTCGGGCAGTGTAGGGTATCGTGCTGAGGGGTGGTGTTTCAGGGTTTAGGGCAGTGCAGTGGTGTTCGGCCAGTGTAGGGGGTCGTGCAGGGGGTGGTGTTTCAGGGTTTAGGGCAGTGCAGTGGTGTTTGGGCAGTGTAGGGGGTCGTGCAGGGGGTGGTGTTTCAGGGTTTAGGGCAGTGCAGTGGTGTTCGGCCAGTGTAGGTGGTCTTGCTGGGGGTGGTGTTTCAGGCTTTAGTGCAGTGGTGTTCGGGCAGTGTAGGGGGTCTTGCTGGGGGTGGTGTTTCAGGGTTTAGGGCAGTGCAGTGGTGTTCGGGCAGTGTAGGGGGTCTTGCTGGGGCTGGTGTTTCAGGGTTTAGGGCAGTGCAGTGGTGTTCGGGCAGTGTAGGGGGTCGTGCTGGGGCTGGTGTTTCAGGGTTTAGGGCAGTGCAGTGGTTTAAGGGCAGTGTAGGCGGTTGTGCTGGGGCTGGTGTTTCAGGGTTTAGGGCAGTGCAGTGGTGTTCGGGCAGTGTAGGGGGTCATGCTGGGGGTGGTGTTTCAGGGTTTAGGGCAGTGCAGTGGTGTTCGGGCAGTGTAGGGGGTCTTGCTGGGGCTGGTGTTTCAGGGTTTAGGGCAGTGCAGTGGTGTTCGGGCAGTGTAGGGGGTCGTGCTGGGGCTGGTGTTTCAGGGTTTAGGGCAGTGCAGTGGTTTTCGGGCAGTGTAGGCGGTTGTGCTGGGGCTGGTGTTTCAGGGTTTAGGGCAGTGCAGTGGTGTTCGGGCAGTGTAGGGGGTCATGCTGGGGGTGGTGTTTCAGGGTTTAGGGCAGTACAGTGGTGTTCGGGCAGTGTAGGGGGTCATGCTGGGGGTGGTGTTTCAGGGTTTAGGGCAGTGCAGTGGTGTACAGGCAGTGTAGGGGGTCTTGCTGGGGGTGGTGTTTCAGGGTTTAGGGCAGTGGTGTTCGGGCAGTGTAGGGGGTCTTGCTGGGGGTAGTGTTTTGGGGTTTAGGGCAGTGCAGTGGTGTTCTGTGCAGTGTAGGGGGTCGTGCTGGGGGTGGTGTTTCAGGGTTTAGGGCAGTGTAGTAGTGTTCGGGCAGTGTAGGGGATCGTGCAGGGGGGTATTTCAGGGTTTAGGGCAGTGCAGTGGTGTTCGGGCAGTGTAGGGGTCGTGCTGGGGGTGGTGTTTCAGGGTTTAGGGCAGTGCAGTGGTGTTCGGGCAGTGTAGGGGGTCGTGCAGGGGGTGGTGTTTCAGGGTTTAGGGCAGTGCAGTGGTGTTCGGGCAGTGTAGGGGTCGTGCTGGGGCTGGTGTTTCAGGGTTTAGGGCAGTGCAGTGGTGTTCGGGCAGTGTAGGGGGTCTTGCTGGGGGTGGTGTTTCAGGGTTTAGGGCAGTGGTGTTCGGGCAGTGTAGTGGGTCTTGCTGGGGGTGGTGTTTCAGGGTTTAGGGCAGTGCAGTGGTGTTCGGGCAGTGTAGGGGGTCTTGCTGGGGGTAGTGTTTCAGGGTTTAGGGCAGTGCAGTGGTGTTCGTGCAGTGTAGGGGGTCGTGCTGGGGATGGTGTTTCAGGGTTTAGGGCAGTGCAGTGGTGTTCGGGCAGTGTAGGGGGTCTTGCTGGGGGTAGTGTTTCAGGGTTTAGGGCAGTGCAGTGGTGTACGGGCAGTGTAGGGGGTCTTGCTGGGGGTGGTGTTTCAGGGTTTAGGGCAGTGGTGTTCGGGCAGTGTAGGGGGTCTTGCTGGGGGTAGTGTTTTGGGGTTTAGGGCAGTGCAGTGGTGTTCGTGCAGTGTAGGGGGTTGTGCTGGGGGTGGTGTTTCAGGGTTTAGGGCAGTGCAGTAGTGTTCGGGCAGTGTAGGGGATTGTGCAGGGGGTGGTGTTTCAGGGTTTAGGGCAGTGCAGTGGTGTTCGGGCAGTGTAGGGGGTCGTGCTGGGGGTGGTGTTTCAGGGTTTAGGGCAGTGCAGTGGTGTTCGGGCAGTGTAGGGGCTCGTGCAGGGGGTGGTGTTTCAGGGTTTAGGGCAGTGGTGTTCGGGCAGTGTAGTGGGTCTTGCTGGGGGTGGTGTTTCAGGGTTTAGGGCAGTGCAGTGGTGTTCGGGCAGTGTAGGGGGTCTTGCTGGGGGTAGTGTTTCAGGGTTTAGGGCAGTGCAGTGGTGTTCGTGCAGTGTAGGGGGTCATGCTGGGGATGGTGTTTCAGGGTTTAGGGCAGTACAGTGGTGTTCGGGCAGTGTAGGGGGTCTTGCTGGGGATAGTGTTTCAGGGTTTAGGGCAGTGCAGTGGTGTACGGGCAGTGTAGGGGGTCTTGCTGGGGGTGGTGTTTCAGGGTTTAGGGCAGTGGTGTTCGGGCAGTGTAGGGGGTCTTGCTGGGGGTAGTGTTTTGGGGTTTAGGGCAGTGCAGTGGTGTTCGTGCAGTGTAGGGGGTCGTGCTGGGGGTGGTGTTTCAGGGTTTAGGGCAGTGCAGTAGTGTTCGGGCAGTGGAGGGGATCGTGCAGGGGGGGGTGTTTCAGGGTTTAGGGCAGTGCAGTGGTGTTCGGGCAGTGTAGGGGATCGTGCTGGGGGTGGTGTTTCAGGGTTTAGGGCAGTGCAGTGGTGTTCGGGCAGTGTAGGGGGTCATGCAGGGGGTGGTGTTTCAGGGTGTAGGGCAGTGCAGTGGTGTTCGGGCAGTGTAGGGGTCGTGCTGGGGCTAGTGTTTCAGGGTTTAGGGTAGTGCAGTGGTGTTCGGGCAGTGTAGGGGGTCTTGCTGGGGGTGGTGTTTCAGGGTTTAGGGCAGTGGTGTTCGGGCAGTGTAGTGGGTCTTGCTGGGGGTCGTGTTTCAGGGTTTAGGGCAGTGCAGTGGTGTTCGGGCAGTGTAGGGGTCTTGCTGGGGGTAGTGTTTCAGGGTTTAGGGCAGTGCAGTGGTGTTCGTGCAGTGTAGGGGGTCGTGCTGGGGATGGTGTTTCAGGGTTTAGGGCAGTGCAGTAGTGTTCGGGCAGTGTAGGGGGTCGTGCAGGGGGTGGTGTTTCAGGGTTTAGGGCAGTGCAGTGGTGTTTGGGCAATGTAGGGGGTCGTGCTGGGGGTGGTGTTTCAGGGTTTAGGGCAGTGCAGTGGTCTTCGGGCAGTGTAGGGGGTCGTGCTGGGGTGGTGTTTCAGGGTTTAGGGCAGTGGTGTTCGGGCAGTGTAGGGGGTGTTGCTGGGGGTGATGTTTCAGGGTTTAGGGCAGTGCAGTGGTGTTTGGGCAGTGTAGGAGGTCTTGCTGGGGGTAGTGTTTCAGGGTTTAGGGCAGTGCAGTGGTGTTCGGGCAGTGTAGGGGTCATGCTGGGGGTGGTGTTTCAGGGTTTAGGGCAGTGCAGTGGTGTTCGGGCAGTGTAGGGGGTCGTGAAGGGGGTGGTCTTTCAGGGTTTAGGGCAGTGCAGTGGTGTTCGGGCAGTGTAGGGGGTCATGCTAGGGTATGTGTTTCAGGGTTTAGGGCAGTGCAGTGGTGTTCAGGCAGTGGAGGGGGTCGTGCAGGGGCTGGTGTTTCAGGGTTTAGGGCAGTGCAGTGGTGTTCGGGCAGTGTAGGGGGTCGTGCTGGGGGTCGTGTTTTAGGGTTTAGGGTAGTGCAGTGGTGCTTGTGTAGTGTAGGGGGTCGTGCTGGGGGTAGTGTTTTAGGGTTTAGGGTAGTGCAGTGGTGTTTGTGTAGTGTAGGGGGTCATGTTTTAGGCGAGTGCAGTGGTGTTTGGGTAGTGTAGGGGGTCGTGCTGGGTGTAGTGTTTTAGGGTTTAGGTTAGTGCAGTGGTGTTTGGGTAGTGTAGGGGGTCGTGCTGGGGGTAGTGTTTTAGGGTTTAAGGTAGTGCAGTGGTGTTTGTGTAGTGTAGGGGGTCGTGCTGGGGGTAGTGTTTTAGGGTTTAGGGTAGTGCAGTGGGGCTTGTGTAGTGTAGGGGTCGTGCTGGGGGTAGTGTTTTAGGGTTTAGGGTAGTGCAGTGGTGTTTGTGTAGTGTAGGGGTCATGTTTTAGGGTAGTGCAGTGGTGTTTGGGTAGTGTAGGGGTCGTGCTGGGGGTAGTGTTTTAGGATTTAGGTTAGTGCAGTGGTGTTGGGATAGTGTTTTAGGGTTTAGGGTAGTGCAGTGGTGTTTGTGTAGTGTAGGGGGTCATGCTGGGGGTAGTGTTTTAGGGTTTAGGATAGTGCAGTGGTGCTTGTGTAGTGTAGGGGGGTCATGTTTTAAGATGCAACGCTCCAATACCTGACCAGTCTGCACTACATAAAACTGCAAAAAAACTAAAAATAAAAAGTGTTTTGCACACTTTTGTCATTGGGCTATATGTGGGCTACATCTGGGTAATATTTGGGCTACATTTGGGCTCTTTTTTCACTGGTGGCCATCTTGGAAGACTTCTTTGTTATGAAGTTTCCTAATTTCTTCATTTACTGCAGTCTCCTCAGTAGGAAATGCTTTCAGTTTTTTACTTTGATTCCATCAAGAAGGCATTCAGATGTGTCACACATTTGCCATAAATTCAGAATGTTATTACTCTAGTTGTTCATTAGATCACTGTAGTAAAGCTACTGCTCACCAAGGAGTTAACTGGAAGTCTACTGCTGGTATTGAAAGTGATTGTTTCAGTCTGCATGTCAGAATTTTCTAATGAAATAGAAGAGGATTTGAGATCTCACTTAAAACATGCACTAAATTTTCTTTTTGCAGCACTAACCATAATTTCTATGGCAAAATGAACCCCCTCATTTTGTTCCTTTTTAAATTAAATGTTTTAAGTGTTACCAGTTTATTCCAATCAAGATGGCTTCAGGTGTGCCATACTTTTGTCATAAGTAAGGCTGTTAGCACTCTAGTTGTTCTTTAGAACACTCTGGGAAGCTGCAGTAGAACACAAAGGCATCAAATGACAGGCTGCTCCTGTTGAAATATAACAGGAAGATATTTGAGATCTCACTTAAAACATGTCCTAATTTTTCTTTCTACAGCACTAACCATAATTTCTATGGCAAAATGAACCCCCTCATTTTGTTCCTTTTTAAATTAAATGTTTTAAGTGTTACCAGTTTATTCCAATCAAGATGGCTTCAGGTGTGCCATACTTTTGTCATAAGTAAGACTGTTAGCGCTCTAGTTGTTCTTTAGAACACTCTGGGAAGCTGCAGTAGAACACAAAGGCATCAACTGACAGGCTGCTCCTGTTGAAATATAACAGGAAGATATTTGAGATCACACTTGAAACATGTCCTAATTTTTCTTTCTACAGCACTAACCATAATTTCTATGACAAAATGAACCCCATCATTTTGTTCCTTTTTAAATTAAATGTTTTAAGTGTTACCAGTTTATTCCAATCAAGATGGCTTCAGGTGTGCCATACTTTTGTCATAAGTAAGACTGTTAGCGCTCTAGTTGTTCTTTAGAACACTCTGGGAAGCTGCAGTAGAACACAAAGGCATCAACTGACAGGCTGCTCCTGTTGAAATATAACAGGAAGATATTTGAGATCACACTTGAAACATGTCCTAATTTTTCTTTCCAGAGCACTAACCATAATTTCTATGACAAGATGGACCCCATCATTTTGTTCCTTTTTAAATTAAATGTTTTAAGTGTTACCAGTTTATTCCAATCAAGATGGCTTCAGGTGTGCCATACTTTTGTCATAAGTAAGGCTGTTAGCACTCTAGTTGTTCTTTAGAACACTCTGGGAAGCTGCAGTAGAACACAAAGGAATCAACTGACAGTCTCTGCCCTTGTTGGATGTACATGTTTTACTGAGAATGTCAGACTTCATTCTCACATGACTGAGAAAGATAATGTGAATTTACAGAAAATATGCTCTCATTTTAGCTTCAGGAGCACCTTCCAAAACTGTATGGGACAAGCATGTGAAAATAGTTTTCTCTCAAACATGATTCATGATATCCCAGCAGAAGATTTTTCACAGGGTAAAATCACCTTAGAACACACCACAATTCCTGAAATTAGTATGGTACCATCAACAAATGAATTCTAATGTAACTAAAGTCTGTTATCACCCTTTATAGTTCTCCTTTTGGTAACCCTCAAAATCTTCGATTCACTACAATGCATTTCAATGGGGTACTATCATTTATATTGGTCCCAAGATGGCTGCCAGCAATTCCAGGATGAAGTGCTGACAGCCAATCAGATCTCACGATGACATGTGTGGTTAGGCTCCGCCCAGATATATATGTGTTTTTACTTTTGATTTTCTCAGCAACTACTGAACGGATTTACACCATTTAACAAAAAGGGTTCTTTTTGAACCAAGAACTACCTCTTTGCCAAATTTGGTGTAATTCCGTTCAGCAGTTCGGGCTGTAGCCTTGCATAAAGTTTCCTATGAGAAATTGATTTTTGACTCTTATTTTTTTAATTTCTCCGCAACTACTGAACAGATTTACACCATTTAACAAAAGGGTTCTTTCTGAACCAAGAACTACCTCTTTGCCAAATTTGGTGTAATTCCGTTCAGCAGTTCGGGCTGTAGCCGTGTCTAAAGTTTCCTATGGGAAAATGAATGGGGAAAACATGTTTTGGGACCCCCTTTTTTCTCGGCCCCCGCTTGACAAATCACCCTGAGACTTTCAGGGTAGGAGCGGACCGGAGCGGGCCATAAAGTTTGAAAATTTTGCGAAGGTTCGTCAACCGACGCAAGAGTTATTTCAAATAGAATGTCGCGGATTTCCTATGGAAAATAGGTCCTAACTATAACTATCTACTGGCGACCGCCAGTAGATAATATATATATATATATATATATATATATATATATATATATATATATATATATATATATATATATATATATATATATATATATATATATATATATATATATATATATTCTGTGTGTGTGTGCATATTATCGTGTGATCTTGTTGCTTGAAAAAAAATAATATTAGAATTATCAGAAAACAAAAATAATACTTACCGAGCCCTGCAACCTTGATACCTAGCAGGCCTTATGCCCAGTCTTGGATGTCAGCCCAGCAGTGCATCAGCTGTTGCTGGGTATGCTGGATGCCTGTGCTGCAGCGCACATACCGCTGCACTAGCCCTTTGAGCACTTGATGCTCAAGCAGGCCATAACCCTTACCGGGCCTGCTGGCGCTGCACTCAGAAAATTACAGCACCTACATCCGCCTCACTGAAGACGGGGTGGGACTGCACCCCTGCTCGCCCACATGGTGTGCAGGTGGTGCTGCCTGCTTCTACCGAATATATGTCTTTACATTGAATGCACTACGCCGCTTTCCATTACAACGCGGTCGTTACAATGATCGGGTTGTTACAACGCGAACCATTACATCGCAAGTCATTACAGCGACTTGCTTTAGGGGGCTCGCTGGACTTAGGAATAGTATAATTTACTATTCCTACTCCAGTTTGTGCAACAGCAGGGAAGGTGTTGGATTGTAAATCCAACACCTTCTGCCCCCTACAGTAAGTCGCTGTAACAACCTTGCGATGTAATGGTTCGCGTTGTAACAACGCGGTCGTTGTAACGACCGCGTTGTAATGGAATGTGTTGTAGCGCATTCGTTGTAAACGATGTCTCCCGCTGCTACCATTGGGACTTGGGAGGGATTGGACTGGGAACAGGAAGAAAAAAAACAGGAGGACAGACAGAGAGGACAGACCAGGAAAGGAAAAAAAAAACAAAGTAGAAAAATAGCTACCACTGGACATTGGGGTATGTCATTTAGAAACCTGTGAAGTAACCCCATCGTCTAATGAAAGAGCGGTTCGATTGCTCTGCAACAGCAAGCTGTCCCGGAAGCTAACTCACAAAGTAACTAGAGTAAATGCATGCACTTTTTTCTTGAGTTCACATGACTAATCACAATATTTATCAATAACCACTTGATCAACCACTAACCACTCGCCCTAAAGCGCTTCAACGCCTCGTTAGGGGTAGTACGCGCTATGTAAATAGAAATTGCAATTGCTCAATGTTAATTTTCCGAACATTGGGTGCAGAATTCCACAGCAGATAGAAATCCTTAGATCGGGACAACTGCAACGGTTTGATACAGTTGCCCCGTCTGCATAGCTATGCCCAAACAGTTTGAGCACTCTAGCTGCGGTGACAGCCGCATAACATTTGTGCTCTGATACTTTATGTGCTATACCCTCACATCACCAGCAGATGTTGTTGTACCCAAAACAGTCATAACACACGTTGAACAGTGTTCTTTCAATATTCAAGCTGAAAAGACTTGGAGAATAACTTGCAGGCACTAGTGGGCCCAAAGAGGATATCCAGTAGGAGGTAAAAAGCCATTGATTCACGAAAAGGTCAGGTGTAGCGGAACTGATAGCACACACTCTTTCTTTAACCATCGATGACATCATGGTATTGACCCCTTGTCCGTAAAACCTTCCTCTTCGCTACTGAAGAGCTCAGTGTGCAAGGACTGCAAATTAAAGCAGAGCCTTGTTTACCATTTTCTTGGTGCTGCCTTCATGACCCATGAGTTGAGGGATACAAAAGAGCAAGTCAAGGGTAGTGACTGCTGCCCCTGACTGCCCTTGACTGGTGTCCATTAGAGAGACAGTTGGGGTCCAGAAGGCTCAGGCCAAGCAGAAATGCAGGTAGTGGGTGTGGTCACAACAAAAACAAATAAGTTAGGTTTCAAACTGAAAGCAATTTATCGCAGTTAAAATATTGTACTATTCTGCATTACACAACAGCATTGGTGCCCTGCATGAGCAACTCCACCCAACCACCATAGACTGCCTATGAGTTATAGTATCCTGCTGCCCATTAGGCCTGAGATCCACAGGAGGAACAGTGCAAGCACTAAGGCGTATCAGCGAGTATCTTCTTCTCATCTTCATGAGTGAAGAACAACTTGCAGGACTGCTACACATAGTCCCTGACCATAAAAGTCTGGTAAAAGTGTGCTATTTGCCCTCTGAGATAAATACTTTATCCTGAAAATTGGGAATTACATGCAAAATCAGTAGTTGCTGCTCCAAATTCCAGTTGTACTAGAGTTTTCCTACATGTTTGCCCATGAAAAGGTTCTGCAAGTTTAACTTGCCAAAATGTGTCAGGGGAACCCAATTGTGCACACACAACCTACATAGAACAACGACAGACTGCAATGAGCACGAAATCCAGTGATCGGAATGGATTCGAAAAAATATGAAAAGTCAAACGTAAATTCAGTATGCCTTAGAGTGTTTCTACTGATGGTGCTTAGGTCTAAATTCAGTGTCAAACAGACTATGCAATGGAATATTAAAGCAAGTCCATATGCAGCTGCAGAATCTGGCTTTGCACAAAACATCAACGAATCTCCTGGAGCAATACCCAGACAAAATCTTCACAAAAATTAAATCTAAAAAAATCCCATTAGGTTAGTCTCATGAAGTATAAACACAAGGTTAAAGCATAATCGTAAATCACTGTCTATTTATAAACCACCAATAGTGAATAATTCATTAAATATATAGTTACATAAATGCGTGTGTAGTCATGACATAGTGCTTTTAAATTGCCGTATGACAACATGTGTGGCTCTTCAGGAAACACCTGGATAAGTAAAACCACACCCACGGTCTTCTTTGGCAAGGTTCCCATTAAAGCGGGAGATCTCCCTCCCCCTTCCAATCCACCCTTATTCTTTATTGGAGAGTAAGAATGCAAGCTACTTCTAATACCACCCGATTATTGCGGACTCTCTTTCATTAGAGGTAACCATTGGTATCAGTTGATAGCCTTGACTTGACACGTGATACCCCTGACACTGCCATTGCCCTCCTACCCTCAGCAGTAGTCTTGATGGAAGCAGCAGAAAAAAGTAAAATAGCTCTAAGAGCCATCTTTCGTTTTTTGCATTTTTCCCCACTTCACAAGCAAACAGGAGGCTGTTGAGGAACCTTAGGGTTGCTGGAGGCCAACCTTGTTTGGTGTTATGCCACTTCTCCCATTACAGAAAGAACAGGTGATGGATGTACTGCTGAAGAAATCAGACATTCACCCCCAGTCATAGATCTAGGTTAAATCCATTGTTTTTGGATTTAACATGGGGACAGTCCATTCAAGCTAGCCTGGCTGATGAGGGGTGATAGCAAAACCAAAGGGGATGATGGACGGAGTGTTGAACATTGCAAGCACTCACCCCCAGTCAACTGATCTGGGTTTAATCCATCATCATTCTTTAGCTCACTCCACCACCCCAGTTCAGACATGGCCATATGCAAATCAGTCTGACCCTGTGCCTCATGGGAACAGTCCAGCCCGAACTGCCAAGCCATGTCTTCCCTGGACCGGAAACAAGCATCCTGGGACCGGTTTCTGGCTTACAGCCGTCATCAGCCAGGCTATCTTGAATCCAGTGTCAAAGTGAGCAAGGGACCCACGTCTGGGCATCCCCTGCCAACTTAGGGCGAACATAGCAAAACCAAAGGGGATGATGGACGGAGTGTTGAACATTGCAAGCACTCACCCCCAGTCAACTGATCTGCAAGCACTCACCCCCAGTCAACTGATCTGGGTTTAATCCATCATCATTCTTTAGCTCACTCTGCCACCCCAGTTCAGACATGGCCATATTCAAATCAGTCTGACCCTGTGCCTCATGGGAACAGTCCAGCCCGAACTGCCAAGCCATGTCTTCCCTGGACCGGAAACAAGCATCCTGGGACCGGTTTCTGGCTTACAGTCGTCATCAGCCAGGCTATCTTGAATCCAGTGGCAAAGTGAGCAAGGGACCCACGTCTGGGCATCCCCTGCCAACTTAGGGCGAACATAGCAAAACCAAAGGGGATGATGGATGGAGTGTTGAACATTGCAAGCACTCACCCCCAGTCAACTGATCTGGGTTTAATCCATCATCATTCTTTAGCTCACTCCGCCACCCCAGTTCAGACATGGCCATATGCAAATCAGTCTGACCCTGTGCCTCATGGGAACAGTCCAGCCCGAACTGCCAAGCCATGTCTTCCCTGGACCGGAAACAAGCATCCTGGGAACGGTTTCTGGCTTACAGCCGTCATCAGCCAGGCTATCTTGAATCCAGTGGCAAAGTGAGCAAGGGACCCATGTCTGGGCATCCCCTGCCAACTTAGGGCAAACATAGCAAAACCAAAGGGGATGATGGACGGAGTGTTGAACATTGCATGCACTCACCCCCAGTCAACTGATCTGGGTTTAATCCATCATCATTCTTTAGCTCACTCCGCCACCCCAGTTCAGACATGGCCATATGCAAATCAGTCTGACCCTGTGCCTCATGGGAACAGTCCAGCCCGAACTGCCAAGCCATGTCTTCCCTGGACCGGAAACAAGCATCCTGGGACCGGTTTCTGGCTTACAGCCGTCATCAGCCAGGCTATCTTGATGCCCTGAAACCGGTCCCAGGATGCTTGTTTCTGGCCCAGGGAGGACCTGGTCTGGCAGTTCGGGCTGGACAGTTCCCATGAGTAGCAGGGTCGAGACTGATTTGCATATGGTTAGGTCCAAACTGGGGTGGCTGATGAGGAAAACAAACGATAAATTAAACACAGATCTGTGACTGGGTGTGAATGCTTGATTTGTTCAGCTTTCCGTCCATCATCTGTTCTTTACGCTTCTGCCATTATAGGCATTTGTAAAAAAAATGTTATCCATGCACATTTTTTCCAGATATGCTTATGTTGTCGCCACAATTTCTCTCTGCTTTTACAGGCTGTCGTCCATGTGTTGTATTGGTTCTTGCAGATTTTTCAGGGCGTTTAAGGTGATAGGCGAGGGGGCATTTTGGATTAACATATCCCCTCTTATGTATGTTGAGCGCTTTGAAGCAAAACACACACACAACACGCGCGCTTTAGACAACAAATGTAAATGTAGTAGTCTCGAACATTTTGCTGAAAACTTCAGGCGCACTTCTAAAATATGTTCGAATTCGAGTGTTCTTTAAACTAACATTTTAATGTGTTTTTAGAATGCCAACTCTTCCTCGGATAACTGGTCTCCTGAAAAAAAGTTCAACGCTTTTTCAATGGCTTCTTTCATACAATTTGGGACGGCCAGTCATAAACCATTGCATTTCAGAGGAAATGCTCTCGCCGCTCATTTGGAATGCGGTTTAGTTGACAAGGTCTTGAGCAAGGGTTGTTCCTTTTCTAGTAGTTAACAAAAGTCTAAGACAAAAACTTTTTATGGCGCCCCCAGCGACTGGGGTAGCACCAAATAAACACAATGGGGGACGGGCGGTTCTAAACAAGGGGCTTATGTCCACTGAGTGTCCCGAGAGCTGTGACGAGACCGGAGGGCCACAAATCGGCGCATTTGGCCCTTCAATTTATGGCCTTTCTAGCATTACTCAGAAACCAGAAACCTTAGGGGTAGGTTCAAGACACGAAAACAAATAAACAATCCGAATTTCTGGCTCGTGATTCTGAGGCGTTAGCAAGAGGGCAAGGCCGAGTGCACCCCACCCACGCCACTCTGTCTGACCTACCTCCCCAGTCCCAGTGAGCGTAACAGGAAAATGGCATTCAGTTAAGGGTTGTGGGCACGTAATTAAACCGGAGAACAAAACGACCTTGTGGAATGTGTCTCCAGATTTTGATTTACGACAGAGTGATTGGAACGGCCCCTTGTCCGGCCAGAAAGCAGCCTGTGGGTGTTCATTATGAATGTATTTATGTTAAACGGGGCCTACCACCCTCTCCCCACATGTGCCAATAAACGGCACCGTGTCTGCCTTTTGTCCCAGCCACCCACTATGCACACATGCCATGTGTATGTTCATACTTGTGCTACCTGCTTTCGGCGTTCAGGCGGTAAATGTAGACAGGACAGATCTCCTAGGCGTCACATTCAAGACTTTTATGTTAAAAACGCATTCGAAGTTCGTTATCTCCGTCCTCTTCATTATTGCAACACAGTTGTGAATATAATATGTAATATCTCCAAAGCAAAATCCAATGCACGTCATTCCTCCATCTTGTAAGTTGCAGCCTACCTTTGCCCCAGATTGCAGTGAGCAGAGTCCAGGAAGTGGTAAGGAGGCAGACTAGTGCTGTCTCTTTCCTAAAAAAGTTTAAAAAACGATTTTCCCTACCTGTGATTGCATCATCTTATTTTTTCTTTTTAAATTTCTTTAACTGTCTTTGCCTGTGGTTGTTACAGTTTAAAATTGTAGTTTTAACCTGCCAGTGATTGCATAATTTATCCCATGTTTTTGTGTTTAAACTTGTGTTTTTTCCTGCCTGTGACTGCTTCCATTTAACCTGTTGAATTGTGGGATTTGCAGTCCAAACTCTGTAGTTTTTCCCTCTTGTTCCCTGTGACTATCAGTTTTTTCCCTCCAAATGTCTCCTTTGCTCTGTGCTAAGATCTGTACGTTAAGCAGTGCACCCCCAGCGACCATCTTGTGTTAACAAGTCAGTGAAACCAGCCCCCCTTCCCTCCTGAGACAGCAGTAATGTGCTGTAAGCTGTTTAAACTGTGTTTAATAGGGACTGTGCACTTCGTTTTTTGGCCAGGAGAGGGAGTAAAGTTATATACAAATAGTGTTGTTAGAGGACAAGTTTGTTGGGGCCTTACCAAAGTGTGGATTGAGCCTGTCTGTCTCCTAAGAGATATGTGAATAGAGCAGCTCCCCAGTCCCAGTCCCCACCCCCAGGCCAGCAGACCTAGGACTGGGGGTTGGCTATTCAGCTTCCAGGCAACTCTGAGCCCTCCCCTCACACCTGCCCAGGCCCCTTAAGGCTTTGCTGGGTGCACCCCAAATCATTCTCCTCCATCTTGTGAGTTGTAGCCTACCTGTGCCCCAGATTGCAGTGAGCAGAGTCCAGGAAGTGGTAAGGAGGCAGACTAGTGCTGTCTCTTTCCTATAAAAGTTTAAAAAACGATTTTCCCTACCTGTGATTGCATCATCTTATTTTTTCTTTTTAAATTTCTTTAACTGTCTTTGCCTGTGGTTGTTACAGTTTAAAATTGTAGTTTTAACCTGCCAGTGATTGCATAATTTATCCCATGTTTTTGTGTTTAAAGTTGTGTTTTTTCCTGCCTGTGACTGCTTCCATTTAACCTGTTGAATTGTGGGATTTGCAGTCCAAACTCTGTAGTTTTTCCCTCTCATTCCCTGTGACTATCAGTTTTTTCCCTCCAAATGTCTCCTTTGCTCTGTGCTAAGATCTGTATGTTAAGCAGTGCACCCCCAGCAACCATCTTGTGTTAACAAGTCAGTGAAACCAGCCCCCCCCCTTCCCTCCTGAGACAGCAGTAATGTGCTGTAAGCTGTTTAAACTATGTTTAATAGGGACTGTGCACTTTTTTTTGGCCAGGAGAGGGAGTAAAGTTTTATACAAATAGTGTTGTTAGAGGACAAGTTTGTTGGGGCCTTACCAAGTGTGGATTGAGCCTGTCTGTCTCCTAGGAGATCTGTGAATAGAGCAGCTCCCCAGTCCCCACCCCCAGGCCAGCAGACCTAGGACTGGGGGTTGGCTATTCAGCTTCCAGGCAACTCTGAGCCCTCCCCTCACACCTGCCCAGGCCCCTTAAGGCTTTGCTGGGTGCACCCCAAATCATTCTCCTCCATCTTGTGAGTTGCAGCCTACCTGTGTCCCAGATTGCAGTGAGCAGAGTCCAGGAAGTGGTAAGGAGGCAGACTAGTGCTATCTCTTTCCTAAAAAAGTTTAAAAAACGATTTTCCCTACCTGTGATTGCATCATCTTATTTTTTCATTTTAAATTTCTTTAGCTGTCTTTGCCTGTGGTTGTTACAGTTTAAAATTGTAGTTTTAACCTGCCAGTGATTGCATAATTTATCCCATGTTTTTGTGTTTAAACTTGTGTTTTTTTCCTGCCTGTGACTGCTTCCATTTAACCTGTTGAATTGTGGGATTTGCAGTCCAAACTCTGTAGTTTTTCCCTCTCATTCCCTGTGACTATCAGTTTTTTCCCTCCAAATGTCTCCTTTGCTCTGTGCTAAGATCTGTATGTTAAGCAGTGCACCCCCAGCGACCATCTTGTGTTAACAAGTCAGTGAAACCAGCCCCCCTTCCCTCCTGAGACAGCAGTAATGTGCTGTAAGCTGTTTAAACTGTGTTTAATAGGGACTGTTCACTTCGTTTTTGGCAAGGAGAGGGAGTAAAGTTTTATACAAATAGTGTTGTTAGAGGACAAGTTTGTTGGGGCCTTACCTGCAGAAGTCCAAAGTGTGGATTGAGCCGGTCTGTCTCCTAGGAGATTTCTGAATAGAGAAGCAGCTTCCAGCTCCCTGGCCAGCAAACCTTGTCTGAGGTAGCTGGGACCTTATATAGTCTGATATTGTTTGGTACATGTGTACACTGATTGGTGGTTGTATCTGATGTTTCTATTGGATTAGGGTTAGTGTCCTCATTGGTTGGGTATTTGAGGGTTCTGATTGGTTTCTGGGTCTTTGATTCAATCAATGTAGGGTTTGGACTAGGGCTAGGGTTAGTATTTCTATTGGAAGTAGGGACTAGGGCTTCCTGTGTTATTGGTTGTTGGGACTAGGGTGGGACTAGGCCTAGGGTTAGGCCTTTAATTGGAAGTAGCGATTAGGGCTTCTGGTGTTATTGGTTGCTGGACTAGGTGTCGGACTAAGAGTAAGGTTAGGCTTTCTATTGGAAGTAGGGACTAGGGCTTCCTGTGCCATTGGTTGCTTGGACTAGGGTTGAGACTACTGGTAGGGCTAGGGCCTCTATTGGACGTAGAGATCAAGAGTTTTTGAAACTGATTGGGTGCTTGGACTAGGGCTAAGATTGGCTGTAAGGTCCTCGTCTCCTATTGGTTCTAGATTTTAGGGCTAGTGCTGTGATTGGATATTGTTAGGGCTAGGGTTCCCATTGGCTGAAGGGGTCACCTGACTACTAGGGCTATAAACGGCCAAGGCTTAGGGGGTCTCAGCCCGGGCGTCTCAGCCAAGGGTGGAGAGGACAAGGGTTTGAGCCTGTTCGAAACTGGTCGGGACCAGGGCCAGGAATGCTGCCCATTTTCCCATTCATTAATACCCACCCTATGTATTTGTCCCTCTGTACATAAGCATTGATTTTCACTATAGATATGTGCCTATCTTCGTGTATTGCTTTGTATAAACATGTACAATAATTATGTTGTTATAAAAACAAAAACAAAAGAAAAAAAAATCTTCTTTGGTCTACATGTACTTGCTTCCATTGGGCATCTATGTACCTCCATGTACTTGGATCTGTGTGTCTGTTACTTTTCTCCTGAAAAGGCATATCCAATGCACTACCCTATTTCTCATTCGCTACCTCTATCAATATCTTTAATCTGCATATACTTACCTCCTTTATGCAACTATATACTTTCAATGTACTTATGGATCTATATATTTATCACTTTCTTCTAATTTAGCATTTCCAATGCACTACCCTATTTCTCAGCCTATACTTCCCTCAATATATCTTCTAGCCCAACTTTGACTCTTCTCAAACTTCTTTCTACTACTCTTTCCAATTCACTACCCTATCTCACCCTATACATCTATCATTATATCCTCTACACCCACTCTCTCATTTATCCCAAACGCCATACCACTACTATGTTCCCCAAAAAAACCCTTTCTTGACTCTCTCCTACTCTACCCCTCCTTGCATCTTCTGACACCTCCTTTACTGCACCGATCTCCCAAAACAAACCTTTCTAAACTCTTCCCTCTGAGTCTTCCCTCCAAAAACCCTTTTACTCATCCAAAAGCCTCCTCCTACTGCTATGACCTAAAAAAGAACTCCTTCACTCTTCTATCCCTCCACTATCCTTTTCAATCAAAATTACAGACTAGCATGTTCACTTCTCTAATTCCATATTCCACTATACTTATTCACCACTAATCCTTTATGGGTTCCAGAGTAGCGTGCTACTCGCCAACAAAGCGTTTCAACACCTCATCAGGGTTACAAGCGCTATATAAATGCAAACCTTTTTTCCTTTTTACCCCTCCCTAACCCTTCTCAATCCAAATAACTGACTAACATATCCACCACTCAAATCACTTCATATTTCACTATACTAATTTTCAACACTAATCCTTTATGGGTTCCGGAGTAGCCTGCTACTCGCCAGAAAAGCGCTTCAACACCCCATCAGGGGTAACAGGTGCTATATGAATGCAAACCTTTCTTTCCCTTCTATCCCTCCGCTATCCTTCTCACTCCAAATAACTGACTAATATCCACCACTCAAATTACTTTCATATTTCACCATACTAATTCACCACTAATCCTTTATGGGTTTCGGGAGTAGCGTGCTATTCGCCAAAAAAAAGCGATTCAACACCCCATCAGGGGTTAGAAGCGCTATATAAATACAAACCTTCTTTCCTCTTCTATCCTTCTGCTATCCTTCCGAATCCAAATAACTGACTAACATATCCACCACTTAAAATTTACTTGCATGTTTCACTATACTAATTCAACATTAATCCTCTATGGGTCCCGGAGTAGCGTGCTACTCGCCAAAAAGCGCTTCGACGCCTCGTCAGGGGTAGTAAGCGCTATACAAATGCAATTACAATACAATACAATACAATACAATAAAAACACACACAGAAATGTATATACACACATGAAAAGTCAGACAGTAATAAGGAAAGGTGGGTTTTGGAAGCGGGTGACCAGATTAAGGAGCAGGCAAAACAAAATGATTGCGTTCCTACACACAGCCTGATGTCATTTGCGATTATATTTCATCGTGGAATGCACTACTAGCGTTCAATCGCACGGCAAAGTACATTTTCCATCCATTCGTGGAACTCCGTGGAATCTCGAAGAGTTTTTTAAGAACTCCGCAGAATTCCGCTCTATGAAATTCGACGAGTTTCTCCTCGGTATATAATACTGTAAATAAATTATGGTCAATGTAATTATACAGCATTTAAAGAACAAATACACCTAATAACTTTTGTTATATTGCTTAGTGTCTTGGCCCTATTGTGTACTGAGCAGCACCTTCCTCATACTTGCTTTTCTTTGAGGTGAGCAAAGACGTGGGTGACATGAGGAAAGCATAGAAAAGGCACTGAAAGATAAAAGTGTGGGTAGGGTGGTTGAAAGTGAGGGAAAGTGATTTGGGAAAGAAAGGGAAAGAGCAGGAGTGGAAAGATAGGAGAGACAAGGTCAAAGATTGAATGTTGAAGGGAATAGGAGAGTGTAAGGAGGACACAGCAAAAAAGTGGACACCTTCTATCTCAAAATACTTTTAGCTCTGTTATAATCTATGATAACTTCACTGAACAAGGCACACTAAGGTATTCAGAAGAATTCTATAGTATAGGTTATACTGTAAATAAATAATGTACAGTGTCACTGTACACTATTTAAACAGTGCATTGCCTTAATATCTTTTTGTCATGCCTAGTGTCTTGGCACTATGAAATATTTTGGGTCGCAGGTCTGACTCAGGATATCATACAAGCATCTACTTTTGAATAACCAAACCACTTGGTAATTTACTTTGTTTCTCTAACTCGCGTAATCTCCACGTACTAGCTATAACCTTGGATATTACCTAAGTTATAGCATGTGAAAGCATTGCACTAAATAAAACACTTATGACATCAGAAATGATATTGTTTGCCAGAATCTAGTGCATGGTACAGTGGTGATTTATAGTTAATGTAGTGTGGAGTGTGAGATGAGAAGGGGTGAGTTATAGTTAATGCAGTATGCTGAGTGAGGTGAAAAGACTATGTATGGAAGTGCAAGTATAAATTTGAGTTATAAGTATGACTTCTTGCAATGTGAAAGTGGTGTGTAAATGATAAATTTAAACAGATAAGTATAAGTTTTGAATTTGTTATGGATGTGTAGTTTAAGGTGTACTTTGCATAAATTATATAGAAATAAGTGCATAAATGGTGCATAAATATTAAATTTAAGACATAGTCATAACTTTAGAATAACTAATGTTTGTGGCGTTTAATTTGGGTTTGTAAAGATAAAAAAGGTTTTCCTAGCTATAACTTATGTTTAAACTTGTGGGGCCTTATTTATGAGAAGTGTTGCATTGCTGCAACAAAGCAGCGATGCAACACTTCTCAGTATCCCCTCCTCGTATCAACACCATAGATGTGCTGTATTTACAGTACGGAGCATCATGTCACAAGAAGTTACAGATACGTCAGTATTGCTGACTTATCTGTAGGCGCAAAAGTGACGCATTGCTGGGGTGTGTCTAAAAACAGACGCAACTCCAACAATGCGTCCTTTCACATGGGGCAAGCCCCATGTTAAAGGGCCTGTGTCACCCTTACGCCTGCCATGAGGCAGGCATAAGGTTTGGAAGCAATGGCATCCTAGAAGTGGCACACTGAAATCTTACAGATTTCAATGCGCCACTTCTACGAGGCTTTGATGCGGGGTTATGCCTCACCTGCATAAATTATACCTGACGCAGGTATAATGTAGTGTAGGGGTTTACGAAGTGACGCACCTCCCTAGATGCGTCATTTCGTAAATATGACACAACATGGTGCATTATTTACACCGCCACAGAGTCACAAAAGGTGACGCAACGGTGGCGTAAAAGCGACGCAGTGCTTCATAAATAAGGCCCAGATATTCTGTGTGAAAAAAATAATATATATATTTTTTTTTTATGTAACCACTGCAAAGCTTGCAGGATGGTGAAAAACATCTCAGAGCATTTGTCTTTGGACAACCAAAAGTGACGGGTGAATGGTTTCTATAATTGTAATACAGATCACTGTGTGTATGTGTTGTCCTGCCCATGTTCCTTAATGTATGTAGGTAGTAAAAATTTTCAACTGAAGAAACACATATTGGAACACCAGTGTGCAATCAGGAATCATGATTTCAGTTATTCAGTGGCAAGACTTTTCTATGACAAACATGAGAGTGATCTGGGATTACTAAATTATTTTGCAGTAAATAGAGGTCCCCTGAATGTGAGAGGAGGAAACAGGGTGATGATTCTCAGATGCTTGGAATCCAAATATATCCTTGATCTCTACACAAAATTTCCTGCAGGTCTGAATAGAGAGGAAGAAATGGAAGTACACTTGGGTTAACTTTATATAATGTGATGTTGCTTGATTTATATGTAGGGACTAGCCAGTTTTTGTATAAGGTGTGATTGATTTTAGGTCTTTTATCCTGAATTATGTGAATTAGAGACATCTTTTCCCCATGTGTATATTCCCCCACCAGATATATGTTTATTTATGTATAATTGTTGAAAATTAATTAATTGATTAATTGAATGGAGGAGTGGTATAATATTGAAAGCCTATGTGCTTATTAACTGCTATTGTGTGGTATAAGAAGGTTAGGTGGCCCAGAATGAAATCATGTTAGTAATATAAAGGAATTGTGAGCTTCCTATCATTCGTAGCAGGACTGGGTGCAATATGATGTATATAATGAGTATTTATACCACTCCTTTTGGTATTTTCTTAAAAGAATTATATATATATATATATATATATATATACATATATATATATATATATATATATATATATATATATATATATATATATATATATATATATATATGTGTATTTTTATACTGGGTGTGCTTTTTGATATGTTAATATATGTATATATAGATTTTTGTATATTAGAAAATATGGGTACAGGCCCGAGATTGCTTTGATGACCTCCATCCTCCCGTTTTTAAGTACCATGTACAGTGAAATAAGTTTAAATATTTAAAAAATAAATTAGCAAAAAGAAAAAATGTAAAAATATATAAGGTAATTTAACCCCAAGAAATCTATACTATTTTTATACACCATGGATAGAAGTTGTTGTTAAAGGAAAAAAAGAGACAAAATTAGCCTGTTAGTATGTTGTCCATTCAATGATGTGGGGGTTTAAAGCTTGCACTGGCTATTGGGTTGTGTATACTTTGAGAAAGGCTGGAATCAGCTGAAACACATCAGTACGGACATTCTGCAATAAAGTAATTGAAATCTCTTGCCTTGTCTTGAGTGCCCACTACTTCTTTCGCTTAACGAAGAAAAATGTGTTTATATATATATATATATATATATATATATATATATATATATATATATATATATATATATATATATATATATATATATATATATCTTTCAACAGATTCGCCCAGATACGAGACCGCACTCCACTTCAGGTAGGTACAACCTTTTATTTAAAAGGCATTCGGCTTCCCATCCCATTGTTGGCTCCCTTGGCCTGACGCGTTTCGAAGCCTTTTCTGCTTCTCTTCAGAGGCCCGTGTCGACAACCATTGCAACTATTGCTGCCACATCTTCCCCTGCATACTTTTTCAAATTTATTGGCTTCCGGTGCGCCTCCATAGTAGGAATTAATTGAACAATGCATGCTGGGACATGTCGTCATTATTGTCAATTTTTTAACCCTCCAGTGGGTTGGTTGTAGGCACGCATTTTGGGACATCTTTTTACAGCCCTCCAGTGGGCTCCAGGACAGGATTCCGAATGCCTGAATAATTCGCCTGTTGTGCCACAGAGATGAAATCTTTCACTCTTCCGGACCCTGGTTTAATTTTGGGCGGTGCGTCGTCTCCACGGCCTGGAACCGCCGTGCTTTTATGTCTTTCAACAGATTCGCCCAGATACGAGACCGCACTCCACTTCAGGTAGGTACAACCTTTTATTTAAAAGGCATTCGGCTTCCCATCCCGTTGTTGGCTCCCTTGGCCTGACGCGTTTCGAAGCCTTTTCTGCTTCTCTTCAGAGGCCCGTGTCGACAACCATTGCAACTATTGCTGCCACATCTTCCCCTGCATGCTTTTTCAAATTTATTGGCTTCCGGTGCGCCTCCATAGTAGGAATTAATTGAACAATGCACGCTGGGACATGTAGTCATTATTGTCAATTTTTTAACCCTCCAGTGGGTTGGTTGTAGGCACGCATTTTGGGACATCTTTTACAGCCCTCCAGTGGGCTCCAGGACAGGATTCCGAATGCCTGAATAATTCGCCTGTTGTGCCACAGAGATGAAATCTTTCACTCTTCCGGACCCTGGTTTAATTTTGGGCGGTGCGTCGTCTCCACGGCCTGGAACCGCCGTGATTTTATGTCTTTCAACAGATTCGCCCAGATACGAGACCGCACTCCACTTCAGGTAGGTACAACCTTTTATTTAAAAGGCATTCGGCTTCCCATCCCGTTGTTGGCTCCCTTGGCCTGACGCGTTTCGAAGCCTTTTCTGCTTCTCTTCAGAGGCCCGTGTCGACAACCATTGCAACTATTGCTGCCACATCTTCCCCTGCATGCTTTTTCAAATTTATTGGCTTCCGGTGCGCCTCCATAGTAGGAATTAATTGAACAATGCACGCTGGGACATGTAGTCATTATTGTCAATTTTTAACCCTCCAGTGGGTTGGTTGTAGGCACGCATTTTGGGACATCTTTTACAGCCCTCCAGTGGGCTCCAGGACAGGATTCCGAATGCCTGAATAATTTGCCTGTTGTGCCACAGAGATGAAATCTTTCACTCTTCCGGACCCTGGTTTAATTTTGGGCGGTGCGTCGTCTCCACGGCCTGGAACCGCCGTGATTTTATGTCTTTCAACAGATTCACCCAGATACGAGACCGCACTCCACTTCAGGTAGGTACAACCTTTTATTTAAAAGGCATTCGGCTTCCCATCCCGTTGTTGGCTCCCTTGGCCTGACGCGTTTCGAAGCCTTTTCTGCTTCTCTTCAGAGGCCCGTGTCGACAACCATTGCAACTATTGCTGCCACATCTTCCCCTGCATGCTTTTTCAAATTTATCGGCTTCCGGTGCGCCTCCATAGTTGGAATTAATTGAACAATGCACGCTGGGACATGTAGTCATTATTGTCAATTTTTTAACCCTCCAGTGGGTTGGTTGTAGGCACGCATTTTGGGACATCTTTTTACAGCCCTCCAGTGGGCTCCAGGACAGGATTCCGAATGCCTGAATAATTCGCCTGTTGTGCCACAGAGATGAAATCTTTCACTCTTCCGGACCCTGGTTTAATTTTGGGCGGTGCGTCGTCTCCACGACCTGGAACCGCCGTGATTTTATGTCTTTCAACAGATTCGCCCAGATACGAGACCGCACTCCACTTCAGGTAGGTACAACCTTTTATTTAAAAGGCATTCGGCTTCCCATCCCGTTGTTGGCTCCCTTGGCCTGACGTGTTTCGAAGCCTTTTCTGCTTCTCTTCAGAGGCCCGTGTCGACAACCATTGCAACTATTGCTGCCACATCTTGCCCTGCATGCTTTTTCAAATTTATTAGCTTCCGGTGCGCCTCCATAGTAGGAATTAATTGAACAATGCACGCTGGGACATGTAGTCATTATTGACAATTTTTTAACCCTCCAGCGGGTTGGTTGTAGGCACGCATTTTGGGACATCTTTTTACAGCCCTCCAGTGGGCTCCAGGACAGGATTCCGAATGCCTGAATAATTCGCCTGTTGTGCCACAGAGATGAAATCTTTCACTCTTCCGGACCCTGGTTTAATTTTGGGCGGTGCGTCGTCTCCACGGCCTGGAACCGCCGTGATTTTATGTCTTTCAACAGATTCGCCCAGATACGAGACCGCACTCCACTTCAGGTAGGTACAACCTTTTATTTAAAAGGCATTCGGCTTCGCATCCCGTTGTTGGCTCCCTTGGCCTGACGCGTTTCGAAGCCTTTTCTGCTTCTCTTCAGAGGCCCGTGTCGACAACCATTGCAACTATTGCTGCCACATCTTCCCCTGCATGCTTTTTCAAATTTATTGGCTTCCGGTGCGCCTCCATAGTAGGAATTAATTGAACAATGCACGCTGGGACATGTAGTCATTATTGTCAATTTTTAACCCTCCAGTGGGTTGGTTGTAGGCACGCATTTTGGGACATCTTTTTACAGCCCTCCAGTGGGCTCCAGGACAGGATTCCGAATGCCTGAATAATTCGCCTGTTGTGCCACAGAGATGAAATCTTTCACTCTTCCGGACCCTGGTTTAATTTTGGGCGGTGCGTCATCTCCACGGCCTGGAACCGCCGTGATTTTATGTCTTTCAATAGATTCGCCCAGATACGAGACCGCACTCCACTTCAGGTAGGTACAACCTTTTATTTAAAAGGCATTCGGCTTCCCATCCCGTTGTTGGCTCCCTTGGCCTGACGCGTTTCGAAGCCTTTTCTGCTTCTCTTCAGAGGCCCGTATCGACAACCATTGCAACTATTGCTGCCACATCTTCCCCTGCATGCTTTTTCAAATTTATTGGCTTCCGGTGCGCCTCCATAGTAGGAATTATTCAGGCATTCGGAATCCTGTCCTGGAGCCCACTGGAGGGCTGTAAAAAGATGTCCCAAAATGCGTGCCTACAACCAACCCACTGGAGGGTTAAAAATTGACAATAATGACTACATGTCCCAGCGTGCATTGTTCAATTAATTCCTACTATGGAGGCGCACCGGAAGCCAATAAATTTGAAAAAGCATGCAGGGGAAGATGTGGCAGCAATAGTTGCAATGGTTGTCGACACGGGCCTCTGAAGAGAAGAGGAAAAGGCTTCGAAACGCGTCAGGCCAAGGGAGCCAACAACGGGATGGGAAGCCGAATGCCTTTTAAATAAAAGGTTGTACCTACCTGAAGTGGAGTGCGGTCTCGTATCTGGGCGAATCTGTTGAAAGACATAAAATCACGGCGGTTCCAGGCCGTGGAGACGACGCACCGCCCAAAATTAAACCAGGGTCCGGAAGAGTGAAAGATTTCATCTCTGTGGCACAACATCCGAATTATTCAGGCATTCGGAATCCTGTCCTGGAGCCCACTGGAGGGCTGTAAAAAGATGTCCCAAAATGCGTGCCTACAACCAACCCACTGGAGGGTTAAAAAATTGACAATAGAGACTACATGTCCCAGCGTGCATTGTTCAATTAATTCCTACAATGGAGGCGCACCTGAAGCCAATAAATTTGAAAAAGCATGCAGGGGAAGATGTGGCAGCAATAGTTGCAATGGTTGTCGACACGGGCCTCTGAAGAGAAGCAGAAAAGGCTTCGAAACGCGTCAGGCCAAGGGAGCCAACAACGGGATGGGAAGCCGAATGCCTTTTAAATAAAAGGTTGTACCTACCTGAAGTGGAGTGCGGTCTCGTATCTGGGCGAATCTGTTGAAAGACATAAAATCACGGCGATTCCAGGCCGTGGAGACGACGCACCGCCCAAAATTAAACCAGGGTCCGGAAGAGTGAAAGATTTCATCTCTGTGGCACAACAGGCGAATTATTCAGGCATTCGGAATCCTGTCCTGGAGCCCACTGGAGGGCTGTAAAAAGATGTCCCAAAATGCGTGCCTACAACCAACCCACTGGAGGGTTAAAAATTGACAATAATGACTACATGTCCCAGCGTGCATTGTTCAATTAATTCCTACTATGGAGGCGCACCGGAAGCCAATAAATTTGAAAAAGCATGCAGGGGAAGATGTGGCAGCAATAGTTGCAATGGTTGTCGACACGGGCCTCTGAAGAGAAGCAGAAAAGGCTTCAAACGCGTCAGGCCAAGGGAGCCAACAACGGGATGGGAAGCCGAATGCCTTTTAAATAAAAGGTTGTACCTACCTGAAGTGGAGTGCGGTCTCGTATCTGGGCGAATCTGTTGAAAGACATAAAATCACGGTGGTTCCAGGCCATGGAGACGACGCACCGCCCAAAATTAAACCAGGGTCCGGAAGAGTGAAAGATTTCATCTCTGTGGCACAACAGGCGAATTATTCAGGCATTCGGAATCCTGTCCTGGAGCCCACTGGAGGGCTGTAAAAAGATGTCCCAAAATGCGTGCCTACAACCAACCCACTGGAGGGTTAAAAAATTGACAATAGAGACTACATGTCCCAGCGTGCATTGTTCAATTAATTCCTACTATGGAGGCGCACCTGAAGCCAATAAATTTGAAAAAGCATGCAGCAATAGTTGCAATGGTTGTCGACACGGGCCTCTGAAGAGAAGCAGAAAAGGCTTCGAAACGCGTCAGGCCAAGGGAGCCAACAACGGGATGGGAAGCCGAATGCCTTTTAAATAAAAGGTTGTACCTACCTGAAGTGGAGTGCGGTCTCGTATCTGGGCGAATCTGTTGAAAGACATAAAATCACGGCGATTCCAGGCCGTGGAGACGACGCACCGCCCAAAATTAAACCAGGGTCCGGAAGAGTGAAAGATTTCATCTCTGTGGCACAACAGGCGAATTATTCAGGCATTCGGAATCCTGTCCTGGAGCCCACTGGAGGGCTGTAAAAGATGTCCCAAAATGCGTGCCTACAACCAACCCACTGGAGGGTTAAAAATTGACAATAATGACTACATGTCCCAGCGTGCATTGTTCAATTAATTCCTACTATGGAGGCGCACCGGAAGCCAATAAATTTGAAAAAGCATGCAGGGGAAGATGTGGCAGCAATAGTTGCAATGGTTGTCGACACGGGCCTCTGAAGAGAAGCAGAAAAGGCTTCGAAACGCGTCAGGCCAAGGGAGCCAACAACGGGATGGGAAGCCGAATGCCTTTTAAATAAAAGGTTGTACCTACCTGAAGTGGAGTGCGGTCTCGTATCTGGGCGAATCTGTTGAAAGACATAAAATCACGGCGGTTCCAGGCCGTGGAGACGACGCACCGCCCAAAATTAAACCAGGGTCCGGAAGAGTGAAAGATTTCATCTCTGTGGCACAACAGGCGAATTATTCAGGCATTCGGAATCCTGTCCTGGAGCCCACTGGAGGGCTGTAAAAAGATGTCCCAAAATGCGTGCCTACAACCAACCCACTGGAGGGTTAAAAATTGACAATAATGACTACATGTCCCAGCGTGCATTGTTCAATTAATTCCTACTATGGAGGCGCACCGGAAGCCAATAAATTTGAAAAAGCATGCAGGGGAAGATGTGGCAGCAATAGTTGCAATGGTTGTCGACACGGGCCTCTGAAGAGAAGCAGAAAAGGCTTCGAAACGCGTCAGGCCAAGGGAGCCAACAACGGGATGGGAAGCCGAATGCCTTTTAAATAAAAGGTTGTACCTACCTGAAGTGGAGTGCGGTCTCGTATCTGGGCGAATCTGTTGAAAGACATAAAATCACGGCGATTCCAGGCCGTGGAGACGACGCACCGCCCAAAATTAAACCAGGGTCCGGAAGAGTGAAAGATTTCATCTCTGTGGCACAACAGGCGAATTATTCAGGCATTCGGAATCCTGTCCTGGAGCCCACTGGAGGGCTGTAAAAAGATGTCCCAAAATGCGTGCCTACAACCAACCCACTGGAGGGTTAAAAAATTGACAATAATGACTACATGTCCCAGCGTGCATTGTTCAATTAATTCCTACTATGGAGGCGCACCGGAAGCCAATAAATTTGAAAAAGCATGCAGGGGAAGATGTGGCAGCAATAGTTGCAATGGTTGTCGACACGGGCCTCTGAAGAGAAGCAGAAAAGGCTTCGAAACGCGTCAGGCCAAGGGAGCCAACAACGGGATGGGAAGCCGAATGCCTTTTAAATAAAAGGTTGTACCTACCTGAAGTGGAGTGCGGTCTCGTATCTGGGCGAATCTGTTGAAAGACATAAAATCACGGCGATTCCAGGCCGTGGAGACGACGCACCGCCCAAAATTAAACCAGGGTCCGGAAGAGTGAAAGATTTCATCTCTGTGGCACAACAGGCGAATTATTCAGGCATTCGGAATCCTGTCCTGGAGCCCACTGGAGGGATGTAAAAAGATGTCCCAAAATGCGTGCCTACAACCAACCCACTGGAGGGTTAAAAATTGACAATAATGACTACATGTCCCAGCGTGCATTGTTCAATTAATTCCTACTATGGAGGCGCACCGGAAGCCAATAAATTTGAAAAAGCATGCAGGGGAAGATGTGGCAGCAATAGTTGCAATGGTTGTCGACACGGGCCTCTGAAGAGAAGCAGAAAAGGCTTCGAAACGCGTCAGGCCAAGGGAGCCAACAACGGGATGGGAAGCCGAATGCCTTTTAAATAAAAGGTTGTACCTACCTGAAGTGGAGTGCAGTCTCGTATCTGGGCGAATCTGTTGAAAGACATATATATATATATATACCGCCGAAAACTCTCCGACCTTCCACAGCTGCGCTGGCAGCAACAGCAGCGGCGAACAGAGGGAAACAGACCCAAATAGCGATGGCAGGTAAGATTTATTTCCTCACTTAGTGACGCGTTTCGAGCACAGCCGTGCCCTTGTCACACACCAGATATATATATATATATATATATATATATATATATATATATATATATATATATATATATATATATATATACCTACTGGCGGTCGCCAGTAAGTAGTTATAGTTAGGACCACGTTTCCATAGGAAAAGCATTTTTTGATGTGCTTATAACTTTGGCGTCGTTTGACGAATGTTTATGAAATTTTCCAAAAAGTTCCTCTTTTCAGGTCAGCTCCTATCCTAAAAGTTTGGGGGATTCGTCAAGGGGGGATAAGAAAAAAGGGGGGTCCCAAAACGTGTTTTCTCCATGCAATTTCCATCGGAAACTTTAGACAAGGCTACAGGTCGAACTGCTGAACGGAATTACGCCAAATGTGGCACAGAGAAAGGTCTTGGTCCAGAAAGCACGCTTTTGTTTAAATCGGGTAAATCCGTTCAGTAGTTTTAGAGAAATATCAAATTGTCCAGATATCGATATTTAAGAATTCTGACATCTGATTGGCTGAAGCTTTACGAGCACGAGCTTGCGGCTCATTGGCTGCAAACTGTTGAAACTAGGAAGCGTTGGCAGCCATTTTGTGATTCAGTCCATCAGCTCACAACTCTCCCTCTATAAGGCATCAGGTCCGTAGTTCTACCTCTGCGAGGCAACACTAAAAATATACCGCAGCTCTGTCTGTGCGAGATACCCCTTTCACGGTCCCTCTCCCCATATCACCAGCTCACGGCTATGCCTTTAGAATCCAGTCCGTCGGCTCGCAGCTCTGTGTCTGCGAGCCGTCTGGCCCGCAGCTCTACCTCTGTGAGCCACCTCGTTAGCTCGTAGCTGTGTCTGTGCTAGCAGGCCCGTCGGCCGGTTACTCTCCCTCTGCGAGTTAGCCCATCGGGTTGCAGCTCAGAAGGCTTGCAGCTGTATCTGTGTGAGCCAGCCCGTTAACTGATAGCTGTGTGTCTGCTAGCAAGCCTGTTGGCCCGTTGGTCTCCCTCTGTGAGTCAGGCCACAGCTTTCCCTCTGCGAGCCGGTACGGTGCTGTGCTTTTGCGAGCCAATGGCTCGTAGGTCTCCCTCTGTGAGCTGAGCCCACGGGCCACAGCTCTTCCTCTGCGAGCCTGCCCGACGGCCCGCAGGTGTCCCTCTGCTAGCCGAACCGCAGCTGACACTCTGCGAGCCAAAATTGGGAATATAAGGCGGCTCTAAAAAGAGATCTTGTGTTTATTAGTTGGAGCTACATGTATGTGCGAATGCACAGCTTCAGGTTAATCAGGAAAACTCGGTTTCCCTCATCTGTGAAGTGTACTCCATCACTTCTGTAGATATCAGCCATATCAAAACGTATGTTGTTGTTGTAAATTGACCCCATTCTATGGTCTCTGAGGTATGCAGACACAGCTTTGTTGACATTCTTCCTAGATTTTTCAATCTTATGACAAAATTGGTTTGACCATTTCCACTTCTGTCGTTGGCATATATTGGAATATACAAAGACAGTTTGAGGCAAAAGTAACATCAATTGTCCAAAGGTGTCCTTCATAAGCATTTCCAAACCTACCCCAGTCAATGTGCCTAGGTCGTTACCACCACAGTGCACAATCATGAGATCAGGGTGTTGGAGATGCAAACAGGTTTTAACCAAAGGGAGCAATTGGTGCCACTTAAATCCTCTCTGTGCAAACCATTTAATGTGCACATTTTGTAAACCTAGGTCTAAGTCAATACGTCTCTGTTCTGCAAACCTCTTGCACCAGAAAACATAGCTATGTCCTACAATCCACACTAGCATTTTGAAGGTATGGCTAGAAGATATGGATAAATGTCTGTAGCTCATGCAGTCCGTTCGTAGAATAAGAGATATGTTTAAACATGGGGAACTACTTTTTTTACATACAAAACGTTAACCGAGTGGGAGATGAAATGTATTGTGTCCTAAAAAGTAGGGTGTATATTAGTTTTGATAAAAGCATCTTTTTGATTGGTTAATAAAAAGCAGTTTATACGTGGAGTACATATTATAGGATGAAATTTGCTCATCTCAACCACACCTGCTAATTGTATTTGGAAGGTGCAGTTCAAACTTGAAAGAATGGTGAACTTTTGACCTCCACGTGCCGTTAAATGTTGGAGAAAATGTTGCAAAAAAAAATATCGGTAGGTTTATAAAAATTATGAACTTTTAACCTGCACATGTCGTAGAATGTTCTAGAAAGTGTTGATACAATACCTTGAACTTTTCACCTGTATGTGTCCTTAAAAAAACTGTTTATATGGAAAGTTCAAAAATAACCAATAAAGAGAGGTTTCGCAATCTAAAAAAAATAAGGAACTATTCTGATTTGTTCTTTACATGGATTTATGTGTGGAGCAACAGGGAAATTGTGCCATTACTGGTTCCATTCTTGATGAAAGCGGTGCATTACATGTACTGTGTGACAAGAAAAGAATTGCATGTGTTTGTGACATTTGAAATCTGCATACCAACTAGGAAGGTAAATTAGAAATTAAGAAGGTGTGTTATGTGTTTTGTAGTAGTGGTTAAGTATTTGAGACGATATTTTTAACTTTGAAAGTATTTTTTATTTCTAAAGAACATAATGTTAGCAAAGTCTGGTGTTTTATTGGTTCTAAAACATGCATAATGTATAACTAGTTGTTAAACAAGTACTTTATATATGTTTAGGAGTTTTTCACAAAGAAAAAGTGTAAGTTGTCATCTGTAAAAGACTGTGGGCCATATTCTCAAGACCAGCAATAACATTATCGCCGCTTTAGCGGCAGTTTCCTGCCGCTAAAGCGGCGATAATGTTATTGCCATTCTTGTGAATATGGCCCTGTATGGTTTTGCAAATTCGATGTAGCGTTAATTTCCATTTGTATATCTATTCCGGCAAGATAAACAGAATGTGGCACGTTTGGAAATTATGCTCAGTCTGGAAATAGTGGAGAAGGGGTGACAGTAGAAAATTCATGTGTTATTAACTAAACAGAGATGGAATGTGGGTCAGTTACAGGCTCAGCTTCCGCATTGCCCATGTCACCTGCATCCAGCCCTGGTTCCACTGCCGAACATGCACATTCGAGTGTCCCATGGATGTCTGCCTATCCAACACAACTGTTGATGAATGGGACTATGACTTGTGTTTGCACCCCCTGTTGGCTAACGAACAGGAGTGTAACCGAGACAGCCGTGCATGGGATGCCTTGACATACTGCGTATGTATTGGTAGTTGTGCATGGGAGATGGCACAATTTCTCGTGTGCAGTGACCACATCGAGGCGCTCCCCTATTGGGCTGTGTTGCGGATCAGTGAGACGGCGTGGGCTGAGCACACCTGCCTGAACCACCTAATGGATTGGCTCACCCTGGTGTTCCTTGAACATGACAACGACGTACTATTGGAACACATTGCACATGAAGCTGCACGGGCATTCATGGACGAGTAACTACGTACCTGCAGCCACATCCTATTGCCACCCACAGCACATGGCCCAACAACTTGTTGCACAGTGGGGATCGCTCACATATCCCACCAAAACAGAGGACAAGTCTCCCTTCGGTCGAGCTCTGGATGCATGTGCGTGGAATAACGCGTGTGCACACACACCTGTCCAAGGCAACGCAGGTCCATGGTCCGAACGACACAGCGTCGTTTGGGAACTTTGCCAATTCGGACACACTGCTCGGTGAGAGCACACACATGGCGATGTAGTACGACATGTGAACCTGTCGGACCCTCCCACCTGATCACTGTCAGCAGAGCAGACAATTGCCGCACCCCGGAGGCAGAGTACCATGCAGACCTCACGTACAGTGAGTCGTGCCCCCTCACGCGGGGCACTGTGCAGACGCCAAATAAACCATCCAACTTATCCACAGCCCACACATAGAAGCCCCTGCCTGTGGTACCCCCGCATGGGATGGCCTTGACACCAACGAAAACAGCAACCCATGTCTCACAACGTTGTACACAGATTCAAATCATTGCTCAGAGCTGTGGCTTATCCTCCACACAAAAAAGAAGAAATGTTATGTGCACACTTTGTGGTCTCATTTTTTACACTGAGAGGTAGATTTCAATGTCAGTCAAGGCTGGTGTGGTACTGCGAGGCTTTGCATTTGGGTGCTCTTAGGAAATCTAAGTTGTTGGGGAGCAAGGCAAGGTGGGCTGTGAGCGTTGCCTATGTGATAAATCTTGTCCATTTCAGCCCCAACATCATCTGCCCCTCGACATGTACCCATGCTGCATGTAAGTGTCTTAAGCATGTCCGTGCCTGTTGTGGCCGTTGCCTTGTCCGGACTCACATGCACATGCCAATAAAGCCTATGCCATTCCACTGGTGTTTTAACTGTGAGGTGTGTTGTAAAGATTGTCCACTCGTGTGCCACAATGAGCCTCGACCCAACACAGGGAAGAACTGACTGTCCCATGTTCAACGGGGGTGTATCCCTTTGGCAAACTCCGCCTCTGTGAGCCAGACATTGTTTTTGCATAGGTGCTGGATGACATCTGATGCAGCCCCATCACCTACGCAGTCTGATGTGTCAGGGGCACACAGCCATGCAGCCATCACCCCGCCACACACACCGGACACAGAATCCGTATGAGGGGAGTTTTGTACCACATTGCCTTCATTGCTGATGTTCTGTGATTGCTATGTGTGTGGGCTGCATTGTGGAGGAATTGTCTGTGAACGGATGGCGATGCACACACACATGTTGGCATGTGGAGCCAGGTGCCCGTGCGGCCTTGCGCTGCTTGTGCTATCTCACTCCGTCTCTCTCCCTCGCTCTCTCCTGCCCTGTCATAGCAAACTTGTGAAAGCGATGGGTGCACGGCTCTCAGCGCAGCACTCAAATACTTCTTAAGTCTTTCAAACACCGAGGGGTATATTCTCAAGGACATATCGCAGAGTTAATGGCACTTTATCACAACCAAAATGGTGATAAATTTAAAGCACCATTCACAAGCTGGAGCAACCTGCTCTGAGCTGGTGTAAAGTCGGACTACAACCTGCAATATGAAAGGGAGCCCAGCCCAGAGCCACACGTGAATGACAACAGATGCAATGGAGCCAACGATCATGCAGCTCGGACACCCAACACTGCTCCGACACCCCCCGCCACCAGCCCCTTGTCCGCCATCCCCCCTCACCTCCCCCCCACACAAACAAATGTGACAGCAACCTTAGGAACTCTGGAACATAACAAATTGGCTGATGTTGCACAATTATAGTAAAGAAGATGCATGTGAGGTTGGACAAATAAGAATCTCAGTCATCTATGGATTTACATATAAAACATTTTATTTAAACAAAACAACAAAATAAAAGTAGGTACAGGTATGGCGTGTCATCCCTCGACAATTTGTGAATCACAGCCTGCAAGACAAAAAGAAAGATAAGATTGTGCGTCATGCGTCCATGAAAGGAGAGAGAGAGAGAGAAAGAGTGAGAGAGAGAAAGAAAGAGTGAGACAGAGAGGAAGACAGAGAAAGAGAGAAAGAGTGAGAGAGAGAGGAAGAGAGAGAGAAAGAGAGATAGAGTGAGATACAAGGAAGCAAGAGAGAAAGAGAGAAACAGTGTGAAAGAGAGGTAGAGAGAGAGAGAAAGAGTGAGACAGAGAGGAAGAGAGAGAGAAAGAAAGAATGAGAGAGAGAGAGAGAGGAAGAGACATAAAAAGAGAGAAAGAGTGTGAGAGAGAGAAAGGAAGAGATAGAGAGTGAGAGAGAGAGAGAGAAAGAGTGTGAGTGACAGAAAGGAAGAGATGGAGAGGGAGAGTGAGTGTTGACACTGTGGAGAAAATCCTCACAGCTCACCTTTCTGCCACCGGTGTGCTGGGACATAGTGCAGTCTTCAAGTTTAGTCATCTGAAACATAGTATAGAATCAGTAATGGCAGAGTACATACAACTGCACATGCCTAATTATCTGTTTCGCCCCTGCGCACCCAGGCTGCTGCACCCCATCAACTCCTGCCGCCCAGAGGTGTCTGCCCGCCTCTGAGCACCCAGGCTGCTGTATCCCATCCACTCCCACTGCCCAGAGGTGTCTGCCCGCTGCTGTGCACCCAGGCTGGTGCATCCCATCCAGTCCCACTGCCCGGAGGTGACTGCCTGTTCCTGCGCACCCAGACTGCTGCATCCCATCCACTCCCACTGCCTAGAGGTGTCTGCCCGCTCCTGTGCACCCAGGCTGCTGCACCCCATCCACTCCCACTGCTCGGAGGTGTCTGCCCGCTCTTGTGCACCCAGGGTGCTGCACACTATCCACTCCCACCGCCCAGAGGTGACTGCTCGCTGCTGCAGAAACAAGCCTCTCTGCTCACCTTCCGCCACCGGCGTGTGTCTAAGAGGGTCCACCACATGCCGAAGCAACCCCCTCAGGCGTTGCGTACACGCAGTCAAGGCGAGCTCACAATTCAAAGTGGGTGTTGATTGCAGGATGGCCAAGCATCATCGCAGGCTGCACACGTGCTCAGCTCTGGTGGCACTAACTCAGTGGAACTGAAGTCATCGCCTCATGGCGGGAGGTCCGTGTCGGGGGGGGTCGTCAATCTGTGAATCACAGCCTGCTAGACAAAAAGCAAGATAAGATTGTGCGTCATGCGTCCATCAAAGGAGAGAGAGAGAGAAAGAGAGAGAGAGAGAGGAAGAGAGAGAGAAAGAAAGAAAGAGTGAGAGGTAGACAGAGAGAACTAGAGAAAGAGTGAGAGTGGAAGAGAGAGAGAAACAGTGAGAGAGAGGAAGAGAGAGAGAAACAGTGTGAGAAAGAGGAAGAGAGAAACAGAGGAAGAGTGAGAGAGAGAGAAAGAGAGAGAGAGGTAGAGAGAGAAAGAAAAAAACTGTGTGAGAGAAAGGAAGAGATAGAGTGAGAGAGAGAGGAAGAGAGAGAGAAAGAGTGTGAGGGAGAGAAAGGAAGAGATGGAGAGGGACAGTGAGTGCCCACACTATGGAGAAAACCCTCACAGCTCACCTTTCCGTCACCGGTGTGTCTCCAACCACGTGGCGGGACATAGTGGATCCCTCAAGCTTACTCATCTGAAACGTAGTATGGAATCAGTAATGGCACAGTACATACAACTGCACACGCCTAATTCTCTGTCCTGCCTTTGTGCATCCAGGCTGCTGCACCCCATCCACTTCCACTGCCCAGAGGTGTCTGCTCGCCGCTGCGCACCCAAGCTGCTGCACCCCATCCACTTCCACTGCCCAGAGGTGTCTGCCTGCTGCCGCGCACCCAGGCTGCTGCACCCCATCCACTCCCGCTACCCGGAGGTGACTGTCTGCCGCTGCGCACCCAGGCTGCTGCACCCCATCCACTCCCACTGCCCGGAGGAGACTGCCCGCCGCTGCGCTAACAAGCCTCTCTGCTCACCTTTTGCAACCTGCGTGTATAAAAGAGGGCCTACCAAGTGCCGCTGCAAGCACCAAGCCCGGGGCCCGCGGACACGGCACCCTGCATATCATGCAGCCCCGCTCCGCATGCAACCAGGTCTCACATTTGGTGCTGGGTCTTGATTTCACCATGGCAGAAGACATACCAGTGCACCGGGCTTTTCATCACAGGCTGCACACCCGCTCAGCCCTTGCGGTGCCACTAACTCTGTGACCAGCAAGGCGACGCCACGTGGCGGTTGGCCTGCGCCGTCTGATGGCTCAGGCCTACACTGCGGTCCTGCAGGGCACACAAAACCTGAGCTGTCCAGATTGCTGGGACGGGCCATTACCGCAGGCTGCACACCCGCTCAGCAGTTACGGTACCTGTACCTCAGTGCACCGAAAGTCACCGTCCCGTGCCGGTGTGCCTGTGCCGGCCGGTGCAAGCAACTCTGAAATGGCGTCGAGCACGTGCGCCCGGTCTTTTTTATTGGCAGGGTCACGTGTCCTGTGACGCCTGTGCTGGATGGGTGTGGTGTGGGTGTATACTACCCGTGAGGGAGTGGCTGTTGCGTACTGACAACTAGGGTGTGACCAGCAGATCACTGCAATGAAAATCTGGGCCATGTAGCGTTGTTGTCCTTCCCTGTAAGCGGAGTGGGCTGGCCTGGCGTATGCCAGTCCTGCGTGAGGCTGTGAAGAATGACTCCGGAGCTATGGGCGTGGCTCCGTCCTGGGCTGTATGAGGAATCAACTGATGCAGGTGTCCCTGTTGTAGTGCTGAAGTCACCCGGGTCGCAAGCGCCAATGTGTCACTCTGTGAGCCAAGTCCCACAACATGGCCAACATGGAAGGTACGGGGAATCACTGACCCTACATTCATCCATAGCGCCACACATGAAAGATGGTGGACATGACACATCTGTGTGGATATGAATGTTTATTGCACATTCAGTGGAGTGTTGCAGCTGTAGCAATACAGGGCCATGCAAAGTTCAAGTTTCAGTTTTTGGCACATGGAGGGCAGCCAATTAGAGCCAAGCTTGTGTTCGGGGTTAGGCTGCGCCAACATATGTACTTATACAATTACTCCGCCAATCCCCAAGCACTTGTAAATTCACTATACACTCTCCTTGCAGTACTCTAATGATCCAGTCTCTGTGGGCCTGATTCACAGAACTAACTTACGTCAAAAACGTAAACGTAAACGTAAAGTTAGTACTTTTTAGGTATTCACAGAATACACTTACTCATTTTGGTATTCACAGAATAGTACTAACTTTACGTTTACGTTTACGTTTTGACGTAAGTTAGTTCTGTGAATCAGGCCCAGTGGGCCTGATTCACAGAACTAACTTACGTCAAAAACGTAAACGTAAACGTAAAGTTAGTACTATTCTGTGAATACCAAAATGAGTAAGTTCATTCTGTGAATACCAAAATGAGTAAGTGTATTCTGTGAATACCTAAAAAGTACTAACTTTACGTTTACGTTTACGTTTTTGACGTAAGTTAGTTCTGTGAATCAGGCCCTGCGTACGTACTCTGTACAATGACCGAGAGAAAGTTACATAACCGAAGTTTTCCCCACTACCAGAGGTAACATGGTTGCAAACGCTGTCCACAGCACAATGTAATGTGGTAGGGCCCAGGGGCGGCATCTTGCATACATAATGAACACACGGACACAGATAGATAGTGGAACTGGGTACGGGCACGTGCGCTCGACTCATTTTTATTACCAGGGTCACATGTCCAGTGACGTCTGTGCTGGATGCGTGTGGGGTGAGTGTAAGCCAGCCCTCCGGCAATGGTTGGTGCTGGCAACAAGTACAACAGTAATCATTGGATCAGACACACAGATTCAATCATAAAGGGTCAATGATTTGTGCTGCACTAAGGTAGGGGCAACAGATGTGAAATAATACACACAAGATTGTATTGTAAAGGGTCCATGACTTGTGGTACACTGAGGTAGGGGCAGCAGATGTGAAATTATACACAAAACATTGTATCATAAAGGGTCCATGAGTTGTGCTGCACTGAGATAGGGGCATCAGAAGCATTCAGCGTGTGCGCAGCCAGCGATGATGCGTGGTGCGGGCGAGCTGCACTGGGAGCAATGTCTGTTGCCTACTGGACTGAGTCATCTGCAATCGTGACTCGATGTGAATTGTGAGCCCTGCTATCCGCAGTGTAGATCGATGGCAGTAGTCAGCACAGACATCGAAGAATGCTTTTAGTCACTTCCTGTTTACAAAATTCGAGGACATAGAGTACAATTCTCTCTGCAATAAATAAATCATGTCTCAATTTAAATTGTGAGCTCTGCTAACCGCAGTGTAGGTGTATGGAACAAAAGATTAAACATTTATGGAATACACTGTCGAAATATGTAGGTTTCAGGGACGTTATAGTTAGTTGCCTACTGGACTCCGAAATTAATGAATGAAGACTGAATTTGAATTGTGAGCCCTGCTGAACACAGTGTAGGCCGGAGGCAGCGGTCAGGAAGGGCCTACAGCCACGTGGCGTTGACTTGAGCTGCATACAGTTAGTGGTAGGTGTGGCGCTCAGCATGTGCGCAGCCAGCGATGATGCAATGTCTCTTGCCTACTGGACTGCGTCATCTGCAATCGCGACTCGATTTGAATTGTGAGCCCTGCTGACCGCAGTGTAGGCCGGAGGCAGTGGTCAGGAAGAGCCCAGAGCCACGTGGCGTTGACTTGAGCTGCATAGAGTTAGTGGTAGGTGTGGTGCTCAGCGTGTGCGCAGCCAGCGATCATGCAATGTCTGTTGCCTACTGGACTGCGTCATCTGCAATCGCGACTCGATCTGAATTGTGAGCCCTGCTGACTGCAGTGTAGGTCGGAGGAAGTGGTCAGGAAGAGTCCACAGCCACGTGGCATTGACTTGAGCTGCATAGAGTTAGTGGTAGGTGTGGCTCAGCATGTGCGCAGCCAGTGATGATGCAATGTCTCTTGCCTACTGGACTGCGTCATCTGCAATCGCGACTCGATCTGAATTGTGAGCCCTGCTGACCACAGTGTAGAAGGCAGTAGTCAGCACAGACATCAAGGAATGCTTTTTGTCACTTCCTCTTGACAAAATTCGAGGTCATAGAGTACAATTCTGTCTGCAATTAATAAATCAAGACTGAATTCAAATTGTGAGCTCTGCTGTCCGCAGTGTAGACTGCCATTCAGTGTTCCTTTGGACTTGCAAGATGAATTTGGTCATTGTACTAAAGCTATAACTGATATAAAACAAGTTCTTGAAGCAAGGATACTAAAAGGATATTATGTAGGTTTTAGGGACATAATACTTAGTTGCCTACTGGACTCTGCAATTAATGAATCAAGAGTCAATTTTAAATGTGAGCCCTGATGACCGCAGTGTAGGCCGGAGGCAGTGGTCAGCAAGGGCCCACAGCCACGTGGTGTTGAGTTAAGCTGTACAGTTAGTGTCACCTGAAGCAACCAGCGTGTGTGGAGCCTACGATGATGTGTGGTCCGGGCGGGCCGCACTGGTAGCAATGTCTTTTGCCTAATGAATTCTGTCTTAATAAGTCCACGTGGCGTTGACTTGTGGTGCACTGAGTTAGTGGCACCTGAAGCACTCAGTGTGTGCGCAGTCTGCGATGATGCGTGGTCCGGGACGCCGCACTGGGATCAATGTCTCTTGCCTACTGGACTGCGTCATCTGCAATCGCGACTCGATCTGAATTGTGAGCCATGCTGTCCGCAGTGTAGATCGAAGGCAGTAGTCTGTACAGACATAAGTCTGTGGTGCTCTGCTGCTGGGTTCGCAGGGGACCTGTGTCGAGGAGGCCGGCGGTTATGGCAGAGGCCTCGTGGAAGGGTGAGGGCTGCCGCCCTGGCAGATGCTTTGGCCTTCCCACAAGTGAACCACACCCAGAGCCCCAGCCTATTTATTCATACTCCTACGCTGGAGTGGCGTACGATGGACCAGCCCACTCCGCTTCCGCTTCCAGGGGGGGACAACACAACTATATGACCGAGATCTTCCCCACTGCCTGAGGTAACATGGTTGCCTCTATTGTCCACAACACTACAAGCACCAGTAGTAGATGTCCACATGGAGAGGTTTGTGCTCTGCATAGTGAGGTCTGTCCACCACATCACCGCTACACTTGGTATTGTGTGCATTTTTATTGATGGGTGACTTGCGTCCTTCACACATACTTGGTTTCCACATCTCCCAAGATTCAGCTATTGTGTGGCTGAGGGACCATGCCATTTTTGGAAGGTCCGCTGTCCTGTTCTGCGCTGCCTCGGTGGTAGTAGGGAGGGGGGTGGTCTGGGGGGGAGGTCCTGAGGGTGATGGCAGTGGGTGTTGTGGCCTTCTTGGGTGTCAGAGATGCATGGTCAGTAGCTCTATGACATGTGTTGGTCTTCAGATGTGGTTCTGGGCTGGGCTCCCTTTCACATTGTAGGTAGTCGTTCTGCTTTATACCAGTAAAAGGCAGATGTTAAATTCCTACTGCTAACGCAGCTTATCGCCTGTTTTTGGATCGCACCCCAGATTTGGCTGCTTGTTGAAAATATCGGGAAGTGGTGTTTTCGTGTTATTTTTGCACGGGAACGCCTACTCTGCATATTATTAGCGTTAGTTGTCACTCTCATTTGTGGCAATTTTTTTTGCAGAAGCTATTGTTGGAAAACTGGCGATATCGGCTGTTTTCACTAGGTTGAGAATGGAATGATAATTTAAAATCACTGAAAAAACCATTAGTTTAATGAACATTATAATTAGAAATTAGCATTTAAAAAACATTTGAAATTCACTGAAAAAACCATAGGTTTCAGGCACGTTATAGTTAGAAATTAGCATTTAAAAAACCTTAGAAATTCACTGAAAAAACCATAGGTTTCAGGGACGTTATAGTTAGAAATTAGCATTTAAAAAACCTTTGAAATTCACTGAAAAACCATAGGTTTCAGGGACGTTATAGTTAGAAATTAGCATTTAAAAAACCTTAGAAATTCACTGAAAAAACCATAGGTTTCAGGGACGTTATAGTTAGAAATTAGCATTTAAAAACCTTTGAAATTCACTGAAAAAACCATAGGTTTCAGGGACGTTATAGTTAGAAATTCGCATTTAAAAAACCTTAGAAATTCACTGAAAAACCATAGGTTTCAGGGACGTTATAGTTAGAAATTAGCATTTAAAAAACCTTTGAAATTCACTGAAAAAACCATAGGTTTCAGGGACGTTATAGTCAGCTGGACATTTCACTCGTACAAAACAATAGAAATTCCACTGTTATAGTTAGTTCAGCTAACTATAACTCGCGGCCCCGCAATGCACTGCTGATGACATCACATAATACATCATGCATGACATGGTCAGTGACATCACTGATGACATCACTGATGACATCACGGCAGCGGCGAGGGACAGAGAGACTGCACTTCTGTTTGGAGGCATGATGGCTTTTACTCTACAAAGGACTGTGCGAAATTCTGCACTCATGTATGGTACATTTTAAACATTTTGTTTTTCTTTCTATGCAAGATTTCATGCTGCATTGTCTATAAAAGACTGTAAAGGTTTTTAAATAAGAGATAAAATGAAGTGTTTACCATTTGGACTCTAACAACAGATATACATGTTAATATGGCGGCCACTAATACCAGCATTTTGCACTAAGAACTTTGGCAGTCCTTTGTCTCTGGCCATTTTAAACGCTCCTCCAATGAAGGATTTTAAACATGTAGTAACTTCTAGGATATATTTTTTGGACTGTTGCACTGTTCTATTTATATGAGTTGACAGTTTTATTATTGGGATTATTTGAGGGGCATTACTGGTGCTTTTGAAGTAACTAGTTTGAAATGCTTTTCAGAGTAGATTCAGGTGATGGTGTTTGTTCTCTGATGTTTTTTATACAGTTTGATTCCAAAGAGCACATAAAAGTGACCTGACCTGACCTGTCTACTCAATGTCTAGAGAATTTTGATGGGTGATATTTAGGAAATTCTATTAATTTTAAACCAGACAGTACTAAATTGCCCAACAATGCTGCTGCTTTTTATTGGCTCTCAAATTGTCAATATCAACCCAGGAGATTCAAAACTCGTACCTGAGACAATCTTCATTAGAGCACAATCCCACATATCACTAAGCTTTTTTTCCCAATAACAGCTGACTGTGAACTTCACAGAATTCTTATAAAGAATTAAAATCCTCACCTAGCTCACAGAATGTGCCTGCACTGGGAGATATGTTGTAGTTGAAGGCAGACTTACAATGATTCACTCTGCTGTGGAGAAGGCTGAATTTGCACACTAGAAGGTTTCTTACCTCTCCTGGTACTACTTCCTGAAAAAAATGAGCACAGAAAGCATTCCTTTGTATTTGTTTGTATTAGACATTTAGATTGTTTTGAGTATGAAAATTGTAACTTTTTTCAGTGTTTTTCAAAATACCAGTTTTATTGTTCTGTCTGATTTACATTACTTATTTTAAAATATGTTTCAATTAATTAACTTTCAGAATGGTTGTTTCTACGGTATAGAGACTAGCATTTTTATTGAAAATACATATTCCATTTTGTATGTGTTTTGTAATTTCCTTATATTTAATGTATAATATTTCCTTATATTTAAGGTACAATAAAACTGATGTTGAAGCCTGTGGAAAAAAAAAGGATTTTAAAAATGCGTTGCTTTTTGATGAAGTTTTCACGAGCACTGAAGAAGGCAGAATGCCGAAATGCATTTGCTCATAATAAATCATCAATGTCCCGTGAGTGCTCAGTGTCTGCTTGGAGCTTAATTATGTTTATGTGATTCACCCTCATATTTTTTAGGCCAAAGCACCCGTCCAGAGTTCGGCAGCAGGGTGAAATCTGGGAGCTTTAATATATATATCCAACAAATCTTCTTTAATCCTCCAAAAGAAGAACGCCGCACACCCAACTTCCATAGAAAATTCAAAAGAGATTCAAAAACAGAGATAAGCATCTTTCTACATTGCATTATGGGAATTGCAGTACTTAGAGACTACGTCAGCACCTGGCAGTTTCTACTGGGCGTATAAATACAGGTTGTCAACGCCGCAATTTGCTGGAAGCCTTACCTGTGAACAAGGCTCTCATACGAGCCGAAACGCGTCAGGATTGAACTAAGCTGCCTATTGTTGTGATTAAATAAAGCATCTGTTTCTATGGAAGTTGGGTGTGCGGCGTTCTTCTTTTGGAGGATTAAAGAAGATTTGTTGTATGTTTGGTAGGGGTGCTCCGTCCCCTAACGCCGAGGCCACCCTGCAAGAGGTCAAGGCACCCATGCAGAGAAAGAAGTGTTGGTTTGTATATATATATCCCTTCACACGTAGGTGAAATCTGTACACCTTCGATTAACTCTTTATGGTCATATAACCAGTGCTTTCCACACCTCTCCTCACGTTTCTGGAGACACAAATGCAATTGCCCATTCAGGGCTACATAGAAATTCGAGTAAAACTGGGCAATTTTTGTACAATGACAATTGTTGTATTATCTGGTTTACGGGAGCGAGAAAAATACTTTCATTTTAGAAAAAGTAGATACTATATTGATATACTGTAAAGCGCTCCCGCAAATCTCTGAAATTCTGTCCAAACAATAGAGGACTCAAAAGCACTACAATATAGATTAATCTATTTTAACGTGTGCCAGAAACATGTTATAAGATGGCCGCCAAAAAGACAAATCATTGTTACAACATCTTTGAGCCATCTCTTATGTTTATGTAAGAAATGTTTTACCGTCATGCACTTTTCCACTTTAAAATGGTGTTTGTAGCATTGATCTAACTGACATCGAGAAAGCCGTAGTGGCGAAACACGTCTGTCAGTGCTGGGGAGGTTCTGCACAGTAAAATAACACTTTAACGAATTCCTGAGAGTGCTCTCCTTTGTGTCGGCTGACACAATACCTGTTTGCTGCTGTGGACTTATGTGTAAGTGGCTCACCACTGCTGGAGAATTGTACCCAGGGTATGTGGTGCGGCGGCGGTGACCTCTGTGTGTGACTACGTATTTTGGCCACCAGCCCCGACGCTTGAAGGAATAGAGACTGAGCCGTTTCGGAATTGTGACGGATATCCCTTAAAACTACCAGGATTACGAGCGTAGAGCGTGTTCCACCACCAGTCAGAACGTCCGGGAAACCACGGATCAGAGGACCCGAGATTCCCACACCGAACCTCAGGTGAGTGTTTTCACTTTCTCTGTGTGCATCCTTGATAATGAATTCAGCGTCAGTCTTGAGGGAATCGATTACTGTTTCTGCGTGAGCCTCCCCGTTTTTTGTCTAAACATCTATTCTGGCACTATTATGTCCTCGATTACGGAACGTGAGGAGGCGGCTGTGAATATCTTTAAACAGGGGACAGGACGAGCAAAAAGTGGTCCAAGGGAACCCATTAGTGCGGGCAATCTTCCTAGTAAGCTGAAGATACTTTACCAAACTCTGGAAAAAACCTACGAAAAAGAAATTCGAAAGTGGTGGGAGGCAACCTCTTTAGAAAAGTACCTCGAAGTGGAACGAATCCCGAGGGTTCTCCGTATCTTTATAGTTCCTTCCTATGAGAATCCTGATCCCCAACTACTCAAGGATTGGTCAGACCACACCACGAAATCGGTGAAGGGAATGGTGAGAATTCTCATCAAAGATGCGTGGAGCGATCGAGCAAAGCTCCTTGAGGAAATTAAAAAATTGGAGGAAATGATTGGCAAAGATAAAGATACGAAGCAAAGTGAAGATCTAAAATCAGCTATGATGATTAGACTTAAGACTATGAAAGTGGAATACGACGGCGCAAGCAAACAAAATTTCAACGCGACGAACAAGACTACATGTCAGGACGGATTTTAACTTTTGCCCGCAAATATGACATACCGAGAAAACAATTGAGTCAATATAAAGCCGGCATGCCTTGCAGTAGAGAGACCTCAGAATCAGAGGTTGAAACCTCTGAAGGAGAACAGACAACAAGTAGCGGGGCAAAAGACAAAAATACTGAATCTTCCACTTTTTTTCAAGAATTCAAGCTGATACACGAGAACCGCCAGAGACCAGCACCAAGAACACACCCTCCGGCACAGAGAAAAAACGCAAAACAAGACGGGCCAAAGAGGGATGAGAAATGCCCAAACCCAGAGTGAGAATTAATTCCTCCTCAATCCCAAGGGTCCCTAGGGGCCAACTGGCCCACCAGATACCTCCAGTATGCGCCAGAGAGCTGCGTTGCAGAGAGGTGTTCAGAGGCCACGCCCCTTTTTACAACACTCTGCAACGCAGCTCCGTGGCGCTTACTGGAGGTACCTGGTGGGCTAGTTGGCCCCCAGGGACCCTCAGGATTGAAGGGGATTTAATTCCCCATCTTAAAACGCGCCACGGGGCCTGTTTGCACACATGTCACCTGAAGCCCCGCCCTCTCCCTTCACCACTGTGCAAACGCGCCCCGTGGCACGTTTTAAGTTGGGGGATTAAGTCCCCTTGAATCCTGAGGGTCCCTGGGGTCCAACTATCCCACCAGGTACCTCCAGTAAGCGCCACAGAGCTGCGTTGCAGAGAGGTGTAAAAAGGGGCATGGCCTCTGTACACCTCTCTGCAACGCAGCCCTGGCGCATACTGGAGGTTCCTGGTGGGCTAGTTGGCCCCAGGGACCCCCAGTATTCAAGGGGAATTCGTTCCCCCTCTGCAAACGCGCCAGGGGTGTGTTTGCAGAGTGGTAAAGGAAGGGGGCGGGGCCTGTGGCCCAATCGTTTTTTTTTTCCCCGAAAGGGGGCTGTGTGGCCCCCCTTCCTTTTTCCTTTTTTTGGGTAAGGCCCTGGGCGATGGGGTCCCCAGGGCCTTAAGCCTTTTTTTTTTTTTTAAACGGGAAGGGGGCCGCGTGACTTCCATCCCGTGGCCGATTCCGGCCCCGGGGACCCCATCCCCCGGGGCATGGCCACTCTTTTATAATTTTTTTAAGGAGGGGGCTGCGTGGCCCCCTCCTCAGGCCTCCTTTTGCCCCGGGGACCCCATCCCCCGGGGCAGGCCTTTATTTATTTATTTATTTTCCTTTTTTGGGGGAGGGGGCCGTGTGGCCCCCTCCCGGGCCACTACTTGCCCCGGGGACCCCATCCCCCGGGGCTGGCCCTCTCCGTTGGGGACCGTGGAGTGGTCCCCAATCCCCCCACGGTCCCAGCCGGCTCCCCGCGTCCCTCGGGAGCCGGCATTGCTTTTACACATGGGGAGCTGCTGACATGCAGCTCCCCATGTGGAAAAGCAATCTGCTTTGCTTCATTGAAGCGAGAGCAGGTTTCCCTGCTCTCACTTCAATGAAGCAAAGCAGTTTGCAATGTCAGGACGGGAGCCGCGAGGCAAACTACAGTGTCCCGGGGTGAGCACCCCGGGACACTGCAGGAGCCGGCCCTGGGGGGTGGCGGTCCCCAGGGCCATCAATGGCTCCAGGAGGGGGGCCGCGCGGCCCCCCTCCCCACATCTGCAAAGCCCCGGGGAGGTGGTGGTCCCCGGGGCTTCGGGGGTCCAAAATGGACCCCCATTTTAAATTTGTTAGTGCCCCGGGGAGGTGGCGGTCCCCGGGGCTGCGGGAGGGCTCAGAGCCCTCCCGCACCATTTTGTGTAAAGCCTTGGGGGGTGGTGGTCCCCGGGGCTTGGGGGGGCCTTAGAGGCCCCCCATATAATTAATAATAAAGCCCCGCATGCCCCGGGACTTGGCCCACCCGGGGGCCAATTAACCACGAAGCGCGGGAGCCCGCGCTTCGTTTTTTGTTTTTTTATCGGCAGGATCCGCGCACCCTGTGCGTTTTCTGCCGATTTAAAAAAATATATATATATTTTTGGGCCCTGGGGGTCCTTGTAGGACTCCCTGAGCAGGGCTAGGGGGTCAGGGTGTTTCTACCCTGCCCCCTTTTTGCGTTTGGCGCCCTTGTTTTTGTCTTTTCTTGTCCCTCGGTTCTACCGAGGAACAAGATGGCTGCCAACACTTCCTGGTTTGGAGTGTTAACAGCCAATTAGCATGCAGCTCGTAGTCGGGAGGGTGCGCGGATCCTCCGTGCATCTAAATATCGAAACTTTTATTTTGGATTTTCTCAGCAACTACTGAACGGATTTACACCATTTTCAGAAAGGGTGCTTTCTGAACCAAGCACTACCATTTTGCCAAATTTGGTGTAATTCCGTTCAGCAGTTTTTGCTGTAGCCTTGCATAAAGTTTCCTATGGGAAATCGATTTGTTCACTCTTATTTTTTGAATTTCTCCACAACTACTGAACGGATTTACACCATTTAAAAAAAGGTCGCTTTCTGAACCAAGCGCTACCTTTTTGCAAAATTTGGTGTAATTCCGTTCAGCAGTTCGGGCTGTAGCCGTGGCTAAAATTTCCAATGGGAATTAACATGGAGAAAACGGAGAAAACGTGTTTTGGGACCCCCTTTTTTCTCGGCCGCCGCTTGATGAATCACCCCGAAACTTTCAAGACAGGAGCGGACCAGAGTGCCCCACTAGTTTTGAAAATTTTGCGATGATTTGTCAAACGACGCCAAACTTATTGGGAATAGAATGTTGCGGATTTCCTATGGATAAAGGTCCTAACTATAACTATCTACTGGCGACCGCCAGTAGATAATATATTTTATGTATATATATTTTTTTCACCCCCCAAAACTCTTAAATGACCCTTACTACCCCAATACCCAGACCCCCTATATTCCCAAAATTACCCTTACTACCCAAGTACCCATACCCCCAATCCCTAAAATTACCCCTGACACCCCAAAACCCCAAACCCTCCCTGAACCCCAAAATGAACCCTTGCACCCCAAAACCCAAATCCACCCTGAACCCGAAAATTAAACCTGACACCCCAAAACCCATGCCCACCCTGAACCCCAAAATTAACCCTTGCACCCCAAAACCCAAACACACCCTGAACCCTAAAATTACCCCTGGCACCCCAAAAACCTAAACCCACCTTGAACACTAAAATTACCCCTGACACCCCAAAGCCCATACCCACCCTGAACCCCAAAATGAACCCTGCCACCCCTAAACCCAAACACACCCTGAACCCTAAAATTAACCCTTGCACCCCAAAACCCAAACCATGAACCCTAAAATTAACCCTGACACCCCAAAACCCAAACACACCCTGAACCCTAAAATTAACCCTGGCACCCCAAAACCCAAACACACCCTGAATCCTAAAATGAACCCTTGCACCCCAAAACCCAAACACACCCTGAACCCTAAAATTACAGCTGGCACCCTGCCACCCCTAAACCCAAACACACCCTGAACCCTAAAATTAACCCTTGCACCCCAAAACCCAAACCATGAACCCTAAAATTAACCCTTGCACCCCAAAACCCAAACCATGAACCCTAAAATGAACCCTGACACCCCAAAACCCAAACACACCCTGAACCCTAAAATTAACCCTGGCACCCCAAAACCCAAACACACACTGAACCCTAAAATTAACCCTGGCACCCCAAAACCCAAACACACCTTGAACCCTGAAATTACCGCTGGCACCCCAAAACCCAAACCCACCCTGAACCCTAAAATAACCCTTGGCACCCCAAAACCCAAACTCACCCTGAACCCTGAAAATTACCCCTGGCACCCCAAAACCCATACCCACTCTGAACCCTAAAATTAACCTTGGCACCCCAAAACCCATACCCACCATGAACCCTAAAATCACTTAGTCTCCCAAAACCCAAACCCACCCTGAGCCCTAAAATTACCATTGCTACCCCAAAACCCATACCCACCCTAAAACTTAAAATTACCCTTGGCACCCCAAAACCAAAATCCACCATGAACCCTAAAATTAACCTTGACACCCCAAAACCTATACCCCTACACCTCAAAACCCAAACCCACCCTTAACCCTATACTTACCTTATAATTACATGTAAAGCACATATGCCTTTACCATTCATCCCTTTCCAACTAAGGGGCATATTCTCAAGGACTTATCTCTGATTTATCGGCACTTTAGCGCCGCAAAAGTGGCGATAGATTTATCGCCCTCTCAAGCTGGTGCAAACTGCCGATATCACCAGTTATCCAGCGATAGCTTCCGCAAAAAACATCACCACGGATGAGAGCGACAACTAACGCTAATGATAGGCAGAGTATGCATTCCCGTGCAAAAACACACGAAAACGCCACTTCGCGATATTCTCAACGACTAGCCAGATCTGCGATGCGCTCCAAAAACAGGCGATAAGGCGCATTAGCAGCAGGGATTTAACACCTGCCTTTTACTGGTGCTAAGCAGGACGACAACCTGCAGTAGAAAGGGAGCCCAGCCCAGAGCAACATCTGAAGACCAACAGATACCATGGAGCCAATGATCATGCAGCTTGGAGACCCAAGAGGGCCACAACACTCACCGCCAACACCCCTAGGACCCCCCCGGATCACCCCCCCGGACTACCACCTAGGCAGCGCAGAAGAAGACAGCGGACGTTCCTAAAATGCACCAGCCTCAGACACTCAACGCCAGAGGATGCCATTGCCCACTACAGGCTTAAAAGGACAGCCATCCTACGCATCCTGACCCACATTGCCCACAGGCTGACGGTACCAACACAGCGGTGAACCAACATCCCTCCGCAGACAAAGCTGCTGGCTGTGCTGCACCTTTTGGCCTCTGGTACCTTCCAACCAACAACTGCCACAGTTGGAGGAGTCCCACAGCCAGCCCTATCAAAGTTCCTCACACCTGTCTTGGATGCATGTCCACAAAAGCAACGGCGGGCCCCTGTATCCACACCACACGCTAGTTCCAATTCGTAGTGTTCCTGCGCAACCAACCCCAACGCCAGCCGTTGCTTGACGCCTCTGTGCTCCAGATCCAAGATTGTTGTTACTGAAATGGGGGTGCGCCTGGTCATGAAGTCCAGTAGTCAACAGTAGTGTAAAAACAGTTCTTTATTACAAATACATAAATCAACAATACGAAAAGCTCAGCCAACGCGTTCCATTCCCAACGGGGAACTTCATCAGGGCAACGTGTGGATTCAATTAACTGCATATGATGCGGGAACTCCCCAATACAATTCCATATTCCGAAAGTCAGTATTCAGAAACCTGTTGGATAAATGGTGACAATGGTCAAGCGTCTGTATAGTCACAAACGTAATCTGGCACAGTGTATTGCACTTGGACAAACCGGAATGCTAACAGGTATGATAAATCCTGCATAAAAAGATCGTAACAGAAGTTTGTGTGGTCGTAACCTTCGTAGGAAAGAAAAGGAAGGGTACGACCACACGAACTTCTGTTACGGTCTTATTATGTAGGATTTATCATACCTGTAAGCATCACGGTTTGTATCAGCTTGATACCCCTGCACCTTTACTTCCCCCCACACTGCGCAGGAACAGCTGGAGACCAAGCAAGGGAACTACGCCATAGCTGGCTTCCCGCACGTGTCGGGGGCAAATGACTGCACACATGTACTACTTGTCCCCCCTGCTGACACTGCACACAATAACTGCAACAGAAACCACACGCATTCCATCAATGTGCAGGCAAAAGTGGACCACCGGGGCCTGTTCGCGAATGTCGGCACAAACTTCCCAGGCAGTGTGGAAGACCTTGGACATGTAGCTTTGTCGTCCCCCCCTGTAAGCATGAGCGGAGTGGCCTTGGCCAGCGTATGTCATGCATAAATAGCCCGGGGCTCTGGGCTTGGTTCAGTTCCGGGATGGCCACCAAAGTAACTACTGCGTGTGTCTCTGTGTCCGCCATATCCTGTACATATGCCTACACACACGTGGCCGACCACCTTCAACGGCCATATTTACACTGGAGACAAGGTGGCTACGTCCCAAGCCAACCCGCGCATATCTCATCATCGCATGCAGAGTCGGGTCTGCCAGGGCAGCGCACCCCACCCAGCCATAAGGCCGCCGCCGTTACCGGTGGTGCCTGGGCGATCCTGTGCACCTGCTGCACCACAGCCCTGGTCCCCAGACTGGTCCACCGCCCAGCAATGACTGGCCGCCCCTGCGCATCCAGGCCTCAATGCTCACCTGCCTCCACCGGCGTGTCTCCAAGAGGGCCCATCACGTGCCGGTGCAACCTCCTCAGCCGATTGCTGGATTCCGCGCCACAGGCCCCCAGCACACCCTGCGGCACCGCACTGCGGAGTCATGTGTGTGCTGACTGCTGCCTTCGGCGTACACTTCGGTCCAGCAGGGTTCTCAATTCAAATCGAATCTTGATTGGCAGGACGGCGTATCGAGGTCTACGCATCATCGCAGGCTGCACACCCGCTCAGCTCTTCAGGTGCCCCTACCTCAGTGCACCGCAAGTAACCGTCCCGTGGTGGTAGGCCCGTGCCGGCCGCAGTGCATCGGGTGCCACCAACTCTGTGCACCACAAGTCATCGTCCCTTGGCGGTAGGCCCGTGCCGGCCGCAGTGCATCGGATGCATCCAACTCTGTGCACCGCAAGTCAATGTCCCATGGCGGTAGGCCCGTGGCGGCCGCAGTGCATCAGGTGCCACTAACTCTGTGTACCACAAGTCATCCTCCCGTGGCGGTAGGCCCATGCCGGCCGCAGTGCATCGGGTGCCACTAACCCAGTGCGCCACAAGTCTTGGACCCTTTATCATTGAGTCTCGTGGTGCAGACGCCATCATGTCACCTCCGGCAGTGGGGAATGTGATGTGGTAGGCCCCTTTTATTGGCAGGGTCACATGTCCTGTGACGCCTGTGCTGGATGGGTGTGGTGTGGGTGTAAACCAGCCCTCAGGGAGTGGCTGTAGCATGCTGACAACTAGACCAGTGATCAGCAGATCACTTTAGGGAAGACCTGGGACATGTAGCTTTGTCCCCCCCCCTGTAAGCATAAGCAGGGTGGGCTGGGCTTGCGTATGCCAGTCCAGCGTAGGGGTGTGAACAATGAGCCCGGGGCTCTGGGCGTGGTTCAGTTCTGGGCTGGACAAGGAAGTAGCTAATGCGTGTGTCTCTGTTGTAGTGTCTGCGCCACCCGGACCGCAATTGGCAATGTTGCACCCTGTGACTCAAGTCCCACAACATGAGCAACATGGACATAAGGGGGAATCACTGACCCTACATTTATCCATACTTTCATACTTGAATGATCATAGACATGACACATCTATGTGAATTTGAATGTTTTATTCACATTCAGTGGAGTGTTGAAGCTGGAGCAGTACAGGGCCATGCAAACCCCACTTTACATTGTTGCCCCGTGGAGGGCAAGCCAGAGTCCTTCAGGGAATGACAAATTCATCGGAAGAGGAAGAATTCAGTCTGCAGTCTGATTGCTGTGTCATTGGTAACCAAACAGAATATGGCAGTCCATGTCGAGGTCCAAGGAGAGTGTCGCAGAGTGTATCGGGGGACAGTGGAAGGTGATGATGCAGAGGGCAGAACCAAGCAGAAACAGGCCATATGGCGAAGATAAATGCTACCGCTTCCTTCTTACCACTAAGGCAGATTCATCCGCATCTTCGTCCTCTGATGTTTCATGTGCCTCATATGTGGGTGGTGTTGTTTTGTCTGCATCACTGTGTGGCACTGACACATCAGGGGCCGGAGGTGGAATGTCTGCTGCGCTGTGTGGATGTGACACATCAGGGGCCGGAGGTGGATTGTCTGCCGCACTGTGAGGCACTGACACATCAGGGGGCGGAGATGTGGATGTAGAAGCAGCAGCAGCATTCATCGGCGCCAGGCCTTGTGGCAGCAATGCCATGATGAGGGTCTGCAGGGCATGGAAGATCCCAGCTACATCTCGCTGGTGTGCAGCTGTGGCAGTCATTCTTTCCACCTGCATCCACTCCCTGTTCTCCATGATCCTCTGCATGTGTCCCAACCCCCGGCTGACATCGCTGGAGCTACTCTGACTAGACAGTTGTCCTTGTCTCAGAGTCAGGACTCCAGCGATGTCAGCCATGGATCGTTGGAGAGCATGGAGCAGACTGTGGGTGTCCGTTAGGGACTGTAGGTGGTCCCTAATGGGACTTAGACACCCACGTATGGCATCTAGTTTGGCTGCCATGAGGTTGAACCCCACCCGCACCTGATCAACCATCTTCTCCTGGCACCCTAACACACGGCGTTGGAAGGCCATGTGTTGTTCGTGGGGGTCCTGGGAGACAGCCGGGGTGGTGGGTGCTTCCTGCTGTGTGGTCTGTGCAGGGGGGAGGTCTCCTCGATGCAGCTGGGCTGGCGTGCTCCTGGAGGTGAGGTGCCGAAGCTGTCCATGAGCTCTTGGAGGGCGTCGGTGTCGAAGGTGGGGAGGTCCTCTTCGTCATCAGTGAAGAGATGTTCGGTCTGCTCTGCAGGAGGTGTTGATTCTCCCTCTGCAATGTGAAGGGGAGATGCAGTTTAACATTGTGTTCACATGTATGTTGACGCATTGTACATGTTTACATACAGACTGCATGACAATGTACATTGTGACTGTTTGGGAGGAGCTGCCTATTTGATGTGGGACAGTGGACATTTCGACAACATCACAGATGTGTGTTTGTACTTGTACATTATCATCTCACATTTCCCTGCTATGCCAAAGGGGATTGGCCAGTTTCTACACACAAGCGGCACCAGTTGTGTCCTCTGTTCTGTTGTGAACGTGTTGCAGTTTGTACCACATAGTTGTCAATGCTGATGTGCTCTGAATGTTATGTGTGTGTGCTGCATTTTGGGAGCGTCGCCCCTGCAGCTCTGATTTTGCTGCCCCTTATCCCTTTCAGGCGGTGTGCCTTTGACTTCTGTGCTTATACAGTGCTGAGATGTTGCATACTTGGGTAAATTGGGCTCTTGGTGGGAGTTGGGACTCTGGGGCATGGTTTGTCTGCAGATGTGTTGTTGACGTCAGGGGTTGTTTGTGCACGTGGATGTGTCAGAGTGTGACCTGCTCCTTTACTGATGTGGTCCACACTCAGTCACCTCAGTGTCGTGGCGTGCAACATGTCACGATATATTGACTGCAGCCATGCTATTCATCATGCAGTGTCACTTGCATTGTCAGTGTGGCTCACAGTCACGTCGCTTTGCTGGGTTTGGCACATGTGCATGGGTTGGTTGTGAGATTGGTGATGTGTGGGAAGGGCCCCCTCTGGGCACATATTCGACGGGGGCCTTCTTGTTGTTTCTAGGTGTGCTGCAGTGTGCCAAGGGGATCAGGGACATGATCCAGAGTTATTGTGGGTGTGCACTGTGCTATACTTAATTGTGCATGTGTGACATTGTGCCCATCTCCCCCGTCCCCCCAGTCCCTGGTCGTTACTCACCCTGTTTCTGTTGTGTCAGGTCATGTTGAGCAGTGTCCAGTCCCCCAACTCCTACCACCGTCTCCACACTGATGACTGTGGACACCATTTCCTCCATCTCATCCAGCTCCTCCTGTGGCGCTGGACTCCCACCTCCAGTCTGCATTGCTGCCTTCTGGTTGTTGCCGAGTTTCTGCTTGGTTTTGCGCTTCACATCATTCCAGCGCCTCTTGAGCTCTTCCATTGTCCTCCTCAGCACTCCGACTGCATTCACCTTGTCCACGATGGACTGCCATATTGCATTTTTTGTTGCCAATGACACAGTGGAGGTGACGAACAGTTGTTGATGGTGTTCTATCACCTCCGTTATCAGGATCCTGTTTTCCTGCAGACTGAACTGTGTCTTCCTCTTCTTCTTCTCCCCTGCCCTTCCCTAACACCGAGGTCCCAGGCTGGTCCTCCGTGGGGCTTGTGGGGTTCTGGTTGTCCTCTGTACTTGCTCCGGCTGCCTCCATTGTGCTTCGCAGTTGTTTTGGCTTTGTTTGTGGTTTTTTTTTCTGCTTTTGTGGTGATTTTTCCCACCTGACGTGTGTGAATTGCAGGCCTGGCGCAGCTTATTGCTGATTTTTTTATCGCAGTTGGGGCCATCGCCACTTTTTTCACGTTCGGCTTTAGATTTTTGTCGCTGTCCCGGTAATTTTATCGCGGACATTTGACGCGTTTTAGGGAAACTATCGCATTTTACCGCCGTGTTGAGAATAAGACGTTAACACAGAGTTATTTTCCCGCGATAGACGGCGATATGAAAAATTGCGTTAACCTATTTTGGCGATGATTATCGCACGTTCTTGAGAATATCCCCCTAAATTCGTTGTAAAGGCATGTGTGGTAAAAGCATATGCATTGTAATGCCATGCGTTGTAATGGCATTGAGATGCAATGGTGGTTGCGTTTTAACAACCGTGTTGTAATGGCAACGCGTTCTTACATCCGCGTTGTAATGGTTGTTTCCCCCCCTTTCTCCACCACTCTGCAAACACGCCTTCTGGTGCACTATTAGTTGGGGGATGAAGTCCACTTTATTGCTGAAAGTCCTTGGGGGCCAACTACCCCTCCTTTTGCCTCCAGTAAGTCCCACACAGCTGGATTGCTAAGAGGCAGTTTGAGCCACACCTCCCTTTCTCCACCACTCTTCAAACGCACGCTGTGGCGCACTACTGGTTGGGGGAAGAACTCCACTTTAGTCCTGAGGCACTCAAGAGGCCCACCAACAGTGCACCCAGAGCAATTGCAGAGTAGTGGAGAAAGGGGGAGTGGCCTCCAGGTCCTCTCAGCAATCCCACTGTCTGGGACTTACTAGAGGTAACAGAAGGGGTTCCTGGACCACAGGGACCCTCAGCAATCATGGGGACTTCATCCCCCAACCACCACTGCACCAGGGGGTGCGTTTGAAGACCAGGGCACCCATTAACAAATTTTAGAGGCCACAGGGGAACCTCAAGCTCCCTGTGGTCCCTGCCAGCTCCCTGCATCCTGCGGGATCTGGCATTGATTTCACAGACAGGGAGCTGCTAAACATGCCGCTCCCTGTTTGTGAAATCAATTCTGCTCTGCTTTCAACAAGCAAGAGCATTTTTTGCTCTTGCTTGTTGAAACTGGAGCAGTGTTTGCTGTGGCTTGGCAGGTGCAGTGCTCCCACTAAGCAACAGCAAACAAGCTATGTCCCTGGGGTGAGCTCCCCAGGACATAGTGGAGCCGGCGCAGGCCCATTGCTAGCTCTAGGAGAGAGGCCATGCAGCCCCCCTTCATCGTTGATTTTAGCCCCTGGGACATGGTCCCCAGAGCCGTTGGTCCACGATGGACCCCCTCAATTGCTTACATTTTGCCCTGGGGGTGGCAGTCCCTGGAGCATGCGGTGAGGCCTTGTGGCCTGCATACTTTTACAATATTTGACCCCAGGGATGGCAGTCTCCTGGGCTGTGGGAGAAGCCTTAGAGCCTCCTCAGCATTATTTTTACTTTAGATCTGTGCCCCGGGGAGGTGACGGTTGCCGGGGCACTGGGGAGGCCGTAGAGTCTCCCACACATATTTATTACATCTCTACCCGAGGAAGGTGGCAGTCCCCTGGGCAGAAGGGGAGCCACAAGACTCCCCTGCATATAATAATGTTACCGCACCAAGGAAGTGGCAGTCCCTGGTGCTGCGGGGGAGGCTGTAGAGACTCCCCCGCATTATGTTTATTACATAAGTGCCCCGGGCAGGTGGCAGCCCCTGGTGCAGCTGCGAGGCTCCCCCGCAAATATTAATGTTACTGCCCCAGGGAGGTGGTGGTCCCCAGGGCTTTGAATAGCCCAGTGTGCACCCTTCCTACATTTCCACAATGCCCCCGGGGACCTGGCCCACCCAGGGGCCTATATTAAATGAAGTCCTGGAGCCCACACTTCGTTTTTTTTATTTATGGGGGAGTCGCGGATCCAGAGTGACTCTCACCAAATTTTAAAAAAAAAAGCTACTCTGCCTCTTTTCTTTTTTACTTTTTTTCTTTAGACTCGGTTCAACCGAGTCACAATATGGCTGCCAACACTTCCTGATTTGAAATGTTGGCAGCCAATCAGATCTCAGCACGAGATCAGGATGGGTCACGGATCCACTGCATCCCTATGGATGCAACTGGAAATTTTGTTAAATTTCTCAGCAAGTACTGAACAGATTTACACCAAATCACAAAAAGGCACTTCCTTGAACCAACATCTACCTTCCTGCCAAATTTGGTGTAAATCCATTCAGCAGTTTGGGCTGTAGCCGTGTCCAAAGTTCCTATTGGAATTAACATGGGAAAAAAGCGCTTTTACGCGATCCCTTGTTCTCGGACCCCACTTGAGGGATCACCCCGAAATATTCAAGATAGCTGCTGAAGTGAGAATTGTATTAGTCTTGAAATCTTCGTGAAGATTCAAAGGGTGCCAAAATTATTGGCAAAACAAAAAACGCTTTTCCGATGGAAACTAGGTCCTAACTATAACTACCTACTGGCAACCACCAGTCTGTATGTATATATACATATACACATATGTGTGTGTGTGAATCTGTATGTATATGTCTATTTCCCCCTTGTCCCGTAAATATATGACTATATAAAAAACTGTATAAAAATATAGTTCTCTTTTCTTTTATCTCCAAGATAAAAAGGTGTATACAAAGCCATCATTGTCTTAAAATTACCTGACGCAGGAAGCTATTATAGTTCAAATGCAAAATATAATATGAAATGCTGCGCGTCCAACAAAACAGTCCAGATTAATCTGATTTCATTATGAACAACACTGATGAAAGATGGCTTAGCAACACTCTGTGCAGTGGCGGCTGCCTCGGTACAGAGGTGGCGGGGTGGGGGGATGGAAAAATAAATAAAATAAACACCTTCACCGCCGCCGCAGGCCTCTCCTTTGCCCTCACTCGGCACTGGCTGCACCGGAAGCACCCAGGCTCCCAGACTCTCCAAGCCTATCACAACTCTGTGTCAACAGCATCGTGATTGGTCTGAGTGGCCTGTTTGGCCACTCAGGCACCGCCTGGGAGCCTGGGCATGTTCTCCACCCGGCTGTGCAACACAGAACATGCAAAGTGTCCATGACAGTTTGGCCGGCCCAAGAGGGCCAGCCAAACCATCATGCACACTTAGGGAGTGTAAACCACTCCTCACTCTGCTCTGGTGAGCTCAGCCCCGTCCCACCAAACCTGGCTCCGAGTCACGCACAGAAAAATTAAATGATATTAACGTCTTGTTATTATCATTTTGTTTTTTACACTGCTCAAAAAGAAATGGGGCGACGCTCCTTCGCCTTAGTGGAGGAGCCGCCACTGACTCTGTGGCGGCTGTCAACAATTGAAAGTGGTAGGGCAGGCAAATCGGTGAAAAAGGTGCAGTGCAAACTCAGGGAGAATGAAAACTTCTCATGCAATAAACACTTACTAAATTGCCGACATGCATTACATTATCGTTTTAAAGTTAAAATGTTTAACTTCAAAACGTTAATGTAATGCATGTTGGGGATTTAGTTAACATTGAAAAAAGTAAATTGAAAAATATTCACTTACGTTGCTGCACGTCCTCCAGCCCTGGTAGTCGTCCAGCATGAGCCCCAGCCAACTTACCTAACCAGTCCAGACTCTGCTGTCATGCTGTTAGCCAGCATGAGAAAAGCACCAGGATTGGTGGTGAGGGCTGTCTCAGTGCTCCCAAAGGCACAGGAGGCCTCTGCTTGCTCTCCACCCAGCTGTCAAAGACAGCCGTGGTTGGAGAGGTTTAAAGTGCGCATGTCGATGCTGGCTGTCGCAAGACAGCTGGCCAAAGTGACATGCGCACTTTAAACTTGTGCACCATTCCTCCTTCCTTGCTGCCAGTCAGATGGCAGCAATGGCCCAGCCCTCACAATCAGCTCGAGCAGGCAGAGGAAAAATAAAATGGTAATCAAGTCATTTGATTACCATTTTATTTTTCTATTTTTCTGCGATCTCACCCGGGGGGCAACGCTCCTCCACCCACACATATTGAGGAATCCCCTCCTGAGCCATATAGCTGTGCGAAACATAGCATGTTAGCTATGGCTTGTGTTAGATTTTCCCTATGTGATTTAATTCTTAATAAAAGAAGACATATATTGCAGGAACCGGCACCAAGGTCGTTCCATGGAGGCATCTTCCTCTTCTCAAACAGGCTATGTTGTTTTGCATTCTTATCAGACGAATTCAAACGAATGAATGAATGCAATCTCTAAAATCATATAACTTCTCTTTCCTTGAGGACTGAATATTTTAAAGCAGTGAATAGCAGTGCACAATAAAAAATAATAATTTAGATAAAAGCGTTAATTAAAAATGTAATTTGAAAATATTAATTACAAAGGGCAGACGGAGAACATCAGTAACAATTTCACTGTGAATCTGTTTTCCAATGCCGATGGGAATTGCGATCATTTAAAAAAGAGTGCAAGAGCACCCCCTACAGCAGCATATTTTGCTTCTCAAGTGATTTCATTTTTGTCTGTTTCTTTCTCTTCCGATAGTTTGTATTCACTTGGCATCATGTGCAGTAATTGCTTCTAGAACATTAGAAATAGATGGCCACCGCAGAGGTAATGGAATTGCTATCACTGGTCTAAACTCGTAAAAAGATTCCAACTTCTAAAGAAAGGGTTTGTAGAGAAAAAAGAATATGCTGAAATGTGTATTTGTAGCAACATTTCGTGCCACCAATTAAAGAAAATGTATTGATGAAATAATGTTGAGCCACTACTTTTTGGCTCTTTAAATATTCAAGCTGCTTAGTAATTTTTCGAAGGTGTTATTTATTGCTTTGTGAGTTGTCATGTTCAGTTTACCTCAATACAGGACAGCTCCCTTGAAAGTAAAATGCGTGCTAATTGAATAATGTGGAAAAAATGGGAACATGAAATCAAAAATCAGAGCTTCATTTAAAAATGCTTCATACACTTTTCGGTACTGACTGAAATTCCAAGGAAAAAATGGGCACACAAACTCCCATGATATCTGGTGCATATTTAATTTGTCCTATGTTAGCAAGATTTTGCATGTACATTAGGGGGCAAACCATAAAGACATTTAAAGATACGTGTAGCATTACTAGGAAAGTACTACTTCATGTATTCATAAATGAATTTCACAAAGGTACTGATGTAGATGTATGCCTCCAATCTCCTGTCTCTAGGTGTGTAAAGATATCCTCCAAAACTTCGCAGAACATGGAGATCTTTACATTAGATTTATATGTGGGAGTGACTGGAAAATATTGAATATCGACTCCAGTGTTGGAGAATGTTAGACCTGTCATCTTACGGGTGGCCTTCCCCAACACATTTTGCCTGGTTCCCTCCATTTTTTTTAAACAAAATTCGTTTTTGTTGGCCATAAGACTCTGTGCACTTTACCACTGCTAACCAGTGCTAAGGTGCGTCTGCTCACTTCCATAAACATGGTACAATTAGTTTACCCCTAATTGACATATTTAATTTACTTATAAGTCCCTTGTAGAGTGATATACCATATACCAAGGGCCTGTAAAGTAAATGCTCCTAGTGGCCTGCAGCACTTATTTTACCACCTACTTAAGTAGCCCCTTAGAACATATCCAAGGCCTGTCATTGCAGTCTGAATGCAGTTTTAAACTACTCATGTACACATCCAATCACCCAGGCACTAGTCATGCACTCATCTAATCACCCAGGCACTACTTATGCACTCACCCAATCACCCAGACACTACCCATGCACTCCTATAATCAACCAGGCACTACTAACGCACTCATTCAAACACCCAGATAGTACTCATACATTCATCCAACCACCCAGACACTACTCATGTACCCATCCAATCCACCAGAGACTACTAATGCACTCATACAATCACCCAGGCACTACTCAGGCACTCATACAATCACACAGGCACTAGTTATGCACTCATGTAATCACCCAGACACTACTAACAAAGTCATACAATCACCTAGGCACTACTCATGCACTCAATCAATCACCCAGGCACTACTCTTGCACTCATCCAATCACCCAGGCACTACTTATGCATTCTAACAATCACTGAGGCACTACTGATGCACTCATGCAATCACACAAGTCCTACCCATCCACTCATCCAATTACCCAGACACTACCCATGCAAACATCCAATCACCCAGGCACTACTCATTCACTCATCACACATACATGCACCATTGCACAAATCACTCTCCCATACACACATTAATACGTCCAATCACTTTCACAATATATAATTTTTCTTTTTTTAACCAGAATAGTTGGTTCTGGAAGAACCCTTTTTTTGTAAAGACTTTTGGGCTTTATTTGTATATTCGCACTATTTGTATATTTTTTTGGTGGCTTTAACATTTTTAGAAGAAATATATGAACTTCAATCTTCTGAACATGGTGCTTTCCAACAGGTCTTCAGGACCTTGTGATGTAACCCGATGGGTGTGCACACACTAAGGTGCACCCTTCTCTGAGTTACTAGTAGGACATACCGTTACTTACAATATGTATGCCTTTCAGCTTTCTGTGAAAGGGGTACCGAACTGTAAATTAAATTCTTATATGCCCCATGGAAGCCGTGGGGGGGCGTAGGTTGTAGTCGCACATTTCATCAAACCATACTGCCCGCGTTTCTACCTTCGAAACATCCGCACGGAGACCCGAGGGTTACATCACAAGGTCCTGAAGAAAGCCTGGCAGTGACATTAATAGGCTGAAACATGTAGACCGTATTCTTTCTATATCACTTTCACATTTGGATGCATTAGGCCAATTTAACCTTTAGAGACATCTCACACTGTTTTGAAATGTTATCCTATTGCTCCATATTAAAGTTAAGGGAACAGTAAAGATAATTTTAACTTTCACTAACTCACTCACTATTCACCACGTTCACTACGTCATCCCGCTCCGCTGTAATTCAGGCGTTGTAGCACACCCGAGTGGCACTCGGCCATTCGGGTGGGACCCCAATGATGAAGCATGTCACCAACTAGTGGTGAGTGAGGGGTCTTTTAAAAGGAAAACTATTTTTCCTTTGTTTCTTTCTGTTTATGTGTGTCTCTCTACATCACACTTTTTTGTGCTGTGGGGCATACTCCCTCTATTGTTTATAGATATTGACTTTCACCAACACACAAAATTGTTTGGCACTTACCGCAATGTACTCCAGCATCTGCCAACTCAGGAAAGGTCTGTGGCTGTGGTGATGTCAGTAGAGCTGCAGAAGAGGTGCTTGGATGATCTAGGTCCCCACGTGCAACATGCTCTCTTTTCCCTCTAGCACTGATTTCTTTTGCCAGACGATTAGAATGCATTGTCTCCAGATGCTTCTTTATAGAGGATATCCCTCAACAGTATTTTCATTCCAATCATCTTGATAATACTTTTACACATAGAGAACAGGTCACCTTTCTATCATTTACCTTCTTCTCTCCTTCAGGAATGGAAAGAGAACCCACACAATGCTTTCTTTCCTTTTTTTCTGGGGTTTTTCCTGTTCTTCAACTTGTTCCACCTGCTCCTCATCCTGTACATCAGGAGATGCTATCTTCTTTTTGAGGAAGAGCTGTTCAAAACACCCAAAAAAAATAGAAAATAACTGGACACAATACAAAAAGGTGTCAAGATATACAGAAACACCCAAAAGAAGAAACAGACAGGTGTTGGATCCTCTTTCTAACAGAATTGAAAGCTTTTTAACCAATCAAAAGCTTTTTCTTGTCACATGCCATCACGATGGGGTTGCATCACCATCGTGTTCACGTTGCGCATCCGTCAAATGTGTTAAATTCGATTTAAAAGTATGAATTTCTATTAGTAAATTAATTTGTCATATATTTTATACCACGACGAAGTTGCGTCCCCTGCGCGGACTCGGAAATACGTGCCGGTACGGTTTGGGACAGTGTCACGGCTCCATAAAATAGCTAGAAACCATTTTTAAATTAACTTTAGCATGTCTTCATATTTGTTTCAGTATTCTAGTAGTAAATCACAACCTTAACATCTACATTGAAAAGCATTTTGACTGTATTCAACACTATTAAAAATATGCTAGGTGATTACCCTATTGTGGCAGGTGTGCGACGGAGCCTTGTACACGAAAACCTGTTATAAAACTTATAAAAATATTTTACACCTATACTAATAGTATTTTTTTAATTTCAGTAGTAAACCTCTTCTCTAAAAAGAAACATTAACTTTTTCTAAATATATATTTTACACTTGTAAACGTATAACCTGTTTGTGCACCTAACTCCATTTTTTAAACCAAAAAAGGTTAATCTAATTATAAGAAATATTATTTTTGCTGAAATCACAATAATATATGTTTTACACTGCTAATAGTTACCTCACAAAAACTACTCCTCACAAAACCAATTAAGAAAATGATGCCAAATGGCCAAACATGCATTTTCTCTTTTTAAAATTAACTTAAACATATAATAATATTTTCTGAAAACTTATTAAATATGGAACCCTGTGTAAAAGTTCTAAAAATCCAAAGGTTACAATTTAAATAAATTACTACCATATAATCACCTATCCCTACATATTCTTTTAAAAAACTAAATATAAAAATCAGTTTAAACTTTATAAGAAATATATACAAAATAATAAAACATCTCTAAAAAAGAAAGATTATAGCTATCTTTTAGTAATTAAATACTATTTTTAAATATTGATAAAATTGACTCTGAAAACTACTAGTGATACAGGCATTAAACTTACACAATAGCTTTTTAAAAACCTTTAAAATTCACTTAAAAACAGGTTACAGGGACGGTATACTTAGACTCAGATTTAACACGCACAAACCCAGTGAAATTCAGCAGTTATAGTTACCTGAGCTAACTATAACTTACACCCCAGGAATGCACTGCTTATGACCTTACATATTACATCACTCATGACATGATCAGTGATATCACTGTTGACATCACTGATGACATCTCAAATGATATCACTGATGACATCACTGATGACATCACCCACAGAACCACTCACACCCTCATACAACCTCTCATATGCCCCCTCATACACCCACACAACCACTCACATACCCAATTGCACACCGATACACCTGCTCACACACCCACTCACTCCTCCACAGAGCCACTCAGACACCCACACACTCACTCATGCATTCACTCACATAACCATCCACACATCCATACAGCCACTCATACAACCATTCACACACCCATACAGCCACTCATACAACTAGTCACTCACCCACACAGCCACTCAGACAGCCATACACTTACCTACACAGCTACTCACACATAGAATAATTCACCTATACAGTCACTCACATGCCCACTCACACACCCACACAACCACTTACATACCCATTAACACATCCATACAAACACTCCCATATCTACTCACTTACCCATGCAGTCATTCATGCAAACACTCCTTCTCCAATACAACCACTCACACCAACTCACTTAACCAAACAGTCACACACTCACTCATACAGCCATTCAGACACATAGCCACTCACCCACAGATTCACTCACACATCCATTCACTCACACAGCTACTTACTTGCCCACAAAACCACTCACACACCCATACAACCACTCAGATACCCACTCATACACCAATACAACCACTGATACAACTATTCACACACCTACAGACCTAGTCCACTCATTCACCCATACAATCTCTCATGCATGCACTCACACACCCATACAGCCACTCACACACCCACTCACACACTGATACAGTCACACATCCACTCAGATCACACATGATAGAGATTTTATGGAAAAAAAGTGTGAGAGTTGAAATACAACAACAGTCCATTTGGAAGGGAGAAAGGAAAACAAATGATGTTCTTAATACAGAAGGAGAAGGGAACTTGGAGTGGGGTGGGGCAACATAAATATAACATGTCAGGGAGCGTATGGGGAACCTGTCTATATACAAGGGGCAAAGTAAATAATTGTCCAAAAATAAAATTCTGTTCAACAGGTCAAGCGTTCTTCTGGTCTTCCTCAATTAGCACATTGTCCAGATCATCTGAGTCACAGACGGGCTCCTGGCTGGCCGGTGCAGGACCAGGAACCACACGGGTTGGGACACACGAGGAGTACGGGGTGAAACAGTGTGGCGCAATAGACAGGGGGAGACATTGAAGGTGGTGTGGGAGGGAAGTTGGGATAGGACAGAGAACATGGCTGCACTCAGGGAATTGACACTGGCAGTGAGGGTGGCCATAGCTCATGCATTTTCCTTTCGCATCATGCGCAGCTCTGTACACATCTGCAGCATGATGTGGGAGGCCATGTCTGGCTGACCCTCACATGTCCACATCAATTCCTCTGGTACAGCCACAGGAGTAACAACACAGGAAGGGGTTTGGGTGGAACATGAGGGGTGTGGTGCCTCTGGTTTGGAGCCGATGGTGGTGTCTACCTGGCAGCCATGATGAGGGGGACTGGTTGCAGGGGATGCAGCTGGAGGTCCCGATGAATGGGGGCCTCTAGAGTTAGGGAGGGGCTGATGGCAGGCCCAGGTTGTGTAGTAGCCTACCCCGGGGACACCTCACCAAAAGAAAGTAGTGAATGGTCTGGGAGAGAGAAGATCTCCCCCCGGCCAGAGGTGTCCAGTTCTCCCCCCTTCAATGTCCTCAGCCTCCACCCAGTCTGTAGCACCAGAGGTATCTTCCTGCTCAGTCCGGGTGTGCACAATCCCCCTGCCTCCTGATGTAGAAGGTCCTGCATCATCTTCTTCTTCCTCACTTGTGGATAGAAGTCATGGCTGCTGGCTCGCCAAGAATGTCCTGCTCCGAACCGTGTCCTGCTGTTGGTCCTTTTGGCCAGCTGAGCCCATTGAAATGTAAGACAAATCATGATGTAGTGGTTGTACACGTCAGAACAAGACACATACCTAGATGAGCTAAGGGCAGACTTTGTTCTCCTCTGATCACACTATACAGTTGTCAGTGATTAGGAGCTTAAATTACATGTATGTTCACTGTCATCTCCTGATTTAAGTCGGACATGGACATGAATTTTGGCGGCTTACACATCTGTCCTGACCAACCCTTAGCTTTAGCATTTTTTTGATCTGAGGGTCCTGTCACTGCTACATTTGCAGCTTCCCAAACCCAGTCTACAAAAGGAGATCAGAGAGAGTCCAGATGGTATTGGAATGGGCCCGTGATATGGAGTCTCTGTACTTTTACTTCCGGACAAATGTAATGTTATCTGCTGTGTAGCTTTGTATGAGACAACACAAATTCTGATTGAGGGTCACACATCCATAAAGGGTCTGGGCTATTAGGTTTGCTAAGTTGTGAGTCTAACCTTTTGATATTCCCTCACAGAAGCTGACAATCCAGTGCCACATATTGGCTTCGAAGACTGATCAGGTAGTGCTGTACACTGGTGAACAGTAGTGGCTACTTGTTACAGCTACCTGGACTTGAAAAATGTCATACAAGCCACTGAAGGTAAGACGCATGTCTGTGGACACACTTGGCGAAATTGGAAACACTTAAGAGTGAGGAAAGGATCTCAAAGTCTGTCTTGACTCCATGGCACATGATGATCTGTCTTAATCAGAACCCAAACTCACCGAATGCAATGCAAGTCACAGCATCCAATACCCATTGGCCGCTCATACACACACTGAACAGTGTCTGTACCATTCCTCATCCAATGCACACATCAGTTATGAGGCCCGTGGTTCACTGTTAGTGGTGCTGGCAGTGCAAGTTTCTGTACAAATGCACATGTGTGGCTCAATTCCCCAGTTGTCATAATAAAACTACCACTCCCAGAATGCACTCTGCCCTGTACAGTCAATGTGCTACAGTGAGCCTTTTGCTTCATGATGACTGCTGCATAGTCACAGAATAGGTAAATGGAGGCATGGGACACATGATGGTACAGCACTGACTTCACTCACATCATACTTTCAGACACATATTGCATATAATGCACTTACCAGGTCTCTGCTGCTCATGCTCCTCCAGCTGAGCATGGAGGGTGGGCCAAGCTGCATGCAGGACCCTCCTGTACAGTGACAAGTGGCAGGGACGATGCACATGGTGCTGGGAAGATTGGCCCAATAGCTCCTCAGCCTTGTGCTGGGCCGAGCGTTTTATGTCCTCTCAGCTCTTGGGGCATGCCCTGGCCTTCCTGGTGTATACGCCCACTGCACTGCAGCGCTCCGCAATGTTGGCCCATAGTGTGGCCCATGCTGCTTTACTCAGATGGTCCTCTGGCCCCCCATATAGCTGAGGATATTTGTTAAGCACACCCTCAGCTAAAATGTCTAATTCCCTTTCAGTGAAAGGGGGTTCTTTCTCCGCATAACCCTCAGCCATTTTGGGGGTAATTAGGTTGAACTAAGCAGCAGGATGGCAGAGGATCTGATCTGTGAGAGAGGATGACTCAGAATGAACACAAAATGGCTGTCAATAACTTCCTGTGATGTATTTCCTGTCTGCCACTTCCTGTATGTACTTCCTGTATGAAAGAATGTGTTCCGGTTCGTTTTTGGAGCTTAATTAATGAATAATTACTTGTTAAATACTATTAATTTTTTAATTATAAATTAATTATTTAAATTGAGTTATTAATTTTTGTTAGTTTAATTTTAGGTGGGGGTTGTGAGATTCATAGGGGTAAAGGGTGGGACGTTAATTAATTTTAATGAATTTATATTAAGGAGCTCATTACGATGTCGGTCGGAAAGCCTCCGACCGACAGTCGGAAGCTTTCCGACCACATCGGAGCCCTTCCGTCTGACTCGGTCGGCATACGGTCCATTCGCCGAAATACAATGTTTACGGTCGGAACGTAAACCGCCCAGTCATTCCGACTCAGTTCCGACCGTCTCTCGGAGTATTCCTTTCGGTCGGAACCGCACTGTAACCCCCTATGGATGGCGTTTCCGCAGCCGGGATTACGATGTTGGATTCCGACAGCCTTTCTGTGCCTGCCTTTCAGACACAGAACAGCTGTCGGATAGTGACTTTGGGGGCCCTCGTAGGGCCCCCTTGCCCCTGTGGCCTACGGTTGGTGGCCGAGAGGGTAAAATCCCTACACATCGTGTGACAGGCACCATGGGGTGCATGCGATAAGGTGAGGGGTTTTACTCCCCCCATTTCCCCATAGGAGCTTGTGCTACAGCCAGTTTACTGCCATAACGCAAGCTCCCATAGAGAACAATGGGAATCTGACCGAACAGTGTTCGGTCGCATTGTTGTCCAGCGGTCGGAACCGCCGACTTCAAGTCGGTTGGTCCTGAGTCCGAGACTGTGTCGGTCAGAGGCTTTCCAACCGACATTGTAATGAGCCCCTTCGTTTTTAATAAATATTTGTTTCCTTGATAATTAATTATGCTAATTGTGCAATTTTTTTGTTTGATTTTAAATGTGGGTTGTGGGTTTTGTAGGGGTATGGTTTGGGAAGTAAATTATATTTAGGTAAATAATAATAATTTTTTAAGTAATATTAATGATTAATTTGATCTTTTATTATGTGTAAATAATTTTCTGTGCAATTTATGAGTGTGTGTGTGTTTTGTGGGGTATACGGTGGATAGTAAGTTAATTAAAATTCATTAATGATTAAGATTTAATTAATTCTATTTGGTTTGTTAATATATATTTTTAATAAAAGTGTATATCATTTTTTGTTTTAGTTACATTTTAGGTGCAGGTTCTGAGTTTTGTGTGGTTATAGGGTGGGAAGTAACTATCAATCAATCAATCAGGGTTTTGTTAAAGCGCGACTACTCACCCGTAAGGGTCTCAAGGCGCTGGGGGGGGGGTGCAGGTTCCATCCATCAAGGAGGGGGTCTGTCGAAAAGCCAGGTTTTGAGGTTTCTTGCGAAGATAGGGAGCGATGTTGTCTGTCTGAGGTGGAGCGGAAGGGCGTTCCATGCTTTGGCCGTGAGGAATGAGAAGGAGCGGCCTCCCGATCTGGTCTTTCTGGTGCGGGGGACCACCGCGTAGGAGAGCTGGGCTGATCGTAGGGTCCTTTGGGGTGCGTGGAATTTGAGTCGGCTGTTCAGGTATGCTGGTCCGGTGCCGTGGAGGGCCTTGTGTGCGTGGGTGAGCATCTTGAAGGTGATTCTCGCCTCAACAGGGAGCCAGTGGAGTGTGCGCAGGTGCTGGGAGATCTGGCAGTGTTTTGGCAGGTTGAGGACCAGTCTTGCGGCGGCGTTCTGGATGTTCTGTAGCTTGCGGGTGAGGTTTTTGTTTATTCCAGCGTAGAGTGCGTTGCCGTAGTCGAGTCTGCTGGTGACCAGGGCGTGAGTGATGGTCTTTCGGTGTTCAAGGGGGATCCATTTGAAGGTCTTACAAAGGAGGCGGAGGGTGTGGAAGCAGGAAGACAAGACAGAGTTGATCTGGCGGTCCATTTTGAGCTCGGAGTCCAGGATGATTCCCAGGTTGCGTGCGTGGTCCGTGGGGGTTGGCGGGTTTCCGAGGGCGGGGGGCCACCAGGTGTCGCTCCAGGCATCGGGGTTTGGGCCCATGATGAGTACTTCTGTTTTGTTGGTGTTTAGTTGTAGGCAGCTGTTTTTCATCCATTTGGCAACGGCTTCCATGCCTTCTTGAAAGTTGCGTCTGGCGGTGTTGGGCTCGTTGGATAGGGAGAGGATGAGCTGGGTGTCGTCTGCGTATGACACGATGTTGAGTCCGTAGGTTCTGACGATGGGGGCGAGTGGAGCCATATAGACGTTGAAGAGCGTCGGGCTGAGGGAGGAGCCCTGGGGGACTCCGCAGGTGGTAGGTGTGGGGTCTGAGAGGAAAGGGGGGAGTCTGACCCGCTGCGTCCTGCCAGAGAGGAAGGAGCGGATCCAGTCGAGGGCCTTGTCCTGGATTCCTGCGTCATAGAGTCTGCGTATTAGGGTGCGGTGGGAGACTGTGCCGAACGCCGCTGATAGGTCGAGGAGGATGAGGGCTACTGTTTCTCCTTTGTCCAGTAGGGTGCGGATGTCGTCTGTTGCGGCGAGGAGGGCGGTTTCCGTACTGTGGTTTTTTCTGAAGCCGGATTGGGAGGAGTCGAGGATGTTGTGTTCTTCAATGAATGTGGCGAGTTGGCTGTTGATGGCTTTCTCGATGACTTTCGCTGGGAACGGGAGCAGGGAGATGGGTCTGTAGTTTTTGAGGTCGGTGGGGTCCGCTGAGGGTTTCTTTAGGAGGGGGTTGACCTCGGCGTGTTTCCAGTCGTCGGGGAACGAGGCGGTCGCCAGGGAGCGGTTGATGGTGTGGCGGAGCATGGGTGCGATGGTGTCGGCGGCTCTGTTGAAGATGTGGTGGGGGCAGGGGTCCATGGGGGCCCCTGAGTGGATTGACTTCATTGTCTTCAGTGTGTCTTCCGTGGTGAGGGCTGTCCAGTCGTCAATCGCTGGTTTCCGGGTGTCGGGGGTGGTTGGTGAGGGTTCAGTGTGTTGGTTGTCTTCGTCGAAGTTGTCGTAGATGCTCTTGATTTTGTGGTGGAAAAAGGTGCTGAGTTTGTCGCAGAGGTCTTGTGAGGGAGGGATGTCGGTAGACTCACTAGTGGGTTGGGCGAACTCCTTGATGATGCTGAAGAGTTCCTTGCTGTTGTGCGCGTGGGTGGAGATTCTGTCTTCAATCGCTTTTTTCCTCGTTTCTCTGATGAGTTGATGGTGGGCGTTGGTGGCGGCTCTGAAGTTGTCCTGGGCTTCTGTGGATTTGGTGTTCCTCCAGGCCTTTTCGAGGCGGCGGCATGTGCTTCTGGACTCTCGAAGTTCGGTGGTAAACCGTCTGGCTTTCTTGGCACGGGTATTGTTGTTTTTCTTGAGGGGGGCTATGGTGTTGGTGCTGTCCGTGATCCATCTATGCAGGGTTCGGGCTGCGGTGTTGGGGTCGTCGTTTTCCGCGATGGTTGGGGTGGAGTTGTTGAGTGAGGAGGTGAGCTGGTCGTCGGTGATTTTGGTCCAGTTTCTTCGTGGAAGCAGGTGCTGGTGTCTGTGGATGGTGGGTGTTCTGAAGGTGAAGTGGACGCAACGATGGTCGGTCCATGGGAGTTCGGTGGTGTGGCTGAAGGTGATGGAGTGTCCTGTAGTGAATAGGGGGTCGAGGGTGTGTCCTGCTGAGTGCGTGGGCTCGGTCACGATCTGGCGCAGTCCAATGTTGTGGAGGTTGTCCAGGAGGGATGTGGTGTTGGGGTCCAGTTGGTTGTCGAGGTGGAAGTTGAGGTCTCCCAGCAGGGTGTAGTTGGTGGATGCGATGGCCTGTGGGGAGATAATGTCCGTGATGGAGTTGGCGAAGGGTCCGCGGGGTCCAGGGGTCGGTAGATGAGGGTTCCTCGGAGGGTGGCGGTGGGGCTGGCCAGTATCTTGAAGTGAAGGTGTTCCATCAGTTCTGTGGGCTCGTCAGGGAGTGTGCTCAGGCGGAGGCTGGATTTGTGGATGATGGCGATTCCTCCTCCTGGGCGGGTGGGGCGGTCCTTCCTGGAGATCTTGTATCCTTGGGGGATGGCGATGGCGATGTCCGGTCCCGAGGTGGTGTTGGTCCAGGTTTCGGTGAAGAACGCTACGTCCGGGGTGGTGCTGTCGAGGAGGTCCCAGATTTCTGTGGCGTGTTTGTGGAGGGATCGGACATTGAGGAGGATGCATTGCAGGGTCTTCGGTTCGGTTGTGTTCTTGTGGGCGGGTTGTGCTGGATCCGTGTTCTTGGCGGTGCTGCAGGTGTGCCGGCAGCGGTGACAGCTGAAGGGTCCGTGGGAGTCGGCTGGTGATGGTAGCTTGCAGTTGTTGTTGCGGCCTGGGTTGAGTGCGTGGAGTGCTGCTGGGTCGTAGCGTTGGCGGGCGGAGGTCCAGGGTTCCTGGCGCTGGTCGCGGTTGGGTCGCGGACGGGCGCAGACGGGCTTGCCTTTGACGCGCCTTCGGCACGCCAGCGGTGCGCCCGTGGCCCGCGGCCGCAGTGGCCGCCATTAAGTAGGGGTCGGGGAGGGCTGGACAGCTGGGAGGCGGGAGCGGGGAGGGGAGCTGGATTGGCCGGTCGCGGTGGGGGGAGGGGCCGCGGGGGCAGCAGCGGCGGGGAAAGGTAAAGGGAGGAAATAAGGGATAAAGAAAAAAGGGAAAATAGGCAAAAATAAGGCACAAAAGAGCAGAGATGCAGAAAGGTGAAAGATAAAAGAGGGTAGAAAAACGAGTGAAAACAAGTGACAGGGCAGAGCGAGAGGAAGGGGAAATGAGCAGAAATAAGGCACAAAAGAGCAGAGATGCAGAAAAGTGCAGAAAGGTGAAAGATAAAAAAGGGTAGAAAAACGAGTGAAAGAGCAGAGTTAGAGGAAGGAGACAGAGGTCCACTGGACCACCAGGGATGAGGCGCAGGGAAACCTGCGGGTGGAGGAGGGCCTCGATCACCAACACTCGAGAGTGCAGGGGCAGGCCTCACTTAATGGTGGAGCTGCGAGGGTGGGAGAGCAATTTCACTGACAATGAGTCAGTGGTCTTGCTCGCCTGTCCCCGCAGTGGCCGCCATTAAGTAGGGGTCGGGGAGGGTTGGACAGCTGGGAGGCGGGAGCGGGGAGGGGAGCTCGATTGGCCGGTCGCGCTGGGGGGAGGGGCCGCGGGGGCAGCAGCGGCGGGGAAAGGTAAAGGGAGGAAATAAGGGATAAAGAAAAAAGGGAAAATAGGCAGAAATAAGGCACAAAAGAGCAGAGATGCAGAAAGGTGAAAGATAAAAGAGGGTAGAAAAATGAGTGAAAACAAGTGAAAGGGCAGAGCGAGAGGAAGGGAAAATGAGCAGAAATAAGGCACAAAAGAGCAGAGATGCAGAAAAGTGCAGAAAGGTGAAAGATAAAAAAAGGGTAGAAAAACGAGCGAAAGAGCAGAGTTAGAGGAAGGAGACAGAGGTCCACTGGACCACCAGGGATGAGGCACAGGGAAACCTGCGGGTGGAGGAGGGCCTCGATCACCAACACTCGAGAGTGCAGGGGCAGGCCTCACTTAATGGTGGAGCTGCGAGGGTGGGAGAGCAATTTCACTGACAATATTTTTTTGTTAATAATTACTTTCTAAATAAAAATGTTTATTTATATGACCTTTTTGTTTTTGTATTTTATTCATAATAATAACTGTACATATTTGTGATATGTATTTAACATTGTAATATGTTTTTATTTTTTTGAATTTTTAATCTTAAATATATTTGAATTTTGTATTCAACATATTTATATATATATTTGTTTAATAATTTCATTTTGTTCCAGATATTTTATTTGTTTTTAATGTTGCACTGACTGGAAATAGTAAATTGTACCCCTCCGCAATCCAACACTTTCCCTACTGTTGCACTGACTGGAGTGGGAATAGTACATTTTACCCCTCCGCAATCCAACACTTTCCCTACTGTTGCACTGATTTGAATTTGAATAGTACATTTTACCCAACTACAATCTAAAATTTTCCCTACTGTTGAACTGAGTAGAGTGTGAAAAGTTAATTTTATCTCTCCATAATTCAACACCTTCTCTACTGTTGTATTGAGTGTAGCGGGACTTGTAAATTTTACACCTCCTAAGTATGACACTTTGGGGCTTATATTTATTACGATGTCAGTCGGAAATCCTCCGCGGTATTATGATGAACTACAATACACTGCTTACCAACCGATGCAGTTCTTCAGACTCTGACAGAAAATTTTGAATGTTTTGGAAAGGTCCAATGGAGCAGATTGGAGTGCGGTCCAGCCCTCGAACTGCCCACCCTATTACTATGTATATTTTCGACACACCGTCTGTGTCTGTCCAACTACCTCATCAGAGCTGGTGGAAGGGGAGACGATATAAGGGCAAAAATCACCAGAACACGGTTCCGAATTTCCTGTGCTGTTATGTCGCCCATACCGCTTCTGTACCTACTCAATGACCAACAAAATCAGAACTGTCGCGGACGTCACCACCAGTAAGTGACACACCTACCCCTACACCAGTGGAGTTCAAACTTGTTAATGCTGCGCCCCCCCTGTAAAAAAAAAATCCTCAGGCACCCCTCAATTTTTCCGCAGTTATTCTGCTAAATTGGCAATGTTTAATTTGTCTGAACATATTTAAACATTGCTGTTAAGCTCTGTTACCCCTGTTATACTTAACTCCCAGTCAGGAAATAAATGACAAAAGTTGTCAGTGACGGCCCATTACAAGGTGGCTTACTGCCACTCATGCTCATAACACTTAAAACAAAACATGATGCTTCTCTTGGCCAGAGACTTAAGGCCCCCCCAGGGGGGCCCGCCCCCTCCAGTTTGAATGAGAGTATGTCAGCATCGGGTGTCCAAAGTGTGACGTGAAAAACCAGGTACAGATCCAACATAAAAGTAGAAATAAAAACGTGCATAGGCACATAGATATATGTACAGAAATATGTATGGTGAGCTCACCACTGCTCTATGTGCCACATGTTATGACAACATAACACAAATGCACACCTAAAAGTCAGTGCCACAGAAACCCATACACTGGCATACCACATCCTCCCTGAACCCAATACCCTCTTCACCATTGCTGGGAGCAAAGACTGAGGGGCCAGCTGATCTCCTAAACTTCGCCCTGAAGGAGGGTGTCACAGTGCAGTGTCATGTTCAGAAGTTAAACCTTGAGATGTACCGCATGGGGGGGCTTGAAGGTGCATTGGAGGAGCAAGCACTGACAAATGTATATCAGTCTTTGAATAGTTATTGGACTTGATAGTGCCTAGCATTACCATCATGGCAATTGTATGCATGAAAACTACCATCCAAATTCCACTGAGTGCAGCAACATCTTGAAAAAACAGAATGCAGACTTCGCAGCTGCATCACCTACCAGTGCCCCAGTACTATTAGCTGAGATATCTGTAACATTACAAGCACAATCTCCTACTGTCTTGATTGAGCCAACCGCAAATCCCTATGCATTGAAGTCACCTTTGTATCACCAAAGTGAATTGATCATAACAGCCTTTGCCAATGCCAAACACTCAGGCATCTTGGGTACAATGTAAGGTGTGCATTCACCTATCTAGATCCCGTCATATGCCTGAAGTATTTCCATATCACATGTGTAGCTATACTTGAAAAGCACATTCATGTGGCTCAGTTGGCTGAAAAAGGTGGCCACATAGACATAATACACATCCCTATGAGTCCCCACCCCAATTTCCTTATTAAAAGAAGCTGCTCCAACTCATGTTGTGACAAACAAGATAAAGCAGTCACAATACAAAGATCACTAGACTGATCCACTCTACCACAACCCAGAAGTCCTATCGCTTGTGACTGTGCTACTGTTCGCAAGTGACACATCATACCTGGTCATTTACACACACTTAACATCACTTGACACACAAACACTCCTTGACAACTCTTACCCACACTTAACAACAAGCATGACCCTTGGATAACACATACATCCCCTATCTTGCAGGTAACCATGGTCAAGTATAGTGCATTATATCTTTGAGTGGAAGATCAAATGTGGGGTCATGTGTGCACCAAGACAGAATATAAAGACACATCGGGGCATATGTACAAGCCCCTATCGCCACCACAACGTCACTTTTACCGACGTTGTGGTGGCGATAAAGGCTGCGCCTTATGTACAAGGCAGCTTTGAGCCACGTTAAGCCTTGTACATAAGGCCCCCTTTCACGCTATGGTTAGCGTGAAAGGGGTGGGCAGTGTGACAATCCCATCCTCGTCGCCAAAATAATGTTGTGCCCTGTACAAGAAGACACAGGTAGCCTTGTAGTATTTCCAAGTCTTCTTTATTGGTTCCATGTCCAGTTAACATCTTTCTTAGTCCAGCCAGCTCTGGTCAAGTACCAGCCCCACCAAGAGCAGCCTGCCTAGCTGCTCGGCCCATCTCTAACTGCCAACACTCATCCACTCAGGCACCCTGGCATTCCACGCATCACAGTCACACCAACATTCCGTAACCAACTCACACTCTGGCTGAGCAGCTAGGAGGACCTAGGCTGTTTAACATGTAAATACAATATACAGGATATAACACAGTCAGTGTTGGGGTGTGAGTTCCACCGCAGCACCCATTCATTTTGACTCTGCCCCCTATGTACAAGGGTGGCATACATAGGAGGCAGCGCCAAAATTAAGACCAGGTAAATCCTGGTCTTAAGTTGGCGAAACGAGGAGAAATGCATTATTTATCCTTGTTTTTGCTTTTTCCATGTGTGTTGCCTTGTGCAGCACACATGGAAAAAGCAAAATGCCATTGTTGGTTTATGTACAGGAAGGTGTTTCTTCCTGTACATAAACAAACCTTTAAAAAAATGCAATTTGTCACTTTCATATGTGCTGCATGAAGCAGCACACATGAATGTGACAAAATGGTATTTTAGGATTGTTTATGTGCAGGAAGGGATACCTTCCTACACATAAACAATCCTCCCCTGCACGCAGACACCCTTGCACTATGGTGCAAGGGTGCCTGCGTTGACGCTAGGTTGCTAAACTTAGTGCCATCCCTGGGGGAAATGCAAGACTGCACCACATTCTTGTAAATATGGTGCAGCCTTGCGTTTCATAAGTGGCGGAGCGCGGCATTAAGCCAAGGAGGCTAATGCCCCGCTCCGCCACTTCCTTGTACATATCCCCCATCATGTCAGCATGATGTGGCCTATGTTCAGTTTACTGATAATGTATATGCACAAACTCACATACTCTAACTGTGCGTTAATCCCAAAAGCTGATGTACATTTGTCCGCAATGTAGTGTAAAACTCAACAATCACACCATATCATAACTAGCTATTAACTCCTGTGACACCCATTCCTGTACCATAAGCTAGGTCCTCATGTAACTAACACATACATCAGTAGTGAATCAGTCAGTACAGAAACACTGTCCAACTTACTAAGCATTGTCATGGACCCACACACACCATCCACATTAAGAAGGCAACTAATGTGAATGGCATTACAACCATCCAAATTTCACTACTCAGGAGGATCCAGTGCATAGACACCTTGCATACAATGGCTCTCCAATTTAAGGGGAGTCCTGGAAGACAACAGGGCCAGGACACAGTCTGATTTGTACCCACCTCACACTCTCCATGTGGGCAGGACATTGAGAATCAGCCTCAACTTGGACTAATGGGGATTGGCACAAAGTGGCATCCACATGTGGCAAATTTGTCATTGAAAGTACTTAATGAGATCCACTGAAGGAACAACAATTGGCCCATATCTCTTAAGTCACATTTTGAAGTTTACACATTGCTCTGTGTACATGTGTGGCTAAAGTACTTATCTTTTATGTAGAGTCAAAATGCCTCTAAGTGATTTGACAAAAAGATTCACTTTGTACACATCAAATACATATGCAACATACATCTCATTGAGTTTTGTTCGTTGACACACTTGCACAATGTACTTAGAAATCTGCCTGAAATATGAATGCATACAATATCCAATGCAAGGTTTGGTCCTTCACCTCACACTCCTGCACAAACCTCATGCGGACATTGACACCCAGCCAATGTAGGAACAAAAATCCACACAACATCCCAATAGACTTACCTACTCTATGAACAATAATCTATTATTGTCATACTAACAGACCTGTACTCACACATCACAAATTACTCATAAATGACAGTTAACAGCAAGAGTTATGTTTTGACATAAGAATACCAAAGCCAAAACAAAAAAACTTTAGTCAGCCTCCATAGTGCAATAAAGAAATCAAAGGCCAATGGCCAGTCCAAATGTCCATGATGTGGGCCAGCAAATTGAGGCCCACCCAAACTTGCCTTCAGTCATACTGCTGAGGGATACCTCCCCAGAAGGGGCATCTAGGGGGCAGGCCAGGCACCAAAAGAAAATTACTAGGGTGGGCTGGGTTGGTCATTGGGAGAGCTGAGCTCAGGATTTGGGGGGTCGCTAGGTGAGTGGGAGGGTATGATTTAGGGAGGCTAGGTTTCAACATTTTTTGGGATCTTTTATCCCTGAAGGTAGTTTTCTTCCCCGTGGAGATACTGGGGTAGGATGGGGAAGATGATCTTCTGGGTTTAGGAGGGGGTGGGGTGATGGCAGGATGGGGAGCTTTCCTCTTCTGAGTTGCTTGCTGTTTAGTTTGGGTCTAAGTAGGGGGCTGGCTAGGTGTTTTGCGGGTGGATGTGGAAAGGTATGGCAAGGGCACAAGGGTATTCCTTTTAGGTTTGGGAGGGGGTTGGTCAGTTTGGGAAGGGAAGAGGTCAAGGGCAATGAGGTTGTTTTTGGGCCAATTGGGTACGAGGAGAGGCATGGGTAGGGGGTGTGGAGGTAGACGGATGTGAAAGATGTGGCATGTCTGTGTGTGTGGGTGTGGTATCTGTTGTGGCTGTATGTGATGGTGTCCTTTCTGCCTGTTTGTCTGTATGTGAGCCATGTGATGCAGTGGGTGTTGTGTCTGCCTGCATGTAGTGGATGTGGAAGGGAGGGTGTGTTGTGTCTGCTGAGTTCGTGTGTCTGTCTTTGGCCTTATGTCTTTGTGTTTGTGTGCTTCCTGTGGATGTTGATGTGGATGCGTAGTCAGGTTAGTGTGTGCTCAGGAATGGGAATAGGGACTGTAGACAGGGAAAAGGCAGGAGGGGGTTGGAAAGCTGGATTTGGGTTAAGGCTGCTGTGAGTGTGGAGGCTAGAGCCTGAATGAATCTCTGTAGGGAAGACATGTCGGAGTGAATGTCCTCCAGGAAAGATGCCATCTGGGTCTACTGAGTGGTATGCACATGGAGGACATTCGGCACTGCTGTTGACCCACAGAAATCTGCCTCCTGAGGTCAAGGGCCTCCACACTCAGGGCAGCAGGGGAGACAGAGGCAGTGGGTGAGGTGCTTGGCACAAAGGAGACTCTTCTCTTGTTTGGGGAGCGGCCACGGACAGGTGGCTGTGGAGCAGCTGTGAGGGTGGAGATAGTAGGGGGCTGGTGGACTCAAATGGAGGGGGCACAGGTCCAGGGAGATCCACCACCACCTGGGGGGCTCACTGGAACTAGGACTGGACTCTGGCGACGAGGATGATCCAGCTGTCACGTCGGTCTGCTCCTCTATGGCACTCCCATCACCCTCTGTGCCACTGGTCTCCTCTTGCTCACTGGCAGCATGAGAACCACTGTGTATAAAACAATTTTTTTTTTATTGCAGTTCTTCATTTTTATTAGAATGTGTATTGTTGTGGTTTTAATTAACTTAAACAATAAAAAAAAATTGACTTTGACTTGACACTGTGGCAGCTGCATCCCCAACATTCATGGCACTGTCTCCTTCGCTGCCCTGGTCTGATGCTGAAAAACTGATTTGAAAAATAATTAGTTGAGTTGTTGAGATGTTGATATGTACTTGGTAAATAGATGTAATAAAAACTCTACCCAGATTGGCCAACATTATAAATTGTACTTGGATGACAACATTTAGTTATATAGAGTCAATAGCACATTACTGAAAGCTACAAGACCTGTGCGCAATCTCACATAATGGTGCCAGGAACATACTTTGATGCAACTTCATGTTTATCCTTCTCAATATCTTAACCACATCTATGTACCAGCTGATGTTTTGTCTCTCCTTCCTGATGTCCTTGTAGTAAACCATACTTAACTCATGTGATCCAAGGGAGAATAGACTTTCTATTAAGAAATGGAATAACACTGCAGCCTTCACGTACAGCATATTGTGAGCTAACCATAATCCAGAGCTAGTGAAACAGCAGGTGCCCTGCTTCAGTTATAACACTAGCTGCAATCCATGAACATGCATGGTATTGTACGAAGTTCATCAAGCCATATACTCGTCCCCCTCCTTGCTGCTTTCTGGCTCTCAACTGCCCATCAAGGTTGGGATAGGCCACCGCCAGGATGCAACGCATTGGGGGGCCAGGGTACCAGCGTGCCCCTCTTGCCTAGAGGTGGCAGGTCCAGCTGGACATCAGCGATCTTCTTGGCCCAGCCTCTCAGGTCCTGCCACCTCTTTCAACAGTGGCCACTGTGCCGACATGTGACCCCCAGGGACCACACCTTCCAGGCGATGGTCCTCCACAGAAAAACCTGAATGACGTTGACACTTAGAGCACATGCAAAATGCACTTATCTAGGTACTTTGTCACATAGGTCATGAATAGCTAGCTTAACCAATATCTAAGTTAGCAGACTAAAATTTTCAACACTGCACCTGTTGTCAAACATGCAACATTTCCAAATTTAATAACACATTTTCATTTACGGTTTACACCACACCTGACCTTGCTCTAAATGACTATGCAACACCTCTCACTACACTGTGGATGGGAAAACAACACAGGTGGTATGAAATCTCATTACTGCTATCCTCAGCACACCTAAGTCTTCTGCGGAAGGGAACAGTTCATTTTGGCCCTCGACATACACCTAACTAGTATGGTTATTCACCAATGATTACACTGTGTCAATAAAACATTGTTCAACATGATCTATACATGGTCTAGATGAACAGTATTGCCCATACACCTGGTTACCTTCCTACATCTGACATGACCGTTGTTGAGCACTGTGATTTGCTATGTATGGGCTTGTGACATAACTGACTTAACGCTGATATTGCATAATGTGTGTGGAATTGTTGTTGTGACTGTATACATTAACAACTTCATCACATATGTAAATGACATTCAGATTCACCATTAGAATTTGATTAGCTATGACTCCACAAGCAAATGTATTTTGAAATATGACAGAAAACAATTCATCATTATGTCAAACTGATATGTACATGCCTAACTAATAAACCATATGAATTTTGTGCTGAATGATGAGATGTTCACATGAGAACAGCAATATAAAGTCCAGAACAGTACTGACACATATATAGCAGTGAACTTGTCCATTACATTTACAAACACACTTTTAACCAATTGGCAACAGATGTCGTTGTGTGTCTCATTGAAAAAATGTGCCCTATGTGCATGCTTAGCTGACATTTAAAAAAAAATTCCTGTCAGAATTGTTCTCACCTGGTCCTCTGGTGTGCCATACAGCTGCTTGTACAGGGGAAGGACTGTGTCTACCAGCATTTTCAGCTCCTCTGGTGTGAAGGCAGGGACCCTGCTCCCTGTACAGTGAGACATTGTAGCTCCCAGAGGATGACAACAGCAGCAGAGAGATGGAGAGGTCTGTAAAAGTGCAGTTTGTGAAGGCAAGTGATCTGTATTGCAAAACGCAAGACATATCTAGGCCGCATAGGCGGTCTTCTGTGCGGGCGGTCAAAGGGATAGTTCCGCATTGGTCGCATTTACCGAAGTCATCCAATGGCTTCAATTGCTGCCTGACACTCCGCCTACTGCGCGGTTCAAAATAGCTGGCGGTCTGCAAATAAGAGTGTTACATTAGTAATGGAAGATTACAGCGTCGGTCTTCAATGTAGGCGGACACAATCAGCGAGCCGCAACTGTCACCTTCATAAGTTACAGCCTATGGTTTTGAACCGCCTACCGTGACTTTTGATGGATGTTTCGGTTGGTGAAAATAAGCTTGCCAATGTTGTTGTTTTGTACTACACCATGCCTGGATGCACTATTTTGTGTGTTGAAGGACCATCCAAATCAAACGTCCGCACTCACATGATGTAGTCACCTTGAGAGGACCCTGAAACACTTGTTGGCATGCTAACCCAACATGAAAGAATATAGTACAGTTTCTGATTTTCCACTTTCTCTCAGGCAGCATGCTGACCATGTCCATTAACAGGTGTAAATACACCATATAACAGTGTTGGAAGCCACTGTCACCCAGTGTGTGATCTGTGTGATGTCCAGGTGGAACGCGGGTGTGTGTCTCATGATGTACAGAATCCTACATTCCTAGAAGGCCAATACACTAAAAATTCAAGCACCCTACTGAGGCTTTGCAAATAAATGGGACATTGTAAGTGGTCATTGTGTACTGTACTTAAGTGTACATCTGCATATTAAGAAAGATGTACATTGTCAATGGGTTGTGTATGTCATTGTATGTGCAATGCAGACATGACAACATGACAGTGTCCACCATGTAACATTTGTCTGCATGAAGTGCAGAGTGAAACTCAAGATGTATGTGGTGCACATGATGTGATACATAACTTGATACTACTGTGTTTACAACAAAACTTGCTCAGTCATTAAAAATACCTAAGTCATGTGTTCTTGGCTTGTGGGATTTGGACTATGTCCAGCTTGATTTTGCCTCAAAAAACCTGTCACTAGTGATATGAGTCTAGTGTACTTACATTCCAGTGTAACTATACATTTGAGACATCTTCAGAAATTACATGTATGCTGTGGTATGTTTAGAATCTTCTTGTTCTGTGAAATCTGGTTTGTACTGCCATGGACTGTCATGTGTGGTTACTTGGTCTTTGGTGTTTGTCTAAGTACATGTTGCTGGGGACATTGTGATCTACCACCTACTGTGTATGCACTCCACACATAGGTATTGCGGACAAGCCGGAAGACAGCCTGCTGTCTACAAGCCCTTTCCTGACCTACAAACCATGGAAGAGAAAGACGTGATCAGAAAGAACTGTCTCACTAAGGAGACAATAAATGATATTTGCCAGCAGTTGGCACCTTCACTGCGTCCACATCACAACTATCCTCAGCCCAGGCAAGCACTTTGAGGAGAGATGTAACAAGCTAGCTGCATTTTTCAAAAATAAAGTAGTTAACATCTACAACTCACTGCAAGGGAACTCTCTGGGCGGACCTGAATAATGGCAGGGTAACCCCCTCAGGTCAGACCAGTATCAAGGAGCAGACCACATGGGTCTGGCAGCAGCGCCGGTTTTAGATCACTTCTCTGCCTTGAACAAAGAAAATACCGGGCTCCTCTTACGCAACATTACATCTGGCTCTCCCCAAGACCCAGCACCCCCCATATCCTACTCCAGCACGGGGACTCCATTCTCTCCACTGCAGAAGAGCTTCTCTCATTATCTAGGATAGTACCTAAGATGTGGAAACACGCAGTTGTGAGGCTCCTGCTGAAGAAGCCCCACTTAGATCCAGCTATACTGGGGAACTTTTGCCCAATCTCGTTGCTACGATCGTGGGAAAGTTAGTGGAGAACTATGTCAATTACACCCTCCTATTTGGAGAAGGATAACATCCTACACAAGACTCAGATGGGCTTTCGGCCACAACACAGTACAGAATCAGCCCTTCTAGTGGTCACCGAGGAGCTTAAAGGGATACTAGATCCTGGGGGCTCTGCCGCAATTCTGCTCCTAGATTTAAGCGCAGCTTTTGATACCATGGACCACCTCACCCTGATACATAGGCTGAGGGAAGTCGGTATCCAGGACAAAGCCCTTCAATGGCTTACTTTCTTTATGAGTGATAGATCATTTCAGATAATGGAATCTACCTGCCTATCAGATACGCTGCTGGTTCCATGCGGGGTCCCATAGGGCTCGTCTCCCAGCCCCACACTGTTTAACATATACATGCACCCATTAACGAAAATTGTCCAGGAATTTGGGCTGTCGATCGTGTTGTATGCAGACGATACACAACTGGTGGTATCGGTGGCTGAGAGGCCAAACTCAAACCACCTCCAACTGGTACCCTGCATGGAAAAAGTAGCCAACTGGATGGCCAGGTGTTGCCTAAAGCTAAACGGCGATAAAACGGAGTTGATGATCCTGGTAAACTGCCCCGGGCCCAGGGCAAGGATTAGCTGGCCAGAAGACTCAGGAACACCTCCCGTCCCCAAACCATCAATAAAGAATCTGGGCATGTGGTTGGATCATAACCTCTCAATAGAAACTCAAGTAAAATAATTAGCAGCAACCTGCTTTAGTATACTCTGAATAATCCGTAAGATCATAGGACTTATCCCAGAACATGCATGGAGAACCTTGTTCCAGGCCCTGGTGGTCTCACGTCTTGACTATGGCAACTCCCTGTACCTGGGATCCTCAAAACATGTTATTAACAGACTGCAGGTTGCACAGAATGCGGCGGCTAGGCTACTTTTTTGAAAAACACCTAGACAGGAGTCACTGAAAGCTTCCCTTAAACCTCTTCACTGGCTGCCCATCCAATCTAGGATCAAAATTAAATCCCTCTGCCTGGCTCATAAAGCTATGAATGGCAGGGGTCCAGCCATGCTTAGGGCACTTATCTCTCCATACCTGCCAAAGAGGTCCCTCGGGTCATCTTCTGACTGCCTCATGAAGCAGTTGAGGATCAAGAGGTCCAGATGGGGAGGAAGATCTTTTTCATTCCTGGTCCCGAAGTTGTGGAACTCCATGACCAGGGAACTGAGGCTGCTGGAAGATGAACTCCGTTTCAGGAAAAAACTTAAGACTTGGCTGTTTCCATGATGATTCTCTCAGGCTCCATCACTAAAAGCTCTCTCTTCTTAGCGCTGGGAAGCCTTTGGGCAGCCATGCACTTTATAAATCCACCAAACAGAAACAGAAACTATCCAACATCACTGACACCCAAAGTTAAAGTGATGGCAGTACTGCATTTTTTGGCCGCAGGTTCATTCCAGTACACAGTGGCAACATCTGGTGGAATGTCCCAGCCTTTGTTTAGCAATGTACTTCTGGATGTATGGCAAGCATTAGCCAGACACATGGACAGCTACATAAAGTTTTCCAAACTAGGGGAATTGGCCAATATCAAAGCTGATTTTTATGGGTTTGGGTGAATCCCACATGTCATTGGAATAATCAATTTGGGACACATCTTGCTTTGATTCCACCACTGGCCAATGAGGAAGTATATAGAAACAGGAAGCACTTTCACTCAATCAATGTACAAGTGGTGTGTTTGACAGATATGTGCATTTCCCACGTCTGTGCCAGATTTCCCTAATCAGCCCATGACTCACACATTCTACAGCACAGTGTTATACCCAGTTTGATGACTCGACTACTTTCAGATATAGCCTGGCTTGTTGGTAAGGAAGCATTTTAATGAAGTTTGTTGTGAGTGGTTTTGTTTGTCTATTTAGTAAATGTTTGCTTGAACATTGAAGCCATGTCTATCTTCCATTTAGGAGGCGCAGGATACCCCAGCCAGCCATGGTTACTAACAACATTGCGGAATCCAGTCACCCCAGCAGAAGTCCACTTCAATGAGGCCAATGGGAGGACAAGCAGATAGTGGAGCGGGCTTTTGGCCTCCTAAAGGTAAGATTCTGCTGTCTTGATAAAATTTCAGGAGCCCTACAATATTCACCTGGAAAGGTGTGCCAGATCATCGTTTCCTGCTGCATGCTCCACAACCTGGCAATAAAGAAAAATATCCCTCTAATTGAAGATGAAGGAGACCAGCAGGTGCCACCGGCTGAGGATCCGGGACTGAGCGATGAAGACAGTGGTGAGTAGAAAGGAGTTGACTTGCGCCAACAGTTTATTAACAACTTTTTTTCATGACTGTAAGTATGCACTAAGATGTATTTATAATTCTACAGTGCTTGTTGCTGTGTAGCTGTGTGGATAAGTGTGCTAATGTTTGTGCAGGACAGGTTTTGGATATGGTTATAGTTACATGCACACTGTGTGATTCATGCCTAACTAGTGTTAACAATAACATTGTTCTGGTTGAAGTTTCTGTTTGCTCTTACTTTTGAGACATATGTCCTTGCTAATCTTATTTCATTTTGTTGTTTCAGTTTACTTGGCCATGTCATCAACTGAGGGGAGTTTCTGATTTGTCCCATCACCAGGCATATGATGCTGTGTCTGAGTACAACCTGGATTTGGAAGGGGTCCTGGGAATGCCTGGCACAGACATTAATCATACATATCTGTTATGACACCTGCTTGCTATAGTAGGAATGGAAGTTGCTACAACGCCAATGGACTTTCATCCCATCCAGTGTACTTTGTTTTGCAATATGTGTACCATCATGTGCTCAAATAAAATGTGGTTGTGGGGATAGACAATGGCAATTTCCATTCATATCACCTAGATAATTAATGTGTGAAAACTTGATGTAGCTGTAGATCTGTGTCCTTATTGTATGTCACACTGATCCAGTGGTGTACTAACAACAGATACTCCACTACCATATACTCACCTGGGCCCATATAACCTTTTTCACTAATACCAAGTAGACCGCTGGAGCTTGTAGTTTATAGATTTCATGTTTCAGGAATAGTTATATTTCTGTTCTAACTAAACCTTTCACTGATCAAAAAGTTCTTTCCTCTGGTCGATGGACCATTAGTTGGAACTAATTGATGGTGATAATTAACCTAACTTATTTAACATTTTAATTAAAGTAAATAATCGCAGACTCGGGAAGTTTTAAAATCTTTATCTAAATTAATGGAATGTGAACCATCTCAAAGTTTCAGTACAAACACCCTCATTCGCAAGAGTGTCAATTCAATCAATACTCAATAAGTAATAATAATTCAGATTCACACAATAACTATGCTCAGAAAGGAGAGGACAGAGAGAGAAGAACATCTATCAATAAGATGAATTTATAGTTACCAAGAATGGTGTGAAGACCAACCCCCTGGCCAAAGGGTTGGTAAGGGTCCCCCGGGATAGATCAGTAGACAAAGACTTCAGGACAGGAATCAGGACAGGATACTTCACCTCTCTAAATACCGACTATTGCATCGCACCCCTCTCTGACACTCTCTTCCTCCTCGTGGTTCTTCCGCGATCTTCTTTCTAACCCAATTAAGTTAAAATAGATGGTTCTGCATTCGATTTTCTTCATCAGCGTCTCACAGCTTCAGCACCACCCCCAGCACCGACAGCATCCCGAGCTCTCGACTTTCAGCATCGACGCTTCTCCCCGTGTCTGCTCCCGTGACTGCTAAACTAACTAACTAAAACTACCTCAGTTATACCTTTCCATAACCATGTACCACCCATTAATGTTTCAATTTCATAAAATACTAACTCTGATTGGACAGGCGAGGGGGATGATCGTCACACCATGCTTACAACTCACTTATTTTCATTGAACCATTGTCTTTTAAACCCATCCCCTCAAACTTTATTTAATCATTTCCTTTCCCATACATCTCCAAACTTTATTAATACAAAATGTTTCAACTTCATGAATAAGTCTTCTTCATATGAACTCTTCACCCTCATGTTCCCAGGACACATCTTCTCTGGCCTTGGACGCATGACAAATCCTTACTCATCCTTCCTTATTCTTTCTCATCTGCGCATGTGCTGGGTCAAGTCAGTCAGCTCAATTCAGACAAGTGTGAAAGGCCCAAATGCGCACTAATAATAAAGTCAAAAGAAGAAATGTTATTCTCAAAAATAAATGGTTTCACTGTATACCACCAACCTCTACTCTAACCCACTTTAATTATTATTACCCTTTTCTGCATTTGCGTTAGTATAAAACTTATTTTCTATTCAGCCAAGCAGGTGCCATGCATGTGAACTTTCAAGCGGCCATTTTAATATCTTTTGCGCAGGGGCAAGATTTTCCCTCCAAGCATTAGTACGTCATACTACGTAGATGCAGTAGACACATGCGCAGTAAAGATCCCTTGTTAGAGTGCGTTTTAGTCCTTCGTTCATGTTGTTATGGTTAGTAAACACATATGCAAGCTTCACTGTCCCGCGTGTTTTTTCTAAAATGCAAATTATTAATTACAAACACATAGTTAGTAATTCGTTAATAAGTTAAAACGAGAGGATTGCTTCCGAGCAAGTCTCATTTACGAGTCCTTGCTCCATCAACGTGACAAGTGCCACACCACTGACATATGCCTGTAACCTACCTAAAGATGCAGCATAACATGTAAAGGGATCTGTTTGCACTGGCCAATAGTGCAGTCTTGTTGTCTTTTCTTTTGTCAACTGATTGTGTATGACATTTATGATGTTTGTGATCTGGTACCAGGTGTTGCAGAAAAACTAAAATTTGTGTATCACATTTAAGTTTACATTGTCTGAGGTAGCTTCTCCTAAATTGTTGTTTTGTTGATTGAACATGACAAAATAGGTTAGTGGCATAGATGTTTTAGTGTGGTGTCAACTTGTGATGATTGTTCATACAATTGACAATCTGTGAATAGTTACCAAGGACTAAAGTTTGTATGATACACTGAATCTGTATAACTATCTTCTGGTGCCACGTTTGATTGACTTTGTGGCTCTTAAGTTACAATTTACATGTACTTGTTGTCCTAGGTTGATTACTCTTTCATTATAGTGATCACACCGTAATTACAACAATTTGAGATAGATGTCAAAGGCACAACATGAGCTGGTATTGATGTGCAAAGTGTTTTTATTTTTAAAAAAACATGGTGAATAGGTGATGACACATGATATGGATCAGTTTAAAAAGAACAATTGTGAAGTTGACAGTGTTGTTGGTTGAATTCCAACAAATCATAGCCACAGTTATCAGAGTCCAAAGTCCAACAGTGTACTTCCATCTGATGTGGAACATTTGATATGAATAGTCAACAAAGTGATTGGTTAGCGCTCCATTTTTTACTGGCTGGGAGTTGTGCATTGCCATGTGATCCTCCCTTATCTTTCTTTGGACAACCCACCCCACATTGGGGGGGGGGTTGAACAACAACTGTAGGCACCTGGGGTACTGAAGATTCTACAGCAGGATCAGTGTCCCTCCCTGTGCCTTGCGCAGATGTTGAGGGCACAGATGTCGAGACACCACACAGGGAGGGGTACTTGTGGGTGAAAATACCTGGCGGAGGGTGGTACAGATCTCCCTCTGCACCCCTATTACCTCATCCATTTGGTCATTGAAACGCCCAAGTCCTCGGTCGTGGGGCGCCTGCAGTTGTTCAGTGTTCCGGAGGTGTTGAGAAACCTGGCCCATTGCTCCCTGGTACCCCTCATAGGGACCCAGTGCCAAGGAGAGGTTGACCTGGGCATCCGTGGCACCAGTTGTTTGCCGACGTGGATCCACACGTCCCCTCCCACCACACCTACTCCCACATGCTGGCACTGTTTGTGACTGCGCAGTCAAACATGATCCTTCTTCTTCATTTACTGGGTTTGTGTTCGTCAACTACAGAGTGGACTGTGTTGCTGTGCTGATGTTGTTGCCCGTGGTTGATAGTGTGTCTGTTGTGGTAGGGGTTAGCTGTGTGTTGGTAGCTGAGGTAGGAGCTGTTGCAGTAGATCCTGATGGACATGCTGGTACCGTCTGCTGAGCCAAACCTGATGGGCCAGGTTCCTCCTCCTCATCCAAAGGTACAGGAGAGTCTTCTTTGCGCCTGGCTGGTTTCTTCAATCTGCATGGATGTATTCCCAGATCGCCCTGTTGGTACAGATATGACACATTCAGTTATGTGATTATACATGGTACCTCAACTGGTACACATTAAGTAAATGTCTGGATCCCAAAACAGTTTTAGATGGATGATTTGACACCTATCCCCATGATGTTAGCCCTTATTTGGCATAAACAATGCAACTTCCTCATGATGTGGATTATGGTCTTGCTCCACCTCGGTGCTGATATGGTCCTGTTCTCAAATGTAATTGTAACATCTCTACTGACATTGACTTGTGCCTGACACTCTGTAGATGACACTTGAGGATTAGTGAGCTCCACAGATAAATAATTGGCATGACATACATACTCATTAATTAGAAATGTTAGTTGTTGTTATTCATGTGTGCTGTGCATGGCCTATTTATCACCAGGCACATTTAAGTATTAGCCTAACCCAGAACAGTTTGTGTATTTTCCAGTAAACTATAGTCATGGTGTGAGTGATGTGCTCATTCTTTTCTACTCAAGAGTCTGGGGTACCTCAGCCTAATTAGGCATACGTGTATGTGCATAGCATTGTGTATACAAAGCTCAATGATTTTTACCTTACACTCCATAGTAAGATGTGAGGTCAATGGTTTTGGAGGTACATTACAGGTGTTTTTGTGAGCTTGTGTTAAAAGGCCTGCTGGGATTTGTGGTCAGTTCCATGAGTCCTCCTCCCACCCAGCACAACCAGCCCACTTGAGCCTAATTCTTCCAGCCAGTGAGGGAGAGTAAAGTAGAGAGATGGCCAACCCAGGTGCCTGTAATTTGGAGTACAAGGCCTGATGGGATTTGTGGTCAGTGCAGTGAGTCCCCTCCCACCCAGCACAGCCTGCCCACCTGGGCCTATTGCTTCCTGCCAGCAAGGAAGAGTGAAGTAGAGAGATGGCTGACCCAGGTACCTGTAGTTTGGAGTAAAAGGCCTGATGGGATGTGTGGTCAGTGAAGTGAGTCCTCCTCCTACCCAGAACACACAGCCCATCTGGGCCTATCGCTTCCTGCTAGTGAGGGAGAGTGAAGTAGAGAGATCTCTGACCCAGGTGCCTGTAGTTTGGAGTACAAGGCCTGATGGGATTTGTGGTCAGAGCAGTGAGTCCTTCTCTCACCCAGCACAGCCAGCTTACCTGGTCCTATTGCTTCCTGCCAGTGAGGGGAAGTTGCAAGGAGAGATGGCTGACATAGGAGGCTGTTGTTCTTAGGTTGCGTGTGAAAAGTTGCAAGGAGAGATGGCTGACATAGGAGGCTGTTGTTCTTAGGTTGCGTGTGAATGGCTGATGATAGGTGTAGTCCTTTCCTTTTGGGAGATCTAATTACTTGATGAAGTGGTTGACATTTCATACCTGGTAACTACATACGCTAGTTAAGGGCCATTTTTTGGAATGTAAACAGATGTTGTTGGTGCCATGATGAGTTAATGGGTATACACTGACAGCCTACATCTAGACATTTGTCAATGTGATTGTTTGTGTATTTTGTGCTGTTCAGTGCAGTTATACTGGTTGTCAGCATTAGTTACACATCTACAATAATTTAGCTACTGCTTCATTTAAAAAAACATAATTCCAAAACTTGGACTATTGCAGTTATGTGCGCTAAGGTGTCATGGATGACATGTAACTGATGTTTGGTGGTCACGTACAAGACTCCATTCCTTCAGATATTCCAAACAAGCCTCCAGCGGCAGGATGACATACACCTTCTCCTCCCAGGCAGTAAAGGGTATGGGTGACACAGGGAGGCCACCTTCAGTCTGTTGTGCAACTCAGTGGTTTCTGTTGTCTATGATCTTTACCCTCCTCCTGACATCAGACCACCTCTTCCTGATGTACTCCATGGTACGCAGGGTGCTGGCTACTGAGTTCATCTCGTTGACTATCCTGTCCAACATCTGTTTTTTCTGGGTGATGGATGTTTGTTTGACTTGGATTCCAAATATCTGTGGCTCAACTCTGAGGATTTTATTCACAAGCACTGTCAACTCCTCATCTGAAAAACATGGCTGCCTTGTTTTGGTCATTGTGAATTAGTGTGTGAGTGTGTGAAGGGCTGGTTGCACTGTAACTGGTAACAGCAATGTGCTCCATCAGACTCTGCAGGATTGTGATAGCAAAGGATCATGGTCTGGTAAGGTTTTTATTTATAGGTGGATTGCTAGGTGTGTCTACTCTTTGAAACACCATCAGCTGTGTAGTTTTGTGAACGCATACTATGATTGGTGTTCTGTTAGTAAGCGTGAGGTTCTCTTGCCATGTGGCATACAGGCTGCCATGGAACCGCAACTGCATCGGATGCATCATAATCGGCTCGGCAGTACAACCGATGTATTTGCGGATTCAAAATCTCTATGGACCTGCCTTTCCGACCGACGCAGTTGTGTCGCACCCGTTTCCAATCGACGTGTCTGTATCAGAGTCGTCTCTGACCGACGCGGCTGGAAATTTGACTGGTATACATCATAATACGGTGATCAGAGACATTCCGGATTAGTCAGTGGGTATCTCACCGCGTCCACGTCGGTCAGGCGGTCATTCCGACCGACATCATAATCAAACCCAAAATCTACTCTTGTATAATTTTTAGTTGGAATAGTATATGTAGGAATTAAAAGATGTGTAGTTTACTTTATATTGTTTACATTTATATTAATATGGTTTTGGTTATTTACAATTATAATATTTATAATTAATAATGTTTTTAATATTTTATTTATCTTTAGTAAATTTAATTTTTTTAATTTAGTTTCATTATTTAATTGCATTTAATGATTAGCTTTTTTTTAAAAAAAACTATCTTATTGGATATATGTATTTATATTTATTTTTTCTATAATTTCATTTGAAAATATTTTAAACTATGATATAAATTAATAATATTAATTTAATAATATTAGTAGCAAATATCTTTATTCGATTTTACATTAAAACCATAAAAGCACATCATGTACAGTTCATTAAAAAATAGAAAGGAAAAAGGAAGAATTAATTAAGGAAGACGAGACAGACTCTCTTCGGGATCTTGATTGAGTTACTACAATACATGTGGTGTCTAGCACCTCGATCCTAGGCATAAATCATAGAAAAACATCCCCAAACAACTATGATTAGTGTAACCATTAACCATATTGTATCATTCCTATAACAACCATCCATATGTTAAAATTTGATAAAGTGCATAGTGCTAAAACCATTTAACATCCAAAATTAAAATTATGCTGAGGTTAAAATATTTACACGTGTCAAAATTTTTCTTTGTGGTATATTGCAATGGCATTTTAACCTAAACATGCCATACATCTGTGGGCATTTTATATTACACCTCAACATATTTAATCAAGTTGATAACAATAACAATAACATTGGCATGATATAGGTTCCATCAATTGTAATACCATATGAGATGCCTTCTACATACTATCTATGTCTTCCATTCACTATGGTCCTTTCAGCCTGGCCTAATTGTTTTTGTTCATAATTTTAACTATCCTGCTTCTTATAACCCATGCGTGGAGCAAGTATCTAGAAAGGGCAAAGACCAAATATTCTGAGGTATCACTTTTCAGGATTCTGGTAATCTCACTTAAGCGGTTTGCTGCTAAAATCCAGCAAATCGGGATTAGCCATGTTCTTCTTGTCTCCTGATACATGGGACAGAAGAATAAAGAGTGTGTTTCTGACTCAGGTACTAGTTCACACACTGGGCAGCAAGGCGAAATATCAACCCCATTCCAGTTGCTGACAAAACTATTAATTGGAAGGATACCGTACCTAAAGTTTAGGTATAATGTTTTGGCAAGGGACGGCTCTATTCAATTTAAGAATTCCTCTTGATGCATGCTGTCTTTAATATTGAGGAACCTACATGTCAGTTCCCCTGCGGTACTCTGATTGAGCCAGCTATCCATAATATAATTCCAATAATTCTTTTTGAGGTGTATTACCGAACTTTTTTGAATTTTGCCGGGGTTTGCCAAAGGTCAGACATGCCAAGTTTGTTGAGCCATATCTTGATATGGTTAAACCACTCAATACTCCCTTTAGTGTCTAATAGTAGGATGTCTTGAATTGACTCTTTCAATGGTAATGGTGAATCATTCACCCATATACGCATCCAGTAGACTAATGGTTGAAGAACAATTGCATGAGCAACCCTCTTTATTCCTAGATCTAAGCGCATGGGTGTGAGTGGTGCGTTTCGGGGAAGTTCCATTACCAATCTAATTAAGTTGTTTTCAACCTTCTCAATGGCTGCTACATTTACGTGCCCCCATAGCTCTGTGCCATACAGCACTGCCCCTAGTCCCTTTGCCTGATACACTTGGGTGGCTGGGATCAATGGTCTGTAGCTTGACTTCTTTAACTTTTTGCATAGGGCCGATCCCACTTGTTGTAGTGAGAATTGGCTTTTTTGTACTTGGGGAGACCATGATAGTGTATTAATAAACCTCACCCCTAAATAGTCAAATTGTTTGACTTCCTCCAATTTAGCTGAGCTTAATTTTATGCTTCGGTTAAAAGACTTAGGTCGATTAAAGACCATACATTTTGTTTTTAAGTGATTGATTTCCAGACCTTGTTCTTCACAGCCCCTTCCAAATTGGTCCACTAAATTTTGGAGCCCCATCAGTGACCTTGAAATAAGTAGGGTGTCATCTGCAGTAGAGCAGGCACCTCACACCCTGCTAGCTTTGGGGGATCACCCCTACAAAAATGTTATTAAATTAGATATATGCACAAAAAATATATATATATATATATATATATCTATACATATATCTATCTATATAAATATATATATATATCAAGATAACAGTGGTTACCGAAACGCGTCATGTCTGCTGGATTAACGCTGCAATAAACTTATATTCGTACCTCAAACTGGAGTTCGTGCCCGTTCTTGGCAGGTGGTGCCGATGGATGCATGAGAAGGGCGCTGCAAACTACTTTGGATATATATATATTATCTACTGGCGGTCGCCAGTAGATAGTTATAGTTAGGACCTATTTTCCATAGGAAATCCACAACATTCTATTTTAAATAACTTTGGCACCGGTTGACGAATCTTTGCGAAAGTTTCCAACTTGTTGGGGCGCTCCGGTCCGCTCCTATCCTGAAAGTCTTGGGGTGATTCGGCAAGCGGGGGCCGAGAAAAAAGGGGGTCCCAAAACGTGTTTTCCCCACGCAATTTTCCATAGGAACCTTTAGTCGCAGCTACAGCCCGAACTGCTGAACGGAATTACACCAAATTTGCCAAAAAGGTAGCCCTTGGTTCAGGGTCGTGCCTTTTGCTTAAATGGTGTAAATCCGTTCAGTATTTCCTGAGAAAATCAAAAATAAAATCACATATATATCTATGGCCGCGTAGGGTCCGCGCACCCTCCCGATCACGAGCTGTATGCTAATTGGCTGTCAACACTCCAAATCAGGAAGTGTTGGCAGCCATCTTGTTCCTCGGTAGACCGAGGAACAAGAAAGCAGTAAAAAAAAGTGCACAAAACGCAAAAAGGGGGCAGGGTAGAAACACCCTGACCCCCTAGGCCTGCTCAGGGGGTCCTACAAGGACCCCCAGGGCCCCCAAATTTTTTTTTTTTTTTTAAATCGGCAAAAAACGCGATGGGTGCGCGGATCCAGCCAATAAAAAAAATATCGAAGCGCGGTCTCCCGCGCTTCGATGCAATTTTGCCCCCGGGTGGTCCAAGTCCCGGGGGCATGCGGGGGTGGGTTTATGTTTTATGTGGGGGGTCTCTAAGGCTCCCCAAGCCCCGGGGACCGCCACCCCCCAGGGCTTTATAAAAAAAAATGGTGCTGGAGGGCTCTCCGCCCTCCCGCAGCCCCGGGGACCGCCACCCCCCGGGGCTTCTTTTTTTAAATTGTAATCAGCTGTGTGGGGGGCTCCAGCCCCCCCACACACCCCGGGGACTGCCACCTCCCCGGGGCAATAAGAAAAGAAATGTGGGGGTCCGTTTAGGACCCCCAAAGCCCCGGGGACCACCACCTCCCAGGGGCTTTACTAATGAAGGGAGGGGGGCCTCGCGGCTCCCGTCCTGTCATTGCAAACGTGCTTTGCTTCATTGAAGCGAGAGCAGGGAAACCTGCTCTCACTTCAATGAAGCAAAGCAGAATTGCTTTTCCATAAGGGGAGCTGCATGTCAGCAGCTCCCCTTATGGAAAAGCAATGCCGGCTCCCGCAGGACGCGGGGAGCCGGCGGGACCGTGCAGGGATTGGGGACCCCCACACGGTCCCCAACGAGTGGCTAGGCCCCAGGGGATGGGGCCCCGGGGCCATTAGTGGCCCGGGAGGGGGGCCACGCAGCCCCCCTCCCAATTAAAGGAATAATATTTTTTTTTTAAAAAGACGCAAAGGCCGGCCCCGGGGGATGGGGTCCCCGGGGCCTTAAATGGCCTGAGGAGGGGGGCCACACAGCCCCCCTCCGAATATTTTATTTAAAAAAAGAGGGCATGCCCCGGGGGATGGGGTCCCCGGGGCCAATAGAGGCCCAGGGAAGGGGGGCCACGTGGCCCCCTTCCCGTTTAAAAAAAAAAAATGCTCAGGCCCCGGGGGATGGTGTCCCCGGGGCCAAAAGTGGCAGAGGAAGGGGGCCACGCAGCCCCCTCCCATACAAAAAAAGTAAAAAAAGACCGGCATCGTGCCGGAGGCCCCGCCCCTCGCTGCAGCAGTCTGCAAACGCGCCCCCTGGTGCGTTTGCAGATGGGGAACAAACTCCCCTTGAATACTGGGGGTGCCTGGGGCCAACTAGCCCACCAGGAACCTCCAGTATGCGCCAGGGAGCTGCGTTGCTGAGAGGTGTACAGAGGCCACGCCCCTTTTACACCTCTCTGCAACGCAGCTCTGTGGCGCTTTTGGAGGTACATGGTGGGCTACTTGGACTCCAGGGACCCTCAGGATTCAATGGGAGTTAATCCCCCAACTTAAAACGCGCCACGGGGCGCGTTTGCACAGTGGTGAAGGGAGGGGCGGGGCTTCAGGTGACATGTGTGCAAACAGGCCCCGTGGCGTGTTTTAAGTTCAGGAATTAATTCCTCTTCAATCCCGAGGGTCCCTGGGGGCCAACTAGCCACCAGGTACCTCCAGTAAGCGCCACGGAGCTGCGTTGCAGAGTGTTGTAAAAGGGGCGTGGCCTCTGAACACCTCTCTGCAACGCAGCTCTCTGGCGCATACTGGAGGTACCTGGTGGGCTAGTTGGCCCCTAAGGACCCTCGGGATTGAGGAGGAATTAATTCTCCAACTTAAAACGTGCCACAGGGCATGTTTGCAGACATGTCACCTCAGGCCCCACCCCTTCCTTCACCATTGTGCAAATATTCCTCTAAAATCAGCCGAACTACGAATTCCGATTTACTCACCTGTTATCAGGAGAGACCTCAGTGCTGCATCTTTGAGCCCAGTACAGATCTTGAAAAGTAATTCTAACCGTACTTACCAGTAACTTGAATTTCCTTCCATAGGCTAACATTGACTGGTTTCTGTTGGAAATTCTTCTAAGTGTGGAGTTTTGGAACTTTATAATTAGGGCTCCCGGTTTTCCGTTTAAACGGATTTTTACATATAAATACAGACGGAAAACAAGTTTTTCTTTATCTGTATTTATATATAAAAACGGGAAAATACTAGTACATTTTGCCGCGCTGCTGTGCACCAGCAGACCTGCCTACAGTAACATAAAACGCTTTTATTGATGCCCCAGCCATTTCCGGGGCTCCGCTCCGCCCTCGAGTGAGGTCTTCATTGGCATCAATAGAATCACACCCCCAACCATCTGGTGTCTCCCCTCCTTAGAGGGTTAAGAGGTGTCAGCCTTCCCGGGCACACACAGCCGCACCCGAGTACTTCACAGGTCTTTGAAAGACCATTTACTTGGTAACGAGGCTTTGTTGTTCTTTCACTCCTCCAGGAATAGAAAGAAGCCGCCCAGAGTGGCCAAGAGGCTGACAGTCTGACCCCAGATCTGCCTAATTGCAGCATATGCAGCCATTTCAAAACAAAAGTAGGTGCCCTCGGGGAAGGGGGTGGGGGCTGAAGTCAGTGGCGTATGCAGTTTTGGGGGCGGCAAAAGCAGGAATCGAATGCCAGCACCCCGTGGGGCGGCAAAGCCTATTAAAATAAACACGGTCTGGCACTGAGGGGGCACTTGCAGCCTCTGTTATCTGAAGAGCGCGTTTGTTGTGCAGGTAGCAGTAGCCCAACAGGTTAGGGTGGAAGGGTCGCTGGTGCCAGAGACAAGCAGGGGACGGTCCCTACTGTGCCATTGGAGGTTGCATAACTGAGGAGGAGGAGGGCAGCAGCTCGCCACAGGCCATGGGCCGTCAGTGAGTGTGTCTGAGTAAAAGTATTAACATAACACCTGCCTGTGCCTCGGTCTGTGCCCTCCCCACTGTGGGTACGAACAGTAGCCTCACTCGTCTATTACAGGGCCGTCCACAGCTAACACCAGCAATAACGCATCTCAGAGAGAGTTCAATCGGTTAAGGTACCTACTCTAGCGTTTTGTGTCTAGCATTAGCGGGTCACTCACAGATATGATTCAAAGCCACTTCAAAGTGCTCAATTACACAGCGGCGGTCTCTTCCTTTTTTCCCCGGACAAGGTCAAGGACAGTTTCCAATTCTGCTGCCCCCACTCATTCTTCCTCTTCTTCTCTCTCTTTCTGTTGCGCTCCTCCTCACTTGTAGAAAACCGTGATTGTTCTCTGCATTCCTTTCCGTCATTTGTTCCTCTGTGAAATGGATCCAAAAAAAGAAGAAACACTTTTGCTGCAGATGTCTTTGTCAGACATTTTTCTACTCCAAAATGCAGCCTCAGGAGGAGAGAAAAAAGGTTTCAAAATACAAACAATAAATACATAACTAAATAAAGCAAGACAGAGTAGTCGCAAAGTGGCCAGATTGGTTTTATTTACACTCAAACACATTAGCGCCACCTTACAGAGTTTGCCAGTGAAGCGCTACTTTTCTTTTCATGTTGTTAGCTTTTCAAGCAAAAACGCTCATTGATTTCTGAATAATGAGTGTAAAAGCTTTAAGTTGTATTCCCTATGAGTGTTTGCTTTTTTCCAGTATGTTATTACTTTTTTCAGGCAACATATTACTGTAGTCTAGTGCATAATTTGAATTGAATTGCTTCCAGGTGTTTATAGCGGGGCACAATTGGGTTGCAGCTGAAGGCAGTGTGAGTTTCTCTCAGTGGGGCAGTATGGTGTTCAGTGGGGGAGAGGATGTGGCACTCTGCAGATGACAGAAACTGCAAGGCTCTGAGACAAATGGCTTGTGATAGCACTTTTAAGCATATTTGGGACGTTCTGCAAATGGCAAAGTTTTCAGATGAATGTATAGTGTTGACCAATAACAACCGAGCGCATGTGTGCATTGTCAATTTAAATAAATGTGGAAAAATACTAGCTGTAGCGTCGTCTTTTGCTTGTGGCAAAAATAAATGTGGATAAATACAGAAAAAATGCCCAAAAAATAAATATGGATAAATACAGACGGAAATGGCAAAAAAATAAATACCATAAAACCGGGAGCCCTATTTATAATATTCCTCTAAAATCAGCTGAACTACGAATTCCGATTTACTCACCTGTTATCAGGAGAGACCTCAGTGCTGCATCTTTGAGCCCAGTACTGATCCTGAAAAGTAATTTTAACCGTACTTACCAGTAACTTGAATTTTCTTCCATAGGATATCATTGCCTGCTTTTTGCTGAAAAAGTTTCTGTGTCGCTTTTGAAACTTACAAATATTCCTCTACAATCAGCAGAACTACGAATTCCGATTTACTCACCTGTTATCAGGAGAGACCTCAGTGCTGCATCTTTGAGCCCAGTACTGATCCTGAAAAGTAATTCTAACTGTACTTACCAGTAACTTGAATTTCCTTCCATAGGCTAACATTGACTGGTTTCACTTGGAAATTCTTTTAAGTGTGGAGTTTTGGAACTTTATAATATTCCTCTAAAATCAGCTGAACTACGAATTCCAATTTACTCACCTGTTATCAGGAGAGACCTCAGTGCTGCATCTTTGAGCCCAGTACAGATCCTGAAAAGTAATTCTAACCGTACTTACCAGTAACTTGAATTTCCTTCCATAGGCTAACATTGACTGGTTTCACTTGGAAATTCTTCTAAGTGTGGAGTTTTGGAACTTTATAATATTCCTCTAAAATCAGCCGAACTACGAATTCCGATTTACTCACCTGTTATCAGGAGAGAACCCAGTGCTGCATCTTTTAGCCCAGCACTGACCCTGAAAAGTAATTCTAACCGTACTTACCAGTAACTTGTATTTCCTTCCATAGGAATCCATTGTCTGGTTTTCAGCAGAAAAGTTTGTGTCGATTTTCACAAACTACAAATATTCCTTAAAAATCGCCTGTATGACTTAAACGCATTCTTTCAACTGTTTACAGGAGAGGCACTAGTGCTGGATGCAGGATCCACCACTGAGTAAGAAAAAGTAACGATAACACTACTTACCTGCTAAGTGAATTTCCTCCCATAGGATAACATTGGTGATTCTATGTGAAAAAGTTTCTGTGTCAACTTTTAAAATACAATAATATTCCTTAAAAATCACTACTGTAACCAAAACGCTTTTACTCAACTGTTTACAGGAGATGTCCCAGGACTGAATCTAGGATCCAGTCCTGTGGTTAGAAAAGTAATCCATAAAGTAACTAATTGCATTTAACTAGAAATTCACATTGAGCTCAATGTTGCATTGTGTTTGAAATTGTGTTGCCTATTGCAACAACTGTAACTACTGTACTTAAAAGTCTATTGCCTATTTGCAAAGTATTTAAACTAAAGTAATTCATTCTGAGAAAGTATATTTTGTAATGTAATGTATAATGTAATTACAATGTAATTTAAAAAAAAATATCTAAAAATAAATAGTTTAAAAAAATGTAGTAAATCAGTATAAAATAAATAAATATAACAATTAATACATTTAAAAATTGTCATTTACAAAACCTTTGAAATTTACTGAAAAAAACCATAGGTTTCAGACATGTTATAGTTAGGAATTAGCATTTAAAAAACCTTTGAAATTCACTGAAAAAACCATAGGTTTCAGGCACGTTATAGTTAGAAATTAGCATTTAAAAAACTTTACAAATTCACTGAAAAAACCATAGGTTTTAGGGACAGTTATAGTTAGTTGGACATTGCACTCGTACAAAACCCGTGAAATTCCCCCGTTATAGTTAGTTCAGCTAACTATAACTCGCGCCCTGCAATGCACTGCTGATGACGTCACATATTACATCACTCATGACATGGTCAGTGACATCACTGATGACATCACTGATGACATCTCAAATGACATCACTGATGACATCACTGCTGACATCATCCACGTGATAATCTGATGCACCTCCTCACACCCTAATATAACCTTTGATACACCCACTCTAAATTACAGACTGCCATTCGCAAAACCATAGACACTCCAACACCAATGACTACATACCCACTCACTGATTCTTAGGTCTACACACACTCACTCACCCGTACAGTCACTCATACTTACGGTCACTCGGTACAGGACTATCATATGCACTCATACACCTACATAGACACTCACACACCGCCACTCATCCATAGAGGTACTCACACACCTAGTCAGTCATGAAATAATTAGTCACACTGCCATTTACTCACCTATACAGTTATACACACACCAGCTCACTTACTCATACAAATACTAGCACATTCTTACACTCTTATACAATCATATAATATAAGTACACACTCATCCATAAAGCCACTCTCACAATCACACACTCTCACTTATAGCCATTTATATACTCCAACACACATATATACTGCCTTTCACATATGTAGTTACTCACACATGTACCACTGAGATATACATTCACTCACTAACACACCCATACACACACTCACCCACCCATACAGTCCATCACAGATGCACTCTTGAAACCATGCACCCAGTGAATCACCCACTCACACATCTATGCACAGAGTCACACACACCCCACCCCCACAAACACTCAGGCACCCATACAGATACTCAGACAACCAACCAATAACTCATATAGACACTCATGTAGCTATTCACAAACCCATGCAGCCACTTACACAGCAACAGACAGACGGATACAGACATTCACCCAGTTTAGTCACTAACCCATGCATTCAGTAAGATACGTTTAATCACTCACTTATGAAGTCAGTCACGCACCTACTAAATCATCCATTCAGACAATTATACACCCACTCATTCTTCAATACGCCTTCCCCTATATATATTAAACATATTTAAACTTTACAGAAACACACAGTCAATGGATGATGTAGGAAGGTGGAATCTGACTATATGGTTGCCCCCACTTTTTTCCTGGTGTTTTGCTGGTTTATGACTTAGTTGGACTGGGACCCTGCTATTCAGGGCCCCAGTCTATCTGCTCTCTCTAAACGACATGGAGTACACTCTAGGTGCACTAGTGATTGGATACTGTGGTGCCTTATGAGTCCCTAGTATATGGTACCTTAGGTGCCAAGGGCATAGGTACTTCACAGGCCTACCAGGGGCTGCAGCATGTGTTATGCCACCCCTGGGAAGCAGTCTAAATCTGACACCACAGGCCTGCTACTGCAGCCTGGGTGAGGTGGTGCTGGCACCCCTCACTGAGATATAGGTTTCCTATATCTCTCCTGCACACACATATAAACCTATGAGTCACCCCTAAGGCAGGCCCTATCAATCCTGAGGGCAGGGTGCTTGGCTTCTATGTGAGGGGGTGCCTCTGCCTGAGCAGGGCCCCTCTGCAGCTCTCAGAGTCTATTCTCTGGTGCTGTTTGTGGATGCGGTTAAACCATATACTATTAAGTGCATTATATCCTCGCGGTAAATGCTAACTTTGGAATGGCTGCATCAAAACATGTCGTGTTTGGTGTCAAACATCTTGGAATACTACCCCCCGCCAATCTTGGCGGCGGGGGTAGCATTCCACCCTTCTAGAGGGAGAAGACATGTACCTGCTGTGGAAACGCGGTAGAATCCTAAAGAGCCCTGGCATCACAAAATGGATGCCACCAGTCACAGACACTGGGCTGCCCTCCTGCTGATGACCGAAACTCCCAGTGGAGGAAGCCCAACAATAGGCATCCTGTCACAGGGAGGTGTGACCACCTCCCAGACAGGGTTTAGTGTATTGGGGCTGGGTGGGTGCACTCTTAGAGTGCTTTGAAGTCCTGCACTGGGGGAGCAGAAGGCTCCTCTGTGCATATGCCAGTTCAAACCAGCTCAGGGGCTACCTGCCCCTGCTCTGGCGCGAAACTGGACAAAGGGAAGTGGGTGTAGCCACCCCTCCCTTGACCCTCCCATAGGTGGGGTCATAGAGCTAGTCCATCCCCTCTTTTTAGTATAAGAGGGGAACCTTGCCATTGCAAAGCAGATAACCCCTGGATGACGCTCTACAGAAGAATCCTGGCCCTTCGACTTTCCACTACCTTTGGAAGACAGAAGAATCTCCCTTGGAGTCAAGGAGTGACTCCCCTGCTTGGCAGGCACCAAAAACGACAACGACGGTCGCAAACTACGCCACTCCCGCCGGAGTCCGAAGTCCCTGCAGCCCAAGAAGTGGATTTCCTGACCTCTCCCAGGCCATCGTGAGTCCCCAGCTGAAGCTGAGGCAAGTGGACCCCACGAGTAACGAGGAACCGCGACCCCTGGGTACCGTGCACTATTGTCGAGTGCAACTCCTTCACAACGTTCTACGAACTTGTGCTTTGGACATCGTGTGGTCCCGACCTCCAACAGGAATCCCTCCGAAGATCAGAAGCCTACACCGTCCCGAGTGACCGTGGGCCCCTGTTGAGTGATTCCGCCCGAGGTGTCTTTGCAATCCCTTGCCCGCTGGCTTGTGGGTCCCCAGAAGACTTCTTAACAAAACCAAAGGGCTCCCCTGGTTTCTCTTGGCCTGCCCTGACTTACCCTCGCTGGGTGAGTTCCTCAGACCTTGCTGGTCTGCGCCATCGACTTTTCTTCATCTCCCCGAGACTTGCGGCTGCCAAGGCTTGTTGGCTCCGATCGAGTTGCCGACACCGCAGTCAGCTGCAGACATCGAGGGACACACCGAATCCAGCTCCTGGTTGTCGTCGACACCTCCTGAACCACGTGGCTGAAGAGTCAAGGCACCTGCAACCGACCTGAAGCGACCAACGACGGTGGGCATCCATCTTCCTTGCCCCGGGTCACTGCCAAGTGACTTTGAACACTGTCCCCTCTGCTTTCAGGTCATCCTTCTTCAGAATCCAGGCTTGGATTCCACCGGACACTTCTTCAGCTCCCGCAAGCAGCAAGTCTTCTTTGTTCGCCATTGAAAACGACGCCGCGACCCGACACCAAAGGACACCTATGCACCCGGCTTCCCTGGGTGAGGTAACTCCAGCACTACGGTGCTCCTGTGGGTGTGGGCCCTAGAACTACTTACCCTGTAAGTGACTTGTTTGTAGGTTCTCCCGAAGTATCCTAAAACTCTTTCTTTCCAACCGCGACTTGCCCCATTGAAGTTAACGGCGATCCGCGCCTGTGTATCCATACTGCACGCGTCCCCCGTGGGTCCTTTACTTACCTGCCTTGGGTGGTTTTGTGAGGCCCCAGCACTTCTGAAGGCCCTAGGCCTTGTCTCCCTGCAAGTCGTTGTCCCTAAGTCTCTTACTTAGTATATGGTCTGAGTACGCCCCTAGGGCCCCAGCCATATTTTGTGCTTAACTTATTGTGAAACGTTGATTTGTGCATATGTTTGTCTTCTAATCTCATAAAGAGATTAGTAGAGAGTTATTTAGAAATAAATACATATATATTTGATATATATACCTGTGTGGTGTCTTTTCATTTGGTGATTCAAGAGATTATATGGTAAAACAAGCTGCTTTACATTCCTCCGAGACTTAGCCTGAAGGCTGCTCTCCACAGCTACCACTAGGATAGCTTTCTTTAAAAGGTTGTCTTAAACCTATCTACCATAAGAGTCGATTTGCCCTGGTGCAAGGTGTCCACTTTAATTAGTGAACAGCATATACCAGGCCAACTTCTCACAGATGATGTCATCAGTGATGTCATCAGTGATGTCACTGACCATGTCATGAGTGATGTAATATGTGACGTCATCAGCAGTGCATTGCGAGGCGCGAGTTATAGTTAGCTGAACTAACTATAACGGGGTAATTTCATGGGTTTTGTACGAGTGCAATGTCCAACTAACTATAACTGTCCCGAAAACCTATGGTTTTTTCAGTGAATATATATATATATATTACCGCTCCTCTGCACCATAGATCAGAAGCACTCGCGAGCGGGTGCCGGCAACACGGTGATGCTCCGTGTAATAAATCAACGTTCGTTAGGCAGAACTCCGTGAATTCAAGCAGCATTACATTATGTGCTGTATTTTCAAATTGAGGCACTGAAGTGGGATCCATCCTATAAGATGGTCGTACTAGATATTGCTAGCTTATACACCTGAATAGGGCACTCCAATGGTTTAAAAGCTATTCAATTTTATCTGAATAAACGCCCTTTGAAATATGCAGCACCTAATGTAATGCTGCTTGAATTCACGGAGTTCTGCCTAACAAACAATATTTTTCTTTTTCAAGATAGGTATTACAAGCAGATCTCGGGGACCGCGATGGGCACTTGCTTCGCTCCCAGCTATGCAAAGTTGTTTGTTGGCTGGTGGGAGGAGCAAGTGCCCAGGTCGCATCAGGGAGTACATGGACCAGGGGAAGTGATTGCCTGGAACAGGTACATTGATGACCTGTTTTTGGTTTGGAAGGGGTCAACTGAATCTGTACATGAGTATATAACAACTCTTAATGACAATGCTTTGAATTTGCACTTTTCAGGAGAGGTTAGTTCAGTGGCAGTGAACTACCTCGACTTGAAGGTGTTTATCATAGATGGTAAAATAAATACGGCTTTATATAGAAAACCTACAGCCTGAAACTCGACGCTTCATGTGTCTAGCAGCCATCCTATCAAACTAGTACAGAGTATTCCGTACGGAGAACTTTTGAGACTCAAAAGAAACAGTTCTAGGAATTGTGATTTTGAAAAGGCAGCACAGGAATGTATCATTAGGTTTAAAAATAGGGGCTATGAGGACACCCTCTTGGAAAAAACTTTACAGAGGGTGCGACAGATCCCTAGATAAAACCTTGTATGTGATAACATAAGAGGCAATAAAAAGAAAAATCTGAGTGCAGGGAAATTCAGAATGATTACCACTTTCTCGGAGGGTGCAGCGAATTTAAAGCAAATCCTTAAGAGGAACCGGCATATCTTGAAAACGGATGCAACAATCAGTGCAGATATACCCAATGTGCCACTAGTGACCTTTAGGAAAGCTAGGGCCATCAAGGATATGCTAGTCCACAGCCACCAAGTGCAAGATATGCCGAGGGAAGGAACTCTAAAAGAAATGAGGGGGGTCTTCCCATGCGGCAAATGTAAGGCCTGTAAAAACAGCAAGAGGGTCTTGGGTTATAATATTCCAGGAGCAAGAATCAAAAGAAATATAACCAAGTTTATAACTTGTCACACAGCATATGCTGTGTATTGCCTTGTGTGTCCATGTGGATTAAGGTACATAGGCAGTACCATCCACCCGGTGAAAGTCTGTATCTTAGAACATATGCGGGCCATCGCCAAACAAGATCAAGCGAATCCTGTAGCCCGACATTTTGCAAGCAAGCACAACAGCAACAGGGATCTGTTGATGTTTTTTGGCCTAGATCACATCCCAGTCAATATCAGAGGGGGCGATAGAATCTTGAGGTTACGCAGATTGGAGTCTCGCTTCATTATCGATCTGGAAACAAAAACCCCAAAATGTCTTAATAGTGGGGAAGAGCTGTCAGTCCATTTGGGAATTTAGCTGTTATATGATGTAATGATGTATTTTATCAGGTTGTCCACACACATATGTATTGCATATTGATTGAGAGATGAATTTTTCAGGCAACATATGGAGGAAGTTGCCGATACACGGCGTGATTGTATTTGCTACAGTCTCATTTTGTAAAAAGGTGCAATTATTGCTGTTATGCCCGCTATGACTGAGGAAAGTTTGTTTGTCTTGTTCCTAAACATAGGATGAGGCCCCAGGTGGGCACCCGGCCGATACACGGCAAAATGATGTTAGGATAGACAATGTGAGCCGATATACGGCATGAATTTGAATTGTCTTAGGGACCTAGACATAACACATATGTTGAGTCGCAAAGCCGATACACGGCGTAAATGAGACACTAATGTATTTACATTTGCAAAGTTGATAAATTTGTTGCCTGTTTTAGACGGTAATCAATTTTAAACCATTTAAAGATGGCGCCCAAGGGCAGATATGAAAATTGTCTTTCTTTGATGTTTATTCTCAATCATGAAGTGACTTTAAAAATGGGCGCCGCCGCCGTGTCAGTAACACCGACGAAGGCGCTCATGCCGAAACGCGTTTGTTGTTAAAAGAAAATAAAAATCTTCCATAACTACCCCGTGAGTGCTGGCTTTTGTTCCGAAAAACATGGAGCATTGGAGAGTTGATATATATATATATATATATATATATATATATTAATGTATATGTTTGTTTTGAATATTTGAAAATAATTATAATTTTTATATTTTCAAAAAAACTTTTTATTATTATATTATTAATATTATGTAATTTAATAAATGTTAAAAATGTATATTTTAGACAACTATATTGGTGACAGCGATATTTTTTTCAATATTTTTGAAATTTCAATTATAAATGTAGAAAGTCGATATTTTTAACATAGATATTTTTGACTCAATATTTTTGTATGCAGATATTTTGGTAATCGATATTTTGTCAGTGAACCAAAACCTTACGCGTAGTGTTTGATAAAAGGGTCCTGGCTGAGGACTACAAAATCCTACTGTACGGTTATTAAAAGGCATTAGAGAAGAGGGCCCCTACACTGTGGACACCAGATTGCGACATCCGTTCTCCTGCATTTTAGCAGGTCCCTCAAACTGCGGTAAAAGCTACTTTATAAAGAAGCCTTTAGAAAATGCTCCCGGAGCCCTAACAATATTATATGGGTTTATTCTTGCCGGCAAGATTTTTATATTGAACTATCCCTAAGGTTCCCACACATCCGGATTATAGAAGGTATACTTAATAATCTCAACGATGATGCATTGTTACCTCCGAGCCTTGTAAACTTGGTAATTGTAGACCACCTTATGTGTGAAGTTGGGGATCATCCAGAGCAAGAAATAGCTTTTACTCAATATTCACACCACCGCAATCTAAGCATATGCTGCATCATACAGGCCTTGTTTTACAAGGGTAAAAGCAGTCGGTCTATGCCTCTTACTGTCTCATACCATGTTTTATTTAAAAACATTGTGACAAACAGCAGAAATCAATCATAGCTAAACAGATGTACCTGGGAAACACCCAGTTTTTTATGGAAGCATTTAATGATGCTACAGAGAAACCCTGCAGCTACTTACTGGTTGACGTAAAACATAATACTATAGAAGAATGCAGAATACTTGCTGGTATTTTCCCCTGATCTCCCCATCGCTCACACACCTAAGACCAAGCCCAGATCCCATAAAAAGAGCTGTTAAAGACTTTTTATAACATTTTGCAATCTAGACCTTATTATATAAGGCATTGATCATGTCTGGCCATCTACGTTATAATTTAGCCCTCCTAAAAATCCTGGTTACAGCTAGCCCCACCAAAGAAAGGCCATACTGTGCACAGCTTTGGACAATTTAGTGGCAGGCATTTCAGAAAAAGCCCTAACACCCTGAAGGTAATGTCCCTATATCGGAGTGCCAGTTATGGGTGCTGAAGAAGGAGCATCACCTTATCAAGAAGCTCCATAATAAAAGTACTTACCTAATTTCCAAGAACAAACTGGTAAAGCATTTGGGTGGTTTTATAGGTTCTTTTGGGCATAGCTATGCCCATAATTACATGCATCCTATCTGGGCAGTGATGGAGCATGCCATGAAGATGTATCTGGCGCCTAGACAGCAGCTGGAACAGCTGGGTCCATCTATGGATGACGCCTGGGATATAAGGAAAAATGAGATGCCCCATCTGTACGCTGAGAGTAAAGACATTTTGAACCGGACTGATTTAAAGCCGTACGACAAAGCAGGTCTTTACTCCAACTCACTAAAAAGCTTTAAAAAATGTTACAAACAATGCATTACTGAAAAAAATAAGCTAACAATATATACCCCAGACTCTGAACAACCGCCACCAACCCTGGCAATGCCTCAACATCAACAACCACCGCCTCAGGCACCCCCCCAGCCGCAGATATCTTTGTTGACAACCTGTTAAAAAATATATTTCAAAGGTACCGGGGCAGAACATTGTTGTTTAGTAAAATTGCAGCTTCTGAAGACTTGGCATTGTGGAATGAGCAGGATGAATTCCTCTACAAAGGGCAGCCAATTGTTGGGTCCCACATGTACGACCTAGTCAAAAGTCTCACGCACCTCAAACCAACATCTCTCCAGAATGCTCCTAGAGGCTGGTATCACCTTATGCGAGCCTCTGCGGAACTCAACATCTCTTCAGTGCTCGTGGGTATTGGCGACCACAGACAGATGCTTGAAAGTTTGAAATCCCCCTTCCCTCGATCGCCAGCATCCTCTGGTGTCTCCTGCTATCCCCCTCTTGGAGCACTCCGGCTACATCTGCGGAACCTAGAAGAAAGACACTGGCCAAACCGCACACTTGTTTTACAACCTGATGTTTCTCCAGACATTTTGAACATTTATATATAGGTTCCAATGTTTGTGTGTATAGTTTTGCAATGGCTAAGGTATATGCCTGATTTTTCTTCTCATATTTCTTTGGAAAGTCTATCAATGTAATAAATACATGCACTGAAAACTGATTGTAATAAACACTTTCAACTATTCAACCTGATTCTGTAATCTTTTAAAGCATTTTTATTATGGGTGTTGGTGTTAGAATACAAATGCAGAGTCTGAATTCAGGTTGTAAATTTCTTTATTTTAGACAGGCGTCATTACACATACATGCGTTACACGGCCTTACAATTTTGACAAACACTGTATTCTGTTTTAACAGAATGCACCGTAGCCCTACGTTTTCTTTTACATATTTCACAACTATACTGTCATTGTTAACAAGGTCATTCGAATATAGATTTTAAAAATTTCTAAATGTCATACTCTCTGACAGTTTACTAATAAAATATTTACAGTGTTCCCCACATGTGATGGCTAGCAAATTCTGTACCCGCATCTTGATATGCTCCACCCTAACAGCAGCTTTTTTTACATACTGGAATATACGTTTTGTATAGATTCTATGTTCGGGGAATGTGGCTCGACTGTCAAACACTGTAACCTTGGCAATTTCCAAAAACAGGGCCACCCAATGTATTCCACCCTAGTAATGAGGATCTGTGTTAAAGACGAGCATGTGGGGTCTTTCTACACCTATTTCCCCAGGTAGCCCGTTGCTTGGAAAATCACCTAAAAAGTATTTCTTAGCGTATTTATGATGGCTTAAGAACTCGTGTATCTGAACCGTGTCCTTTTCACAATATTTTAAAGATAGTCAAACAAAATCAGCCGGGCGTGGTTGACCTGAATAACGCTGTCGAATACAGAGAATACGACCATGTTCACATTTGCAGGCAAGGGTTGACTAAACCGTATTTCAGCTTTTAGATTTCTGTTTTTGACCGAATTATAATGGTCCCCATCATCCATGTCAGGAGTCAGATCGAATGCGAACAGTGTGCAGCCGGCCCTATATCCTTCTCTTGACATGACTACCCAGAGTTCCGCAGGTGTTTCCCTGTTATCAAAACCAGACTGAGATATTCCCTGATAAAATTAGAGGTTCCAAAACTGGGAGTGTAGGGTTTTCAGGAATCACAGATCCCTCGTGGACAAACGCAGCATAGTTGATGTCGTAGTGTTTGCAATTGAAAGGGTTCAAGGTATAGAGGCCACCAAAAGCGATATTGTCTACAAAACCGATGATAATAGATTTAGGTAGTTGCCCCAAAAATACATTTTGCTGTTGGGCTAATCTAGTATTGACCAGGATGCTGAATATCACCAGAGCTACTCTTTCAACGGCGTACTTGGCTTCCGATGGCTGTAAAGTGTTGATGTGAGCTAGTCTGATGCTTGGGGACACTTTCACTCTCTGTACAAACAGGCTCGAGGACAGTATGGCCAGTTTATACTGTTCCGCATCCCCGCTGATAGACAGAATGAGTCCTAGTTGCAGTTAAGTTTGATCTTAAGATCAATACCATTGACGAGCAGTTTATCTTGGAAGAAAAGGTCTGAATGTATACAGCCTAGGACGTCAAACTGTCTACTGCCTGCGGCAAAGCTTGCTCTTTTTACAAAAGCGTGATTGTCAATGTCCAGTTCCTTGTCTTCAAACTGCACATATGTGTTCTTGTAGAAGAGACCTGCTGAAAGCTGCGTGCCAAGGGCATCACTACTGTAATTTAGAATACTCTCGATGTAAGGCTCAGTAGGCATACATGTTATCACTCTGCATAATGAGTTGATTGGCGAGGGTGATATCCACCTGATTAAACATGGTTGCAATGGGATAAGCGATTGTCACTTTAGCAGCTGCGGCTATGCTAGTACCGTCCGCTTTTACCATTTTACATACAAGATGCAGCAGCGTGTTGAGATCCAGATACATATCCGTGGATCCTGACACAAAAAACTCTATCGGCGCCAACGGCGTCAAAGCAGCTAGCGACGACACCTCCATGAAAAACTGCCTTTAATGTTGGTCTGCATGGGTTTTAGAGAAAACAAGTCTAACTCCTTTTTGGCGCATTCGCCTAATGCGCAATGTACGAAGGTCATGTTGCTGGTTGCGCAGCTTTAAACAATATTTACTTTAGAGTCTGTTCTCTTCTTCTTCAAAGCTCTATTCTGTCTTGGGGTTCATCTTTTGTGAGCGCTTTTTAAAGAAGGCCTCCTTCTTTTATAGGGAGCTGGCGGCCCCCTGCACCTCAAAGACCTTCACTTCCTTTTAATACTTGGGCGCGGCTTGTACACAAGTCTTGCTTCTTCTTGGGGTTGCTTGCTCATGTGCTCGGCGACAGCCGACGTCACAGAACCAACCACATAAATAGCAATGTTCGTAGCCGCCACTTTAAAGTGGGGTTTTGCAATTCCGTGGCCTCTTCTCAAGAAAGGCATAGCTCTTCTAAACAAACTACGGAAGAAACCTCCCAAACCGGCCCCGTACATAATGGGTGCCCCTTGAAAGTATGGTGGCCCTCCATATCCGGCCTGGTTTCTGTAATAGTTCCTGTACATAGAGGGGTCACTGTATGTTTTCATGATCACCATGATACCTTCTTAATAGTCGCTGTTGCGTCACGGTCTTAAATGAAGCTTAACAATAACTTTCCCGTATTTAAAGGACACCAGCTCAGACTGATCGTCGAAGATCATGATTGAAATAGTGTCAAAGTGGTCTTTAGAAATTGCTACGTAGTCGGCCTTGTTAAATTGAATATTAACCATTGTATTATTTTCGCCCTTCACCTGGACACATCTTAACAGCGGTGAATAACTATCACAGATCCTCTGCGTCTCTAAAATATCGCTATACATGTAGAGTGTATAGAACCCCCCGTCAAAAATCGGGGCAAGTAGGATCTGGCTCAACCTGGCTTTTTATATGTTGTACGGTACCTAAAACCCTTCTTAATTTACCAGCACAGCTAAACACTGTATTGCGATTTGGAACTTTAAGAAACACCTTCCTTCTAACGTTATCTAACACCAGGTGAATATTTGAATACGTTTCAATGCGTGCTATGGATTTGCTGATGGCGTCGGCAACCGCTGCAACGGTTAGGTAATAACCGGGTGGAAATCCGGCGTATATGCTCAAAGGGTCATTTTTGCGTCTTATGTTAAATTTTGCCTCATTCGTTGTAAATGTATTGCAGGTTCTCGGGTATGGGATTTCTTTTAGGGCTACCTCCCAATCCCCTTTTAGGTCCACAGGTTTTGCCATTTTCACTGTGTATTTAGAAATTTGATTGTCGAGGAACATGTCTTTAGAGGCGTTGGAGGGTTGGGTACTATAAAAGGGCGCTGTCTCCATATTGACGACTATGCTGAGACCGCCCATACTCACACAGCCTGTAGGGAGCTGGCCAGCACCCAAATGTTAAATATCTCTCCCCTTCACTTGACAAATGCTCGTTTGTTAGCCCCGCCACCTTTCCTTTTCAAAATCTTTTTGACCCTATACACCCTGTGCAGATTGTCAGGAACTTTTTGTAACTTCACCTTGTAAAAGACGCCTGACACCGTTTCCCCATCATAGTCCTTTAACCTGTAAATATATTCACCCTCTTTAAGCTCCACACTTTCCACTATAAATATCTTCTGCTGGTATCCCTTCGTAAAGACCCCTTTCAACTGTGAAATCCTAACATGATCACCTTTTCTTAAAGTTGGTTTCTTTCCCCTTGCAGTGAAGGGGCTCCCGTACAACATTCTCCAGACCATTAACAAATTATCCAGCATTACCTCTACGGGGGACATTTTGATGGTTCTGTGATAACTAGCGTTATAAACTTCTATAAAAGCCTCTAGAACATCCACATATCGGTAGGTGTTGTAGACAGTAAAATATCTCCACATCTTAGACTTTAAAGTTTTTTAAAATGCTCTATAACAGCTGCTTTTACCTCTGTGTGCATTACAAAATGATGAACAGAGTGCTGCTTTATTAATTTCTGAAATGCTTTGTTTTGGGGAAAAAAAATTCCTGCATCTGTTTGTAGTTTTTGAGGGGTTCGGCCTTTTCAGAAGATGGCTTTAAAAGCCTCAGTGCTGCCAGCCCCAATTTTATCACTTAGCGCTTCTGCAAAGGCATGCTTGGACAGTAAATCTATGACCGTTACTGTATATCGAGCACCGTTATTATACTTTACTAAATCTTGAAGACTGATTATGTCCACCTGCCATTGATAATCTATTTGCGCATTAACGATGGTCGGTCCCCTCTTAAAGTGCATCCTAGATGGTTTGAGGAGTGAATATGCCTCCTCCCCAGATAACCAAGTCTTCAGCAAGGCTCTGTTTAAATTTTTGTTTTCAACTAAATCCCTTCTAAACAGCACTTCAGTGCTTCCAAAGCTTACGACCCCTCTTGTATCATAATAAAGCTTTCTTAACCCGTCCACCACTATTTTATCAGCCGCTACATCCCAGGAAATGAAAGTTGCATGTTTTGTGTAAGGACATTTTATTAAACATAAAGAATGTTAGCAAAACATAAACAGGTCTTATTTTGCAGTTTCTTAGTGCAGGTCAATATTGATATTTTTACAAATATACACTCCATGGCTCTAGAAGGGCTTTACAACTCTGCCAATACATATGTATCCAAGGAGGAAAGCATCGGCATCTTGCGCAGTGACATTCTGGTGCTTGTCCTAAAAAATGCGTAAGTATGTAACATTAAATAATAAATTATTGTAAAACTGTCTTCATGGGGCTAAAGACCCAATTCTTCTATTTTTAAGATAAGTGTTGCACATACACCTTTTTGCTAGCCTTTCTATCATCTTTCTATCAAAATACATGCACAACCCTGGCATACACCAGAGTTTTGAGCATGGGTCGCTGGAGTATCTGATCTCTTTGAGAGCCGCTGACAAGATCTTAATCATAGCAGGGTAGACATATTTCTTTTCCTCTGACAGTCCATACACTACCGTTAACAGTTTATACTCTTTGTATGGGTCTAACAATCTACATATATGACGGATTGTTCTTGATCTGTATAAGCCGCACAGACACTTGTGAACCTCCGGCTGCGGATCCCTAATTTTATGACCGTAACAAAGTAGTAGTCATGCTTGACATATGCGAGTACAACAATCACCACAAAACCTTTAACAGACAATATGGCATCGCAGGGGATGCCTGGAGTTTCCTTTTCAAAATCAATGCTCTTAGAGGTACAAACACATTTCTTATGAGCCTCTTTGTTTTAACTTGTGGGATTTTTAGTTTGTTTTGAACAGCATAAGCAGTAAAAATTTACGTTGTTAACTTTTGACGGATGCCTCTCTGCCACAATTCTTTTTGGTGAGGCTTTCTACGGTTCAAAAGAAGAAAGAGAGACAATCAATTAGTTCAAAAATAAAATTGCGCAATATACACGTTAACTGTCTATAACATTTTTACTAACCTCGTCATTTTCACGGCACTCGGCGGTGGCTCTGAAATCCTGAGAGCCGCAGAGGTTCATCAAAGCATCATAGGCATCAGAGCTTGCTCCCGGCTGTTGCATGAAGACAGCCTCTGGAGCCGCTTCCTCCGAAAACCCATATCTTCATAGATGGGTGAGTTAGGAGGAACTATAGATTCTTCAGCCTCTTTCGTGTCTAAGAAATTGTTTCCAACATTTACTTTGTTACTCAAGGCCTCACTGCTGCTGCTGTTGAACTTAATCGGGGATACCAGCTGAGGCCAGTCTTTGAGTCTGAGCGCTTCCATCCAATGGCAGAAGTCAACGTGAAAACCTGTATCGTCGCAACCCACATCTTTAGGAGCTACCTGTTGCGCGTTCTCGTCCAATACCGAAGGTGTTAGGTGTTGATAATATCTTTCGATCGTGGCCTGGCTGCCAGTCAAGTGGGTCTTTTTGATGAGGGGGTGCATCTCTTCATACTGACAAGGTGCTCTCTTTCTGTAAGACGAATCTTGGTTGTTGCACAGCTCACTTAAAAGATCCTCATAATTATTCTAAGCACCCCAAAAGAGGCGTGCACCTTTTCATCACATCATGGTCACAGGGTCTCCAAGGGTTCTGGTTCACTGAGGGCTCCCGCCTGTAGGACCTTGAACACGTGTCTATTGCATGACCTCAGTGATGTCCCAAAACTCGTGATCTCACCCCCAGGGTACGTGACTGTTGGGATCTTGGGATCTCGTGCTGCTGCACGAGATGCCTGGCGTGGGGTTCCCTGCGTGGAACATGGAATGGGAAGGCAACGGCAGTTGCTGCTGGGAGCCTGGGGAGTCGGACGCATTAAAGAAGACTTGGAAACTTACAGAATTGTGTCTTCTTTTCATTGGCGACGAGTGTCCGGCCCCCAGTCTTCCTTTTGTCGTCGTTGTGGAGAGTAGACAGCGGAGGACTTCATCCTTGGTGAAGGTGGGAAGCTGATCAGCTGTTGCTGAAGTGGTTCACCGTTGCTGTAATCTGTATCCTGTGGCAGTTCGGTCTTCTTATCCTGAAGACGGCGGTCTCCTGCACTGGTGAGGTTTGATTTCCCGGAGGGGTGTATCACCCGAATTTCCTGGGGCGCGAGGGCTGTTTGTGTGTCCCGTGAGTGACGACCGGCGCGCGAGTCGGCGCGTGTCACATCACGTGCGCGAGCTCTTCCTGAGTCTTCCGTGCAGTGACGACCGGCGCGCGTGTCGGCGCGCGTCACATCACGTGCGCGTCCCTAGCAACCAGTGCGCGAATCAACCTGTTTGGTTGGTTTCAGTTGTCTTGGCAACCTGTAGCCGGCAGTAGCTTTGCGCTCCAAACAGCTCCGTGAATTACTATTCAACACAGTATGGTGGTGACATCCGGCGCGTGAATCGGCGCGCGTCACACCATGGCACCCACGTCTACTTTACCTCACCTCTCAAATTAAATTACCAGTTAGGAGATATTACATTGGAAGCTCACCTTCCTTACAGCCTGCATTCACAGATGTCATCATTATATGGCTATTAGTACTTGTTTTTTTTTTCCCTCGCTACATATTGTGAAGTCAACGGTGACACGCACACCAGGGTGTCAAAGTACATTGATGACATGCGTATCTAGACTTGCACAGTTTGGGCAACATCATTTTAACAAATATATTGATGGAGTGCTGAGTAGTCTACGACATTAACTTTTCACCCTGGTCCAAGGTAACTGGTCAATTGCAACATTTGAGGCAGCAACTCACCCACGTGTGGCCGTCAAATGGATCGTGTAACCCCGCCACCTCCCTTTTTACAATCACCCGGTACTCCTCCAGTATCTTGGCAACAATGGAAGGAGACATTTGACGCATATCTTGAGGCAATTGATGGGGACACTTTTACTTCAAAGAAAAAAAGGCCCTACTTACTTATAACTTGGGTTCTGAAGGAAGGACCATTTTAAAAACCCTACCTCTGGAACTTGTTAGAACATGCATAAGTAGTGGTGATGAAGGGGACTCTTTAGTGGTAGATGATTATGCCTCACTCATCAAAACCTTAGATAAGAGATTTAATCCTAAAAGAAATATTGTCCTTGAGCGTCACAAATTTCTGCAGCGTGCTCAAATTCCCGGTGAATCTATTGACGATTTTGTAGCTGCTCTGAGAACTTTAGCTGTTACGTGCAATTATAGGGAGTTCAGAGATGAAATTATCCGTGATCAGCTAATTGAGTGCACTTGCAACAAGAAAATTCAGGAAAAACTTTTATCTACTGACGATCCTGATCTGGAAACTGCTCTCACTATTGCTAAAAGTATTGAGCCTTCTCAGTTATGCATGAAGGAAATGAGTGGACCCGTAACGCTCAATGAAATCAAGTTGGTCACTACGTGACCTACAAGTAAACCGACCAGGAGAATGAATGCAAGTGTACCAGGTATATCTTCATCTACATTGAATTTGTCAAAATCCAAGTCGGATACACCTGATCTCTCTTGCTACCGGTGTGGCAGCAAGTCTCATTTAGGCAACTTCAAATGTTGTTTTGCTGCAAATCAGACATGCTTCAAGTGTGGCAAGAAAGGACATTTGGCACGCATGTGCAGAGCCGTTGCGCAGAAAGGACTGTCAAAAACCGTCAGAGCTATTGGAGAAACCTATGTTGAGGTTGGGGAGGATGAGGAAGGTTATGAATTATTAAAGTTGTCTTCATCTTCATCTTCTATCCAACCGGATGGTGTGGTGGAAATTGCTTCTATTGCTGAATCTCACAAGAGGAAGTCCCCTGTATGTGTCATAAGTCTTAAGGGTAAAGACATGAAGTTTCTAGCAGACTCTGGTTCCCCATTTACCCTCATTAATGCCAAGGAGCTTGAGGGATTAAGTGACATTGCCATAGGTCGGTCTGATATAAGAATTTTTGCGTATGTGGTAAAAGGGTGGAGGTGTTGGGTAAGTTCGAAAGCAACCTGGAGTTCAAAGGAGATTCAACTCGGGGGACTATATTTGTAGTCAAAGAAGGTGCCAATTTATTAGGATGGGAGGAACAAGGCGAGCTTGGGATCATCTTGGATCCCAACCATCCTGATATGGTTCTATCAAAACATGAGGCCAAACAGTTTTACTCTAGTTTCCCTGCCATTACCCCTGTGCATACTGTCACTGCAGAATTCTTATCCAAAGGGGATTGGATTCAAAGGTATCCAGAGGTTTTCGATGGTAGGTTGGGAAAACTCAACGGCTTTCAGCATCGTATTGTCCTTAAAGAGGGTGCTGTAGCGGTTACACACAAGGTGCGTAAAGTACCGTTGAGCATGCGGGGTGAGCTGAGACAAGAGCTTGAGCGCTTGTGTACATGGGGGTGATTGAGCCGATTGAGGGATCTGAGTGGTTGTCTCCCATCATTTTAGCGCGGAAGGCTGACAAGTCCCTTAGGATGTGTGTGGACTTGCGTGATCTAAATGCATGTATATGGGTTGACCGTCAACCCCTGCCCAACATTAATGAAATGTTGTCAACTCTAGAAGGTGCTAGATATTTTTCCTCACTTGACATCTCCTCTGCCTATCATCAGGTGGAATTATGTAAGGATTCTAGACATTTCACATCCTTTGTGACACCGGAAGGGGCGTTTCGCTATGTACGCATGCCATTTGGTCTAGCGTCGGCTTCTGCAGTGTTCCAGCGTCTAATGGGGAACCTATTTAAGAACACTGTGGGAGTCGTGTTTTTCCAAGATGACATTCTAATTCATGGCAAGACGGAGACTGAGCATGATGATAGGCTTAAGCAGGTATTAGACATCATAAGGTCCAGTGGCTTAACATTAAGGAAGGACAAATGTAAATTTCTTCAGGAAGGGGTAGACTATTTGGGGCACCACTAAGCCTGGGCGTAGTTCGCGAAGTAGCGCTACGCGAAGCTACGCAAAGTGCAGTTCGCACTACGCGAACTACGCGTAGCACTACGCGAACTGCGTAGTGCACTGTTCGCAATGATTGCACAGTGCCGGATGCTAGTGTGCACTGTGCAATCATTGAAAACGGCATCTTGCACAGTGCGAGCTGTCTTTTACTGCCGCTCGAGTAGATTTTACTCGAGCGGCAGCTTCTCAACGCGGACTGGTAGTTTCTCATCGCGAGCGGTCGCGAGCATACGCGACCACTCGCAATGAGAAACCTGATCTCCCTGCGTTGAGAATCTCGCCGGGATGTCATTTTGCTTGCTCGCGGTCGCCAACTTGACGTTGAGGACCGCGAGCAAGCAAAAAATGACCGCTGCACTACGCTACGCTATGCTACGCGTGTTTGCACTGTGCTACGTGCAATTCGCGTTGTGCGAAGTAGCGCAAACTTCGCAAACTACGCGAGCGTAGCGTAGTGCTTTGCCCAGGGTTAGGCACCACATCTCTGCGAATGGGGTGGAACCCAAAGTCAAGCTTCTTGATGCCATTCAATTCGCGCCAGAACCTCAGAATAAGGATCAACTTCGCTCATTCCTTGGGCTGATTGAATATTATGCCAAATTTGTGGCTAATTTTGCAGAAAAGACTGTACATTTGCGTGAGCTCTTGAAGAAGAATGCGAAGTATGTGTGGTCAGACGAATGTGCTGTTGACTTCAAGATGTTAAAAGAGGCAATTGTGCATGCACGTCCACTCAAGTTATTCAACATCAATGACCGTTGTATTGTTACCACCGATGCTAGTAATGTTGGTCTTGGGGCTGTGCTGATGCAGAAGAGAGCTGATAACAGGGAAGAAATCATTGCCTTTGCCTCTAGAACACTGTGTGGGGCGGAAAGCACCTATTCCACAATTGAAAAGGAGGCTTTGGCTCTGTGGTGGGGTGTGCAATATTTCCGTAACTTCTTGTGGGGTAATGAATTTTTACTGAGAACTGACCATAAACCACTGATAGATCTTTTCACTACAAAGGGTGGTGGTAGAGCCACTCCACGTATAGCAAAGTGGCAGTACAGATTAAATTAATTCAATTACCGCTTGGAATATGTGGCTGGTGTAAGGAACCATGTAGCTGATTGTCTATCCAGACTACCCCTCTCAGACAGTGCCTCTGTTGTTGAAGGTGAAGAGTTGGAAATGGTGTGTGCTGTCAGTGCGGTGGAGGACGCGGGTGTGGCATTGTCTGAGGCAAATTGGAAGTTGGCCTTGTCTGAAGATGCTGAGATCAGCAGGGTTATGGATTTTGTTGCGCATGGATGGCCCAATAATATGAACTTGACCACAGAATTGATTCCTTTCAAAAGAATTTGTGATGAATTGTCTATTGTTGATGGGATTTTGCGCAGAGGAGGATTGTTGGATGTGCCTGTGACTATGCGAAAGAGCGTGTTGGATCTGGCTCATGAAGGTCATTTAGGCATTCGCGCCATGAAGCGGAGAGTTAGAGAGGATTCTTGGTGGCCAGGAGTTGATAGGGATATTGAGCACTGTGTTAGAGAGTGTGGTGCGTGCGTTTTGAGCGATAAAACGCAAGTAACTTATCCTTCTCCCATTGTTCCTGTGAGTGTGAAGAATTCACCTTGGTCGAAGTTGGCATTTGATGTATCTGGTCCTTTTGGTGGTATGGGTAGTTCGCCAAAATATGCTTTGGTGTTGATTGATTATATGTCCAAATGGCCGGAGGTAAAATTTGTTGATAGTGTCAATTCTGCTATGATTATTGATTTTTTCAAGGAGGTTTTTCTTCGGGAAGGGTTTCTGGAGGAGTTAGTGACGGATAACGGAACCCAGTTGGTGTCTCTGGAGATGCAAGAATTTTTGAAAGTGCATGGCATCAAACATATCGTCACCTCCCTTTATCATCCCCGTAGTAATGGTCTAGTGGAGCGCTTGAACCGTGTCATTAAAGACCAGTTACAGTTAGCTTTTGTCAATGGTTTGCATTGGAAGATGGTGATTTCTAAGATGTTGTGGGCAATGAGAGTGACTCCTCATTCTAGTACTGGAATGTCTCCTTTCACCCTGTTGAGAGGTAGGGTGGCTGGTTCTAAGTTGAACAAAGATTGGATGTCAAGAAAGGTGGTTGATGCGCAAAAGCTGGGTGAGGTTGTTGATGTTAGAGCTGCTGTTCAAGCCAAGTACGCGTTTGATGTGGTCAGGATATCCCCAGTATGTCCAGGAGATTGGGTAAGAATTAAGAAACCTGTTCTAGTTCGCAAGGGATTCTCACACTTTTCTGCACCAGTCAGAGTAAAGGAGGTACGAGATCATGTGGTTGTTTTGGAGAATGGGAATATCTGGAATAAGTGTGCAATCTCGGTTATCCCTGAGTCAAAAGTTGAGTATGTGAAAAATAAGTTTGGTCTTCACACTCCTTCTACAGATTTATCTCATGAGGTGAGTGGTTCCAAGGTTTTAGTTTCTGCCAAAGATGTTGTTCCCCGGGCCTCATCTTCTAGAAAGAAGGTTGTTCCAATGAAATTCCGGGATTATGTCAGGTATTAAATTCTTTAGATTATGAAACAATAGGTTATTATGCTGTTTTTTTAGTTGCTTTTCTTTTATTTGGTATTTTGCTTTTGTGTTTTATATCTTTTGTTTTCATGTGAAGGATGGGGGGTGTGTTGGGATCTTGGGATCTCGTGCTGCTGCACGAGATGCCTGGCGTGGGGTTCCCTGCGTGGAACATGGAATGGGAAGGCAACGGCAGTTGCTGCTGGGAGCCTGGGGAGTCGGACGCATTAAAGAAGACTTGGAAACTTACGGAATTGTGTCTTCTTTTCAGTGACCCATACAGCAGTTCGGTGCAGGACCACAAAGGGACCAGAAGTCCAGGTCAATGATGAAGTCACTGCCGGGGTGGGACAACTGTCACCTTTTGGATGATGAGTAAAGGTATCCCCCTTTCTACTAAGGGTATTTCAATGTGACATGGCTTGAGTAATTGAAAACAACCTCATTTGCCAAAAAATATTTGTGCAAGTTCTAACATTTTGTGGAGTGTTTGTGAGGGGCATAAAAACATGCTACTGGTGGTCCTTTGTTGACCACAAATATCCACTGGACACTGGGGCATGCTACAGATCTGCTGTTTGGGGGACAGGGAGGTGTAGATGGTGCCAGCAGGTGTCTTTCTTACAGAAACTAATGGTGAATTGGCAACATGATTTTTGACCCACATGAAGAAGTCTTTCACTGTCTCCCTAGTCCTCTGCAGTGGGCAGAGAAACCATGGCATGGAGCAGAAGGACCTATTGACCCTTGCAGTTTTCTCTTGTCCATCAATTGTGTGAGGTGCATGACTTAGCCCTGCCACTTAAAATGAGTCCTCATGAGAGCTGGCCAGTATGAACCTAATGGCCTAAACATGCTTTCTTGCCTTCTCCTCTCTCAATACACTGACATGTTCCCCTTGCTACTTAATGAGGTCCTGGATCCTTTTGTCTAGATTCTCAAAGACCTGTGCCTGTCTCTCCATCAAGTTTGGGAGGTCCTACTGAATGGTGTCAATCATCACTAATTGTGTGGAGATGGTGTGCATTGTCATGCACTCACCTGGTTCCAACAACGCAGGCAATGCTGGATCTGATATCCCTCCTAGGGCCGCGGATGAACAAGGTACCAAAACCTTGAATCACACAGCGCCCCTGAAGGGAATGGGTGTTGGGATAATACAAGGAAAGACAGAGTTGCTGTACTGGATCTTCTCTGGTGCCTTGCGACACTGCATAACAGGATCGACACTCTTGGTACCGTCAGTGTGTGTGAAAATGCAATGCACTAGAAATATCAATAAGGAAGTTTTAATATCAATGTAATGGCAAATCTCAGCATATCAAGACTAAGCACCTAGTAGCAATAATATACACTTGCAGGTGTCATCAAATATACTACAGGAGAGCAAGTACAAATCAAAATTGTAGTCTGGAGTTTATGACACTCCCAAGAATCACCTTGCATAACAGTTCTCTATGACATTAGTCTCTATTACACAACATAAATTATATATACATCATGCAACTTTATATGTTGTGTCTTGTCACAACTGTTTCTCAAAGAAATATTGGCGTAATACTTTTCAGTTCTTGCGCTGTCTCAGTTCAAAGCGCAAAGTCTATAAAGTCCCAAGAGCGCTATACAATTGAATCTCTTGTGAAGTTCACATAGAAGGCCTGAATAAATAATGAAAGTGCAGTTTTAACTCAGTCTTGCCTTTTGCTTATAGATTGACTAGTGCTCGCTATCCTGTGACTGGATACTAAGCAAAGTCTTTCTCTTACAGGAATCTGGGGGAGATCTTGTGGGCGGCCGTGCGGGGAGCTGGAGCGGAAGATAAATCGCCGTGCAGGAAGAGGAGGTGATGGAGGGATTGGTGTTGCAGGGACACAGGACACAGGAACTGTAGGTAAGGTTGGGCTGCTGAAATCTAGAGCCCTGATCGATTTTGGCTGCCTCAGTAGGTGAGTGGGGAAGAGTGAAGCTTGTAAAGCAGAAGTGAGGCAAAGCCCCACTCAGGTGTGGTTTAAATATTGGACCTGAGTTCCAACAGGTGTAGCTGGCTCCCGTAGGGCACGTGGTGCACTCAGTAGATGGAAAGGTCCATATCGGGCCCCTGGGGAGAACATGTGTCAGCACAACAGTTTTGACCTTTGGGAAAGCATGTGTAACATGACAGTTGAAACCAATAAACCAAGAAAACCTGTTATGTTATTTCTCTCAAAGAGTACAAAATAGTACAACAAACTAACGCCTAGTTTACAGCAGGTGCAAGGTACTCAATTGGTCCATGGGCCCTGGGGGAGGCTTGTCCCAGTGTCATAAAAGGCTATTAAGTGCCACAGGGATAATACCACATGAACTTTGTGCGCCAGACCCACTGTACAGAGAGAGCAAGTGGGGTTTGTGATAGTCATGGTTCCCCCATTCCATGGATCTTAGACCACAGAGAGGCCTTTTGCTCAACAAATACATTCTCCAAGAAGTCTGCTCTAACCTATACTAAGCTCCCGACTGCATAGCTCACACAGACAACTTCTTATGCTCTATGTTGATGGTTAATGACAGGAAAGATGTGGAATAGAAATTTCTGAATAGGTGAGACCATTGTTTTACCACGGGTTTCCTTTCTGTGAGCTGATAGAGAGAAGACATGAGTTACGCTTATACAGGTAATATAACTGGGGTCTCTACATTATAGATAGAGGGTTAAGGTGAGTCCTGCATTTCTGATACTACAATCTGTGGCCCTGGTTATTTTACCTAGATACTAGTAACATAGAAAATTCTCTGACGAGCAAGATTGCCTGCTAGCATTGAGGTGTCATCCTATGTTTCCAATACTCTGTTCATCCTCAAAAGCGACCAAGATGACAGCCCTCAGCATGACGTAAAGTCCCTAAGGTCCAACTCCATCTTATGTATGCCCTGCCTCCATCTTAGTCCATGGAAGTCCTCAACTTAGACAATGGACACCGCCATATTCCCTGATTAATGCAGAATCATTGCCATTACTGCCTTTCAACGCAGATGTTGCCAGACCTTAAGAAATGTGATATCATCAAGTCCTTCAATTCATGACATAGATACAACATCTAGGGCAACATTCGACTGGGTCAAATGTCTTCTCATCATGTCAAGGTTTATTAAGATCACATACAGACATATAACCAAAACAATGTAGTCTGAATTGATGTCCGTTAGCCTTATATGTTCATAAGGAGACGTCTGAAAGGCATACCTTGATGCACATAATCTATGTCAGACATTCCTAAACTTATGTCAGAAATGCGAGTCTCTGATAAGATTTAGGCTATAATGCATGTCAGTTGGCCACTTATTAGGAGAGGTCCTTCACCCAGATTATCAGACAAGATTCTGCCAGAGATGGTCTCACATACTGCCAGCACACTTCACACTTCGCGGATGATACATATCACCTGAAGCTGATAAAGCCATGTCCTAGAGGAAGTCTAATTGACTGCTACTGCAGTGGGTGTTAGCCCTTTATTTGGAACCAGCCGCTGCCCATGCAGGTAAGAGCAGTGGGGCAGTGGGGTCGGGGGATTTCGACAGATGACCACGAGGGAAAATGTATTATTTATTTAATTTTCACTCGTGGTCATCTGTCGAATTCCCCCCCCCCTCCCGGCCCCACCTCCTCACCGCTCTTACCTGCACGGCCGCAGCTGTGTGGAACACTGTCTTTATGTCTCTGCTAATAAAGACAGCATTTGCGGTCAACAAGAAATGCTGTGCGCCAATTTCCCTAAGAAACTCTAGACTGCAAGTTGCTCTGCCTTTCATGTTCTCATTGTATAGGGCATACAATTAGGCATTAGGGTGTTAGGTTCTAGATATAATTTTAAATGACATTTTAAAAATGCTGGAAATGTTCATCTTGTTCTCATTATTTACAACATGTTTACTTGCTATTTTTATAACATTCGGTGTAGTTGTTTCACATGTAGTGAGAAACAGATTGCTGCTGTTATAATATTCTTTGTAGTTTCAGATGTACCGAGAAACAGATTGCTGCTGTTGTAATAAATACTTTTAATGTAAAAAGAGTTCATTTTTCTTAGTACAGTGTGTGTGATACTGTGAATAACTAAATAAGGTTTGCTGCTGTTTTCACTGTGTCCCTGATCGATTTATGAGATTTTTAGTAACCCAAAAGCAATACCTCTATATCAATTACACATTGAGTAGTGTTTGCAGGGCTACAATAACTTGTCTTTCACATTCATTGTGATGTATTGAACCAAGTTCACCCTTGTCACATGTGGGTGGGAAAGCACCGCCCTAGAGTTACGCCAAAGTCGTTACTTATGCAACAGTTGGGACCCTACGCGGGGTCTGTATTTTACGGCCATGCCTTAAGCGGTTTACACATGTTTGAAACACTATTGCATGTAGGAGGCTGGCTTAGTACATGGTGCACACTTATTTAAGTGAAGCACCTTGCACTAATCCACACAACACTGATTTTCGTGGTCTTAGACAACCATAGAAAGCTCTATAAATGGTAGATGTGGAGAGCAGCCTTCAGGCTTAGTCCAGAAGGAACGTTAAGCAGCTAGTTTTACCAGAACTAATCAGAGAGTGTAGAATAATCAAAAAAGAACCATACAATGTAGTTATAAAAATATTTATATTTATTAGAAACACTCACTAACACATAGGTATATCTCCTAACTGGAGATATCAACACAGTACACATAGGGGATATTCTCAAGAACGTGCGATAAACATCGCCAAAATAGGTTAACGCAAGTTTACATATCGCCGTCTATCGCGGGAAAATAACCCCGTGTTAACGTGGCATTCACAACACGGCGGTAACATGCGATAGTACCCCGATACACTACCGGGACGGCGATGAAAATTCAAACCTGAACACGAAAAAAGTTGCGATGGGCCCAACCGCGATAAGACAATCAGCGAAAAGCAGCGCCAGGCCTGCAAATCACACACGTCAGTCGGGAAAAATCACTACAAAAGCAGAAAAAAAAAATAAACAAAAACCGAACCACAGCGAAGCACAATGGAGGCAGCCGTAGCAGGTACAGAGGACGGCCAGAACCCCACAAGCCCCACGGAGGACCAGCCTGGGACCTCGGGGACAGGGAAGGGCAAGGACAAGAAGAAGAGGAAGACGAGGTTCAGTCCGCAGGAAAACAGGATCCTGATCACGGAGGTGGTAGAACACCATCAACAACTGTTCGTCACCTCCACTGTGTCATTGGCAACAAAAAATGGAATATGGCAGTCCATCCTGGACAAGGTGAATGCAGTCAATGTGCTGAGGAGGACAATGGAAGAGCTCAAGAGGTGCTGGAATGATGTGAAGCGCAAAACCAAGCTGAAACTCGGCAACAACCAGAAGGCAGCAATGCAGACTGGAGGTGGGAGTCCAGCGCCACAGGAGGAGCTGGATGAGATGGAGGAAATGGTGTCCACAGTCATCAGTGTGGAGACGGTGGCAGGAGTTGGGGCACCGGACACTGCTCAACATGACCTGACACAACAGCAACAGGGTGAGTAACCACCAGGGACTGGGGGGACGGGGGAGATGGGCACAATGGCACACATGCACAATCAAGTATAGCACAGTGCACACCCACAATGACTCTGGATCATGTTCCTGATCTCCTTTGCATACTGCAGCACACATAGAAACAGCAAGTAGGCCCCCGTCGACAATGTGCACAGAGGGGGCTTTCCCCACACATCACTAATCTCACAACAAAGCCATGCACATGTGCTGAAACCAGCAAAGCGGCGTGTCTGTGAGCCACACTGACAATGCAAGTGACACTGCATGACGAATAGCATGGCTGCAGTCAATATATCATGACATGTTGCACGCCACGACACTGAGGTGGCTGAGTGTGGACCACATCCGTAAAGGAGCAGGTCACACTCTGACACATCCACGTGCACAAACAACCCCTAACCTCAACAACACAACTGCGGACAAACCATGCCCTAGAATCCCAAGTCCCACCAAGAGCCCAATTTCCCTAAGAATGCAACATCTCAGCACTGTAGAAGCACAGAAGTCAAAGGCACACCGCCTGAAAGGGATAAGGGCCAGCCAAATCAGAGCTGCAGGGGCGACTCTCCCAAAATGCAGCACACACACATAACATTCAGAGCACATCAACATTGACAACAATGGGGTATAAACTGCAACGCGTTCACAACAGAACAGAGGACACAACTGGTGCCGCTTGTGTGTAGAAACTGGTCAATCATATTTGGCATAGCAGGGAAATGTGAGATGATAATGTACAAGTACAAACACACATCCGTGATGTTGTCGAAATGTCCACTGTCACGCATCAAATAGGCAGCTCCTCCCAAACAGTCACAATGTACATTGTCATGCAGTTTTATGTAAACCTGTACAATGCGTCAACATACATGTGAACACAATGTTAAACTGCATCTCCCCATCACATTGCAGAGGGAGAACCAACACCTCCTGCAGAGCAGACCCAACAGCTCTTCACTGATGATGAAGAGGACCTCCACACCTTCGACATCGACGCCCTCCAAGAGTTCATGGACAGCTACGGCACCTCACCTCCAGGAGCAGGGCAGGCCAGCTGCATCGAGGAGAGACCACCCCCTGCACAGACCACACAGCAGGAAGCACCCACCACCACGGCTGTCTCCCAGGAACCCCATGACCAACACATGGCCTTTCAACGCCGTGTGTTAGAGGTCCAGGAGAAGATGGCTGATCAGGTGCGGGTGGGGTTCGACCTCATGGCAGCCAAACTTGATGCCATACATGGGTGTCTGAGTACCATCAGGGACCACTTACAGTCCCTAATGGACACCCACAGTCCGCTCCATGCTCTCCAACGATCCATGGCTGACATCGCTGGAGTCATGATACTGAGACAAGAAAAACTGTCCAGTCACAGTGGCTCCAGCGATGTCAGCCGGGAGTTGGGACAGATGCGGGGGCTCATGGAGAACATGGAGCGGATGACGGCTGAAAGAATGGCTGCCACGGCTACACACCAGCGAGATGTGGCTGGGACCTTCCATGCCCTGCAGCACATCGTCATGGCATTGCTGCCTCAAGGCCTTGCGCAGATGAATGCTGCTGCTGCTTCTACATCCACATCTCCGCCCCCTGATGTGTTAGTGCCTCACAGTGCGGCAGGCAATCCACCACCACCCACGTGTGAGGCACATGTGACATCAGAGGACGAAGATGCGGGTGAATCAACCTTACTGGTGAGGAGGAGGCAGTAGCATTCATCTCCGCCATATTGCCTGTTTCTGCTTGGTTCTGCCCTTTGCATCATCACCTTCCACTGTCCCACGATACACTCTACGACACTCACCTTGGACCTCGACATGGACTGCCGTTTTCTGTTTGGTTACCAATGACACAGCGATCAGACTGCGGACTGAACTCTTCCCCTTCCGATGTACTTGTCATTCCCTGAAGGACTCTGGCTGGCCCTCCATGGGCCAATATTGTGAAGTGGGGTTTGCATGGCCCTGTACTGCTCCAGCTGCAACATTCCACTGGATGTGAATTAAACATTCAGAATCGCACAGATGTGTCATGCCTGTGATCATTCAAGTATGAGAGTAAGGATGATTGTAGGCTCAGTGATTCCCCCTTATGTCCATGTTGCTCATGTCGTGGGACTTGAGTCACAGGGTGCAACAGTGCCGATTGCGGTCCGGGTGGCGTAGACACTACAACAGAGACACAAGCATCAGTTACTTCCATGTCCAGCCCAGAACTGAAGCACGCCCAGAGCCCCGGGCTCATTGTTCCCACCCCTACGCTGGCCTGCCATACGCCAGGCCAGTCCACTCCGCTTACGCTCAGGGGAGGGACGACAAAGTTACATGTCCCAGGTCTACCCTGTAGTGATCTGCTGATCACTGGTCTAGTCGTCAGCATGCCACAGCCACTCCCTGAGGGTTGGTTCACACCCACAGCACACCCATCCAGCACAGGCATCACAGGACATGTGACCCTGCCAATAAAAGGGGCCTAGCACGTCACATACCCCACTGCCGGAGATGACATGATGGTGTCCGCACCACGCGACCCAATCATGAAGGGTCCATGACTTGTGGCGCACTGAGTTGGTGGCACCCGCTGCACTGCGGCCCGCACGGGCCTACTGCCACGTGACGATGACTTGCATTGCACAGGGTTAGTGGCACCTGAAGAGCTTAGCGGGTGTGCAGCCTGCGATGATGCGTTGGCCTCGATACGGCGTCCAGCGAATCAAGACTCAAATTGAACAGTGTGCCCTGCTGGACCGCAGTGTACGTGCAGGCAGCAGTCAGTACACACATGACTCCGCGGTGCGGTGCCGCAGGGTGCGCTGGGGGCCTGTGGCGCGGAATCCAGCGATCGGCTGAGGAGGATGCACCGGCACGTGGTGGGCCCTCTTGGAGACACGCCGGTGGCGGCAGGTGAGCATTGAGGCCTGGGTGCGCAGGGGCGGCCAGTCATCGCTGGGCGGAGGACCGGTCTGGGGATCTGGGCTGGGGTGCATCAGGCGCACAGGATCGCACAGGCACCACCGGTCACGGCGGCGGACTCGTGGCTGGGTGGGGGGGCGCCACCCTTGCTGACACGGCCCTGCATGCGGTGTTCGTGATGTGCACGGGTTGGTTTGCGACCTAGCCACCTCGTCTCCAGTGTGAATGTGCACGTTGAAGGTGGTTGGCCACGTGTGTGTACGCCTATGGACAGGTTGTGGCGGAGACTGAGACACACGCAGTAGTCACTTTGGTGGTGGATTGGTGACGTGTGCATTCCCACAGTTGTGAGTTGGGGGATTGTGGAGTTGAGGTGTGTAGTGTGTTCAGTTGGTACTTGCCGATGGGCAGTGCATTTCCATGGGGGCCATCCTCAAAGCGCTGGTTGGTGGCGGACTTGCAGACATGTGGGGATCATGCACACTGCCTTGGGTATTTGCGACGACATTGGTGGACAGGCCACGGTGGTCCACTTTTGTATGTACAGTGATGGCATGTGTGTGGTTGCTGTTGCGGTGATTGTGTGCAGTGTCGGCAGGGGGCACAAGTCATACACGTGTGCTGTGAATTTCCCGCAACACGTGCGTGATGCCAGCTATGGCGTAGTTCCCTTGCGTGGTCTCAAGATGTTCCTGCGCAGTGTGGGGGGTGTGAGGGGCAGGGGTATTGAGCTGACACACACCGTGATGCTTTCAGGTGTGATGAGTCCTGCATGATGTGACCGTAGCAGCAGTTCGTGTGGTCGTTACCTTCCTCTTCATTCCTACGATGGTTACGGCCACACGTAGTTCTGTTACGGTCTTCGCATGCATGGTTTATCTGGCCTGTGAGCATTGTGGTTTGTCCAAGTGCAGTACACTGTACCAGATTAGGCATGTGACTATACGGAAGTTTGACCATTGTCACCATTTCTCCCACAGGTTTCTGAAGACACGTTGCCCTGTTGGAGTTCCCCGTTGGGAATGGAACGCATTGGCTGAGCTTTTCGTTTTGTTGATTTATGTAATTGTAATAAAGTTCTGTTTTTCCACTACCGTTGACTACTGGACTTCATGACCTTGGGGGGAGGGTCCGGGGGGGGGGAATGACTGGGGGTGGTGGCGGTGGGTGTTGTGGCCCTCTTGGGTCTCTGAGCTGCATGATCAGTGTCTCCATGGCATCTGTTGGTCTTCAGATGTGGCTCTGGGCTGGGCTCCCTTTCTACTGCAGTTGGTCGTCCTGCTTAACACCAGTAAAAGACAGGTGTTAAATCCCTGCTGCTAACGCGCATTATCACCTGTTCTTGGTTCGCATCACAGATCTGACTGGTAGTTGTGAATCTCGCGAAGTGGTGTTTTCGTGTGTTTTTGCACGGGAATGCCTACTCTGCATACCATTAGTGTTAGTTGTCGCACTCATCCGTGGCGATGTTTTTTGCGGCAGCTATCACTGGAAAACTGGCGATATCGGCAGTTTGCACCAGCTTGAGAATAGGACGATAAATCTATCGCCACTTTTGCGGCGCTAAAGTGCCGATAAATCGGCGATGAGTCCTTGAGAATATGCCCCATAATTTTTCAGCGGGAAATAGTTAAGTCATCACAAATACACAGTGGTCTTCAGGGAGAGACCAAACCAAATGCTAAAGAAGTGGAATGCGAACTGCGACCGAAGTTGGGACTTGGACCAGAAGACTCTGAAGAGCTGGGGACCACCTGAGGTAAGTACCCAGGAACTTTACAGAGGCTGTGTGCAGAGTGGAAGCACAGACATGTGCTCAATGCAAGTCAACAGGAAAGTCGCGGTTGCAGTTTTCAAGAAGAAGGACCCTTTCCAGTGGAGCCTGAAGAAACACCATGGAAGATTGAAGGTTGGAGAGTCACCCCAATGGCGGATACCCCAAGAACCAGGATACCTACACCAGGGACGCCAGGTGCATAGGTGCGAAGTGACGTCAGAAACCGCCGTAGACCACAATGGGGGACTTCAGAAAAGATGCCGCTGGCCAAGAAGGTGAAAGAGTCCGGTGGAATCCAAGGATAGGCTCTTGAACAGAAGTACCTGCAAGCAGAGGGGACAGAGTCTATGCCACTTGGGAAGTGACCAGGAGACACGGAAGACCAATGACCACTGATGACGGAAGATGCAGGAGTGATGACGTGACATTGTCACTGCAGCTGTGAGGACCAGGCGATGCTGTGGAAGACCAGGAGGCATTCATGAGCTGTCCCACATTGGGAGTCAAGAACCAGAGGATCAGTGTCTGCTGGGAGCACAAACAAGCCTTGGCAGCAGCAGCAGACGTGGCAAATAAAGAAGGTGCAGCGTTGGGACCAGCAAGGTCCAAGGGATTCACCAAGTGCAGGGGAGTCAGAGCAGGCCCCAAGCAAGCAGGGGAGCCCACTGAAGCCAAAGAAGACCCTCAAAAGGACCCACAGGCTGAAGGCACAGAAGTCGCAAGAGGACCTCTAGCAGCTCACCAAAGATGCAAGCCCACGGTGCAGAGGATGTGGTGAGGACAAAGATATTTGCAGGAAGAGATTCTGGAGGCTGGCGCTTCTTATAGCCCGAAGATCTCTGGAGGATAGAGTGAAGAAGCCTTGGCAATGGCAAGTCGACATGGTGCACAGGGGTTCTCTTCTAGCGGTTCGGACGAGGGATACTGGCCTCAAACTTGCTGAGAAGACAGGTCAGGCCTCGAGGGAGTTGCAGAACCACCACCTGTGTTGCTGAGCCTTTCGTAGTCCATGGGATGTCAGGAGCAGCAGAGCGGTCAGCTTCATTGTGGTGCCTGCAGATGCAGGGGAGTGACTCCTTCACTCCAAGGTAGATTACTTCAGGTGTTCTTGATGCCCACAGGCCTGGAGAGGAACCTGGATGGAGCAAAGGCACAGACATCACAGAAGACTGGCAGGACGACTATACCAGGAGCAGCAGGAGTCTTCCTTGATGTAGTCTTGTTTCCAGGCAAAGTCCAACGAAGTCCAATGTACCCAGACAGTGGAAGTTGAAGTGGTTTCAGGTTTGAATCTTGTCCCATGATGAATCTGAAGAGCCACCCACAGGTAAGCTCTTAAGTACCCTAGGGAAAGGGTTGGGGCAATTCAAGGATCCCTCCCAGAGGAGGGGCTAGACAGAGGATACTCCCATGTCCGGCTCCCTGAACTGGATCAAACTGGAGTATGCAAGGAGGGCACCAAATGTGCCCTTCAAAGCAGTCTGTATGGTGGCGCTGGCAAGCACCCCCATCCCAACCCAATACACTAAGTCCTGTCTGGGAGGTGGTCACACCTCCCTGTGGCAGGAAACCTATTGTTCTGCCTTCCCTGGTCGAGCTCAGCTAAGCAGCAGGAGGGCAGAAATGTGTCTGTGGTCAGCAGCCACACTAGCTTGCTGTTAGACCTTAAAAGGCTGGAATTGGTGTTGGGGTAGGATTCCAACATGTTTGATACAAACATGACCTGTTTTGGTTCAGCCAATATATAGTTTGCCATCACGTATTTGACTTGATGTCCACTATATGTATTAAATGGCTGATCACACTTACAAAGCCTGGAGAATAGACTCCAGGGTTTGGAGAGTGGCCCTGCTCATGCAGAGGCACCCTCACACTTGTAACCAGGCACCCTGCCCTCAGGACTGAAGAGCCTGCCATAGGGGTGACTTATAGATTTTAAGTGCAGTGACCTCAGATATAAGGAAAATTATATCTGTTGTAAGTGGTGCTAGCACCAACTTACACAGGCTGCAATGGCAGGCCTGTATTCACAGTTTGAGTGGTCTCTCGTGGGTTGCATAATACATGCTGCAGCACATGGGAGACCCCTGGTGTACCTATGCCCTGGGTACCTTGGTACCATATACTAGAGACTTACATGGGTGCACCAGTATCCAATTGGGAAGGTACCAAAGTACTTCCTTCTGTCAAATTTAGGAAGGAAGCACAGTGACTGGGGTCCTGATTAGCAGGATCCCAGTCAGACTTGTCAGAAAAGAGAATAACACCAGCAAAAATTGAGAGTAACCATGAAAGCAGATCCTACTTTCCTACATTGAGTCATTACGAAGACGTTCATAGTTATCATGGTTATCTCCTATAGGGAATAAGGAAGCATCTATTTCTGTAGGTTCGTCAAGCTTGACTCATAAAGGTTATTCCCCATTCTGTTTTTTTTTATTCTTTGATTCCAATTACAAATGATATCCATTCTTCATATCAGCACCTATCATTATAGAAGCCAATTGTAGGGAAGCAGTTACTCAACACCTCAAGGCTCAAGGTGTCCCCGATAAGGGAAGGGCAGTTAAGTTCATAATAGCTACACATCCAGCATGTGCCATTGAGACTTTTTACTCCTGGGTGGAGTTTGAGGCTGTTGATGCTGCCTCAGGGCTGTTTCATGAATATACAGTGGTAGATGCGCCGGCTCACTATATTGGGCTTACCAAGAATTTGAAATCCCTTTAACTTTCCAAGAACACCAAAATTGGTTTGGTAGTCAATTACCACATACCCACAAACATGTTCATTTGGGGCCTCTAAACAGCGACAGCGCAATGTGGCCAGTCTTGGCTTCTTACATTCGCATTCCTTAGATAACACAATCACCTTGTACTGGAGACTTGTGCAGTTTGTGCAATGTACTTTGAGCTCCAGACCTCCTATAGCAGCAGGACCTGCTGCTCTCGCATAAATACAAACCATTAGTCCACAGACTATTAACGCTATCATGAGCAAAGCACCAAAGAAGCGTGATTAAATGGCTTTCTGGATTGTTTGCAAGACCAAGCAGTAAGAAGCAGTGTAGCCGTACATAATGCCCCAAGATAAACACAGAATAATGACTATGTGTCCCCCTAATGAGATGGGGCCTACTCTAGGGGAGTGTAACTCCTGGGGAAACATGTTTGCATGCATTTATACCAGTACACATGGTACAGCTTCATTGGCGTTCCTCCCTGATGTACTTAATCAAGTACAAAATGAGCACCGAGCAGCACCAGCTCTCGATTTCTGAATGAAGTTAATGGGGAACTTTTTCACAGTCTCCTCCATAATTCTGATCAACATAAAGGGGGAAGATTCAGTTCTGGCTATATGTCAGAGACTGGAAGCAGTTCTGGTTCAAGACTGTGAACGGGAACTACCAAAAATAATCACTGAAGTTTACACCTCTGTAGGTAGAGATACCTTAGGTACTTGACCTGTTAAACCAAACTTAAAACCTAAACATGACAATGAGAGTTCTGTTAAGGAGAAATCTGCAACAGAAGGGAAGGAAAACCAAAATGACAAGGCTAAAAGACGGACAGGATCACCCTCTTCTCGGGAATCTAGCGGGGTGGTTATAACTTAAGAGACTGCCATAAAATAAAAAAAACCTGACTGGCATCAGTATTTTGATAACCATTCTTCAGGTTTTTTTCAGGACACTGAATGTAAAATAAGAGCAAGGGGGAGCCTATCCAAGTACAGAAGAAAACAGAGGTACAGTAGGAAAAGTGAAGGTGGATGGGGGACTAAAGTCATCTTAAAGTTGGAAGAGAAAGGATTGGATTCTAAAGTCCTCCAAATTTATTATACTTACAAACACTATATATAAAATACATATTTTTTAATATACATGCAATGCAAAATAAAATACAAGTAATATACTATTACACTTTTAAATAAAGTAAAAATAAAAAAGTTCAACTGAACATTAATTAGTGTTTCCCATATAAGGAAAAAACTGCCAAATTAATTGAAAACATTAGTAACAACCAATTAATAATACCTGCAACTAAAATAACCCAATAAGATTGAAAGAACAATTAAACAAACACTTTATAACCGAAAGAAAATTTAACATTATTTTATGCTCCAACAACAAAACCTAGAATAAGGGGAATCTCTGCCGGATTGCTTCTGCAACACTGGACATTGAAAGCTCTGAATACAACTTCAAAAAGTAATTAAAATATCTATTTAATGTTAAAACTGCATAAAATAATCGTAAAGCACTTTTATAATAACTTAGGGGCCGATTACGATGGCGGTCGGTGTTAGTACCGCGGTGCCGGCGGTGCGGAAAAATGCCTTCTACCGCCCGCCAGCAGAGGTCCTCACGGCCGCCATATTATGAAGGGCAAATATGCCCCATTTCCCGACCTCCACGGTGCAACGCCGACCGCCATGAAATTGCGTCCGCCACCGCGCCGGTGGGAGCCAATGGAGACTCACTGCCGTGCGGAATGACGTCCCGTCCGCTCAACAAATTACGATGCGCCAAACAACCCGTCGAACCGCAGGGGAGAAACCGCCCTTCCAGACACGGCGGAATCTCGACAGCGGAGCGTGAAACGAGACTTCCGGAGCGCTCCACCCAGAGCCGAACGCCATGGATCCAGCACTACACATCCTCCCGGTGCTGTACGTGATACATCACCAGGCCAACATCGCCCGCCGCGGACGCCGCCGCAGGTACGCAAACAAAACACAATACAACACAAAACAGAACACAAATTCCACGGGCTGAAACAGGGCACCTGGCCACACCAGACACACTGGTGTGGACAGGAACACATCCATCAGTGTACCCACACATGTCTCAGCTGGCACCAATTCACACCCTGCATCAAGCCCACCAAAGTACCGCGAACATAATGTAATGTGTTGCTGACGACACCGCAGCGGTGAGCATGCGGGAAAACCATCGCACAAAGCAGAATGCATGTACAGCAACGGACAGGCCAGAAAGACCACAGGCCACCACCACCACCCACCACCCACAGCTCTGCCGCACACAGCAAGAAACATGCCAATCCCCCCCTGTGCACCCCCATGTCCAACACCAAGCGAGCTAAATCCACACCCAGCAGCACACAACTAACACCTAGGGAGACAGACACAGCAGCATTTGGTGTAGATCAACACACAGCACAGAGGCACAGGCCCAGGGCAACACACACACACACCACAACACCACATACATGGCAAGAAAGCAGAATACAAGCACAAAATGAACATACACACAAGGAACATACAGACTACTGGACACACACCCTGCCAACTCACACAGACATACCCCACACCGACACACAGCCACATACACAGACTACATGCCACCAGCAATGGAGCACAACATAGAGGAAAGCAAAAATGATGTGCACACAAATGGGAGGGCAAGGAGACAACCAACAACCAGGTGAACAGACACATGCAGGACAAGGAACCCAGAACAACATCCACACCCCATCCAAGCACATGGCTGGCACAGTGAGTGAAGTCAAACAACAGTCACCTCAGTGCAACAACTCAGGGAGACAGCAAGGTAACCCATGTATAGGGACAGGGATGAAAGGAAGGACCTCAAGTCAAACAGTGAACAGCAAGTACACATGAGTATCACACAGGGCACATTGGCACACTCAATGACTGCCAAACACAAGTAGGAGTCCCCAAACATACCCCCTCATATCTGCAGCACACAATCCCAATGCCAGACACACAGAAGGGCCTACATAATGTCCAGACAAGATACAGACAAACAATCAAACCCCCTGGGGGCATCCACAAACATCACACACACACAGGGATTTCAGTACCAACATCTGCACCAAAACAAAAATGGCAAACACAATTCAAAACAGAAACACATACAGAACCACAAAAATAACACACAGCACCTGTGCAGCCAAACTAGGGGAAGGCAATGGGAGCACACACACAACAGGAGTGCACCACCTCATCAGTCAGGAAAAATGCATGGGGTACATACCACAACACAGACAAGAAGTGCACCATCACAGAACAACACAGACACATCAAACACACAACAGATGCACAACACCACAAAACACATAGCAAACACAGCAGTACATCAGGGGATGTACACTAGGACAGCACAAGGCAACATACACCCACAGCACTGAATGCACAACAAGCAGTGTGTGCACACAAACACACAACAGTCCCACACAGCCATGAGTCACACGCCAGTAACACACACATCAACACACACGACAAAGCCACAACCAACACACCGTACAACCCTTGACCACCCAAATGCACACCATGTAAGTAACCGTTGTGACTAGGACGACTGCCCATCACAACATGACTACACATCTACACTGCTAGGCATACATGAAAGCAAGAACGCACATACATGTTGAGCCTGGTCAGCCTGCCTGCAATCCCGTGTATATGACCCCTCTATGTGTTTGCAGTGCCCACATACCAGGATGCAGTAAAACATAGCCAACAGCAACAAGGAAGGAACATGAGTCTGGTATGTCACCGAAAACAACATCAATGAGCCCACAAGTATCCGAGTCATGAAGAACTGAAGTCCCCGTCACCAGTGTAAAATAAATGATAAGTCAAACAAGCCAGTGGCACAGTTGAAGTGGCACACAGAGCATGTGGCACAGTAAATGTGAGACGTACAGGAAAAGCCTTATTCAGTAAGGACAATGACACAACTGACAACATGAGCAACTGTTTTTATTCACAAATAGCACTGATAGGAAACAATATCAGACAGGACCAAGGCACAAGATGCAGAGCCTGAACATGAGAAGCTGCACAGGCAGGGGGCAAACTGCAAGGCCAGTGGCCAGTCCAAGGTGCAGACAGAGACAATGAGAAGCTGCACAGGCAGGGGGCAAACTGCAAGGCCAGTAGCCAGTCCAAGGTGCTGACAGAGTCAATGAGAAGCTGCACAGGCAGGGGGCAAACTGCAAGGCCAGTGGCCAGTCCAAGGTGCTGACAGAGACAATGAGAAGCTGCACAGGCAGGGGGCAAACTGCAAGGCCAGTGGCCAGTCCAAGGTGCTGACAGAGACAATGAGAAGCTGCACAGGCAGGGGGCAAACTGCAAGGCCAGTGGCCAGTCCAAGGTGCTGACAGAGACAATGAGAAGCTGCACAGGCAGGGGGCAAACTGCAAGGCCAGTGGCCAGTCCAAGGTGCTGACAGAGACAATGAGAAGCTGCACAGGGAATGTGTGTCACCAAACTCCGCCATGGTCAGCAACACAGTCTGGAGTGACACGATGGGCAGCACAGGTACCGGTGTGGGAGAGACAGGTCTGTGACATTGATCAACATTCAGACCTGGCTGTCAGTCTGACTGGGAGCTGACTGTGTGTCGGGCACAGTTGGACCACTTGACTGGGGAGTGAGACGCCCAGCTGAGGAAGAGCTATCAGTGGCCTTGGACGCTGGAGGGCTGCTTGGACCAGGTGGTGTAGTGGCACGTGGAGGTGGACTCAGGCCGACGTGGGACACAGTGTGGGAGGGAGACAGTGGAGGGGTGCCTTTCCACTTCTTGGGGATTCTAAATGGCTTGCCTGTCTTCGTATCAATGGGAAGTGGTGTGGACACAAACGGCACACTCAGCACCAAGGCTGCCGCATGTGCACACGCTGGACCTCCCTTTGGGGATGTGCTGGATCCAGAAGGACGCTTAGCCTGGCATTGCCTCTGCCCCTCCATCCCCTCTTTACCCTGTGTGCCCCCTACAGTGCCCTCCTGTCCCTGCTTCACTGGACTTGGAATGGGAGTAGAGGTAGTTGGTGAAACAGCCTTGGATACCTTACTATGTGTAGCCTTGCCAGGCCCCACCTTCACAGTGGGCATGGAGAGTGTCTGCATGCCTTTGCGAGACGTTTTTGGGACCACAGAGTCTGTGGCCGGGGATTGCTCTGAGGCTTGTGACCCTGAGTACTTCCTCCTTGAATCATGTGCCTTTGCAACGCCTGACGGGCTCTTCCCTTTGCGCTCTGGGGTTGTTTTCTCTTTGTAGGGGAAGGTGTCTGTGTCCTTGACCGCTTGGGCTGCTGCTGCTGTGTGCTACGTGTGCAGTATCGTGACGTTGAGGTGTGTGAAGCGTGGTCACCGTCGTCAGACGTCGCCACTGGCATGGGGGTGGACAAAGGGACTGGAATTGGACTACGAGATTGAGCCAGTTGAAGTGCAGCCGCCATTGTGGAGGACATTGTCTGGACAGTGCGGTGCAGCCCACCCACGTCTGAATGGATGCCCTCCATGAAAGCTAACACCTGTGCCAATTTGCGGTCGTGGTCTGACAATGCATTGAGGAGCCCTGTCTGCCCCACACACAGCTGGCGCATAAGGTCCACACACTCTGCACTGATGGCAGCAGGGGGCACAGGGGCAGGGGCAGAGGTGCCTGGAATGAAGGACACCCTTCCCCTCTTTGTGGTGCGAACACGGGCAGCAACAGAGGAAGTGGCTGGGAGGGTGGGCACTGCACGCTGTGTGCTGGAAGATGTAGCAGACTCTCCGTTCCCTGTGTCCTCCAAGATGTCTGCACCACCGCCGTCATCAGATGATGTTGAACTTTGCGTCTCGGGCTGTGATTCCTCCAGCATACTCCTATCCCCCTCCGAGGCGCTGGTCACATCTGTGTCACTGGGATCCTGTGCAGCTGTTGTGCTTGTTTCACCACCACTGGTGTCCGTCCCCTGTCCCTCTGTGCCCACGGGAGATGCTGCATAACAGAGAGACATGTAGGGTCAGCAAAGTGACAGCAACAGGACAAACATATTCAAGCAAAGCAACACTGAGGATGACAAAGTCTACATGTTGCAGGCCACCCCGTGCAATCTCACCATGCAGACACACATCACTACCTCAAACAGTGCGTACAAACATCTAAACACGGCACAGCTGAGCCATGTGATGGGCAGACAGCACAACATCGTGCATGTTGGGGGTACAAACACTAACACCAATGGACCAGGCCTGCAGCACACCACCCACAATGCCATTGAAATTCCCAGGATTGGAAAAACATCAGTAAGTGCATGTATGTAATATCCGTGACTGCCACACCCAGCACAGGGGCCACTTACAACCCACTGCATCACAGTAACCACATCACGTACACCAGCACAGGTACAGGCATGGTAAACATGCAGCCACTCACAGACAAAATCAACCTTCACAGAATACTCACCCCTAGCTTGCTGTTGATGCTCCTTCAAACGTGTGTCCAGCTCAGGCTGTGTCACAGCCAAGATGCGGCACATCAGTGGTGTCAAGCTGCGTCGTGACAACCTGCCACTGCGAGGGAGTATCCCCAGTGTCATCTCGGCAACGTTCTTTGCCAGTCGTGATATGTCGTCCCACCTCTTGTGGCAGTGGGTGCGCCGGCGGTTCGACACTCCCAGAGCCCTCACCTTGGTTGCAATGGACCTCCACACGGCCTTACGCTGGTGTACCTTGAGCTGCAGGTGTGGGAGACAAGAGGGGAAAACATCAGTGACACACTCTCATGGTAAAACCTCTCTCTCTGAACAGTGGCATGACACAGACTCATCTCCACACGGCAGATATGGGTCATTGATGTACACTCATGCGAACCACACAAGTATCACACTCTGTACAGTCAGTGATGTGTCCTTGTCACATTGGGCGTGGACAGTCCATGCCAGGTAGAATCACACAGAGATGGACAACGAGGACCCACACAAACAGTCACATGAACAATAACTGTCCAGAAACATGCATCACCAGATAGCTGTCACACCATATGGATGTGTACACAACACATGTCCATCCACCCTTCATGTCCATGCATTTAATGTGTGGGTTGCATACACCCCTTAACAACTAGGAAACAGCATGTCAGCCAGTGCATTACACAACCCCACACTCTCAGGCACATACACCATCTGATCGACTACATGTGTGCCCCCTTGCACTCACACCCCCACTGTTGGAGACTTACCACAACATTTGGGCCACCATATAGCCGTGGGTACTGTGTCAGCACCTCGTCCACCAGGACATCCAGCTCCTCGCTTGTAAATGGACTGGCACGGATCTTCTCCGTCCTAGCCATCACTGTGGACATGAGACGTCAGCGGCGGCAGTGGGCGGTGAGGGGTCCCAGGCAGCAGTCCCTGGAGGCAGCAGCAGGTGAGGGGTCTCAGGCAGCAGTCCCTGGAGGCAGCAGCAGGTGAGGGGTCCCAGGCAGCGGTCCCTGGAGGCAGCAGCAGGTGAGGGGTCCCAGGCAGCAGTCCCTGGAGGCAGCAGCAGGTGAGGGGTCTCAGGCAGCAGTCCCTGGAGGCAGCAGCAGGTGAGGGGTCCCAGGCAGCAGTCCCTGGAGGCAGCAGCAGGTGAGGGGTCCCAGGCAGCAGTCCCTGGAGGCAGCAGCAGGTGAGGGGTCTCAGGCAGCAGTCCCTGGAGGCAGCAGCAGGTGAGGGGTCTCAGGCAGCAGTCCCTGGAGGCAGCAGCAGGTGAGGGGTCCCAGGCAGCAGGCTCTGTGAGCAGTGGAAATGTGGTGCTCCCTTCCACACATATATAGGGCCCTGGACTCGTTTCAGTGGTCATAGTCTTCTGCCATTGGTGTTCCAGGTCAGCCTTCTTCAAAAGCATCCAATGACCGCCTCCGCGGGGGCGGAGCACGCCTACCGCGATTTTTGAATCTGCATCATGCCACCGCGATAGCGGTCCCCATTGGCTGCAAGGGCATGGTTCATGGCGGTGACACACCGTGGGGTCCTAGCCAGCGCTACCGCGGTGGTGCATCTTACAAATGCATCCTATCTCCGCATCCGCTGGGGGCGGAGCACGCCTACCGCGATTTTTGAATCTGCATCATGCCACCGCGATAGCGGTCCCCATTGGCTGCAAGGGCATGGTTCATGGCGGTGACACACCGCGGGGTCCTGGCCAGCGCTACCGCGGTGGTGCATCTTACAAATGCATCCTATCTCCGCATCCGCTGGAGGCGGAGCACGCCTACCGCGATTTTTGAATCTGCATCATGCCACCGCGATAGCGGTCCCATTGGCTGCAAGGGCATGGTTCATGGCGGTGACACACCGTGGGGTCCTGGCCGGCGCTACCGCTGTTTGATTGCCATAGAGTGACATGGGTGACCGGGATGTGGCTGGTGGAGCATGACAAACGCCATCTGCAGCTATGTGGAGGGCCATCACTAACACCAATGTGTCATGTGCAGCACATGACACACTTGCGTCAGTGGTGGGCATCGACACAGGTACAAATGGTGGTTGGCATGCTCCGCCACCCAATTCACGGACAGTATGTGCGTCCGCTATGGGGAATATGCAGCACCACATCGTACACTCTGTGCGTCATTGTGTTTATGGGGCACGTTTAAGGCACCTACGGACAGTTCTTGTTGTGTGTGGATCAATGGTCATTACTGTGCTACACACAGTGGATACGTATAGTGGCACATGGCACTGGATAACATTGATATGGTCTCCTGTCACAAATGTCAGCCACTGTGTAACGTCTCACACCAAATGGAACACTGTACTCCATTATGTTGATCAATATTTACACACAATGTCGTATCTGCCACCCATGCTGACCACTATCTCACACCTGAGCCCATGTGTTACACTGAAAACCCAGATGAACTCATTCATTCAGCATGACTGTCATCATTGGAAACAGATGTCACCCTGTTGTGTTATTGCTAAGACCAATTACATGCTGCATGTTATGTCTTTGTACACACTGGTAACTCCTGCAGTGTATGTCCACATGTACAGGGGGGCTCGACCTGCTAAAGGATGACGAGTACTTCAGCACCACACCTGGCATCCGTTGCATTATTATTGTTTGTCACTTGGGTAGACGGCCAGAGCAGATGTCTTTGCTACATGTCTGCCACCTGTAAACAACAGGGACCTATGTGGTAGTGTCAGGTCTGTGCTCATGTTGTTTGGACTGTTGTATGTGAATCAGTGACATGTACATTTCAACAATGGTGCTTAGCTACACTATGTTTTTGAGTGTTGTGCTGTGTTCCGGTGCTACTCACCTGCCACCAGTGCATGTCCATTGTTCACATCAGGAATGTTGCGTTGGCAGATGGACTGCATGCACGGTTGTGGATTGTGCTAACTGTATGGAATATAGTATGCAACATTTGTCCACAGGCTATGGGTGTCCAGTTTTGCCCGTGCAATGTGTGTGCACTGATTAGCGGGAATTGTCTGCAATGTTGGATGGTCAGCACAAGTGGCACACGTGTGCAGTGTGTTGCCACCAACACTAGTGTATGTGCATGCTATGGGGTGCTAGCCATCCTTGCTCACCATCTATTCCAGCACTGTGTGGGTGGATCACATCTGCTGGTGTATCAGGATGGTGTGGGCACCCAAGACAGGTGAGATGTACCTTGACTGTTGTGCCTGTGACACTCATCCAACTCCGACATTTGGTCAATGTGAGGTACCAGTGTCCCACTACTCATGCACAGCCAGCATGTTTGTTAGATGTGGGATATTGATTGTATGCTGTGTTGGGCCTGACAGCCTGTGTGGAATGAGGGTCAGGATGCATGTCCTTTGGGACATGTGGTGTAAAATTACATCCACTGTTGTCAGGTGTCTGAGCCAGTTGTCCATATGTAATGCATACAGTCTGTTCATGCGTAGACTTGTTGGCATACTGGCTTGGCATTGTCCATGTAGTGTTGTATGTTTGTGTTGTGGCACTGTTGTGTCTTGAAACAGCTGGATGTGTATCACCATGGTATGTGTTGTGGTGCACATGTGTCCTTGGGCAGTCCCTCCTTGATGCTGCATGTAAATGTCCAAAATGGGGGAAGATTAAGGGTGCATACAGGCCCTGCTGATCATGTCCCTCATCTATTGTTAATGTGTGCCACATTGGCTATCAGTGTGCTTGTAGAGAGTATTGGGCAGTGGGGTAATGGTGGCCTGTTACAGTGGTACACATACTCTGCACAGGCGTGACATCATCTGTCACTGTCCGACTTTGTATTCAAGTCAGCAGCAGATATGGCCTGTGTACTGATGACATTGGCACATGTATGGGTTTGGGATGTGAATGTCATTGAATTTGAGTGTGTTCGAAGTGGCACTGAGTACAAAGACAATCCCAATGATCTATCTACATTGTGTTGTTGATGTGTCCCCTGCAATTATTGGCCAAGGAGGTGTGGCAGGTACAGCAGCAACGTGGAAGCCAGCAGTGTCTCTGCTTCACACATGTCCTGTGTCATGTACACCCAAGGCTGAGTCCACCTCAGCTCGATATGTGACTCTTGGCATTCACATAGACAGTGTTCGTATTGTGTCTACTGACTGTGCACATCGATGACAGTTGTACAATTAATCTGTCTCATGTTGGGACAACACTGAATTGCACTGTGTGCTTTCAGGGATGACAGTCAATGTTAGCGCCGTGACAGGACAGACTTTATGAATTTGTGCACATCCTAATTTATGTTGCTATGACGTGTCCCCTTTCATCTCACCTAGGAGGCGACCTAATGTGTTTCGTACCTTCACCCTGCTGGCTAACATGGAGGATACCGACATCATAAGGCGATTCCGTCTGGATCGGACAAACCTCCTGGAACTTTGTGCACTATTGGAGCCACACCTGCTTCCACGCAGGACATACCCAACAGCACTCACGCCAACGGCAAAGGTGATGGCATTCCTACATTTCGTGGCTACGGGATCCTTCCAGCAAACTGTGGGCATTGCAGGGGGATGTCCCAACCAACATTCAGCATGGTGCTACGTGATGTCCTGTTGGCTATGATGCAACACAGGGACCAATTCATACATTTCCCCAGGCGGCATGAGTTGGCGGATGTGAAGGGTGAATTTTATGCACTTGGACACGTTCCTAATGTAGTTGGTGCAATAGATGGCACACATGTTTCCCTGATTCCACCCCAAGCACGGGAGCATATTTACCGAAATAGGAAACATTATCATTCCATCAATGTGCAGGTGGTGTGCCAGGCAGATATGGTCATCTCACACGTCTGTGCAAAGTTTCCAGGTTCAGCCCACAATTCACACATAATGCGCAACAGCATTTTACCACAGCTGATGGCCAATCTGGCGTCGGAGCAGGCATGGATTGTGGGTGAGTACAAAGGGTCGAGTCGTGTGCTGTTTGTGTGCCATGCTGTCCTCGGACACATGTCAGACACTCAATCTGTATGTGTCTTTCACACTTAGGTGACTCTGCATAACCCAACGGACCTTGGTTGCTGAGTCCACTTCGCAATCCCAGGACACCAGCTGAAGTGCGCTACAACAATGCCCATGGGAGGACATGTCGGGTCATTGAGCGAACATTTGGACTCCTGAAATCGCGTTTTCGATGCCTCGACAAGACCGGAGGGGCTCTGCAGTACTCACCCGTCAAGGTGTGTCAGATAGTGGTAGCATGCTGCATGCTACACAACCTGGCCGTGCGGAAGGGGATCCCCTTAATCCAGGATGATGATGACCAGCCACAGCCCCCACCTGCAAACACCCAAACGTCAAGTGACGAGGATAGTGGAGAGGAGGAAGGTGTTGGACAGCGTCAGCAGCTCATCAACAACTACTTCACTTGATGGTCAGTGGCAATGTCAATACTGGCTGTTGTCTGAGGATGTTGTGCTTGGTGAATATGTGTATGTGAGTTTTGTGACTACAGCATGTTGCAGAGTCAGTGCTGGCTGCAGGTGTGTATGGCAAGGGATCTTTTGACACAGCTACTTGATGTCTATGTTGGTACAGTTGCTCCTTGTGACATGTGCAGATTGTCGTACCTTGATGTGCTGTGTTGTGTGATGGTTGTTAGTCCACCACCTGAGTAGCAACTGATGTTCTGTTGTGTTTTCCTAGGTGCCTTCAGCCTCTACTTGCCTGCGGAGTATCCCTGCTCCTGTGACATTGTAATCATGGGTGTGAGTTAACATACTGTGATGAACATGGAACAGTGACAACTACATTGGTGCGTTATTAGTGTTTATTTACAGTGGATACATGTGATGTAGATGTGGATATTGACAGATTTGTGAATGGTGAATAACAGATTTGTCAGTGATGGTAGATGAGACAATAGAGTATACATTAGATCAGTATGGCAACACAGTCCAACAGTCATTTGCCATTCCCACGCCATTGTGTGTGGGGACAGTCTGCAGGGTACACAGCAGGGTGAAGAGGGGTGCCATCATGGCTGGCTACTTGACTGGCTTTTGCCAGGTGCTTTGCCACGGGATGCTCCCAATGATTTGTTCGGGCGGGCCCTTGCTCTTTTGGCAGGGGGGGACACAGGTGCATGGCCAGTGGTGTCTGATGAGTCCCCATGCTCGCTGGACGCAGGGGAGGGTGGGGGTCTGTCATCCTGCGGCACAATGGAGGGAGCTGTAGGTGTTGGCGGTGCCGCATGCCTGTCCCTGAGGACCTCCACTAGCTGGCCCAGGAGGTCCCTGATTTGGCCCATGCAGGCCACGAGTTGGCCCATGCGGTTGTCAATTGAGCGCAGCATCTGTTGTTGCTCACGGGCATCCTGCTGAGCCTGCCTCAACTGTCCCTGGGCGTGTTCATAGGCCCCCACAACTCTGTGAATGTGTGCCAGTGATTCTGTGGCAGGGTCTTCTTCCCTTTGGGTCAGCCTTGTCCTCACACCTGGCCTGCTGTCACGGCCCTGTTGCCTCCGTCCTGTGGGCACCGGCCTACTCTCCCGTACCTCCGCAGTTGTTGTGGTCTGGTTGGCCTGTGGAGCAGGGCGAGTGTTGCAGGCAGCAGTGGTAGTGGTAGTGGTGGTGGAGGTGGTGGTGGTGGCACAGGTCGTTGCAGCAGGGCTCTGCGTTGATGTTGTTGCTGAGGGTGGTGGGGCTGTGGGGTCCTGGGACACATTACGCCCTGCCACACCAGATGGTCCGGGTTGGTCCTCCTCCTCATCATTATCCAGGGAGTCTGCATCCGAGGGGAGATGTTCGGGAGCTGGTGACTGGCTGTGCTGGTTGAGGTTGTCGTCCTCTGCAGTCAGTTGTTGGTCACCTGTGGGACAGGAAGTAGATGGTAATTGCCTTACACACCTCAGGGTTGCTGTGTTTGATGTCTCTTATTTACATGTTATGCTACACACAGTTGCCTTTTTCACACATTGTATGTCTGCACAGTGATGTGCCTCATGCCATGAAGTGGAGTTACATTCATCATTTCACAATGGTGTGACCTGTGATTGGTTAGCATGCCACACGTCTAGTATTGGTGATTTCAATGTGAGGTTGTCATCTGACAACTGGCATGACTACAAGTTGATGTTCAGCATCTTTGCTGATCACTCTGCCTGGCAGACATTACCTGTGTGCATGGACTAGCCATTGTCATCACATGCATACCGTTGACATGTCCTGTGCTTGTATTTCTTTATACAGCAGACCATGCTAGTTTGGTTTTCCCATGGTCCTTCATGATCAGCACCCATGTACGCTACAGAGGGAAGTCTGGGTGATGCATGTCAGAGGCCCGTTTTCTTGGACATATTTGTTGAGAGTCACAGTTCTGTTTCTGTCACAGTTACGTACGCTGAGCTGTCTGCATCCTGTCAATGGCTGTGCTTTACTTTTCTATTTTTGGGTGAAGTAGAGCCTCATGTTGTCATGTCTCCCAATGCTTTTGTTGAGTGATGGTGGTGTGCATGCACTGTCTGATTACATGTGCAGTGTCACTTTGGTTTTTACTTACAGACACATGCTTCTGGGTGGGGTGCCCCAACCTGCTGAGGGGTGGGAGAGGGGGCCTGTTGGGAGTTGTAGTGCTGCCTCCAGATACACATTCCCCATCCCTGTGAAGATGGCTACCTACCTGTTAGGTGGTGGGGGAGCGTTCAATGGCTGACACATGCTTCTGGGTGGGGTGCTCCATCCTGCTGAGGGGTGTGAGAGGGGGCCTGTTGGGAGTTGTAGTGCTGCCTCCAGATACACATTCCCCAACCCTGTGAAGATGGCTACCTACCTGTTAGGTGGTGGGGGAGCGTTCAATGGCTGACACATGCTTCTGGGTGGGGTGCCCCAACCTGCTGAGGGGTGGGAGAGGGGGCCTGTTGGGAGTTGTAGTGCTGCCTCCAGATACACATTCCCCATCCCTGTGAAGATGGCTACCTACCTGTTAGGTGGTGGGGAGCGTTCAATGGCTGACGCATGCTTCTGGGTGGGGTGCTCCATCCTGCTGAGGGGTGGGAGAGGGGGCCTGTTGGGAGTTGTAGTGCTGCCTCCAGATACACATTCCCCAACCCTGTGAAGATGGCTACCTACCTGTTAGGTGGTGGGGGAGCGTTCAATGGCTGACACATGCTTCTGGGTGGGGTGCCCCAACCTGCTGAGGGGTGGGAGAGGGGGCCTGTTGGGAGTTGTAGTGCTGCCTCCAGATACACATTCCCCATCCCTGTGAAGATGGCTACCTACCTGTTAGGTGGTGGGGGAGCGTTCAATGGCTGACACATGCTTCTGGGTGTGGTGCTCCATCCTGCTGAGGGGTGGGAGAGGGGGCCCTGTTGGGAGTTGTAGTGCTGCCTCCAGATACACATTCCCCAACCCTGTGAAGATGGCTACCTACCTGTTAGGTGGTGGGGGAGCGTTCAATGGCTGACACATGCTTCTGGGTGGGGTGCCCCAACCTGCTGAGGGGTGGGAGAGGGGGGCCTGTTGGGAGTTGTAGTGCTGCCTCCAGATACACATTCCCCATCCCTGTGAAGATGGCTACCTACCTGTTAGGTGGTGGGGGAGCGTTCAATGGCTGACACATGCTTTTGGGTGGGGTGCTCCATCCTGCTGAGGGGTGGGAGAGGGGGGCCTGTTGGGAGTTGTTGTGCTGCCTCCAGATACACATTCCCCATCTCTGTGAAGATGGCTACCTACCTGTTAGGTGGTGGGGGAGCGTTCAATGGCTGACACATGCTTCTGGGTGTGGTGCTCCATCCTGCTGAGGAGTGGGAGATGGGGGCCTGGTGTGTGTTGTAGTGCTTTTTGTCTGTACACATGCATCCCAGTTGGTTTTGTTTAGCTTTGTGCTTTTTCAGGTTGAGTGGTGCTTACATCTGTGTGACCTGTTTTGGGTATTGTGGGTCAGACGAATGTCCTTTGGCCTAGGAGTTGTAGGTTTGAATTTGTGCAAGACGGTACATGGCAATGTGATGTTATACATTGGTTTGTACTTACCAGCTTCCAGTCCCCCGCGGATTCCTTCAAGACTCTCTGGATGTAGGATTTCAAGGACCTTCTCCTTCCACGGACTGTATGGTTTGGGTGGGATGGGAGTGCCTCCACCAGTCCCGTCAGCCAGCTGACGGTTCTTGGCCCTCTTCCTCTTCACCACGGTCTTCAGGTCATGCCACCGCTTCTGTATTTCCTGCTTGTTGCGGGGGTGGTCCCTACTGCATTGACCTTATTGACTATCCTCACCCACATTTGGGTTCTTGTGGCTAATGGGGTGTGTTGGACCATGTTGCCATAGAGTTGTGGTTCAACTCTTATTATCTCATCTACCATGACTGCAAGCTCTGCATCAGTGAATTTTGGCATTTTGTGTGGTGCCATGGTGTGTGCTGTGCAGATGTTCTGTGGTGCAGTTGTGTGGGTGTTGTGGGTGGTGTAGGTGGTGTGTGTGTTGTGGTGGTGCTGTGTGCAGGTTTGCCTCTCCTTTGTTCTCTGGGGTTGGGACCTTCAGTTGTGGAGTGTAGCAAAGGATTGTGGTCAGGGAGGGGCTGGTTTTATGCTCGGCTATGGGGGTGTGGCAAGCTGGTATGTTGCTGTCAGGTGTGTTGTGTGTGTTGTCCTGTGATTGGTTATTTTGAATTTCTGGGGCTGTTGTCATTGGGCACTTTTGGTTTGTGTTGGGACAGGTCTACTTCAGTGTGTGCATTGTTTGTTTTTTTCTTTTTTTTTTCAACGTCCGCCATTTTTTTGCGGTTCCTCCGCAGCGGTTCCTCGGCAGCGGTGGCTATGCTGCAGCCCTTCCCCGCCTATCGGATTCGTCACTGTTCGCGCACGATGCGGTCGGATTCATAGGTGGGTACCATGGTGGTAGCGGAGATGTCATAATGTCACGGGCGGTTACTCCGTGTGCATGGCGGCGGTTCTTGGCTTTTCCGCTGAGTATCCGGCCGTTGCGGTCGGATTTTGAGCTGGTCCGGCGTGTGCGGGCGGTTTTTCGTTGTCTCCCACCGCCGTGGACGGATTATTGTGGCGGTTCATCGTAATGTGTGCAGCGTTTTTCCCGGTGGCCATGCGGGCGGTTTTATGCCGCTACCATGGCGGTCGGTATGTTTTTCCGACCGCCATCGTAATCGACCCCTAAATAATTAATGTATATTTATTTTTAATTATATCTCCTTTACAGAAATTTCAACACATACTCAACTACCTTCAAACATCATCCAAAAACCACCTTGCCAAAAAAGTAAGTATAAATCTCAATTAAACTATTAAAACAAGTAAAATTCCCAACCCAAATCGCTCACTAACCACACAAACCCCAAAATGAAATAAATGCTGTTAAACATATTTATTAAAATTTACATTTTTCTTCTGCAGAAAATCAAAAGAAACACTAAAGGCAAGCACCAACAAAAACACCTCGGCATCAAAAAAAGTTCAACATATTCAAACATGTAAGTAGAATGTTAGATATAAAAACCTGTATTAAAATTGAAAAATTACAATACATTTAATATTTTTTATATACATTTCTCATAGCATTTGAAACATCAGAATGACTGAAGGTGCCAAATTCATAACTTCCCAGAAAGGAACATTTTTATTATGTTATATGTGATATATCTACATCCAGGAGAAACAGACAGGTGACAGAATTAATTTGGAAATGCAGCAAATATTATTCAAGTGCATGTTATGGGAGGGCTACAACAATTGAAACTACTGTGTTACATGTTAAGGAACATGACCACCCCCCTAACATAGCTGAAATAGAAGTGATAGACACTTTAGACACTCTGAAAGAAGCTAGCACTAGCTCTCAAAAACCTACTACTGAAATATTAAAAGATGTACTCCCCAGAGTTCCAGAACATGTAACTGGCCAATTACCCTCTGTCTCAATGTTGAAAAGGCTAATAGCTAGAACAAAAAAGCAACTGCTACCACCCCACTTACCCCCAAAACTTTCAATGAAATACAAATACCACCTGAACTCACTGCAGGTCATAATGAAGAGCAATTTCTACTTTATGACAATAAATCTAATGACTTAAAAATATTTATTATATATGCAACTCCCACAAACTTATTTAAACGTCAGAATTGTGAGACATGGATGATGGACGGAACATTTAAAATATGTCCCAAACCATTTTACCAAATATACACAATCCATGGACTGTATCACAATACCAACATCCCCTTTATATATGCCCTGTTACCAAACAAACAAACCACTACTTATGTAGAACTCTTTACAAAAGTAAGGCAGGAAACTAATAATTACTATCCTCAAAAAATTGTCATAGACTTTGAACAGTCAATGATACAAGCCATCCTGAAAAAACACCCTCACACAGCAATACAAGGTTGCTATTACCACTTTAATCAATGCATTTGGAGACACCTTCAAAAATCTACGCTCAGTGTAGAATATGCAACTAATAGTAATTTTGCATATGCAATTAAAAAACGAATTGCACTAGCATACGTCACAATAATTGATGCAGCAAAACACTACAATCTTTTAATAGAAAGCCCCTACTATCAAACAAATGAACATAAACTAAGTCACCTACTCAACTATTTCGAGGACATCTGGGTGGGAAGGCTACACAGATCTGGACACAGGAGACAGCCCAAGTACCACATTCCATGGTGGAATGTATATAAAAGTACCCTAAACAAAGAAGCAAAAACTAATAACGCTGTGGAAGGATGGCAAAATGCTTTTCAAGCCACAACAGGCAGAGCCCCACCAACCCTACATAAATTACTACAATCATTCCAAAAAGAACAAAGCTAACACCAACCAAGACTTGAACAGTCTGTAACACAGCTAGGTCCAAAACTAACTAAACAGACTAAAACAATGTTTGAGCACCTACAATACAAAGTAAAACTCTACCCAAACACTAAAGGGCTAGAATATTTAAAAACAATAGCTATATCCCTACTGAAGAAGAGTACTACAAAAATATAGGAAACTATTAAAACAAGTAAAATTCCCAACCCAAATCGCTCACTAACCACACAAACCCCAAAATGAAATAAATGCTGTTAAACATATTTATTAAAATTTACATTTTTCTTCTGCAGAAAATCAAAAGAAACACTAAAGGCAAGCACCAACAAAAACACCTCGGCATCAAAAAAAGTTCAACATATTCAAACATGTAAGTAGAATGTTAGATATAAAAACCTGTATTAAAATTAAAAAATTACAATACATTTTATATTTTTTATATACATTTCTCATAGCATTTGAAACATCAGAATGACTGAAGGTGCCAAATTCATAACTTCCCAGAAAGGAACATTTTTATTATGTTATATGTGATATATCTACATCCAGGAGAAACAGACAGGTGACAGAATTAATTTGGAAATGCAGCAAATATTATTCAAATGCATGTTATGGGAGGGCGACAACAATTGAAACTACTGTGTTACATGTTAAGGAACATGACCACCCCCCTAACATAGCTGAAATAGAAGTGATAGACACTTTAGACACTCTGAAAGAAGCTAGCACTAGCTCTCAAAACCTACTACTGAAATATTAAAAGATGTACTCCCCAGAGTTCCAGAACATGTAACTGGCCAATTACCCTCTGTCTCAATGTTGAAAAGGTTAATAGCTAGAACAAAAAAGCAACTGCTACCACCCCACTTACCCCCAAAACTTTCAGTGAAATACAAATACCACCTGAACTCACTGCAGGTCATAATGAAGAGCAATTTCTACTTTATGACAATAAATCTAATGACTTAAAAATATTTATTATATATGCAACTCCCACAAACTTACTTAAACGTCAGAATTGTGAGACATGGATGATGGACGGAACATTTAAAATATGTCCCAAACCATTTTACCAAATATAAACAATCCATGGACTGTATCACAATACCAACATCCCCTTTATATATGCCCTGTTACCAAACAAACAAACCACTACTTATGTAGAACTCTTTACAAAAGTAAGGCAGGAAACTAATAATTACTATCCTCAAAAAATTGTCATAGACTTTGAACAGTCAATGATACAAGCCATCCTGAAAAAACACCCTCACACAGCAATACAAGGTTGCTATTACCACTTTAATCAATGCATTTGGAGACACCTTCAAAAATCTACGCTCAGTGTAGAATATGCAACTAATAGTAATTTTGCATATGCAATTAAAAAACGAATTGCACTAGCATACGTCACAATAATTGATGCAGCAAAACACTACAATCTTTTAAAGAAAGCCCCTACTATCAAACAAATGAACATAAACTAAGTCACCTACTCGACTATTTCGAGGACATCTGGGTGGGAAGGCTACACAGATCTGGACACAGGAGACAGCCCAAGTACCACATTCCATGGTGGAATGTATATAAAAGTACCCTAAACAAAGAAGCAAAAACTAATAACGCTGTGGAAGGATGGCAAAATGCTTTCCAAGCCACAACAGGCAGAGCCCCACCAACCCTACATAAATTACTACAATCATTCCAAAAAGAACAAAGCTAACACCAACCAAGACTTGAACAGTCTGTAACACAGCTAGGTCCAAAACTAACTAAACAGACTAAAACAATGTTTGAGCACCTACAATACAAAGTAAAACTCTACCCATACACTAAAGGGCTAGAATATTTCAAAACAATAGCTATATCCCTACTGTAGAACAGTACTACAAAAATATAGGAAAATCGTAATTGTGCACTAAATTTTTAAATAAACATTTCTTTGCAAACATGTAAAGTATAAACATTATGTCAATTAATTTTAACTGATTTTTAAAAATTATTTGACATCATAAATATTTTATATATTTACAAACGTCAATAAACATGACAAAAATTACATTTCCCTCCCATTGTAAATAATTAAAAATGACTTACTTACTTTTACTTTTTTGTTGCTGAAGAATTGAATCCAAACTGCCATAAATAAATCCAAATGTGTAAAAATACTAAAACTTACTTAAAAGTCCCCCAAAAAAATGGAAAAATACAACTGTAAAAAATATAATCTGGTGACAACATATACGTAGACTCCAATCCATTAAAAACCCAAAAAATTGAATTAAAAAAGAAATGCTCAAGGAAAACCCGAAAAATAAAGGAACTGTAAAATAATTATTAGTTTACTAGACACTAATACACAGTTCCTTTAAAAAAAAAAAAAAAGCATGCTTCTCCAAACGGCAACTTCCAAATGACAAAAACCTGTAAAAAAACAACACAATCCATCCCGCACAAATACACAATAAAATCATTAAAAAACACAAATAAACACACTAATAACACCATACTCTAAACATATTTATACATATAATACATACTCTAACACCTACCTATCAACAAACTAACCGCATTTCGCAAACGCAAAACTACTAACTAAACCGCACCAAAAACACAAAACACAAACTATACATACACTATACACTACCTAACTACCTTCAACCTACACCTAAATTAAGCCTAAAAGTAATTAAATTAAACTTACCTTAACCAATGCGATGCAGCTTCCAACCGCGTCCTTTTCCCCTCAGAAATGACCTAAAACAACACAGATAGCCTACAAAATACAACTTAGTTTAGAAAATGGCTACCTAAATGAAATAAAAATACTTTTTTACATTAAAGTCAATGGGCCCGATTCACAGAACTAACTTAAGACAAAATCCTAAACTTACTACCATTTTGGTATTCACAGAAGGCACTTACTCATTTTGGTATTCACAGAAGGCACTTACTTACTCATTTTGAGTAACTTACTCATTTTGAGTAACTTACTCATTTTGAATAACTTACTCATTTTGGTATTCACAGAAGGCACTTACTCATTGATGAGTAAGTGCCTTCTGTGAATACCAAATGAGTAACTTACTCATTTTGAGTAACTTACTCGTTTTGAGTAACTTACTCATTTTGGTATTCACAGAAGGCACTTACTCATCAATGAGTAAGTGCCTTCTGAGAATACAAAATGAGTAAGTTACTCAAAATGAGTAAGTTACTCAAAATGAGTAAGTAACTGCCTTCTGTGAATACCAAAATGAGTAAGTGCCTTCTGTGAATACCAAAATGGTAGTAAGTTTAGGATTTTGTCTTAAGTTAGTTCTGTGAATCAGACCTACAGTACATTAGAAATTCAATACAAAAAAGTTAAAAAATAATAATTAATATTACTAATGTACTAAATGTTTTTCTTTACTGTTTAAAAATGTTAAAGTATAATACTAAATATTAGAAAATAAATAATATTTATTATTATACATTAAAATAAAATATGTTAACTTACCAATGTGATTTAAAAAAATTATAATGCTTTCTAAAAATGTAAAAACAATTGTAAATGTTACAAAATAATTTTCTTTTTCAAAATGTTTTCTTACCTTAATAAGTTTATTTGTATTTACAACAACAACTATAATATTATTTATTAAAAACAATGCAAAAAATATAAAAAGTTATACAATGAGAAAATTGTAAAATAATGTATGTGATTAAAAATGTACACTGTATGTAATTATGTAATGCATATTTACAATGTAAATAAACATTCTATAACTGTTACCAAAAAAACTATGTTATAAAAAAATGTATAAAAACCAGTGGACAACTACATCTTTTATTTGAAAAAAATGTACATATTTACCAAGTTCTACATTATAAAAAAGTTAAAATTGTTTCATGCTGACTATACTTAAAAATTATATGTTTATGTTTAAATATGTACTAAATATGCAATGTAAGCAAAAATAAGTGTATTATTATTTCATTTTATGACAATATATATTAAAAAATGTTTAATAAAACAAAATACATATTATTTATTTGCTTGAATGAAAGTACAAACTTTAATAAAATATAAATATTCTGTTGTTTTCTGTATTTACAATAAAATAATTATCTTAAATTATATATCACACATATATTTTTTTAATACACATTCATAACATACTATTACCACTTAAACATAGATTTGTATAATTAACCTTACTACAAAATAAATAACTAATATTTTACTATTCCCACTCTACACTAGATCAAGTCAGGGAAACTGCAGCACACTAAACATATATAATTTACTATTCCCACTCCAAACTGTATTAACTCAGGGAAGGCACTGGACACTAAACATAGATAATATAATATTCCCACTCCAAACTAGAAAAAGTCAGTGAAGGTGCTGGACACTAAGGGGCCGATTCCGATCTCGGCCGGTAGGGCTCCGAATCGGATTCGGCATAACCGGATCCGATTCGGAGCCCTATTTCCCGACCGATTCGTACGCGCGTCCGGACGAGCGAGTACGATGCGAAATCGCCGACCGACTCGTTCGGGCGTCCCAACCGGTCCGACCGACTCGTTCCCGGGTCGAACCGCACCGACCGACTCGCTCGGACACGACTCGCACCGCGCAATGGAGACGTTCCCCGGCCGGGTAAGTACAATGCGCGCCGCGAGCAGATTCGACCGACACGCGCCGCCCGGCTCGAAAGAGCAGTCGGAGCCGTACTCGGGGGTCCGTGTCGGACCCCCTGTACGCGTAGCCACGCGAGTCGCACACAGGGGGACCCATGGGTCCCCCTACCTGTGCGTGTACGCTGCGAGTCGCTTCGCCGCGTACCCGCTGTAGGGGCGCCCTTGTTCGCCTCGCACCCATTGAGGCAATGGGAGCCCGCGTACGCGTTGTACGACCGGGTCCCATTGACTTCAATGGGAGTCCAACCGACTCGAGTCCGATAGCATACGGACGCATCGTACTCATTCGGTCGGGCTGCACGGGTCCGATTTGGTCGGAAATCTCTCCGGGTCCGGCTCGGTCGGAGAGATTTCCGGCCCGAATCGGAATCGGCCCCTTAGCATATATAATTTACTATTCCCACTCAAAACTGTATTAACTCAGGGAAGGCACTGGACACTAAACATATATAATTTACTATTCCCACTCCAAACTGTATTAACTCAGGGAAGGCACTGGACACTAAACATATATAATTTACTATTCCCACTCCAAACTTGAAAAAATCAGGGAAGGCATTGGATAGTAAACATATATAATTTACTATTCCCACTCTAAAGTAGAAAAAGTCAGGGAAGGTGCTGGACACTAAACATATATAATTTACTATTCCCACTGCAAACTGTATTAACTCAGGGAAGGCACTGGACACTAAACATATATATTTTACTATTCCCACTCCAAACTTTGAAAAAAGTCAGGAAAGGCGTTGGATAGTAAACATATATAATTTACTATTCCCACTCCAAACTACATTAAGTCAGGGTAGGAGCTGGACACTAAACATATATAATTTACTATTCCCACTCCAAACTGTATCAACTCAGGGTGGGTGCTGGACACTAAACATACATAATGTACTATTCCCAATCCAAACTACATTAACTCAGGGAAGGTGCTGGACACTAAACATATATAATGTACTATTCCCACTCCAAACTACATTATGGGGCTCATTAGGATGGCGGGCGGACCTGAGTCCGCCCGCCATCCCCGCGGTGTTGGGACCGGCCGCCAAACATGCGGCAGTCCCGCACCGCAAATTAGGATGCGACCGCCACCATGGCGGTCGCATTCTGCAATTTAACATTGCGGCGGGTCCTGCTGACAGCAGCACCCGCCTCGATGTGAAAATCGCATGCCTGGCATTTCACTGCACCACATGGCAGGCACCACATGGTGCCTGCCACTTGGTGCAGCGAAATGTAGGAGGGTACCATAGGTACCCCCCAAGTGCATCCCACCTCCCCAGACACAAGGGGGGCCCGCGACGGGCCCCTGGACCCAATCCCCGCCAGCCTTTCCATGGTGGCGTTGCCGCCATTGAAAGGCCTTTCAGACTCCACATCCTAATATGGCGGACGGTGCCTGCTAGGCACCGCCACCATATTAGTGCCCCTCCTCCACCCGGCAGCCAATCGTAACGATTGCCACTGGCGGAAAAGCGGCAGACGGACTTTGCGTACGCCGCGATACCCACCGCCATCATAATATGGCGGGGGTAAATCTCATGGCGATGGCAGAACGATCCATGGGCGATCGTTCCGCCATCGTAATGAGCCCCTAAGTTAGGGAAGCTGCTGGCCACTAAACATATATAAAGTACTATTCCCCCTCCAAACTTGAAAACGTCAGGGAAGGTGCTGGACACTTCACGTATATAACTTATTATTCCCACTCCAAACTGTATTAACTCAGGGAAGGTGCTAGACACTGAACATATATAATGTACTATTCACACTTCAAAATGTATTAACTCAGGGAAGGCACTGGACACTAAACATATATAATTTACTATTCCCACTCCAAACTTGAAATAGTCAGGGAAGACATTGGATAGTAAACATATATAATTTACCATTCCCACTCCAAACTAGAAAAAGTCAGGGAAGGTGCTGGACACTAAACATATATAATTAACTATTCCCAATCCAAACTGTATCAACTCAGGGTGGGTGCTGGACACTAAACATAAATAATTTACTATTCCCACTCCAAACTACATTAAGTCAGGGAAGGTGCTGGACACTAAACATATATAATTTACTATTCCAACTCCAAACTGTATTGACTCAGGGAAGGTGCTGGACACTAAACATATATAATTTACTATTCCCACTCCAAACTACAATAAGTCAGGAAAAGTGCTGGACACTAAACATATATAATTTACTATTCCCACTCCAAAATACATTAGTGAGTGAGTGAGTAAAATATTCTTTATTGTATGATTACCTAAAATCATTTACAAGTACAGTGCGTGTTACATCATAAAAATACATTTGATTGCTAAAAAGTCTAAAATTTATTAAAAATATGAATGACCCCTATGTTTTAAGAACGTCTGAAAATTGCAGCAGAAAAGTGATGGGACATCACCGAGCAAGACTGAAAGGCGTAAGTGCGTGGACGTGCAATAGGGTGTCATGCAGACATGAATGTGATTACTCTGTACGTTGGCAAGCGTATGGGATGAAACATATGTGAGCCATAAAGGAGCAGCAAAAGAACATAAAAGAAAAGCGAAGGAGCATCACCGGGTAAAACTGAGAGGCACAGGTGCGTGAGCATGCAATAAAGTGTCATAGAGGCATGCATGTGATTATTGTATGCGATGGCAGGCATGTGGGATAAATAGAGGGACAGTACTCCTCCAAAAGTAAACTATACAATATAGAAGAATAAGTAGTAGTGCAAGTAGACGGAGTATAGAATCATAATGCCAGTGTTACTGCCACGGTTGATGATCGGTGGCTCATGTATTATTTACTTTTATCATCAGTTCTTGCGTTGATTGTAAAGTCCTTCCTGCTGCCGCATAGAACTTCCCAATTTGTTCGAGCTCCATCGGCACTGTGGTGGTGTAGATGAACATTAGAGCCTCCTTGCGTGATCCTACGCCATTTTGAAGGAACATAGGGGGTCATTACGATGGCGGAAGGCCCGCCACCGACAGCCTGTCGTGGCGGGCCCTCTGCCATCTTGCAGCTGTTTTCCCCCGCCAAATTATGATGGCGGGGGGAATCGTTGGTTGAGCACAGTGGTCGTAAAAGCCGCCTGCCACGGTTCCGACAGGCGGTCCTTTCTGACCGCCTGTCGGAACCAAAACATTGTCCAACATTGGGGCGGTGCCTTGCAGACAATACCGTAGGGATTATGATATCCCTTTCCTTCGTTCATTTTGCGGCGGACAATCGATAGTAAAATGAATGGTGGAAACGGATTTGGGGGCCCGTAGCGGGCCCCCCTTAATCCCGGGGCCTGGGGCAAGGGCACTGGGGGGCACCTATACTGCCCCCCTACATATCCCTGCACCATGTGGCAGGCACGGCATGGTGCCTGCCACGTAGTGCAGGGATATGCAAGTGCCTTTTTCTGGGCATTGCGGCGGGGGCTGCTGACTGCATCCCTGCCGCAATGTTAGGGATAGGGTCTGCGACCGCCACGGTGGCGGTTGCATCGTAATGCGGTAGGTAGGTAGGCCGCCTAGTAGGCGGCCGGTCCCACTACCACAACAATCATCCGACCGACATCGTAATGACCTCCATAGTTCTTCGATATAGTCGCCTCTGGCCCAACAGAGCTGGGCAACAACAGATGATGTGCGCAGCTGATTTTATGTGGTATTGGCACAAGCGACATCCACTGCTTCTTGGTGGTGTGTTTTTCCAGTGGGCTCTGTAGTCCTCTATTGGTAGTGTTAGGAGCCTGGTTCTCAGAACATTCTGTAGGGCTTGCCCTCCCAATCCTGCCTTCAGGTATGGTTGACATGAGGTGGCTTCGTGTGAATAGACGAGGCCCTCTGCAACAGGGATATATCTAATCCGTTCGAGATCCTGTTGCCTTGAGGTGTTTTTGCCCTGCTTTTTTAACAGGCTTTTTAGGCCGGCCATTGTTAAGGGTATGTCCGTTAAAAGATCAGCTGGCAGACCCAATGTCTTATTGGCCGTCAAGAGATACCTTGCCCAGCGTCTAGTGTTATTGGTAAAAACTATTTGTAATGCTTCCCTGATTGTGCCAAGACCTGCCTTGATCACGCGATAATAAAATTTAACTATGTCTTTTTTACATTCAATATCCATTGATGGAATGTTGAACTCCAGGTGGATCAGTGTGCGCCTTGTTGAGTATGGAAGCTTAAAAACCTTTCTAAAAGCCATGGTGTGCAGGCACTCCAATTTATCAGTAAGCAGGCCAGGAAAGGCGAGATGGCCATAGCTCAGTGTTGGAATTAGCTTTGCTTGCATTACTCGTCGAATGCCCTACGTTGAGTGGCTTAGAAGCTTATGATTTCATTTGCATAAAGCATGTGTAACCTTAGCTGTTTTAGCCTCAAGTGCTTTGGTCTGCAGTGTTGGTCTGCCAGTATCTGAGAATTGTAAACCCAGATAAGTATATTTGTTAGCAGTAGCAATCCTTAATGGGCCGAGATGCCAACCCTATACTGATTTTTTTGGTTTGTGGCCAAAAACCAGCACCTTCATTTTTGTTGCGTTGGCTTGAAGTTTGTTTTCCATATTATAAAGGTGTAGTGTCTCTAATGCCCTTTTCATGCCTATTCTAGTTTGATTCAGTAGAACAAGGTCATCCGCGTTCTGCATGATCAGAAGTCTGAGATGGCCTAGTTTGGACGGAAAGATGTTGGCATTTAGGAGCGCCTCTCCCAGATCCGCAGTGTATAAGTTGAACAATGTAGGGGCGATCACACAGCCCTGTTTTAGCCCTTTGTTCGTGTAGATCTTAGCTGTTGCACATGTCTGTGTGAGCTTAGTGCGAACCCAAGTGCCGGTGTGAAGTGACATGATGGCCGCCAGGAGTTTCCTCTCGATACCCCATTTTGCAAGTTTTGCCCACAGTATGTTACGGTCGATGCAATCAAAGGCAGCACTGTAGTCGACAAAGCATGCACATAGTGGAGGGGTAGCGACCTCTGTGGCCTTGGTTGCCAGGTATGATAGCGCAATGGCATTGTCCAGTGTAGATGAGTTCAGCCGAAATCCTGTCTGATATTACGGTATGATTTGTTTTTTTGACGTCAATGCCTCTAACTCTTTCAGGAGCACTTTTGCAAATGCCTTCCCATCAACGTCCAACAATGCAATCAATCTGTAATTCTCCGGCTGAGAAGCATCCCCATTTTATAAATGGGATGCAAGATGGAACCTTTCCATGAGTCCGGTACTACTGAGGTATTGTAGCATTGGTAAAACAGGCTATGCATGTAAGGGGCCCAAAAATCTCGATCTTCATTGAAGATGCTGCCTGGTAACCCATTAGGCCTGGGAGCCTCATCCTTCCTGATTCCCTTGAGGGTAGTTAGGATTTCTTTTTCTGTTGGGGCAAGTTGCTCTGCCTCATTCTCATCAGGGTAATTGCCTTCTACCTCCATGGTTTTTGACATGTGTTTGTCTTGGTCGACATATAGCCTTGTTGCGTGGGCTGCCCATTTATTGGCAGGTACAGCATTATCTGTATGGCATCCACCGTTTAGACCGTTAACATAGCTCCAAAACTCCCCGTTCTTATTGGGTGCTAACAGTATATAAATGTGTTTCCATTTTTCTTCTGTGTTGGTTTGTTTCAACTGCCAGACAGTTTTTTTATGCTGTTTTCTAGATGTTTTCAAGATTTTTCCGTCCATGGGCACTTTTCTCTCCTGTACTGTAGCTCTGCCAGACGGCACCTCTTTTTACTCTCTCTGTATTATTTGTTATCGAGGAGATTGATTGGCCCATTTCCAGTACGTTTGCCTTTATGTGTGGGTTGCCTTCCTGCAATCAAAGCTTTAAATAACGAGGCCATGATTTCTGGCCAACTTTTCTGAAGGCCAGTTGTGCATATAACCTGTTTCCGCTTGTTATATCTGGCCCGGCTTGGGGGTCCCCATTTGATTAGTTTTATCAATGCTGGTTCATTAATTGGATTAAGCATTTTGCCAGCAGTTAGGTGTTCCTCATGCATCATTGTGCTTACATTGACAAGGATGGATAATGGATGATGATCGCTTACAGTAGTGTGTGGCACCTTATATTCTTCACACCTCTTTAGTAGGTTCTTGCTCAAGAAGATGTAGTCTAACGTGGAGATGTTTTTAAATGTAGGTTGTAGTTTCCTGTTTGGCTGCCCTACTTGGTTCACAGACTCCAGGTTAAATTCATTGATGCAGGCTTCCATGATATTCCGCCCACTATCCCCTTGGCTTTGTTCCGGGCGGCACAGGTCTCTCATGTTAAAGTCCCTGGTAATAATACATTTGTGCCCTGTGTTCTCATAGAGATATTCTCTAATCAGTCCAGTGATCATCCTGTTGTTTGCAGTTTTTACCTTCTTGTTTGGATTAACATAGAGGTTAATTACTGCGATTGTGATCGGGATGACCTGTAATCCAAATCCTTTTATATTTATGATCTGATCGTCGGGTGAGTGTGTGGGCCATTCCTTGATTCGTACTTGCAGGTTTAGTTTTACAAATATTGAAACCCCACAATTCAGTCTTCCAAAGATGTTTTTCTTGTTGCCCAGTGTGTGGGTCACCTGAAAATCTTTAATAGAAGGTGGAGAGCAAGATGGTGTCGGTGTGATTTCTCACGTCGCTCAGCCGCGCACGTAGCTTTCGGTAATCGGCTGTATGGACTGCAGCAAAATGTCGAGGGGGAAAGGCAGTCAGATGCGAACGCTTTACCTTTCAACTCAGAGAGGCTTGGAAACGCTCTTCATCGGCAGGATAAACGCAGGATCTGGAGGCAAACATCACTTTTGTATTTGCTGCTCGATTCCGTGCTACATTGTTTCCGTGACACTCGCGCTTGTTCTGGGATCCTTGTTACCAATCAACAAAAGGATCAGAGCGCGAGGAAGCGGCCGTGGTTTCAAGCGTGGAGACACATAAAAAAATACATCGGAATTGGAATCTACAATCAATACTTGGAACATGTCATTCCAGTAAGAACACATTATTTTTTTATCCACGTTTTGTATTTGTGCTACTTTGCGCTTTTTTGTGTGTCTTTTATTATAATAAGCACACAACAACAGAGGCTGCAGATGTCTTCCAGGGGCTCTAGAACCGGGAAAAACATCAAATTAAAGGCTCCCCAACCCACGCCATGCAATACGGCCCCAGGGGAGCCCGCAATACCGGATAGTTCATTAAAAAGTAAAAGGGAGACTATTTGCCCAAAACGCGGCACTGGGAGGATCGGGGGCACTGGGGGCGCTGGGGGAGCTAAGGAAGGTTTTCAACCGACAATAGTGGAAATGTTTACTGGATCTAAGACTTTACCTGTGGCTCCGGATACAATCCCGAGCGGCGCCCATCCCCTATACCTTCTGCAACGTCTAAATCAGACTGCCAGCTTGTAAATGTGCAGGACTGTCTGAATCCTGAACTCAACTCGACAGGATCTCAAGAAAATATTATGCTCGTATCAAAAGAAAAATCTCTGGATGTACAACCTATAGCTCAAAGTAGCACAACAGGACTTGTGGTTTTGGCAGATTTACCCATTGATCCTTTCTTTACTGCACAACCTGCCGCAGACGCGGCCAGCCCCTAACATTTAGAACCTACTAAAATGATGGATGAAAGCGAAACTGGGCTAAATCACCTTGCAAAGGGTATCACGGACTACATTCTCAAAACAGAATCTAATCCTGGCCTCAGAGCCCCTTGGACTCCAGAGGTTAACGGAGAACATTTCTACTCTGTGTCAGACGGCTCTCTTTCCACCTCCGATGAAGATCAAATTAGTTCCAGCTCTAGTGAAGATATTCATGCTGATCCTTCTAAAAACACAGGGACAGTACAACGTCAGACGAAAAACAGAAATCCCCAGAAAAGACGTAGCCAACTTAAATGGGATTATTCGGATTCGCAAATGTCTTTCCCCCTATGCGAAGAAACTGAACAACTGCCTATCTGGGAAAATGCTAAATCTACAACTGTGACTGAACCTATGGCAGAACCCTCCTTGTCTTCAATTTTGACCTCCATCAAAGATTTCCAAGCAGAAGTTTGCTCCGACAATCGAGCTGCTAAGGGGGCAGCCAAAAAGGTTCAGGGAGTCTGCGGAAATTAAACAAATTATGTACTGATATAAGTGATCGGGTCAGCATGGTCGAAGGTCGTACAGAGAACCTAGAAACGGAGATAACCACACTGAAAAATCAGGGGTCTGCTCATGAGGCATGCCTGGGAGATGTCAGGATGAAGATGGAGGAGCAAGAAAATCACCAACGCAGGAACAACCTCCGCCTGCTAGGTATTCCGGAAGGAGTAGAGGGAGATGATTCAAGACGCTATATTGTAAAACTGCTACGAGAAACCTTTCCGACACAATCAGACTGGAATTGGGACCATGAAGTCCAGCGTGCGCATCGTTTCCCTTTCCATCTTAAGATGAACCGTAATGTCAGTACTCCATCTGAGGGAAAACCAAGAGCTTTTTTAGTTTTCTTTGGGAACTTTCTCCTTAGGCAATTTGTCTACGACCAAGCTCGTCCAAATTCCCCAAAGGGGGTTAATGGTGTGATGTTTTTCGCCAAACCTGATTTTTGCCACACAACTGTAGAACGCAGATGGCATCTGCGCCAGATGATTACTCCATTTCAACAGATTGGCGCCCAGGTGTTTTTAATGAATCCTTCTCGACTAAAAGTTATTTTGAATGGGTCCACCCGGATTTTTATATCCGAGGTCAAGGCAGGGGAGTATCTGGAGGAAGTTAAGAAAAAACCAAAGGGAGGTAAATAAAGGCTTATTAGAAGACTAGTAATATAATTGCTGTTTATTATACTGGAGAAGTTCTCTGGTCTTTGGTATGGCCCCTCTACACAGGGTCCATTTTATATTATATAAAGAATCCTTAGCCGATAATTCTATCTAAGGCGCAGGCTTCGCGGCTGTGAAACCTAACTGACAACCATCATTCAGGCTGTTCCTGATTGCTCTATGTATGCGGGGGTGGGAGGGTGGGAAGGGAGGGGTCACGTTTCGGTGGTGGGTAGGGGTACGTTATTGGAAAATGTCATAATTAACGAAGTCAAAATATTGAAAAAAGAAGGGGAAAAAAGACAAAATAGAGTCAATGAAAATGGGAAAGGGAGAACATTTATAGAGGGTAAGGGGAAAAAGAAGAGAACAAATATAATAATTTTTTGGGATATTGAGGGTTGTATAAATTGTAGTTTAATTAAGACGTGTCTTCAGGATAAGAATCAATATGCTAAACAATATGAATGATCAAAGTCTTCTAAAAATAGTGTCCGTCAATGTTTGTGGGTTAAATGATGCCCTGAAAAGACAAAAGGTGGCTCTGGGTTTACGTTCCTTGGGTGCGGATATTATCACTCTCCAGGAAACACATATAGAGGGATCCCAGAAGCACTTATTGAACTCTTTGGGTTATAGGGTCATTGGTGGTACTTCGCAGGGTGCAAAGACACGAGGGTTGGAATCTTGGCTCAAAATAGGTATTCTTTGACCTCTAATAGGGTGAAAACTGACTCTCTGGGCAGGTGGGTTATTGCAGAATGTCATCTTCCCCCGAACACCAGTTTTACACTATGTTCAATATATGGGAGTAATGTTGACGACCCCGGGGTCATTAACTGGATCTCGGGCGAACTTGCCCATTGGCCACGACCATTGGTAGTATCTGGAGACTTAAATATAAATCTACCTAGTAACTGGAGAATAACTGACCAATGGTCCTATAGAGGTAGAAAGCCTAAAGTCTATTGGGCCCTGTCTAATCTAATGCAAATTCATGGGCTTAACGATGTTTGGGCCACTCTTAAACCAACTTATCCGGGTTACACTTATTTTTCAGCTCCACACCTTTCCTTCGCCAGATTAGATTATTTTTGGTTTCCTCATCACTACTTCAAAACTGCTCTATAGAAATTGCTCCACGTTTTATGTCGGATCACAATCCCCTTGTGCTTAAAATTAGGGGTTGGGGCCTAGGGAAGAAATCTCGAGCTGGAGTTTCGAAAGAGCATTATTATATGATGAAGATTATCGACTTCATATGCAAGGGTGGATCAAAGAATTTCTAGAAATCAATATAGGATCCGCAGAAGTTAGAATGGTATGGGATGCCATGAAGGCGGGCATTCGGGGGAGACCCTGCGGTATTCTATAAGAAAGAATAAAAAAATTAAAGAACAACTAACGAGGGCACAAGATAGGATGAAAAGGGCAGAGGGAAAATTAATCCTAGCAGTTCAATCAGGGGGTGAAATTGAGAGTGCCCAATTAGAAGTAGTAACTAGCAAAGCAGAAATAGGCTCCATCTTTGCAGAAAAAATCGCTATGAAATGGGCATCTGCTAGAGAAAAAATATACGAATGTGGTGATAATATTGGTCACCAACTTGCCCTTAGAATTAGACAACAGGTGTCTGCTTATGAAATTTCATCAATTAAACTTAGTTCTGGTGAAATTACAAATGATACCAATAAGATTCGTAAGGCATTTTGTGAATTCTACCAAAAGCTTTATTACGAAGATAAGTTGGGCTTTCTCTCTGGGAAAATCTACGTTGATGGAATTTTAGGAGATTTATTGCTTGAATATAATTCTATGTTTATTCTTTTCGATGGGCAGGACTAAGACGATCATATCTAATATATTATAATGTTAACAAATCTAAAGTTGATATAATGTTATTGTGTATATATGTATATATCTTTTTCTCTTCCCTTTAATCACTGTTTCATTAATTTTTTGAAAATCCTGAATATTGTAATGATGTATCAGTTCACTCACCACTATATCTCTACCCTGTTGTTCTTTTAGACATGGGGGCTGTGGGTGGGAAGGGGGGCAGGACAAGCTTGAAATGGTTCTTTTATTTTTTGTATAATGACTTTTGTTAATAAAATAAAAAAAAAATAATAAAAAAAAAATGAAAATCTTTAATAGAACTTGGTGTTATCATCCATGTTTCCTGTAAGCATAAAATGTCTCCTGTTTTGAGGAATTCCATGACTTCTTTATTAGCTACAGCCAATTTGAACCCAGCCATGTTCCAATTTATTAATCTGATCTTATTTCTTGTTATCGCCTCTTTTATGCCTCCGAAGTTGTTGATTTGGGCCTTCCCTGGTATCCCGTGATGTTGGAATCCCGGCAGGATTGAAAGATTTCTTGTTCTAGGGATTTGCCCTCCCATTGGTATGCAGTGCCGTTGAGATCCAGGCCCAGTCCTCTGATATCATTGCGTCCTGAGATGCTCTTACCTCCATGCAATGTCTAGTTGCATCGCCCTTGTAAAGCTTGATTTTAATATTATTATTGCAGGTTTGACTCGGGATCGATTTTATGCCCCTTAGTATGCTTTTCTGTGGTACTTGTTTGTGCAGCCTCTGTAATAGTACTTGGGGATACTTTTCCGTTGGGCAGTTATCTACGCGGATCCCCCAGTCCTTAAGTAGATCTTTTTCTGCCATGATGTTTTGAATGTCTAGCCTGCTGGTCCACTTTGTTAGGGTTGACTCCCTGTGGCTTATCCAGGTGTAATTTTTAAAGTGCACCGATGCAAGATGGGCTGATGTTAAATAGGCCAGTGAGGGTATGCTCGACAGGAGATTTAGGATATTTGAACGATTTAAGATGTCGCCCGGGCTTCTTGTCTCAAATTCGGGGGTGAAGATCACCGTAAGCGCTGAGTTTGCCAAAGGTTCTTTTCCCAAATTTTTTCCCTCAATCACATGTCTTTGCCCGTAAGGCGATTTTATTTGATCAGAAATCCCCGTTTGGCCATTATTCCAGCAAGGTGCGGCTTGTGTTTTTCCATCTGATTTAATACTGAAAGGTTGCTTGAGCATCGGGGCCCTTTGATCGAGCAGTGACATCTTCCATGCTATCATAGTTTGTGAAGTTACTGTATTTTGGCCTTTGCGTTGCATTTCCATTAGTAGAGGGTGTGCCTTTGATGAGCAAGAGTCCTACTCTAATGCCGATGTCGACATTTCCAACTTCTCACACAGTTGCATTTCCGTAGACCTGTGTCCTGTTGTTCGAATTATCGTGCTTTTACTGGTCTCAGACAATGCCCTTGCCTCCCGACTTTCTATTCCTTTAGCCGCCTTTCTGTGGTTGGTGTTCGCCACCTCGGCATAGGATTGTTCCTGAGAGTTCTGAGCAGTGTGGATATCAGAATGCATTGAATTCGCCTAGTGATGACCTTCTGTGTCATTAGCGCTCAGTTTTTTTGAGATGGAAGCTTCCTGGCAGTTTTTCGCCTGGGATGCTTCGTCTCTAATGCTGTTTCTCGTTTGGAAAATGGGATAGTTTGATGGGCCCTTTTCGGTGCTGTCTGTGCCAGTGTCAGACTTGTTGCAGACTTGGTTTGGGAGAATTGTCCTTTCACACTTTTTTTGTGTGAATATCATCCCTTTTTTCCTTTTATTTGTTTTCACTAATTTCTGTAGTTTTTTCTTTTGCCGTCTGGAAAGCTGCCCTTCAATTACTCTTTGGCCTGTTTTCCTGCTATGATGTCCATCGTCTGTGCTTGTTGCAGGACTACTACTTTTGCCCAGGAGCATGATGCTGGTTGGAACAGCTGTGCCAAATGTTGCTTCTGGTTCCATCGATGTTGTTGCTACTCCAGGGTGTGGTTCCTCTTTTTCCGAATTTTTCCTGTTATGTGTGTTGTTTGTCCGTGCTTCTCTACATTGATTTATTAAGATTGTTAGCAAATCAGGCAGTGTAGTTTGTTTTTCCACTATTGCTTCACTAAAGTTTTTTGCTGGGCTTGTGATGCCCCCTTGGCCATTTTCTCTGATAATCCACTGGTCAACTTTGGAATTAATCATGTCCACCTTTTTGTTAATTGTCAAGACACTTTGTTCAAGCATATGTATTAGTTCCACCTGTATCTCTAATTTGTGAGATTACCAGGTAAGTGCCTTTACTGCTGCCAGCAAAGAGGAATTTATTGTGTTCAGAATATGTTCCGGGCCATTCTTATGAATTGGATCTTGATCGTTACAATGGATTCCGGAGTATTGGCCGGTGACAACTCCTGTGGGTTCCTCTGCCATTGATTGTGGTTTAGTGGCTGATGTTGCTGATATTGCTGTTGTTTTTATGGACTCTGTGTGTGGTATATCTGGGGTGCAAAGGTCACCAAATTGTTGTTGTATGTACGCCCTTCCGCAATTGTTAACGGGCATGGAGCAGTTCTGATTAAATCCCCGGCCACAAAGGTTAGTAGAGTCATCTAGTGTGTCCTGTTGCTGGTCATTTGTGTGATGAACGAGGGCCTCAATTTCAAAAACATTCTTGTTTTGAATGTGTCCAGAGAGTGTTAGATCCTGCGTTTTAATTAGTACTTCACCGTCGTTTGTGGTTGACGATATCTCAATGATCCCAGTTTGCTCTAACCGGTGTTCTGCCATGTTATGATTAATTTGTTTGCTAAAGGCATTTTGAGTGCCATTACTAGCTTTAGCCGTGTCTACTTTCTCTATGATTAATGATTCTTCCAAACCATCCCGAACTGTGCAATTTGGGATAAGAGTGGGGGCCTCTCTCTGCATTATTGCCTCCTGGATGGCTAGCAGGGGGCTTGGGCTGATGTCTGCTGCAAGCCCCTCATCCACCAAACAGCCCATGTGATCTCCTCGGGTTTCAGTCTTCAGCCTTGTGAAATATTGGTGTATTGGGAGGCTCCCTATTGCCGGCTTGCGAGTCACCCGGTTTCTGATGATGGTACCATGTCCTTCTCCTCCCTCCGCTGCTGAGGTAAATAGACTGTGCAGCTCGGACCTTGTCACTGTATTGCCCAGATCTTGCAGACTTTTTGGTCCCCTTATGGTTCCCCGTTGCTGCCGCACCCTTGTATCTTTGTTGTTGGATTCTACACTCCTCATTTTTCTACAGGAGATCCTAGCGGTAATCCTGTTCCTACGAGCCTCGAAGACCTTGTGTGAGTGTTTCCAATTGGTGTAAAATGCAGAAGCCTGCAGCCTCGCCCTGCGCACCCAAAATCTGGCCCGCTCTCTTGACTTCTGCTGCCTAGTTTGGCTATATCGAATAGCTGTTTGGACTTACGCAGGCTGTCCTGCCTGGGGCGTTGATCTCATTGATGAGGTTGGATTCCTGCTGGCTGGTGGGTGGGCCTCCCTAACCAGCTGGGTGAATATGTATGGATATGAGTGTTGATATTATAGGCTTGATATTATAGGCTTCATCCAGGGGTCCCGGGCTGTGCAAAATGCAGTGACTGTGCCTGTGTAGCGGTATGATTGCTATACGATGCCGTACTCTATGCTGGGCGCCCCCAAGCCCCTTGGCTGTGTCTTGTCCATAAATGTTCCAGTTGTTTGTTTGTTTGTTTATTTGTTTAATTGTAATGATTATGATAGTCTTAAATTCCATCTTGAGTGACCTCTTTTAGACTGGAGTGGTCAGTGGCCAGTGGTCAGTGAGCGATAGTCAGATGAGCTGTGGGGGGTCATATAGTTCTGCCAGAGGGGGGGTGGAGGAGGGGAACTAAGCGTGGCCCTTCATAGAAAAAGAAGTCACAGGAATCACACCCACAGCTGCTGTGCTGAGGTTAGGCCTCCCCCTTCAAAATAGTAGCACCCCCTATTGACCCCCCTCACACAGCTTCAATCTACCTGGACTATGGAAGGGGCCCCAGGCTCCATCCACTCCTCCTGGGTTCCGGTTCTATGTCCTTCTGAGCCCTTCTGGGTCCTTCTCGATCCTTATGGATCCAGCTGTGCTGTGCTGTGCGTGCGTCCTAGGAGCTATCTCCCATGCCGCTCAAACCTCAAGGAGGGGGATGTGCTGTGGTGGTGGATGATGGAGGAGGCTGTGTGGTGCGGGTGCGGCAAAAAGTGGCAAAATGTGGAGTAGTGCGGGGGCCCCTGTGTCCACTGAGCCACTGAGCTTCCCCGGTGCTCAACAGAAAAGCAGCTGGAATGAAGTAGCCGAAATCAGACGGGTGGCGAGATGCAGCAGCGGTTCGGCATTTTCACAGCACTCGCTACTGCTACCACACCACAGGCTCCGCAGTCCGCGGTCTACCGGGTACGGAACCCAGTATGGACCCAATCCACACCACGCCACACGGGAGCACTGCCATGCATACTCCTCTTCGCCTTCGCCGCAGTGCACTCCTCCGCAGCTCACTCACTTCCTGATCCGGGTCCACGTGAACAACTAGCGGCGAGTTACAGCAGAAGAATGATGCAATGCCAAGCTTGAGTTGTTCCAATTAAAATGATGTACTTAGAAATAATTTGTTGTAAACAAAAACATTGAGAATGCAGCACTGCGTCCTTTCTTACGAGCAGGGATCTGATACCCGTAAAGTAAAGCAGAGAAAGAAAATTTCGGGGGAAAACTGCAGATGAGCTCAACAGCAATGTATCTGCTCGGCCCAGCGAAGAGGGACTTCAGGATGCCTCACGCTATCTCAGCCCCAATTTCCTTAGGTGGACTAAGCTACTGACCGGAGTTACAAAATTACTTGCGGCACAAGCATCATACCACTCATAAACTCAACTTAAAATACCCACGCCACGACGTCTTTCTACACTCCAAAATACAATAACTCAGGGAAGGTGCTGGACACTAAACATATATAATTTACTATTCCCACCCCAAACTATATTAACTCAGGGAAGGTGCTGAATACTAAACCTATTTAATTTATTATTCCCACTCCAAACTAGAAAAAGTCAGGGAAGGTGCTGGACAATAAACATATAATTTACTATTCCCACTCCAAACAGTATTAACTCAGGGAAGGTGCTGGACACTAAACATATAATTTACTATTCCCACTCCAAACTACATTAACTCAGGGAAGGTGCTAGACAATAAACATATATAATTTGCTATTCCCACTCCAAACTACATTAATTCATGGAAGGTGCTGGGCACTAAACATATATAATTTACTATTCCCTCCCCAAACTACATTAACTCAGGGAAGGTGCTGGACACTAAACATATATAATTTTCTATTCCCACCCCAAACTATATTAACTCAAGAAAAGTATACAAAAATATAATTTTTAAATGTAATATTGCCCAAAAAATAACATAAAAACATATAAAATAATACACATTATACATATATTTACATATTCCCATTTATAAAAACTTATCCAAAAATATGTGATTTTTGAAAATAACTTTATATCATAATCAAAAATATTACTATTGTTTTTTTATTTTCAAAATTTCTAAATTTTCTTTTTTTCAAATTTAAACGTAACCCAACAAAATTATTTACAAATTTCACAAAATATCACAATTTTCAATTTTTTTAAAAATGTTAATTTTTTTTCAAATATATAAAAAAATATTTTAAAAATTTTAAATTATTTTAAAAATACCCCCATCATCACCTATAACCCCAACATCACACTCCTAAAATCCAAAATGTATATTTTTTATTCAAAAATATTATTTTTTTAATTTCAATTTTTTTATATTAAAACACTCTTTACCCTTATCCCCTATAACCACAACATGCCACTCCTAAATACAAATTATATTTTTAAATATATATTTATATGGAATTAAAAAAAAATATATATATATTTTTAAAACACTCTGCACCCTTATCCCCTATAAACCCAACATCCCGCTCCTAAAACACAATTTTTATTTTCAATAATATTAATTAAAAAAAAATTTTTTTTAAATTTAAAAAATGAAAACACTCTTCACCCTTATCCCCTACAAACCCAACATCCCGCTCCTAAAACACAATTGTAAAAATAATTAATATATATTTTTTTCAATTATTATTTTTTTTAAAACACTCCCCACCCTTATCCCCTATAAACCCAACATCCCCCTCTTAAAACACAATTTATAAATTTCATTTCCATTAATAAAAAAATGTAACATTTTATTAAAAAAAAGTAAAACACTCCTCACCCTTAGCCCCTATAAACCCAACATCCCCATCTTAAAAACACAATTTATAAATTTCATTTCCATTAATAAAAAAATTTAACATTTTATTAAAAAAAGTAAAACACTCCTCACCCTTACCCCTATAAATCCAACATCCCGCTCCTAAAACACAGTTTTAAATTTCATTTATATTAATAAAAAAATTGTAAATTAAAAAAAAAATGTTAAAACACTCCCCACCCATATCCCCTATAAATCCAACATCCCGCTCCTAAAACACAATTTGAAATTTCATTTATATTAATAAAAAAATAAAAAATGTAAAAAATATTTTTTTAAAACACTCCCCACCCTTATCCCTTATCAACCCAACTTCCCACTCCTAAAACATTTTTTATATAAAACATATACAAAAATCGATATTTTTAATAACTATGGTGTCCATTACGATGTCGGGCGGATAAAAATCCGCCATCAACCACAGTGGCGAAAATCCGCCCGCCTACACCGTCTGAATACCGACCGAGCAATTACGATGCCGCGAACCGAAAACCGCCGGATGCGGAAAATAAACAGAAAAAACCGCCCGCCCATGTCCGAGTCCAAGTCCAACCGCCCGGCACGGACGGAAAGACGCACGACAAGCCAAAACCGCCCGCCCTGACGACCGAGACACCGCCCGTTAAATTAGGAACGTACCGACATGAGCGCGGGAAATCCACAAATACACCGACCGCCAGCGCAAACAACAGTGATGAAAATGGACACGGCGGAAGCCCTGGCGGGCACGTCCATGCACAGAAACCATCCGCTGACAAAAACAAACACACACAACATGGCTAACAAGTCCACACAGCAACCCACGCACAGAAACCCAAACACAGTACACATCCCTGAAACACCCCCCCCTGGACAAACAAATCAACTACAAATCCCAGAACACCAGCCACAACACACCTGAAAACAACAGACCATCATGACACACCCACATAGGTAAGTACAAAACCAGCCCCTTCACAGACCACAACCCCCTGCAACATTACAAACTGAGGACGAAAGCACACAACACAGCGAGACAGAAAGGACAGCAGCACACCACAGACACGCACCCATCACACCCATCACCACCACCACCACCACCAAACACCGGCAACACAAACTCCCTGCACATCACACACCACACACCGCACCAGCACCACAAACACCAAAACACACACCATGGCACCACACAGAATGCCCAAGTTCACTGCCACCGAGTTGACGGTCATGGTCGACGAGATCGTCAAGGTGCACCCACAAATCTATGGCAACCAGGTCCAACAGACACCACTATCCACCAGAAACCGGTTGTGGAGCAGGATCGTAGACCTGGTCAAGGCAGTCGGGAACGTTCCACGCAACAGAGGAGAAATTAACAAAAGGTGGAACGACCTCAAAAGTGTGGTCAAGAAGAAGGAGACCAAAAATCGAGAGCTGGCTGCCAGGACTGGCGGAGGGAATCCCGCGCTATTCAAGACCTTCAAGGCGTGGGAGGAGAAGGTGCGAGTCATCATACATCCGGAGATCCTCACCGGATTACCAGGGGGAGTGGAGGCTGGTAAGTACAAACAAACGTATACCAGCACACCGCTATGTAATCACATGCACTACCACCATGCCATAGCTCCTAGGGACAAACACCCCCATGTCCCGCACACAATACACAAGACATCACCCACACATGCAACAGACACTCACACACACTCAGCCCAAAGCTACCAACTAACAAAACCATGGGGGCATGTGTACAGTCAGCCAGCACCGCAACTCCCACCAGGTCCCCTTGTACTCCAGATGCGCCAGAATGAGCACTCCCCACACCCACATCCATGTGTCCGCCATAGCTGCACTGACCGACAAGTAACAGGTAAGTAGCCGGAACACAAAGACAGTGGGTCGGAGGGGGGACAGCTGAAGTAAAACACCCACCAGGCCCCCACTACCACAGACCAGCAAGGTGGAGCACACCCCACATCCATGTGTCCGCCATAGCTGCACTGACCGACAAGTAACAGGTAAGTAGCCGGAACACAAAGACAGTGGGTCGGAGGGGGACAGCTGAAGTAAAACACCCACCAGGCCCCCACTACCACAGACCAGCAAGGTGGAGCACCCCTCCCTCCCAGTACCATGTGGCATCCATTGCATTGCGCACTCAGAAACAACCTGTAGGTGGGAAAAAGTACAGGGCGGGGCGTCTGTAGGCATGAGGACTGTATTACGACTGACACATGGGACATGTCACGTAGCAGAGGAACACGCAGCACTGCTCCCAGTCACAATCATGAGACCAATGTGCACACGGACATGTTCAACAGAGTCAAACCCCACATGACCCATCACAGATACAGCAACACCTAAGGAGCCACGTCTGCATGTACAAGTCCCACTGGAGCACAGACCCACACGGCAGGCACTGTGCCACCCATCACACACATCAGCAACACCATCGAAGTCCTGTCCATGTAGTCCTCACTGCCTGTCACCCACACATCGTACAACAACGCCCACGTAAGACAGACCGTACTAGAAGTAACAGCCTGGAACCACAATATTGCACACAAAGACAACTGGACCCATGAAACACACAGGCACACAATGCACATTCAACATATCATCCATCTCACCTCTCAGCCACAGTGTCATGAAAGGTATGACATCCGAACAGCTGGCCCTCATACAGTAGACATGCAAAGATACCTGCCCATGACAAATCAAGTGCCTGCAGTGACTGAAGCGCACGTCACACTGCGAGTAACGACACACATAATATAGTCAACACCACAAGAGCACAGCACTGATGCACATGTACCAGGGCAGCATGCACACAAAGGAATTGCCCATCTGCAACACGTCGTGTGGCACACAACAAGCACGAACTCACAACATTGCTACCAATGTGATGTCCATGAATGATAACAGTCAGCAGATATTCCGGTCATGTGAGACAGACACACACCTTTGTCTATGCACTGTCACGTTGCCAGAACACATGTCACGTTCTGCACCCATCACCCACAGCATGTACCCCAAAAGCATATTTCAACCCAAGAGCGTTTAGGGGGCTGTACCCCCTTTTGGCATCAGCGTACCTAAGCGTTCCATCCCTCCCCCTAAACCATCGTTCAGCACAACATTGTCGATGGTCCTGGAGCACGCATACACACGAGCCACAAAATGTAGGAGCATAGCAACACACACCCATCGGCATTGCTAATCCGTCCCATGCCACATGTCCACATCACACAGACCCATTGCCTAGCCCACGCATACAAACATCGTACATCCACACACACGCCAATGGGAAACCTGTGCACGACAGTGCACGAACTGTGAATGTCAGACAACCAATACATACTTTGCTAGGTGCAACACAATGACCCATCTCATCCTCCCCACAGGTGCCGAACTGCTGGATGCTGGAGAGGGTGACAGCAGCCAGCACAGCCAGTACGCAAGCCCCCGACCCGGACTCACGGATGTAGAGGAGCTGGACACCTCTCCGGACACGGACCACCCAGCAGGCCCATCTGGAGTGGCAGGGCACAACCGCTCCCCAGGGCCCCTCCTGCCCACCAACCCATCACCCAGGGCTGCTGACCAGTCACAGACCCCTGCTGCCACAGCCGTTGCGGCCACCACCACCGCCGCAACCACCACCACCGCCGCAACCACCACCACCACGCCATCCCTCGCCACAGCCCCTGCGCAAGGCTCGGCACGGCCGTCGGGCTCCACCCTGGGAGCCAGAGCGAGGACCGTGGTGAGCAATGTGGCTAGTGGGCAGGTCGGTGGCAGCAGTACTGGCAGAAGGAGCAGGGCCAGGCCAACGCCAACTGTGCCTGGGAGCCAAGCCCTGCCGCCAATCGACAGAGTCCTTGGGGCCTATGAAGAGGCCCAAGGCGAATGGGCCAGGTCGGCAAGCGACACGCGGGAGGTCCTTGCGGTGTTGAGGTCCATTGACGCCCATATGGCCCAAATCGCGGCCCTCATGGGCCAGCTGGTGGTGGTGGGGAGGGCACAAGCAAGGTCAGCAACACCACCTCTGCCACCACCTGCTGTGGTGCAGGCTCGTGCAGCATCGCGTTCCCCTGCGTCCACAGCGAGTGAGCACTCCTCAACCACCACCAGCGGAACATCAACACCCCCCCTACCAAACGTGGAAGGGGCCGTCCGAAGAGGAAACAGGTGTCCAGAGAGGACTTCGCCCGCACCAAACGCCAGTGAGTCAGCCAGCCACCTTGACCACCTACTGCATTGACTTGTAATACAATCCTACCCCACACTGCCATGTGAATGGCATGTGTCTGTTGGACTGTGGACATAGAACTTCATGGGTACACCTTGACCATCACGCAGCCATGACCGTCTACTCATTGTCACAGCATGCACCACGTTTGTCATCACCTTGCACACAATCACATGTCACCGCTGTAAATAAATACACCTTGATCACAATCTGCTTCATGTGTCCTGGGTTTATTCAACGATGTGCAATCGCCACCATGAGCAGAAATGCATCTGCTGTGTGGCATGTCGATGGGACAGGAGAGGCTGCAGGGACCTAGGGGTGAAAAACAGAACAAGAGTACATTCAATGAGTGTGTCACACACTCATCACACAGTACTTGTCACCAACTACAAGCAATGCACACACATCTCACAGAGCAACAGGGCACAATGCTACAGCCACTGTCAGTGGCATACCAACCTGGACATGGACCATTGACACACAGCACTCAGTGAACAAAAGGCCCCCGTGACAGAGCACACATACACCTGCACAACTACAGCTACATCAGCCGTCGTGCATGGTCACTCACCGTCAAGTGAAGTAGCGGGCGATGAGCTGCTGACGCACATTCACAGCTTCATCCTCTCCACTGTCCTCTTCACTGGAGCTGTCCTGGTCTGCAGGCTGGGGCCCTGGTTGATCTCCGTCATCCACAATTAGGGGATCTGCTTGCGGATCGCCAGATTGTGCAGCATGCAGCAAGCCACAATTATCTGGCACACCTTCTGTGGGGAGTATGCCAGTGCGCCCCCGGTGCGGTCCAGGCATCTGAACCTGGACTTGAGGAGGCCAAAGGACCGCTCAACCACACGTCTGGTCCTCCCATGTGCCTCATTGTAGCGGACATCAGCTGGGCTCCCAGGACGTCGTAATGGGCTGAGCAGCCAGGGCCCATTCGGGTAAGCAGAGTCACCTGGGTGTGAGGGACACAGAGAACCGTTGCAATTCCAACTGGACACAAGACAGCATCGCACAGCCAGCACGCTACACTACTCCACATACTCACCAACAATCCAGCCACGGTCATGTTGCAGATTGGTCATCAGTCGTGGTAGGATGCTGTTGCGCATGATGTGCGCGTCATGGGCCGATCCTGGGAATTTCGCACACACGTGTGTAATCACCATGTCCGCAAGGCACACCACTTGCACATTCAGGGAGTGCGTGTGCTTCCGGTTGCGGTAGAGGTGCTCAGTGGCCTGTGGTGCAACAAGGCCAACATGGGTGCAGTCTATTGCACCAACGACGTGGGGGATTCGTCCAAGAGCATAGAATGCACCCTTCACTGCCGGCAATTCACGAGCCCTGGGGAAGCGGATGTATCTGTTCCTGTACAGCATCATGGCTGACAGTACATCCCTGAGCACCATGCTGAACATGGGTTGGGACATCCCACCTCCACTGCCCACTGTGTGCTGGAATGACCCAGTGGCGAAGAAATGCAGTGCAGCCATCACCTTAGCCGTGGGGTGAATGCTGTTGGATACACCCTGCGAGGACGGAGGTGGGGTTCCAACAAGGCACATAGACGATGCAGGGTGGGTCGGTCCAGACGATATTTGCGGATGACCTCCACATCCACCATGTCTAACAGCAATTGGTAGGGGCGATGAATGTTTGGTCTCCGCCTAGGAAAGGTGTAAGTGGACACATGTCAAAGCAACACGCCACATGGCATATTCACATACACAAAACATAAATGACTGAGCAGGCAATTGAATGACAGAACGGCTGACAAGTAGGGACAGCACAGCCACAATACACTTACACAGGTCCCCTACCAATAGCAATGGGCAGTGACACACACCATTGCTATGAGCATGCACATGGGGAGTTAGGCCTTAACAACTTGTAAGGCATGCTGATGGTAACAGACTGCATATTCGGTAAGCTGCAACACCACGGCAACATGACTAGCTGCTGTGCATCACACTGCTTCCGAGGCTGGGTGTGTAGGGCACAAACCAACAACGCTATGGACACTGGCTGAGCGGCCAAAACAAGTGGGACCTGTGGCACGAGGGGATATGAGACAGTCATTGATGTCCCTACTGCACCCTATGTACAGCACTGTACGGATCACACCTCCAGAAACATTGACAGGTGTACACATTGACAGCCCCATGCCAACACGGCTGTGTGCTTGCAACTACACATCACAAGTGACACGTAACATTGCACGTGCCAAGTGGCAGATGTACATAGTGAAAGATGGCATGTGTGTGCATATGCATATCCCATGCTCCCATGCCAATGTGTACATGATGATGTGCCTACAGACATGTGGAGGCTGAGCACTGGCCGTCCCTGCCTATGCACACAGCATGTTGTGGCCCTGTCCATTGTGGACCTGCACCCACACGCAAATCATGGCCACACCTGCAGATGCATTGCGCACATTATACTGTGTGGTGCACATGGCATCAGCGGACTGTACCCGGCATGGGCCAGGCCCTTACGGCCAACTCCAATGACCCTCGCGGTTGCACCCTGCGTGTTCCACTGTGGAGGTAGGCGTCCATGGCCAGCTGGGAGCAGGCCAACGTCTGCAATTGAAGCTGCCAGACATGGTACACGAATTGCAGCAGCTTGTACCCACTGAAACGGCCCCAGGGGGTAATATGTGTGTGTGAGTGGGACAGGCATAACCACAGCTACCTGGCACTGCAGCCTGGCACCCCTCGACAACACCTGCTGCTGCCACCACTCCACCTACACGTGGATGACGCTGAGGACATGTCCAGGTCCACTCACCAGCGAGGAGCTGGAGAACCTGGATTCCGTGCTCCACGCACACTGCACATGGCTATTCCTTGCGAAAGTTGTGTGTGAGAGACAACTGCAGTGTGTGTGGGTGTGCATGTGGGGGACACACATGTCGTTGCTCCGCAGCACTATGAGTCAGAGCCTGTGGAGTACAAACATGCACTGCTCACCATGCTGGCTGCAGGTGGCATGGGTATGTGAGCTCTCGGGCGCTTTGACCTGTCTGTCCCTCCCGAGTGGTAGTACATGGCAACTTCATGTCAGACATCCAGTGACACAGACAATTGGCAATGCAGGTCTCAGTGCACTTGTTGGTCGTGTGGAAGTCAGGCTGGGGCCATGCTGCCCTTCTCAGTCCCAGCAGGCCTGGCCTGCACATTGACTGCACATTTCCAGTAGGTGCCGACACAGACTGCCTAGTGGGTTACATGTGTCTCCTGTTCAGGACCCCCCGGATGAGCGCTTACTCTGCACTGTCGATTGGACACACCATGACTCGTGATAGGGATGTGTGTAAGAGATAGTGGCACTGAATGTGACCTTCGTTGCGGGGTGGGCCATGCACAGGGCGAGTACGCTGATGGTTGCGCAGTGTTGGTCACAGTGGGTACACCCACACAGATGTGTTGCCTTGTGATCTTTTTCTAGCTCAGCCTGACAATGGACAGTAGATGTGGGCAGGCTACACATTGCTCGATGTGCTGTCTATATGCATGTGCCTTCACACCAGGCACAACTGCCCCTGCACATGTGACCCCTGCTGCACTCAGTGCTGGGTCTGTTGAGCTGATGCACCATCTGTGCGTGGGGCAGACAGCTCTGCTCACTTCCGTCATTGCCCATGACATCACTTTGCCGCAGGTGACATGGATCATGGAGGGCCCACATGTACGCGTGGGTGGACTACACAAGACTGTCCAATGGTTGTCACCCCCAGTCAGTGCTTCGAATGGGTAGTATGTGGTGCTGGTACTCATTTTAATGTGTCGAGTGGGCGGGGCTGGGTACGGGGCTACATGCAAGACATGGGTGGTTCATCGGCTGATCTACTAGTTGCAATAACCACGAGACACGTCTTTTTCCGACCACATCAGGGTCATTCCTTTAACTGGCTGAAAATCAAACAGTCAACTTTTGCACTGTCCTCATGGCCTCCCCTCGCTCGCCCCAATATGCGATTGCACCTGAGCAGCTAGCGCATGCACAGGCAGCTCCAAGCTCGCCCCAGAGAGGCCAAGGAGTGTATGTGTGGGTCCAGTTGAACAAGTGGTCTGTCTCACGGTATAATAAGTGGCGGGACGCCATCCACATGCGTGGTGCCCCGACTCGAGACCCGGGCAACATTGACAATGCATGACAGGCTCCGCAGTCCGGATACACCACCTGCAACACACAGAGGCTGTAGCTGCCCTAGCGGGCCAGTCCGCGTCCAACTGGAGCTCATGGCCCCACACATTCATTCTTTGGCCTCTCTGGGGCGAGCTTGGAGCTGCTTGTGCACGCACTGGCTTCTCTGTTGCAATGGCATGTAACGTGTGTGGGTGTATTGTCAATGGGTGGGATGGTGCGAGCCACCTTCCGTGACGTCACTCCTGCTTGTGATGTGTGCGTCCCCCCACTACTTCCATTTGACTTGTGCCATACTACACATTGTGGATGTGTTGCCTGCGTGATGTGACCAGGATGAGCGCGCCATGACCTCTCACCCACCATGCTCTACTGCCATCCTGTGCCCTGGATTGCCTGTGCAAGTGGACAATGTTGGGGATACACCAGGTCGACAGGGGATGTGAGTGACTTGGCAAGGGCGTGGCTGACGCGCAGCAGTATCCGGCATGTCCACGGAGGGTGGGCTGACGTCTACACTTGATGCGGCATTGATCGTGTGCCCGCCTGTTGTGCACACACGAGTTCACATTCATCACCAGACAGGTGGTCTTTACAGATTCCCAGGAGTGCGCCAATGTACTGTTCCTGAGTCCTCCCAACACAGCGTGTTTCAACATTGCATGTGCGCACCTACCCGTCACACCCACCCACCTGAGCCATGCGTAACTCCCGCTTCACATGACACATGTGTGTCTCCCACAGTTGTTCTACTCATTTGCGTTGACATCCAATGACAGTGGACTACATGGTCATCTCACGACTGCAGTGTACTTCACACACTCTCATCCTCTCTCATTCGTACTTGTGAAATGAATCAGCAGAGACACATTTTTGCTTCAAGCCATGTATTGGGACTTATGTCCTCTGTGATGCAGTATAGTGAACACTACTGGCAGCGAGGTGCATGTGGAGGATATACTCAGCATGATTACACATAGCATAGGGTGTAGGGGTACAGTGATTAGTTGTTGACTGTGGGATGTGGGCTTCAGAGTTACAACTGCTTAGCCGTTGGTGTGCTAATGTACATTTGCTAATTACTGTGGTGCTGCTGACTTTGACACAGACAGTATACATTTAGCCTACCAGTCCGCTTGTCATCATGGGCACAGTGCATCTCAGTTCCATGTTACAGGTTTGGTGCTATAGTTACTCATACACACGTGCGTGGAGGTGACATCAGGGCATGGGCTTACTTGCTTGCAACGGCGTCCCACTTGTTGTTGCGATGTGGTGGGTACTGGCCATGTCACAGTCACTGGGCTCATGTTGTTGTTGGATGCACTTGGTGTCCATGCAACGCTCCTGGCACGGAAGTTCAGAGGGAGGTGAGGTGACAGCTCTCACATACTACAGCAGGACGATTACTGTCCACTGACCGGTGCATATGTTCATGGGCGCAGGATCCATATCATGGCATGGTTGTACGTGCAGTTCTGTCCATGTGGTTGCCATCCACAAATCCCATGCCTCTGCCTCCCCCTGTTCATGCAGAGTTACTGGATGTGATGAGGAACAGGGTGCATGTCCCGAAAAGTATCAGATGTCATGGCAGTGTTGTTGTTGTTGTGGTGTCAGTTGCAGGTTGCATGGTATAGTTGTTGTACTGGTAACTGCCTAGTCCGTGCGTAAGCCAAGCATGGGTACGGTGTGGGACATCATTGCTCAATTGGGGGTATGGCGACGGGGCCCGACGAATTGGCAGGTTGTCAGGAATGCAATACCTTCCAGCAGGGCTTCCATGGCATTGGTGGTGGACATGGTTGCCATCCAATGTAGCGGATGGTGGCTGTCAAGGTGTTGGTCGTGAGTTGTCCCTTGTAGGAGCATGATGGGACATGTTGGATGGCATTCGATGTAACTGTAATCCATTATCCGTCGTGTGGAGGCACAGTGGTCCCATTGCAGTGTGTGTCCGATAGTCACCACATATGCCATGCCCCCATAGGCTGAACAGACCCTGTCGTGGGCGTCCAGGGGGTTGAATAGTTGTAGCAGGTCCACCCTTGGACATGCCGGGTTGGAGAGACATAACTCCACAGGATAGTAGAAGGGACACCTCCGACAGTAGAAGACGGGGATGACGCAGCTGAACAATGCGATGCGGTAAGTTAGTCGGTAACTTACGTTCAGCAAGGCCAGATTGTCACATCCCAATATCTGTATCAGGTTATGTTTGTACAGCTTGATCTGTCCGGCGTAGTTGGGTAGGTGTGGTGCAAGTGCCATTTTGCTGCAGGGCGCTGTGGTGGCGTGCTCCGGCTGTCTGTGCAGTCTGCAGAGTGCAACCTCCGATGTTGCTGGGAATTCTGTAATGGTCGTAGAGAGGCAGGACTTGTGTTATGTTGGCTTGTGCGGAGGACACGGGCCCTCATCCCACATGCTTCCCTGAATGGTCAAGGTCAGTGGTGTCTGACTCCTTCCAGATAACTTGCATGTGAACCACATGGGGGAGTGTTATCATTTCTTTTTTCCGTTGTGAATGTTCTTTGGTGTTATGCGCTATCTGCCCTGTGGCCGCTTCCCTCTGCATGCCTGTGTTGGGCTTTGTTTGGTGCAATGACTGTTGTCTCCGGCTTGTTTTGTCGGGATGTGGTTTCACAGTGGGAATGGAAGGTCATTCGGTGCTGTCTCCTGATCCCGTGTGTGGGCAGCAGGCAGCGTTTCCGCTATACGTTGGGCCTTGTGTTATAATTGGTCCCACCTGTTGTCTGTCCCCGGTATCTTTGATGTTACGTATTGCATGTCTTGTTATTGGGTGCAGGGTGGCATCGGTGTTTCTGTGTGGTACTGGCGTACCTTTTCCCGACGGGGTCCATATTCTGCTGGGTGATGTTGCCTCCGCTGTGTGCTTTGCCGTGTTTTGCACACAGGGGTGTGTCCTAATGTGGCGTGACGTCACTGACATGTTCGGGTCACTTGTGTGATGTCAGGTTGGCGACAGTGAATTGCCGGTTGGGGACATGACTGTGGCAGGGCTGTCACGTGACATGTGCGTTCTGGGTGGTGCTGGTGTGTGTGGTGTTTTGTTGTGTCCCTGTGTTGTTTGTGTGCGGCGCATGCATTGCGCTGGCGTTGGCCTCTGCGTTGTGCGCATGTGTGGGTGCAGTGGTGGATGTGTCGTGTCCACGCAGGGTTGTCGGGGGGCCATATACAGTTTTCCCGCCCTTGCGCTGTGTGCGCTGTTTGCGTGCCCCTGTTGTGTGTCTGCCTACCTGCATCGCCGCGGTGCGTTGACTCCTGGGTGCTGCATCAGGTAGAGCATGGGGAGGGCCTGCAGTGCTGGATTCATGCTCGGGGGTCCGCCTCTTTGCTATCCGTACTGTGCGTTTGGTTTTCCGCCTTGCTTTCACGTGCGGTGTCTCTTAGCCGGGGGAACTGTTTGGTTCTGGCATCGTAATTTGTACGCCGGGCGGTACGTGATTTCGTCGGGTGTTGTGTCTCCATTAGGCCGCGCCGCTCCGTGGACGGGCGCACTTTGATGGCGGACGGCGTATCTGGCTTACGGGCGGTGTTTGGCTGTCTTTTCGCATCCTAATTGGGCGGGCGTGTGTGCTGTGGCGGGCGGACGGTAACTGGTGCTTTTTGCATCCGCCAGCACGGCGGTGGTGCTTCCGCCCGCCATCCTAATGGGCCCCCAAATTTTTAAAGTCGATATTTTTAATAACGATATTTTATACAACACAACAAATCGATATTCTTGACATCGATATTATATACAACGATATTTTCGACTTTTGACATTTTAAACTCAATATTATTGCACAACAATATTTAAAACTCAATATTGTCTACTTACCAGCCCCTTTTAAGAAAACAAAAGTTGCAGGACTTTCTAAAAAGCATGCCGATTCAACTGCAAGTCCTCCTGCAATGCAGGTCATGGATGAGAGCACTCCTAGACAGCGCCGTAGAAGTCACAATAATACAGTAGACTTTTCAGAAGTTAGTCCAACTAAAGACTTCATATGGAACTAAATTCCAGATCAACATTTAAATCCTCCAGATAGGGTTTACAACCTAAAAATACAAATTGAAGGGGACATACAATGCATAATCAAACCAGTCTTCTGGAACCAATCATCTGATGATTATGATATCATCCTTTCAGAAGAAGACTAGCATTCAGCCTTTATTAGAGAAGCACCCCGGAAAGAGGTATTCATAAGGGTATCCTTCTTTCCCATAGACCCTTAAGATATCAGGGAACTTAATGCGAGGCCATGAGAAAAGCACCAGCCCTATTTAGGAATCAAGCGGGGTAGTATGAACACTCAAGTCCATATGTTATACCCCTATGTAGTGAACCACAAGCACACTATCCTTTAAAACCAGAAGCAAAATGTGATATTAAAGCAATACTAGACTGATTGCAATATCAAGGCATAATGTCGCCTTGCCTATCACCAATAAACACACCCCTTTTTTCTGTCTTCAAGCCAGGCTGTTCTTATAGAATAAAACAAACCCAAGGAGATGATGAATGGAGCGCTGAATCATTTCAGACACTCACCACTAGTCACAGATCTGGGTTGAATCCATCATCGTTCATTAGCTCACTTCACCACCCTTCTTAAGACCTAGCCATATGCAAATCAGTCCTGACCCTGCTCCTCATGAGAACAGTCCAGCCCGAACTGCCAAGCCAGGTCTTCACTGGACCGGAGACAAGCATTGTGGGATCGGTTTCGTGGTAACACCTCTCATCAGCCAGGCTAGCTTGAATCCAGTGGCAAAGTGAGCAAGGGACCCACGTCTGGGCATACCCTGCCAACTTAGGGCGAACAAAGCAAACACAAGGAGGTGATGGATGGAGAAATTAAACTTTACAGACACTCACCCCAGTCACAGATCTGGGTTGAATCCACCATCGTTCTTTAGCTCACTTTACCACCCTAGTTCAGATCTAGCCATATGCAAATAATTCTTGACCCTATTCCTCGTGAGAACAGTCCAGCCCGAACTGCCAAGCCAGGTCTTCACTGGACCGGAGACCGGTGCCTTGCCTGGCAGGCCTCCAAGTGCCCCCAGGGAGAGGCTCGATGTAGAAAGGTAAGCTGGCCCCCCGGGGGTGGGAGCTGTGTCTGGCGGCCATCGCTGTTCTTGGCACAATCGAGGCCTAGCTGCAGGGCAGCTCAGTCATGAGCCCGCAGCAAGCCTGGCCCCAGTGGAGGAGGGGCTTGTCACTCTCTCGGCTGGCCAGTGGTGCCATTCACACTCCCAGAGCATGTGATCTGCTGCTTTGGCCAGAGAATGCGACCAGTTTGCGATAGGGGGGGTGTAGGATGCCTGTCGGCAGGGGGCGATGTACTCGTCGGACAACACAGAGCCATGTTTGCTCCATATTTGGCTGTCACTGCTGGGAGCCCACCATTCAGTGAGACCTGACTGTAGCCAATTTGGGGCGATCTTGATGGCTGGAGCCTCCTCTGTGGGGCTAGTGGGCTCTGCCAGGAGTCAAGCGCCCTAGGGCCCTGCATCATGGTGCTGCTTAGGGTAGCTGGACCAGTCTGGGCGGGACGGGTGTGCCCCTCTACACCACCTGCCTTTTGTGATGAGCCCTGGTCTTTATGCTCCCTCCCCCAGAGACATTGGCCTGCTTTTGCCACGCATCTGATCCTGGGTAGGGTGTGGCGGGGTCGGGAAAACCTGCTGTACACGCATTCCCAGTGCTCCACTGGACCCAGCCTGCCGTTCCCATTGGCCCAACCACCATACCAGCTTGTGGTCCACTCTTTTGGGCTTCACCGCCTTGCTTGAGCCCCTCTCGCATCCTGCAGCAGTGGGGTTGTGGTGAGGGTGGGAGTGCTTGGGTACTCGGTGCTGACCATCCTGAATTTGTACCGAGTGCCCATAGGGCTGCTCTGCCTGGTCCTGGTCGAAGCACTGATCATTGACAATTGCCTGCCTTGAGAACCACTGGGCCATGGGCAAGCCAGAGGTGCACCAGTCTAAGCTGGCATTTGGGGGAAAATGATAGATGCGCCACACTGAGCCAGACAGGGCAACCGACGAACCCCTGGGATTCCCCCATGAGACATCTCTGCAAGACCCTGACCTAAAAGAGATATTAACTTAAGTCAAAAACAGTCTGTGCGCCATTGATGCCAAGATTGATTTACTCACCAGCTGCCTCGACAGGATGGAGGAGAGAGTTGACAAGCATGAGGATTACCTGGACCACCACGAGACATGTGTCTCTGATGAGGATGACACTCGAATAGCGGCTGGCGAACACCTGCTCCTCATGGACAGAGTCCTTGAGATCATAAAAGAGAAAAATGAAGACTTGGAGGCGCGCACTTGCTGCAATGATCTCTGCATCATTGGGGTCCCGAAATCCTATGTGATCAACAGGATGGAAGACTATGGAGAGACATTTTTGAAATCCCTCTTCGCAGACACCCTTTCAGTGGTCTTTATAGTAGAGAGAGCCTACCTTTTCCTGGGTCCGAGACGCCCACCTTGCGCATCGGCTAGATTCATCATTGTCAAACTCCTTAATTCCTGCGATCAAAATGTGGTCCTTCGGTTGGCCCATGAGCGCTGCTCAATTCAATATCAAGGCATTAAGCTCTCCTTCTACCCTGACTTTGCAATGGTGGTGCAGGCACAGCACATTTCTCTCACCCAAACGAAAACTTCAGAAAGCAAAAGTCATGTATTACCTGCTCTAACCCGTGAAACTCTGCATCTTCCATGAGAAGAAGCCCTATCACTTCACAGATGCCAAAGCCACCTTGAAATTCTCCCATCAGGTCACCACCCATGCAGCATGTCCCCCGATGTCCCCGTCTGTCCTAGAGGAAAGACGCCTCAGTGACAAAAAATAAACTCTGTTTGGGCTGCCTGTTTTTCTCTCTGTTCACAATATGGTACCTCCATCTGTCCATTCCCACCTGACCACTGTTACTATACTGACCCGTCTTCAACATGTAATCCTGTTGGGATCCTCTTCATCAGTTCCTATTCTAACAAGTCCTGTACTTGTTACAAGTGCTTACACCGACTCCCAGCGGTGTGTTAACACCCTTCAACAACCACCCAGTTCTCACATAACTGGGTTGTACGCCTGGCTTTCTGATGCCTCCAGGGATGTCTCCGAATGTGCTGCACTGTTTTGGGAGTTGGTGGGATTGGGAGGTGGGAGGGATGGGTATGCACAACCATGTTCGCTGGTTGGAGTAAATGAGGGGTGGGTAGTTTTGAATGGTTTGAGTTCTTTGACCCTTTCCCTGAATGCTACCCCCTTGCAACTCATTGGACCCTCAGCTGCGATAGCTGCACTCCTGGACGCCACGAAGGCGTTTGCATCACTGAAATGGGCATTTCTTTTACCCCTGCTGACACGCCTTGGCCTCAGCCCGTGATTTGTGAGCCTAATACGGCTCCTATATACCCTCCAGAAGGCCAGACTGTGCTTGAACGGAATGATCTCTGAACCGTTCCCGGTTACGCGCGGCACCAGGCAGGGATGTCCACTATCTCCAATCCTATTTGGGATCCCAATGGAGCTGCTCATAGCCCAGCTATGACAAAACCATGCACACCAGGCCCTGAGCCTCACAGCCCACAGGATATTAGTCTCCATGTATGCGGACGATGTCATGCTCTGCATACGGGAACCCCAAATGAACCTGGGCCCCATCATTTGATTTTGAAGCTATTCTGGTATCCACATTAACTGGGCCAAATCCATCCTTCTCCCCCTTACAACCATTAGACTCAGAATATCCAATACAATGGGCCTGCAAACTGGTGTGGTACCTGGGTATCTGGCTAAGTCACGACACAATCTGGATACAATGACAGAAACAGCAAAATACAAGTCGGGTGGCACACAATGGTAAGCAAAGATTTTTAGCTTACGTGTTTTTAAGCCGCGCCCTTAAATACATTGGCCGCGCCCCTTTGAGAGACCCCCCAGTTTTTTCATCCCACTTAAAGCCCTGAGGCAGACAATGTGGAAACGTTAACCTGTAGCTTTATGCAAATCACTTTCTCTCTATACCCGCCTCCCCACCAGTCTCGCTGACGCTGATTTCGATTTTGTTTTTTTAATGATATGGTACACGCAGTAACTTAAATTAATTATAAGGTCCTTGACTGAAAAGAAGAGCACAGTCTGCGTTATGAAAGCGGGTAGAGTGTTGCATGGCTTGGCCACCAGCGCCCCGCGCAGCTCCCCGGTGAGGTGAAAAGAGAGAAGCGCCGCTAGGCTCTCCGTGGATTCTAAGCGCATGGGAGATACATCTCTGGACCCTGGTGACGTGGAAGAAGGGCTGTTGGTCATCCATCAGAGGACGCACCTCCTTATTCGAACACAGCTCCCCACTGAGGGCAGGGTGCGTGTACTTCCACCCCAGGGCAAGAGGGTTTCTTGGCGCTTTGGTGACCTTGCCTCGGACAAAATAGCCATAGCTCCAAAGCCAGACACAAGGTGAGCTGCACTTTCGGAGACTCCGGCTTGCGGTGGAGAGGGCTTGTTTACAGACTCACTTGCGCTGTCACCTGTATAATCTCTCGGTTGGCCACCTGCTCCAAGTGGCCAACTATTCTAGGACAGTCTGCTGTACTATCTACGAGTGATAAGATAGCGAACCTCTTTACCTGTGTCCACACACAGGAGGACAGGGGACGTCGCCCGTCTGCAGTGTGCGCAAGGCAGAGGCGAAGGGTGGACTGAGCTGTAGGAGGAAGAGGGTGACACGGATGGAACCTGGGCTCCCACCTTGCTGCGCCGACCAAAGCTTTTCATCATGATCTCGAATGTGAGCGAACGCGTTTCTATCGCCGCTGTGCAAATTACTATTAAATTCCATATAGACATAAACTCTGTTGCTTGTTTTCCTTTATGACTTTTACATTTTAATTCTTGATTTTTTTAACGTATTTTCTTTTAATTGCTTGAAGAGCTGTTTTTATTTATGTTCTCTGTATGTCCGAATGCATTTAATTGACAACAAAATATTTTAAAACTGTGTATGTTCCATGTAGGATTTGTGATTGTTAGTCAATATTTTAGAGAATGTATTGATTGTGTTTGCTTGGGCTGCGATATTAATTTTAGTGTTGTTTTTTATACAATGAAGTACAAGAAAAGTCACATCCGCATGATTTGATTTGATAAATAAGGGGTAGTGTTAGAAAGGATACAAAGTGATTAAGTATCATGCATATAGATGCAGACTGTAAAGACCTTAGTTTATTTTCCTCTCACATTGCCTTCGCTTGTCTTGTGATCGTTAAATGTGTATTATTAAGAGACTTGTGGTTCTAATTATATGAAAACTGTACTGCTTAAAAGTGGTTTGTCAGCATACGAGCATCCAAAATTTTAGAGCGGCACTGCAGAGATCTATCAAACATACACATCAGTTAGTTTAAAATGCGTCATTACCAATCTACGTCGTTTTTAACTAAAAGGGTAGCATAACTGTGAACTAGCTTACACCACGAAAAGTCCCTATTCAATGAACTTTGGCGCCCAGAGTGTGAACATTGTCCAGTAAATGGCTGCTGAACAGCACCTGCCGTTATGCGCCTTCTTCCAAGAATGAAGGTCGATGAATAATGCTTCTTCTCTGGCCCTGAGGGTCATTGCGGGTGTTCTTTTCATAATTTCCCGACAAAACAATCGTCATGTGTCTGTTTTTCGCATATTTGCAGCAGGTGGCAGTGTTGCAGTGGCACTCTGGTTCAAGCCTGCTTGATTGGAGGGGCTATCTTTTGTAACGTGATGTGTGCATTGCAGTCGAGCTGTATGGATCTCGGTTAAAATAGGGAATCAGCAAAATTATTTATGAAAATCAGTTACACACAACACAGTGTGCTTTGTATGTCACCTTGGGCTTCAGATTGCCTGAACTGGTCCCTAATAATTACAACATAGGACAAAATAAATAGTTATAGTTTAAATATTAAGATCATTATAGTTTCCTTTTTATATAGGACTTGTAACCACCATTTTGTTGTTTCCTTGTGATGTATAAATGACAACTTGCCAGGCATTATTTCTGCTCATCTGTATTGCATTCTTTATTCTACCAGCCTCAGAAAAACGTAGAGTGTAGACAAAAATGAAAGTCTTTGACGTTTTGATTTAAAGGTCTTGGCAGCAGCATGATTGCAGAAAATTCAAATATTGTGCACCACAATCTTTGCTTAGTGCATGAGCTTTGCTACGACAAGCAGTCCTTAATTTGTGCAGGTGGTGCCTGTTGGTGGGCACTGGCTACGTTTAAGAGATTGGGACTTTTTTTATCAGACTTTGACTCAGAGCAAAATAAAGAAAAGCAGAAAGAAGAAGGAAGAGAAAGGTAGAAAACCAGTCACAAGGGGAAAGCTGTGATGAAAGAGAACCTGCAAGAATGAGGTAAAGGAACTGGAAGCGTATGGTGGTGGAAGAAAGAGGAATGAGGTGTAATCAAGATTAGGCAGCCCTGGTATTCAGCAATACGCCATTCTGCAGCCCTGGCAGTAGGCTCCTAAGAAGCCTTTTGCCCTCTGCAGTTTTTCCTTTCCTTTCTTTTCTCTTCTTCTCCTTCTTTTCTTTTTTATAAAAGAATTACTGGCAACAAGCAGATAAAAGCATTACTCGATGTTTCATGAAAATTTGTAAAAAGGAAAGATTTCTTGAATATTTCTTCATTTGTTTTAAATAAAAGTTAACTGAGTAATTTATATTGAGGCATGATGAATTATTGGGAATTATTTTAACGACTAGGCTTTAAATGTATCCTATCATGTTCAGAGAATGCACTTGCAATGGTTGTAAAGGCTATTCTTAACAACTAACACAATTTTTTCACCTTCTTTATAGTGACTTTCCAGCCAAGTTATTTAATAGTCCATACAATTTAATAGTCCATACAATATCAATGGCAGAGTAGAGTTTTGCGTACCCATCAGCAAAAGGTGTTTTCACCAACACTAAGGTTTACATATTTTCTTTCATTATGGACACTTTCTCGTTGCACTTATGTCTTTGCACCTTATGGAAATTTAACAAAAATATTAAACTTGAAAAAGAGACACTGAAGGTAAGCAATTATAAGCACTGGCAAGCACAGCACATTTTATCTTTCAAAGTTATGGATTATTGCAGGAAAACCAATCAGTGGAACATTTAGCATTTTATGACCCTCTTCTTTTCTATGGTCTTACTCCCAATAACAGTTTGCTATGTTTGCCCTCGCAAGGAAGCATTTGCCAAACAAAGCAGTGTAGCGTCCAAAAGACTAGCAAACCCTGCCCACCTCAAACCATGCGCGGCCTTTTGTTTCGTTTCTACCATGCCTCCCTCCATATACAAAAGAAACACACACACACTTCTGTGTGTGCAGGGCTTTAAGTGGGATGAAAAAACTGGGGGGGTCTCTCGTAGGGGCAGCCGATGTAATTATGAGCGTGGCTTAAAACTGTTAAGCTAAAAATCTGTACTTAGCATAGTGTGCTGCCCCACTGGTATTGTGCTTTATTTTATTTTTATTTATTTATAAAGTTTTATATAGCGCGAACATGACCCACACGGGTATCAGAGCGCTTTACAATATACAGTTATTAAACATTAGATGGTTGAGGTAGTATACATACAATCGGTATTCACCATTCAGTACAAAAGAGGTAGATAGTAGTATATGGGTAGCATAGGTGACTAGTAGTCAACATTTGAAAGGATTTATATAGCGCTGGCTAGACCCGGAGGTATCAGAGCGCTTTACATGAGAATCAGAACATAGTTGCAGGTTACATCGTTACAAAGGTTACACAGTTATTAGTGCATAGCTACATAATTACATGTTAGGTCGAGACAAAATAAGGACATATACGTAAGGGAAAAAGCAGGCAAGGGGAGTGATACAAGGGGAGAGGGGGTAGGAGCAGGGGGAGTAGACATAGAATGAAGGGGGGAAAGAGGAGGGGGAGGGTGAAAGACACAGCAAGAAAGAAGAGGGGGAGGGTGACGGGGGCACAAAATGGTAAACGCATAATAGCTGCGTCCAAAGTCCAGTAAACTGTGATCCCAGGGTAAGTGGCATCATTCCCCCATCTCCGTTGCGAGAGGCTCCCTATTAAGCAGTGGACTCTCTCAGAGGGGTCTCTGAGACTCCAAGGTCTACCTACTGGATCCTTCCCCAAAAAAGGGAGAGGGAGTGCTTTGGCAAGGGGTGCCATACCAAACCTCAACTGTGAGTGGCTCCCTTAACGCAGTGGACTCTCTCAGGGGAAACACTGAGACTCCAGAGTATAAATATTGGATCTTTCCCCAACAAGGGGAGAAGGAGTGCTTAGTCAAAGGGCACAAGGGACATGGGGCTAGGCGGCGTAGCAGACAGGGGGAGAGATTCAGGGGAGAGGGGATAGGAGCAGAGGAGGAAGACAAAGAATGAAAGAGGGAAAGCGGTGGGGGGGTGAGAGACAGAGCATGAAAGAGGAGGAGGAGGGTGAAGGGGGTACAAACTGGTAGACGAGTAAAAGCTGCGTCCAAGGTCCGGTAAGCTGTGCTCCCAGGGGAAGTGGTATCATTCCCACATCTCCGCTGCGTGAGGCTCCCTTTACGCAGTTGACTCTCTCAGAGGGGTCTCTAAGACTCCAAGGCCTACCTACTGGATCCTTTCCCAACAAGGGGAGAGGGAGTGCTTTGGTAAGGGGCGCCATACCATACCTCAACTGTGCGTGGCTCCCTTGACACTGTGGACTCTCTCAGAGGGGGTCCTTGAGACTCCAGAGTATGAATATTGGATCTTTCCCCAACAAGAGGAGAAGGAGTGCTTAGTAAAAGGGCAACAAGGGACAGGGGGCTAGGAGGCGGGTCGGAACTGGCAGGTCAACAGAGGGGGAACAGACGGCAAAAGAAAAATCACATTAATACAAAAAGATAACACATTCAATACCAGGGTAAATTAGCGATCTAGAAAAAGACAGGATCCGCGAAAGGCAAGGGTCAGGGGTGACAGAGGGAGGGAGACAGCGAGTTAAAGATGTATCTGTGTAGTAGTAAATAACTATAGAATATTATTGTTGTAGGTTAAAAGGGCAGGTGTCAGCTGCATTGTCAAGACAGACCTAACAAGCCACATGGTTTAATGACTGTCCTCCTCCCAGCTGTGCTGCTATAAGAGACAAGCATTTGTAATGCTTCTTCTGTCATTGCCTCCAGATATATAATACGAGTGACATTAAACCTACAACCAGCCAGGACTATAGGCTTTGTCAATGGTTGTAAGTTGCATAAGATAAATAAGAACAAACTGCAGCATTTTCATTATTATATACAATGAAAACATAGGTGGTTCAGAGATTTGTTACATGTGGGAAACACTTAGAGGGCCTGTTTCCGTTGGTTGGATGTGCTTGGCTTGGGGGTCATTTTGCAAGCAGACCAGTTTGAGGATTGGGCACATTTTTTGATTTGATTCTAATGTTTTCTTCACACTAATGCTTCAAAATGCTATATTTGGATCCCCCTTTTTTCAACAATTTGCAGTAAATATGTGGCGTAAAACCCACCATTTGAATCCATTTTTTTCAAAATGTTCTTGTGGGGGGGAAACCCCCCCGCACCCTCCTTTTGCAGTTCGGGCTCGCTCGCTTTGCTCGCTCGCTTATTACATTAGGGTACAACATTTTTCGCCTCACCACTGTCAAAATCCACCAGCCGCCACTGGATCTAATGTCCCAGTAAAATTCAAGACGGGGGCAAGGTTTTACTAATATGAACCTCCTAGTCAGCGCGGTGCTGTCACTTGCTCTGATACTATTTAGCCCCACCATTTCCCAGTATCTTTCCTTTAATGCTTCCTTGGGTAGAGACTGCAGATTAGATGGATTGTCCCACAAATTGGTCAGGCCCATTGTGAACAGTGCCCCTTTGATGTCTCTGAGCCAGCCTATTTTGTGGAAGCAGTCTGCCTCTAATACATCCCTAAGACTGCTTGCGTAGGTGGACAGCTCAAGGGTACTCCATATTCTACGCCAGTATAATATGGGATGAAGCCTAGCTAGATCAACCAACGAATACCTTCCCATATCACTAAGCAGTGGGAGAGAAGGAGTGCTTTTGGGGAGGCTGGTGATTGTTAGTTGGAACTTATTTTCAGCAGAAGCTAGCTGTGTCAGATTCCCAAACCCCCAAAGCTCTGAGCCATACAAGACTGAGCTAACCACCTTTGCACTATAAATCTGTAATACAGGCCTTACTGGTTTAGTCAGAGATGAGCTAAATTCTTTACTTAGGGCTCCCGCTAGTTGTCTATGTTTTAACGCCATTTTTTCGGTGTGGTGCCTCCATATCATCTTTTTCTCCAAGGTGATGCCTAAGTATGTAAAGGCATCCACTTGCTCTAGTGGTACACCCTCCATGATAATTGTGCCCCTAAATGATCGATGTTCATTAAAAATCATGAGTTTGGTTTTATCTGCATTTATCTTTAGCCCTCTAAGTTTGCAGAAGTCTTCAAACAGAGACAGCGCACGCTGTAATCCAATAGGTGTCTTTGAGATAATAAGCGTGTCGTCAGCATACATTAAAATGGGAAACTTGGAGCCAGCTAGGGTCGGGGCATCAGTGGGTATGAGAGATAAAAATTTAGCAATCTCATTGATGAAAAGGGAGAACAACATGGGTGCCAAAACGCACCCTTGGCACACTCCCTTTTGGACCGGAAATGGGTCAGTGATGTTCCCTTGTGTGCCCCAGCGCATGTGAGCAAAGTAGTTCTCATGAAGATGAACTAAGAAGGTTAACAGGTCCGTCGACATACCTAGGTCCCGTAGAACCACCCATAACTTATTATGGGACACTAGATCAAAAGCCGATTTTAGGTCGACAAATGCTGCATACATGCAGCCATCGCCGAGCACCACTGTTCGCCAATATATCAAGATGAATCCGAAGACCTGGTCTATTATGCTAATGTGCGCACATAACCCTGCCTGCTGAGGAGTAAGAATGTTGTTGTCATCTATCCATTCTTGTACCTTTCCCAGGGCAAGGCGTGCCACCACTTTTTGGATGGAGTCAATGAGGCTGATGGGCCGGTAGTTCTCGGGCCGTGATCTGTCCCCCTTCTTGTAGACTGGTATGATCTCTGCCCCCTTCCACGAATCTGGGATGGGGTGCCCTGGGCGAGGCCGTTTGCTAACAGCGTTATGTACCTACACCACTTCTCCTTATCATATAAGAAGACATCTGCGGGAATGCTGTCAATGCCGGGGCTCTCCCCCCGTAATTGCATTGAGGGCCACTATTACATATGATGACTCAAATACCAGGTCTGACGGGTAGCTAGGGGCCATTACTAGAGGTTCATAATCCTCGTTGTCACTGATACAATATTGGAGGGAAAAGTGTTTTACCCATGAGTCTGGAGCAACGTGATTATCTGGAGGAGGGGGATGTACACTCCTGCCCCATTTTACAAGAGCCCAGAAGTGTTGCAAATTACTCCTTGCACATATTGATTTCAGTTCCAGCCACCTTCCCTCATCCCACTCTTTTTTTGCTTTTACCTGGGCAATTTTATAAGCCTTCCTGGCGTCCCTTTTAGTATTCAGGTTTTTAGTTCGAAAGGCTCCCCCAAGAGTTTTACGAGCTAACCTGCATTCTTTGTTGTACCAGTTTTGACGGGGTTGAGAATGGGGGCCTTTGCCACTATATGGTCTCTCAAAGTGAGATGCACTTTATCAAATAGAGAGCTGTGAATGGTTGCTGTTAGGCCTACTGGTTGAGTACTAACGCGGGGGGCCTCCAATGCGGCGACCGCATCACCCACGTCCCTGCTGATAGTGGACAGTGATTCAGGATTATTAATTATTTTGGATCATTTGAGCCTCCTCATGTCATTACTGACCAGTAGATCTCTGGTAGATGTTAAAACAGGAGGATGAACTGGTTCTTCCAATTGCAGGAGGCAGAGAGTGGATGAAAGTGGGTTATGGTCACTCTCCATTCGATCTATAATAGTCATGTCAGTAAGAGTATGCCATAGATTTAAATCAATAAGGAGATAATCAATGCGGCTGGAGTGGTGGCCGTTATTAAATGTACTAACCCCTTTTCTGTCAGAAGGAGTTCTGCCATTAGCCGCCATCATACCTCTTTCTAGACAGAATGCTTTTAATTGCATCCCTGCTTCTGACCATCGCTTTACTGGGGTTAACTCCAGCTTCAGTATATCCCAAGCGGCATCTTCGTTTGCTGAAAGGTCACTATCCTCTGTCCAGCGGCTCGAAGGTAACGTTAAAGTCACCTGCTATTATAACTGAGGATTCACCTGCCCTTTTGTCCAAGAGCTCATCTAGGGCCGCCTTGGTGTCAGATTTCGACACACCTCTAACCCCTCTTGCGTATATGTTGCAAATATCAATATTGCCAAGAGGACTTTTCGTCAGTCGAATGGCAAGGATGTCAGTGCTACCTGTCGGGAGCTCCCGGACCGTGAGGCCGATACCTTGGAGAATCCAGATAGTTAGCCTCCCTGATGGACGACCCTTGCATCCAGTGATGGCCGGGGCATAGAAATTTAGATATCCTGGGCAAAAAACTGGAACAATTGACCATGTTTCCTGGAATAGGCAGACGTCATGTTGTTCAACAAAGGTGTTCCAGTTTTCGGAGACTGTCTTGGACCTAAGCCCTGCGATATTCCAAGACAATAGGGATGTTTGATGTAATACTAGAGAAGTTGTCGGTGGAATACCAACCCTAATGTCTGACTTCCCCACAAAGGGTTTCATAGGGCTCCACCCAGTAAAATCACTAGTTTGCTCTAGATCAAGAGTTGCGCTTACTGGCTGGGTGGTGTAGTTCTCTGTCTGGGCCAATGGAAGGGCCTGCTTTATTGTGCAAGAGGGAGAGTGTGGTTGTCAGTCTATTTCCCTTAGCGGTGATGACCTAGTGTCAAAGGGTAAGGCGGGGGGAAATGAACTAATGGGGTTGCCTCAGGGAGTGAATGCTTGATGCGAATATTAGATTTTGTTAGATGATGTGTACGTATATCGATGCCACCAGGTTTTCAACTATGTCATGGTGGTACAATGTGAGAGCTATAGCATCCAGGGAGACACCCTTTTTGGACATCTATTAGCCCCTTTTACATCTTCCCTGATGACCGACCGACAGCCTCTTACTTGTCGGATCCATTGGATACTCTTATTAATTAAAGAGGCCTCGTCTTCTCTCGTACAGTTAGGTGGAAGTTTGGGAACACCCGTTAAGTAAACTACCTTTACCTTATTCGGAACCCTAGCTGTAATTTCTGTGGTGTTAGGTGGTTTTACCAAAGAAGTAGGGACAGCAGTCACGGGTGGAGGGGCAATGTCAAAATTCAGGCGATGTCGTAGGCCAGCTCCCATATTTACAGGCCTACTCACGTGAGTTGGTATCGAGGGGCCATTTTTGTTTCGCAGCACCAAGTGGAGTGTCCCCCCCTCCTCTTTGTCATGTCTTGTATTCCCCTCTGATGACCCCTCCAGAGACACACCTGTCCGTATCGCACAATTTACTACCCCAGGTTCCCCTGCAGAGCTGGCAGGAAGAGTGCGCATTTGTTTTTTCATAAGATGAATCTCCAAGTGTGCTCTAGACAGGGAGTCAGAAAGACTATTAACAAGAGCTTTAAGATCTTTGACTTCCTGGGCCAGGTCCAGGATCTGGAGCTTGAGGGACATGTGGGGAAGGTCTTCAACAGGTAGATCAGTAGTCGGGGGGTTAAGGGGCTTTGCTCAAATTGAGTGCACGACTGGAAGAGTGGGGGGAGGGGTTATGCCCAGGCTTTGCTCTAACTTTTCGGTAAGCGTGGCGGTTTCCCTGCCCTTGTCAGTTGTAAAGCCAACCGGACTATTCAGGGTGACCTCAGGGCTAGGATGAACCTGGGCCTGTAGCACAGTGAACCTATTACTACAGGGGAAGTCATTTGAAAGCAATAGAACAGTACTATTGTGAGAAGTTAGGGTGGAAGGGAGCGCAGTTAAAGTTGTCGGCTGTGTACCTGTATTTTTAGCCTTCATGAACATGGTAGGTACCCGCCTGGTGTCGGCAGGAGTGCAAGGGTCAGGCTGTGCATTCGTGCTGGCAGATTACTCATGGTGGCTGGATCAAGTAAAACCTCTCATTCTGATATTAGACTATCTATACGATCCAAAAACCCTTTCTTAACAGCCGGGCTACAACTCGCTACAATTCGTGACTTTCTTTTTTGATTTTCTTTTTTGGGCTAAACCCCAAACCACCGTCAACAGCTTTCCGTTTCCCCATAATGCAAGATCTTCAGATGTATCCCCACTGAAACCAGGAAGACCGTCACCCAGGCACTCGTCACCAGCCGACTGGACTATGGGAACACCCTCTACGCCGGAACCACAGCCAAACTTCAAAAAAGACTCCAGCGCATCCAGAACGCCTCCGCACGACTCATCCTGGACATCCCCCGACACAGCCACATCACCGGACACCTGAAAGACCTGCACTGGCTCCCCGTCAGCAAGAGAATAACGTTCAGACTCCTCACCCACGCACACAAGGCCCTCCACGACCTGGGCCCAAAGTACCTCAACGACCGCATGACCTTCTACACGCCCACACGCCAGCTACGATCAACCAGCCACGCCCTCGCCACCGTACCACGCATCCGCAGAACCACCGCCGGAGGAAGATCCTTCTCCTACCTGGCAGCCAAGACCTGGAACTCCCTCCCCACTCACCTTCGGCGAACCCAGGACCATCTCTCCTTCAGGAAGCAGCTCAAGACCTGGCTGTACGAGCAGTAACTTACCCCCTCCCCCAGCGCCTTGAGACCCTCCCGGGTGAGTAGCGCGCTCTATAAATGCCGTGATTGATTGATTGATTGATAATGTCAAGTTAACACCAGGTAATTCTAAATCAGACAAGAGAGAGTACCTTATATTTATCTATTAAGTCAACGTCCTCTTTCAGCTGGGCTTCTGAGGGATGCAGGAAGGATGAAAACAGCCGAATCCCCTTCCGCGTACAGACTCTTGCTCCACTAGGGATGTATCATATGTAAGCTGGGCGCTGAAAACTGAAATCACGGCTACCTTCTGGCCTCCTGGGAAGCTTTGTCCACAGATACAAAAAGAACACTCCCGGGCCATAGTTGTTCCAATAAACACACCCTATGAGACCTTTCTAGACCCACCAGCCAAGAGAGTGGGCCCAGCCCGGCCTTTACCGGCCGCAGACGGGCGCATACGGGCCCACCCCTGAGGGAGTGTTTGCCCCTGCGCACGCATCTATAATAGGGCACGGGTGGAGACACAAAATGTTTCCCTCATTAGCATGTGGTCACATCCCCAAGCAAATGGGGGAACACCCTCTCAAGGTAGCATGGGTGCTACATGTGCACCAGTGCTATCAGTATTATAGGTGGAGTCACAAGTGTCTGCAGCCTCTCTGTAACACCATCATGCCCCGGGGGTGCACAATGTGGATGCACACTCCTCTTGGGACCCTGGGGCCCTATGAGAATTACTGCCCACGGTGGCTTGATAAAGCTCTATAACTCCAGCTCAGTTTTCTGTGTAGTGCCCAGATATGTACAATCCCCTACGTCAGCTTGAACATTTTAGGTTTAATCTACCGTAACTGCCTGGAAAGAGTTATTCTCATCACACAAAACCACACAACAGACATCATACACATACATATATAGAGACAAAGGTTTTTGTGGACAGCATCATTCAGCGGTTGGCTACTACAGTTTTACTCGATTTGGTCACTGGTTAAGAGGGCTGTCCATATTTGTTGATATTAGCTCATAACATTTCACAAATGTAATATTTCCAGAAGAAGTTCCTCTTGCCTTTGTCACACGCAGTCAGGGTACCATTCACTGAGTGCAGCACAGCCAGAGTACACTTCCTTGAGCTAAGGCACTCCTCTCTGTGTGTGCCAGCAGGCTCCTTGATGCAACTAACACTGCTCTTCTTCCTCTCACCAGGGTGTGCCTCTCAAGCACACCTGGAATATTTTTATCTACAACTTGTACTGCTCTCTTTACTCCCACTAGACACTGCCTTTAAAGCATGCCTGGCAGCTTCCTTTATGCAGCTCCCACTCCTCTTTTTCCTCCACCAGGCTGCTACTTTAATGCATTTCCTGTGGGTCCCATGATGCAGCTCCATTTACTCTCTTTCTCCTGGCAGGTGGCTCCCTTCTTGTACACTTGGCAGGTCCCTAAATGCTGCTCCTACTGCTCTCTTTTCTCCTGCTGGGCCATATATCTTATACAGCTCTCTCCCGTCTCACTCTCCGCCCTCTGGGCCTCTTCACTCTGAGTATGACCAGAGAATTCCATAATACAGCTCCCTTTGCACTACCGCCTCCTGCAGGACCAGGGGCGGTTTGGCCGTAGCAGGCATTAGATGTTTGTTCGGAAGGCTGGAAGGGTGGGGGACGGTTTTGGAGCTGTGGGGGGTCTGTTTTGGAGCGGTGGAGGCCGGTTTTTCAGCAATGCTGAAATATAGGCCCCCAATAACAAAAGCAGCAGTGCTGGGACAACGTTTGTTAAGCAGCAGTGCTTCACACTTGTGCCTGCCCCTCGTGGTGGGGGCTGGTCCAACAAAATTGCCAGGGTGATCTGGGGAGATGGGGCACACTGGGGTCCTCCATCTCCCATCTAGTCTTTATCTTATTCGAGGCTATTCACTTGTCTAAAACTCTTCTGGCTCTTTTTTGTTTGAGATTCTCTCTTCCCTCTATATCTTGTCAAATATCCTTATTCTCTATTTCAGTATCCCCTTCAGCTCTCCCTTGTTTGATGCATCTCCACCATCGCTATCTCTTGCTTTGTCTCAATCTCCATTGTATAAATCTCTTCAGTTTCAGTCTCTCCATGACTGTCCCTGGAACCTGCTTCAGGATTGTCTGACTGATTCTCTCCCAAAGGGATCAAATTGTAGCCTTTGTTCCTGTCGTTTAGCAATAGGTCTTTTCTCCAATAAAGAAAAAGCAAGGATTCTTTTCCAACTGGGGACTACCTCAGGAGAGGAGGGGAGGGGAGAAAGATCAGAGGGTAATTCACTTGCAACAGAAAACTGTGTGGAAGCTTCATGCTTCAGATAGTTCAATGCTGTCATACACTTGCTTCAGGGATCTAGGTGCAATCTGTTGGTCACAGGTTCAACTATCAGTTACAATAATCAGTGGTTTAATTCACCTGCTGCAGTCATCCCTATGTAACCTGTGGTTCACAGGTCTGAGTCTAGATAATGCAGCTCAGTGTGTTAATGTGCCCTGTAGTCTGTAGCACTTCACTGGTTCACTATTGCAACCCACACTCACACAGCTCTGCCAAAGTACCCAAATTCTCACTTGCATTACTGCCTGCTTTTCCAGTTCTGAAACCCTTAGACATGAACAGACCTGCTGATGTAACTCATTTCTAACATGCATCCACATGCACGATGGATAAGGCGGGTGCTGCCGCCCTCATCCTCCTTGATCTTTTGGCGGCCTTCGATACTGTGGATCACAACCTACTGCTAGCGCGGCTGGAAACGATAGGGGTCAAGGGACTGGCACTAGCCTTTCTGTCCTCCTTTCTAAAGGATAGGAGACAAACGGTGACACTAGGCCAGTTCAAAACAACAACTTATGTCCTTCTCTGCGGGGTCCCACAGGGCTAGTCACTTAGTCCGGCACTTTTTAACATCTATGTTTCAGAACTTGCCCCGGTGGTCCAAGACTTCGGTTTTAGTCTCACCTCTTATGCTGACGACACCCAGTTGGTGGTGGCAGCATACAAAGATCAAGCCTCCCCATCAATGCAGTTTCAAAGCTGTATGGTGGAAATAAATAAATGGATGGGAAACCACTGTCTCAGGCTCAATTCCGGGAAAACCGAAGTGGTAATCTTTGGGAATCTGCAACCCAGATGGGATGACTGTTGGTGGCCGGCGGAGATGGGGAACTGCCAAAACCAGTCCAGAAGGCATAAAACCTGGAGGTGCTGATCGATAATAAACTCACCTTATCTCAGCAGACCAATGCCATCGTATCTACTTCCCATTTTCTGATTAAGAAATTAAAGAAGATACTACCATATATTCCTGACGATTCCAAAAGGGCGGAAGTGACTACACTTGTGCAGTCAAAACTAGACTACTGCAATGGACTTTACCTAAATATGCAGAAGCAATATCTAAAAAAGCTTCAGATGATTCAAAATGCATCTGTAAGACTGCTGCTAAATGTCCCTAAATATGAGTCTGTTACCAAGGAAATCCAAAGACTTCACTGGCTTCCCGTGGCGCAGCGCATTAAGTTCAAAACACTATGCCTAGCTTATAAGGCATTGAATGACACCGGACCAAAGTTTCTTAAGAAGCTCTTCTCCTGGTATCACCCAGCCAGACAACTGCGGTCTTCAGACGCCAGACTCATGATGGTTCCAAGGATCCAAACCTTATGCTGGGGAGGCCGTAGTATCTTGTACGGCACAGCAAAATTATGGAATAAGTTACCATTTGCTATTAGAAATGCCGGCTCACTTACCACCTTTAGAAAGGACTTAAAAACATGGCTTTTTCAGAACTAGCAGCTTCATTTAGGGCTTTCCATTGTCTTAGTGCCAAGACACCTCCGGGTATTCGTGCGCTCAATAAGTTTTATTAACATAACATAACTTCCACAATCCTAACTTCACTGGCAACCCTCCTCCCTATTTTCTTCCCTGCATTAATTTCCCTTGTCACATCCACCCAATGTTCTCTTGCTCCCCGGAGCTCCTCAAGCTTTTTCACCACCTGCAGCGCTATCATTGGTCAACAATGTTAAAATTATCTTGTAACCCTTCCAAGATGGCCATATGCCCATGCCCATCCACATACATTTGTAGTGGGCATCTGTAAATGCATTTTGCTATGTGGGGGGTATCTGTTACTACTGAACACTCTTATAACACTTTACGAGCAGATACTTAGCTTCTATGCACAGAGATGCCACACATATTCAATGTTCAGCATTACCAACGTTCATAATGCCTTGAATTGGTCTTCAAGTCTGCTGCCAGGATGGCCTGATTGCTGTACCAGATAGAGAGGGCTTCAAGGGAAACCATATGTTGTGGTGTTTCATTTTCAGCTGTTCAAGAGTCCAGTTGTCTAGTAAATACAGTTTCAGCTTACACAATTAGTCTCTGATTTGTTTCGAAAGCATAATATGGACCTTCTTTGTGCAATGCCACAGTTTCAAATGACTGCAAAATTAACCGTGCAATTGTAGTGAAATCCTTCATTTGACAACCTCAGACTAATACATCTATCTTGTGCTATTCCTTGATTGACAATTTAAGCTACAATTACTCTTGGATTCTTCTGGTGTAGTAGTACTTTGTAGGATATTTCCTCTGGGGAGCCAGTCTGTATCAATTTTCTGTCACACTGTGCTGCCTAGTCTGTATGGATCTTAGGTGTTGCCCTATGAACTGCTGGTGTGCTTCTGGTCCTGTCCTGTTGTTGCTGCCGTAATAGAGCTTGAGGTGAGTGAATTGGTAATGTTTTCCTTAGGTAGATTTTGCTTGTGTCAGTCTAGAGATTCCTATGCCAATAAATAGGAATTAGAACTGGCTCCTGCACTAAGTAAGAGTCAAGCGAGATGGGATGGGGGGCAACTCTACATGTTATTCATTTACACAATGAACCACAAATAGGGTTATAGGAAAACTCTGCATATTATATTTTTATATAGTGAACCACAAGTTCAGTGATAATCTCCAATGTCCAATATTCAATTTCCAATTAAGCTTCAAGCTAAAACAGATATGAAAAGGATCATAGATGGGTTACAATACCAAGATATTGTAGCGCCAGTGCAATCTAACAAGAGTTCTCAGATTTTCAGTGCCGGCGGTTCCTGCCAATGTTAAGAGATGTCCACATCTCTAAATGTGGAGGACCGGTACTAAATTAGGGTGATGGAGTATTTTACTGTGTCACTCTGATGGAGTAAAGTCCACCCCCCACACTCTGAATCAGGCACTTAGTCTTTTAAGTCCCAATTTACCACAGGACTACACTTCTAAAGCCCCCAGGACCTCAGTGGAGGAGCTTAGAGCTACACAGTATGGCAGGCAGAGGCCAACATTAGGGTCCAGTCCAGATCCAGTTGCCACTTGCCAGCTGGGCACTTCCAGGTAAAGGTCTCTTGTAACTTGTTTTATACTTGCAGCTTGAACAGGGGGTAGCTTTATGACCCTTGAAGTCCATCTCTTTGTCCTGGGTAGAAGAAAGCAGGTCCTTCAGGGTTCCTCTCAGGTCACAGACAGTAGGTCTAGTCCTCTTCTGATCTTCTGTAGGTCCAGGACGTATTCTGAAGTGGGTACCTCGAGGTGCCACATGTATGCCTTATACTTTTTAGTGGGTGGGAATGATTCCTGGCCATGTCCTAACCAGTAGGGTAAAGGTTCCAGGGCCAACCCTATGCACTTGGGTATTTTCAGGATGGTGAAAGTCTTTGGCTACAATAAACTTTGCCTCTGAGAGCTGGGGTGTGTAGGGAATGTACTGTGGTAATCCAAATTTCATCTCACATCCAGCACACAAATTTGGCTTGATTCAGCTACTGTACCCACAATAAACCTAAAGAAAGAAATTTGGTAGGACAGAAGAAGTGTCCGTCAGCAACCAGACAGTGGATCCACAAGAAATGCCTTGGCACACTATTCTCTCCCCTAACAAGTGTGCCTCGAGAGTTAAATGTAAATCCAGCATACTCGTCAAGCAGGATTTGACAATAAAACAGGGTTTGACACTGCCCACAGCCCCACCTTGCATATTCAGGGAGTCATCCCTGCCAATTCAGGTCAGCCTATTATTTGCACCTGGGAGGCATTTCACAGTGGCAGGGAGCTAGCAGAGGCTTGTGTTAACTAGCGTTCTGACAATTCAAATACTAATCCTTTTCTCTCAAAAATTTGATAGCAAATGTAAATTAGCCTCTTGGAACTTCAGGTAGATAAATGTAACTTTTTAAGAATTACTTTCCCTTAATATTTATTAGAAATTCAGCTTCATGATTGAATTGGATTTTTAATAACTATTTAAAGTAGTTGTTTAGTTTTTTGTCTTACTCTCCCTTTTCCTGGGGTACAGTATTAGTATTTTAATTGGTATTTTGGTTTTGTACATGGGACATCTAGGCCTGCCACAGTGAAAGTAGGTTTTGGACTCTAGTCATTATAAGTACATGTGAACATTTAACTTCTCCATGTCTTACTTTTACATACAATTCACCCTGCCTTCTGGGCTACAAGGCCTACATTGGGGTGACTTATTAAAATCTAAAAGGAAGGTTTTTACTTTTGAAAGAAGTTTATTTCTACAGGTCGATCTGCAGTTTTTATACTTCTACGGTCGGGACACAATGGTATGCCTTAATCCATGTTTGCACTGCCACTGCAGTATATGGCACATACTTGCTACAGTCCACTAGCTGCAGTTAATTTCCAGGCCCTGGGTGCATTTTTGTTTTAACATATTCTAGGAACTTAAAGACACATGAAATATGCTAATTAGGAGTTTGCAATTCAGCCATGTTTAAAGGGGAAACACAGGCCCTCTACTACTGGTTATCAGAGGTAAAGTTTACAGAGTTTAAAATCCAGCAAAAATATTGGGTCCATCGAAAGGCCAAAACTCAAGGTTGGCCATGCAGAAAAGGTGAATTTCCTACACATATCAGGTACAATTTGTAAATCTATATGTACAGGTTTGAAAGAGTTCTCAGCCCCCAAAACAGATTTGTTGTTCCTTTTGGAAATTTGCAAAAAACATATTAGACCTACAGGTAAACTTATAGTCGAACAACAGAAAATAAACTCTATACCTTCCAGAGATTGTTTGATTGTTCTTTGCTCATCAGTTTTCTCCTTATCTACTAAAGGCTGCAAATTTATGGACACCACTGTGTGTCCTAGATTATGCTAAGTACATCTGTGTCTAAGGTATTTTCACTTGGCTAAAACTCTCTTCTTCACTTCATGCTTTAGCAAAATCTGCTCCAGCCATAGATCAAAATGTGAGTTAAAAAACAAATATATTCACTGTTGCATTAAGCTGCAAATGTATGGGACCAGAATTTTGTAACTAAAATATCTTCTAACAGAAATATAGGGCCTGGTTTAGAGTTTGAGGAATGGGAGACTCCATCACAAACCAGATGAATATCCTGTATGCCATATTACAAATGCCTTAAGATATAATGCCCTTGTAATATGCCATACTGGATATTCATTACGCTTGTAGCAGAATAATAATCCACCAAACTCTAAATGAGGCCCATAGCGTCCTAAATATCTTTTTTTTTAAATATATTTTTTATTGTCAACAAATGGGGTACAAAAATACCAGCAAAAGAGCATACTTAAATATCTTAGAGCAAAAAAGATAACAAATAACATAACATATATTATAACAAGACAAGACAAAAGAAACCATCATAACATAACAGCGATCTGTACCTTAAATAAAAATTATACCAGAAACCACCAGAGTTTAGAACAGAAGCCCCCATATTGCGTCTAGTTTCATGACAGATTTTGCACCCCTTGCTTTAGCCAAAGCTTTTTCCATCTCATATGTTTCCTTAACTAGCAGCCACCAGTCATTTATAGAAGGAGGTTTTAAAGAAATCCATACCCTGGCTATTGCCAGTCTAGCAGCCACTAGCAATATCGAAGCCAATCGAGTAAGTCTACAATCCACTATTTTACAACCCATCATAATTTCTGTGATCGTTATTGGTGTCACTATCCCCAACCTCTGAGAGAATACTTGACCAATCTGCTGCCAATATGTCTCCAATTCGGGGCAGGTTGCAAACATATGTGTGATGCTAGCCGCATATAAATCACACCTAGGGCATTTTGTCCTATCGCTACTCGAACCAATATAGAAATTTTTTCTGGCGTGTGATATAACAAACATATAGTGCGAAATTGCTGTAGCCGCAGATTGATGGAATGCACAGATTTAGCAATCATGTTCAGTGCTTGTTCTATAACACTAGGTATAACCTCTGTCCCCCGCGCCTTGCTCCCGCGCCCCGCTAATCTTTCAGAATCATTAGACCTAGAATTCTGAATACATTTATATATTTGACTTATCGTCGATTTAGTTTTCGTACTTTATAAACATTCCCATATCTCTGAACTAGTTATTTTTGTCAAACTTAAATGTCTAACCAAATATTCCCTAATCTGTAAGTATTTTAAAAACATATTATCCGGCAATTTATACAGCATCTGCAAATTATTAAAGGAGACAAAGCCATTATAATCATAAAGATCTCCTAGGCACATAATCCCATATTTGATCCAGCATTTACTAAAAGTGTCATGAAAAACATCTGGAAAAATTGGATTGTCCCTTAATGGAAGTTTATCATGGTAGAATGACAGATTGCATCTAATAGTTATAGCACGCCAAATAAATATATACTGTCCCTTATGGTCTTAAACTTAACTCTCTTGAAGTAATTTGGGTCATTAGTCCTATATAAATACATATTACAATCCTCTCCTAGTATAAATTGATGGAAAAAGTTTTTATATTCAGGCTTTAGAAGGCTGCGAAAACGGGGAGCGTAGGCCGCCCAAAAGTATTTTTTGAAATCAGGAAAGTCAAGCCCTCCTTGTTCATATGGGAGTTTTAGCAGATCAATAGCTCGACGGGCTTTTTTATATCCCCATATGAAGCTACCCAAAACTCCCTCCAATTTCTTAAAAAATAAATTTGGCACCCGTAAAGGAATAGATCTAAATAAATACAAACATTTCGGCAAATTCTTCATCTTTATAACGTTAGAACGCCCTATTATACCTATTGGAAGTTTATGCCACTTCTTCAGCATACTAACTGTATCTTTCAATAAAGATTCATAATTCAAAATAAATATTTTATCTATCTGTGCAGACATCTTAACCCCCAAATAATTAGCTACCGAGCAAACACCAAAAATTAATTTTTACGGTTTGAAATTAAGTAATATTTGTGTTTTATTAACATTTAGTTTATATCCTGAAATGGAACCAAACTTAACAGCTTCTTCCTCAATAATCTTAATAGCTTTACTTGGTTCAGTTGTAAAAACCGCTATATCGTCTGCATAGGCGATAACATTAAGTGGTATATCATTAAATATTAATGGCGTAATTCTAAGGTCAGACTGCAAGGCACTTATGAACGGTTTAATATATAAAGCAAATAATAAAGGGGAAAGGGGACACCCCTGTCTTGTACCAGAATGAATAAAAAGACTTGTTGACTGGAAACATAGATATGATAATTTAGCTTGAGGCTTGTTATAGAGTGTTTGTATCCACCACTTGAGTTGGCCTTTAAGCCCAAATCTATCTAATATAACCCATAGAAAATCCCATCCCTCTCTATCAAAAGCCTTCTCAGCATCTAAAAGGATCATACCTAAAGGTATGGCCCTTCTTCCAGCTATATCAAATGCCCCCACTACCGTATTAACATGGGCTGTAGTATCCCTGCCTTTGATAAACCCATGTTGATGAGGAGACACCAACTCAGGCATGAATGTTGAAAGACGATTCGCTAGGATCTTTGCAAAGATCTTGGCGTCTCCATTAATCAAGGTGAATGGCCGATAAGAGCCACATTCATCAGCAGGCTTGCCCTTCTTCAGAAAGAAGACCATCTGCATCATATTCCAGGAATCTGGTACCTTTTCCGTAACACCTATACTTTGTATAACCAATCCAAGTAATGGAGCTAAAATATCTTTAAAGATTTTATAAAATTCAATAGGTATAGAATCCTCTCCAGCTGCTTTTCCAGATGGCAGGGAGGATATTGCCAAGTCTATTTCTTCCTTCGTAATAGCGCTCTCCAATAAAGCAGATGTTTCGTCACTCACTATAGGGAAAATTCTATCCTAAAGATACTGCCGCATCTCATCCTCTCTAGGGTTTATAGTTGATGTACATAACTCTTTATAAAACAAGTAAAATTGATCTAAGATCTCTTGTGGTTGTGAGTACATAGCATTATTTGCTCCTTTTATGTTTCTTATTTGAGTTTTAGCTCTATCCTCGGCTACTTTATAAGCCAATACCTTACCTATTTGTTCTCCATATTCATATTGCATCACACGATGTTTATAATATCTAACCGCGTTTCTTTCTCTAAATGTTTTCTTTATGGCTAACCTAGCATCTATCAAGGAGAGAAACAACCGTTCCTGATCGTTTGTACCTAGTCGAATAACTTCTGAATGTAATTCTTCAGCTCTTCGAACTACTTGAATAGCCTCCTTACTCGCTTTTTCCCGAGCTTTGTTTTGTTGCCATATGTATTGTTGGGTAATACCTCTTATTGCGGCTTTCATAGTATCCCAAACCACACATGAAGAAGCAGTACCGATATTCTCCTTGAGAAATAATTCAAGCTGTTCCCTAATATTATCCAAATAACACCCATCTGAAAGAAGATATCTAGGGAAAGAAAAGGGTCTAAGTATCCTGCCTTGAGTTTCTAAACTAAACGAAAATAACAAAGGATTGTGATCAGAAGTGACTCGTGGACATATTTCTATATCTGATGATGCCATTATGAGATCCGATACCCATACCATATCTAATCTGGAATACAACTTATGTGGAGCAGAATAGTACGTGTACCCTGGGATGGTTGGTTTTAAGCATCTCCATGTGTCTCTAATAGATTGCAGCCGTCCCAATTCTATAATCGCTGCACGAGTCTTCCGCATTCTATGAATAACTCTTGGTCTAGTTGTATCTATGTTATAATCCATAACGCAATTGAAATTTCCCATTACCATCCGCTCCCCCTCCCAATTTAACATTTCCATATTCAGAGTGTCAATGACCGAAGAATCATCAGTATTAGAACCATACAATGAACAAAAAACAAATTTCTTTCCCCTAATTTCTACCTGTGCCATTGCCCATCTGCCCCTCTGATCAGTCAATGTCCTACATGTTGTACAAATAAATCGCCTAAGTTTTAATATAGCAGTACCCCTCGTTGATGTACCTTGTGTTGTACAAACTATAGTCTCATAACCCAAATGCTTAAGAAGGCCCCGATCTTTATATGCAAGATGCGTCTCTGTTAACAACACCAACTGGGGATTATACATTTTCAATTCTTCATAAACCAATTGATGTTTCATTCTGCTATTAAGACCTGCTACGTTCCAAACAAGACATTTAATCCGATCCATGATGAATAAATTTCCCTTTTATTTTAGTGCTGCCCTGTCCCATATTCCCCTCAATTCTTATAGTCGTTTCATTTTCATATGCTCTATTTATTAATTTACTTCTAGACTTTCCAATAACTCCACTGTTGACTTTTTCCTATCTTTCCAACACCCCCATCCCCCCTCTCCTTCCTTAGGAGCCCCATCCCTCTCCCTGTATCGTAGAGGAGGGATTATCCCCTCTCACCAGCTGCCGCTGACTTGGCAGCTATTGGAGGCAACACCCCAAGGAGTTGCCCGAGCTAATCCCGCACCCGCACCAAATATTCAAATTCCATTTATAAGTAATCATTAAGGCAAAATCCAACCCCGCTGAAAAGTAATATTTTAAGAAGAAGAAGAAGAGGAAAAAAAAAAAAAAAAGGAAAGGAAAACAAGGAGAAAGAAGAAAAATAAGACAGAAACTGGAAGGAAACATAAAGACGTAAAGCCATTAAAGTCACATATCCAAACCTAAATCCCACTTCTATCTCTCCTCTCTCCCCCACCCTCTTCCTGCCTCTTCAACCTATAAGGCAGCACAAGTCCGAATCCAACAGACTAGATATTTTCCGAAGACCCTTTTTTTTTTTTGCCATCTGTCAATCGCGGCTTTAGACTCCTGTTCAGTTGGAAAAAAATAAGTTTGACCCTCACGTAGAACTTTCAAACGTGTGGGCTTCTGCAGAAACACTTGTGCCCCGCTGGCCTTTAGTGTGTCTATCAACTGCTGCAGCTTCCACCGTCTGTCCATTGTCACCTTACAAAGGTCAGACCGCACAAAAATAGTATAAGTACCAACCGGCACCAGGGAGCTAGGACGGGCTTTTAAGGATACTGCCTGCCAAAGCAAAAAATTTCCCAAAAAGATCAAGAATGGCCTTGGGAAGCGAGATCCCTGTTTGTATTTTACCAAAGGAAGTATATGTGCTCTTTGTATCTGGCAGTCCCAATCCCAATCCCCCAAATCGGGGAAAGCCTTCTTAAGAAGCTGGAGTATAAATGATCTTGGATCCGACCCTTCTTCGTCCTCTGGGACACCAAATAACCTTAAATTATGACGCCGCTGGCCGTTCTCCAAGTCTTCTATCTTAAGCTGCATAGCTGTAATATGATCCTCATGTTTTTGCAATGAACTAGCAGCTTGAGCATTAATCTCCTCAGTTGTCGCTACCCTCTGCTGTATCTCCACAATGTCATTAGTAATTGACCCAATCTTCATATTCATCTCTTTGATTCCTAAATATCTTTCATGAAAATATTACCCCATTAGAACTTTTATTGGAATACCTACACCCGAAAGCATGATGTTTTTGTAAACAGGAATTAGGACACAATATTCATGTCAAATTATATTAGACCTGACAGCCTTTGGTGGGCGTTCCCCCAACTGTTTGCCTTCCTCTTCCATTTTTTCTGATTTTGTTTTTGCTGGCATTAGGACTATGCACACTTTACCAATGCTAACCAGGGCTAAAGTGCTTAATCTTTCTCCTATAAACATGGTAATATTGGCTCATCCTGAATTTGCATATTTAATTTACTTAGAGGTCCCTAGTAAAGTGGTAATACATGCACCCAGGGCCTGTACATTAAATGCTACTATTGGGCCTGCAGCACTGGTTGTACCACCCACTTAAGTAGCCCTTTAAACATGTCTCAGGCGGGCCATTGCAAAGCCTGTGTGTGTAGCTTTAAACTGCCATTTTGACCTGGCAAATTAAACCTTTTCCAGGCTCAGACCTTCCTTTATAATACAAATAACTCATCCCTAAAGGAGGACCCTGGACAGCCCAGAGGGCAGGGTGCAATGCATTTGAAAAGCAGGAAATGTACAGTTAAGTTTTACATGCCCTGATAGTGAAAGCACTCTTAAATTAATTTTTCACTACTGCAAAGCCTATCTCTCCCATAGAATAGCACTGGAGTTGGCTTACTACATTTTCTAAGTGTAATTTCCAAATAGGAACAGATAACCAGTTCACGTTTGGTGTTTCTATAATTACAATTTAAAATCCTAACTTATGGTAAAGTTGGATTTTGAATTGCAATTCTGAAAATGCCACTGTTAGAAAGTTGTATTATGTTGTACGGAACAGAGGTCCCTAAACAATGATTGAAAAAGTAATACACTGGGAACAAAAAAAATGCCTAGGGTATGTCCAATCAACTGTTAAAATAGCATTTTATTGGCAAATACAATTAAAATGGTCTTGTGCTGGGTCCCCCTATTTCGTCTCTTTATCTGTCTGATTGCTGCTTCTACCTGTCTCTTGCCGCCTCGTTCCCTTTCAATATAGCAACTACTGATCTATTTGGTTATTCAGCTGAGCACGGTAGTCCCATTTTGCCTTTAATTTCACTGTTTTTTCACTTGTGTTTATGTATATTCGTCCCAGGCAATTATTGTTTTGTCCTGATGATGATCCCGGAATTTTGAGTAGATTGAAACATTGTTGACTTAGATGCTTTCAGCCTATTGATTATATGCATTTGATTAAGGGTGCAGTAATGTGGTGTTGTACAGAGTTGTGACTTTGATCATGTGGATTTTTCTATGTCACTTACTATTTGCCTGTGTGTTCTTTTGATACCTGTGTATTGTGCTCCGCGGGGGTCGCTACCCACACAAGACCATTTTAATTGTATTTATCAATAAAATGGGATTTTAACAGTTGATTGGGTGTATCCTGGGCATTATTTTAGTACCCAGTGTATTACTTTTTCGATCATTGTTTAGCAACCTCTGTTTCTTGTAACATAGGACTACCCTTGGTCACTATATAACCTTGGGTTTCCCTTGTGCTTGTGAAACACTTTTAGAAAGTTGCCATTTTCTTGCCTTAGCCATTTAGTGCCTGTAGCCTCTCTTTGTTCACATGGCTGGTCACATGGTCACATGGTCACATGGTCACATGGTCACATGGCTTTGGTCACATGGCTGACAGATGAGATTTGTGTATTCGTCCCAGACATCCACATACAACCGGGAGCTAAGGTATGCCTGGATGAGCCATCACTAAAAAGATGGGAGGGAGGACCTGGGCAGAGCCCCACTTACACCTGAATAGACTGTGCCCTGCCTCCACACAAAGGGGTGCATACTTCCTGTAGTTAGTCTGGAGCCAGGACAGGGAAGGCTGGATGCCGAGGGACTTCAAAAGGGAAACCTCCAGATGCTTCTTCTCCACTTCAAAGGCACAACTCGCTATAAAAACTGACCTCGGACACCAACTTTTCAGTACACTTAGGACCTGTGGATACTCTGTCAGGAAGAATGATTACTATGCTGTTGAAGGACTGCCACTCTGCTGGTCTGCACTCTGCTGAACTCCTGCTTTGCTATGTTGATCTGCTGCCTGCTGCCCTCTTGCCTGGTTGAGGAGTAGACCTGCATTTCCTGAACCCAGACCCCAAAGTAACTTCAAAATGCCTTTATTAAGACTTTCTTGAGACTCCCCACCAGCACACTTTGCCAATTAGATTTGCCCTAAACCTAAGATTGATCCCTGACATTGCCATGTTGAGACCTATCCAATATTAGTTAAGGCTCTGGACCAATGAGGATCTAGGTCCCTATAGGGATTGATTTAGAATCATTCTAGATAACCACCATGTTGAGAAGATCCTGTGACTTGTCCATATTTAAAATTGGTTACCCAAGTTAGGTCTGGAAGGTTTTTGGCCTATCCTCACCATTGGCACCAATGTCAGACATGGGGTTTCTGGTTGGCTAGGGTATGCACCTAAGCCAGGCAGAACCCACCACTCTAGTCAGGGCAAGGTAGTTACACGCTGAAGATGACACCTGCTCACCCCCTTGGTAGCTTGGCAAAGCAGTCAGGCTTATCCCAGAGGCAATGTGTAAAGCATTTGCGCAACACACTCACACAGCAGCGACACACTAGGCACACCACAAAAGAAACTCCACACAAATTTATATAAAAATAGCCTTTGTATTATCCATAAAAAAACATTAGAACACCATGGGCCATATGTATCAAAATATCCTTTTGCGATTCTCAAATAGCGATTTTTTGCGAATCGCTATTTGAGAATCGCAAAACGCTATGTATGTAGGATTTGCAATACATTTTGCGAATCCTTCATATTCCTTAATTGTGAATCGCTAATTGCCATTCGCAATTAAGGAATACCTCCCCATTCATTCCTATGGGCCGAGAGGCCCATAGGAATGAATGGGAAGACATTCTCAATTTGCGATTAGCAATTAGAGAATCGCAAATTGAGAATGCAATTTCAAGGGTGCCAGGGTGTGAAAAGGACACTCTGTTGCACCCCTGAAATGTGCATGTGTGCACATGTGGCACACATACGTGCCCTAAGGGCATGTATGTGCGCCACATGGCACTTTAAAAAATGCAAAATAGTGCATTTTTCAGTGAAATCGCAAGTTACCACCAACTTGAAGTTGGTGGTAATTTGCGATTCCTTAAGCCCAAATCGCACTTTCTTTTGTGCTTCTTACATTGCATTTAAGGAATCGCAATTAGCGATTCCTTAAATGCAATCGCAAAATAGGGAATTGCAAAATTTACGATTCCTTATTTTGCGAGGGGGTTTCAGTGTGATACATTGCACACTGCTAATTTGCGATCGCAAACGCTGAAATTCTGCGAATTTCGGCGTTTGCGATCGCAAATTGGCTTCATACATATGGCCCCATCACATATAATACACTGTGCCACTAGGCACTTGGGATTACATCAATCAATGGCCAATCCGGCCACAGTCATAAACATCACAGTTGTCCCCAACCAGTAACTACTGGTAGGAACTGTACCCAGCATAACCCGTTATGCATGAACATAATTAGCAGTGCACCATTGTAAACATTTGTAGCAGGGTACACATCATAAATACATCAGGCCCACCTTAGGCCTATGCAGATCACCATAGTGGTGCGTAGGGTGCCAACCTTGGCAATGCCACACCACACGCACGTAAGCAGCAGGCATTAGGCATACACCATATCACTGTACTGGTGGAGCAAACCGTGGACAACACTAAGAGTGATACCTGCACTCTTACGACTGGTTATGCGGGGGGTTCTATTCTTTTACTGGTAGGCTTTGGGGCCTCCTGCCTGCCTACACCAGAAAATGTGGTATTCCCGGAGGGCTCCTTCCCTCCTACTCACACGAGGCTTCCAACTAGCCCCTGGGTGCAAATGAAAGCAAAAATGATGCCCCCCGCAGGTCCGTAACTGGACCTCGGCCCGCAGACACAGGCTCAACTACAAGCATGGCAGCCCATCGGGAGCCTTCCTGGGCCCCGCGACAGCTGTAGGAAATGTGCCTGTAGGCGGCCTCACCTCTGTACGGCAGAATGGCTGAAAGGCCACGAGAAGCCCTAAGTTGGGCCTCTGCAGCGAGAGGGATGCAACACTCTCCACTTCCTGCAGAGCTCCTCCTGCTGCACCACGCCCCCAGCAAGCGGGTCACGGAGCGAATTCTCCGTCGATCCTGCCCCGCCTTGCACTGTCCTGTGGACTGGGCAGGTGGGGGGCCCGCGGGGCTCCGGTTTCCCTCTCCGGTCGGGCCGGTGTAAAAAGATTATTACAGGAAGGCGATAGAGAGAGGGAGAGCACTTTCTGTCTCAGCTCTACCCTCTCTTTACGGCACACACAAGGCACGAGCAGTGCTGCATGCTCTAGCTCCAGGACTTCCTGCCTCAGCACTCCTCACGCACTTCCCTGTAGCAGGAGCCCACTCCTTGGGCAACAGACGTGAAAAACACAAAATCAAAAGCGCTCACCACATGCTGGTATAAATTACCCAGGGCTAGCCACACAGCCCTGGTGGATGACTGGTGGCCGGAGCAGGAAGCAGGCTCAGGCCAGCACACCGGCAAAGTCCAGATGGCGGTTCCCTGGCAGCACATCAATCCCCCTGGTCCCACGCAGTCTCTTCCAGTTCAAGTTCAAGACCTTCCCATAGTTCAAAAAACCTGGGGTCACAGCCCCTTCTCTTATAGTCCATAAAGTCTTTGTTCTCTGCTGGCACAGGGCTCTGAGCCCAGTCCAAACCAGTTCTGGAGGCACTTTAAATTATAATTGCCAGTGCACAACACTCCCCTTTCTAAGTGCAAGCCCTGCCTCCGGACACACCACAAGGGGGCGGAGCCATTTTTGTGGCAGGCAGGCACAGCCCTATTCAGGTGCAGGTGCTACTCCTCCCACCACTCCAAATGCAGACCAGGCCTATTCAGCCCAACCCTGACTCATCCAGACTCTCTGGAGCCACTGCACATCCCCAGCCCCTGTCACTCCAAAGCCAGTCAATACACATGCTAGCAGAGGACCAAAGACACATAGCACACAGAAGTGCCTACTTCTAAAAGTGGCATTTCTAACATAGTAGTACCCCTCTCAGATCAGGTATTACCACTGAAGCACATATCTGGGAATCCCCAATGCATTCCTATGAGAGGGCAGCCTCACAGCAGTGAGAGACTAAATATGCTGTTTGTCACTACCAGGACATGCCACACAGTTAAGGCACATGTCCTACCTTTTACCTACACTACACCCTGCCCATAGGGCTAGTTAGGGCCTACCTTAGGGGTGACTTATATGTAGTAAAAGGGGAGTCACAGACATGGCAACCACTTTACGTGCAACGTCACAGCGGCAGTAAACTGCGCGCGCAGGCCCTGCAGTGGCAGAGGCCTGAGACAGGTTTGAAGGCTACTTAGGTGGATGGTGCAAGCAGCGCTGCAAGCCCACCAGTAGCATTCAATTTACTGGCCCTGGGTATATTGGATACCACTGTACAAGGGACTTACAGGTAAATTAAATATGCCAAATAGGTGTAGACCAATCTTACCAAGTTTACAATAGAGAGCACATGAACTTTACACTGAATAGCAGTGATAAAGTGCCCAGAGTCATAAAACCACCAACGACAGGTCAGAAAAAATACAGGAGGAAGGCAAAAAGTTCTGGGATGACCCTGCAAAGAGGGCCAAGTCCAACACCTTTGTATTACCCAAAGGTGCTCAGGAGAATCTGAAAATCTCCTATTAGAATTATGTTTTAGGCATAAAGCTTTCTGCTGCAATTCCTGGTAACATGGTAGATTAATTCTTGATGTTCAAATGTGTACTTGAGTATAATCAAATCCAGAATACGGTTATCAACCCTGCTGCATGTGCACTTTATATTAAATTCTGATTGAACATATTCTTGTTGACCGTGTTTACCCATTTGTGGACGAAAAAGTGAGACATATCGAATCTGTGTCCCATGGGTTGTCATGTTCCAGAGAATATTGAAGACATGCTATTTTTCTGTAAGGCTTTTGTTAAAACATGTAAACTTCTTGGGTTTGGGGAATGCCACCCAGCTCTTAAAACATGTAAAACCAACACCAGAGTCTGTGTGGTGTATTCAGATGCCTGTGGGCAATATGGCACCCTAGGTCGAACGCTTTTTAAAATAGTTAGCAATTTCATGCCATCTCAAAGTACTACCTCAATTGTATTTATGATTGGTTTTGTTTCTTTTCATCTAGGAGTTCACTTGTCCTCCTTGCAAATCACTTCAGCTTTGGGATGGTTTATCTGAACTTCTTTTAACGTTTGTTTACTATAATATTATGGATTTTAAAAATAAATCTAAGATTTGTATTTTTAGACCGAAAATTCCCACACAACTCAGTACTATTTTGAAACTCTTTTGCATAATGAATTTGCACGTTTTATTACATTTTATTTTTAATCGTTTATACTTTACATTTCATGGTTTTTATTCAACCGAAATAAAGGAAATATGATGATGAAGACTCCAAGGGCTATAAAGCTGACCTCATGATCTGAAGCCTCAGGGACATAACACGCTTTCAACAACACCTGCACTCTGCCATCTGTGAGTTTACCCTGCCAAGTGGTGCCACCCTAGTCCTGGACCTTTGGAAGTGGGCTGAAAGTGCTATGCCACCCTCCTGGGATCCAGTGGAACTCACGGATCTCCTCTGCTATGCGGCGCAACCCCTAGCAGAAGCGACGCATCTCCACTGCTGCATGGATTGGACCCGTCGTAAAGTCTCGCATCGCTGCCGCAGTCCACATCACCTTTGGAACTGCCGCTGCATGACGCATCCTCGGCACAGGCCATAGCATCCCTCGTCAACAGCAGCTCGTCGACCTTAGGGGAGAGAATGTGGCCTAACAGCTAGGGCGGTCGACCTCGGAGCCAAGGAACCGGGTACGAGTCTCGGCAGGGACGCTCAACATTCTGTGATTCTGGGCAAATCACTTAATCTCCCAGTGCCTAACAAAAATTAATGTGCTCATCTGCAATGTAACTGGTGCTCATGTAAAGCACTCTGATACCTCCGGGTCTAGTTCGCGCTATATAAAACTCTACAAAAAAAAAGCAGCTTTCACAGAGATGCTGGACTTCACATCACAGCCTCGCAGCTCCTTGGAATCAAGGCATCACCCTGTCTGTGCAACGCATCCATAACTTTGGACTTCACATCCCAAGCCCTCATCAACGGGATCCCAGACATTGATGCAAACAGAACCTTGCACAGCAGTCTCGCTGCATCTCAGAACTGACAAATCGCACGGCTGCACAACGTATCTTCGACGCGGATCCACGCAATGCTCAACAAACCAGGATTTAAGGTACTTTGTTCAGTGGGCCTAATTGGATCCTTGTAGCTGGCCAGCGCTTCATCGCAATCGGCCTGAAATGGTGACTTTGCCGAAATATCCACAGTTGGCCCTTCACACCTATTGGCGTTATTTTCTCTAAAAACTGTCAAATTCAATCACTCCAATTTTATTGATTTAATTTTTGCCGTTTTGATCTTTTTTTATTTATTAAAAATCTACGCTATTTTTCTAACTCTATTGTGGACTGCTTTTGTGGTGTGTTTTCACTGTGTTACTGTTTGAAGTGTTGTTGCACAAATACTTCACACATTGCCTCTGACTTAAGCCTGACTGCTCTGTGCCAAGCTACCTGAGGGTTGAGCACGGGTTAATTTAGGATTTGCTTGTGACTTCACCGTGATGAGAATTGTGGTTGCTGCTTGAGAAGGGATTGACCCCCTCAACCAGTAACCACATTTCTTATGTGATATTTTTGATTATCATATTCATGCATAGCCCCATCCTCAACTGAAAACCTTGAGACAAAATCATCCAAGACTACAAATTATACGGAGTACATAAAAATGCTCTAATATTAATGCTAATTATCACATCATGCTGAAGCTATACCAAACAATAATCCTTCTTGTAAAAGTGCTTTAGACCTGCAACATGTATAATCGAAAAAAGTAGCTGGTTGTTATTTCTAATTTATTTATTTAAAAAGTTTTATATAGTGCTGGCTAGACCCGGAGGTATCAGAGCGCTTTACAAGAGGATCAGCAAGTTACAGGTTACATAGTTACATCAATTAAATCAAAGAATCACGGAGGGAGGAGGGAGGAGGAGGGGGAGGGAAGGAAACACAACGGGGAAATGAGGAAAACAATGTCAGATGACTGGCTGGGTAGGTGACGGCCGAGGGGGTGAAACCAGGGCCAGACTCCTCTATAGCTGCATATGACAGCTCCACCGGGCATCGGCCAGGGTTGCTCGTGCACTGAGGTAAGTACAAACAGTTTTGGTATCCGCCCAGGGGGCATCGTCAAAAGTCCATCGAAAGTTCCATCAAAGTTCCACCGGGCATGGGCCCTGTTGAACCGGCTCCGTGGTGTGTACAATGCTCAAGGTTTCAGTCCGGGGGGCATTGTCATAGATCAAATTGGTAGCACCCATCCCGGAGTTTTCAGGGAAGCCCAGACTTACTGTAGGGTTGATATGCACTCGATAGCAATGCTTCCCGTGCCGAGGCAGTCATCACAGGCAGGGATTCATAGTCCCTGGGTGGACGAGTTGGTCATCAAGGGAACTCCTGCTGCATCCAAGGAGAGCTAAGAATTGCTTGTGAGAGAGCGATTCATGTTACTTTCTAGTAGCGTTGCTGGTTACAAAAGTTGGTGGATGGCAGGGTATCTGCGGGATATTTAAATGTTAATGATCCCGGCCCTGGGAGCTTCTTTGTCCAGCTCCAGCTCGGCAGCCACCTTAGTACTGTCTGTCTTAGTACTGATGGTCCTTGGCCTCCAATGGAATAACTCTAGTTGCAGGAGCTCAGTTTAACTCCATGCATGCTTTTCGGACATAAACTGTGCAATAAAATAAACTCTTTTTTCATAGAAAAAAATCAATAAAATGTGCAATGCCCATGACTAACAGCAAGCCATGGCTCAGAAATGAATCATCCCTAACAAGAGCCCAAACCTCGATAGAATAAACTCTTTCTCTCTGAGGAATCGTCTTTTGAGAACATTCAAACTGGTTTGGCTGCATTAACCCAACAAACTCTCTCTCTAACCCTGGTACCTCTTTGATATTCATACCACGCTCTGTCCTTTTTACCCCAGTCATCTAACATCTGATCAACCTTTTCTTCGAAAGGTTTTAGGTATCTAGCCAAATGAAATAAAGTCTGATAACTCCCATGCTTAAGAAACCTAACCTTTCTTTAGAAGAGCCTACTAACTGCTGACCTGTTACTAATTCTAGAGTGTGTATCCAGGTCAAGGGAAAAGCTGCTACTGAACAACTCCAAACATTCATAAATAACCACCGGGGTGGGATTTAAAGCTCATCATGGGACCAAGGCCCTACTCTTAGGGTTGGCACAAACTATTTCATTTGTTAACTCAGATAATATTTTTATTCCTCGCATAAATTGCCTTTAGTCACGATGGTGGTTAGAGGATTCTTGAATTAAATAATAGCAGATTGATGATCGATGCCTCAACAGCACCTTAAATGGTAGCCAAATGTACAGAACGTGAGCTAATCCATTAATTTTTGCAACATATCAGGATTCGAGATGTACTATTTTAAGGAGGGTAAATTATCTGTAAAGCAATATGAAATTATATGGCTACAAAACTTCTGGCTCACTGAGTCTTGTGAACTGGCAGGTTGTAGCGGCAATGCTAAGAAGGCCTTCAAAGCCCTCATGCAGTCTTCCTATATACATAACAACGTCCTTGGGGTATCTTATGAATGAATCATAACACTGCAATAAAGGTTTTTTTTATGCAATATCTAACTTCCCCAGGTAAAAAAGTATGTGGACGAACCAACAGTTATTCTAGGTAGGATGGTTGTAAACTGAGGTATGATTAAGATTGTTTACAAATCTATTAATTTCAGGTTTTACTAGTAATCTGGTTGCTGCTTTGCCTGGGAATAAAGAAGTTATATTGATATTTGATGAATTCTGGGAAATCCCACCTTTACCGTACCATATGAATACAAAGAGTAGACCTGGGAGCAATTTAGATGTTAGAAACTTGTATGGAAGGTCAAATGGGGATCAGCCAGCTAGGCAGACTCACATTTCACCTGTGGGTAACTCCTTTAGTACTTATTTTTGTTTAATTTATCTTCATTAAGACTGGTCTCAACTTTTGATTTTTTTTTCTTGAAATTGCTCTTACCTAATCATGCCCGTAGCATATCATATTTGGGTACTAATGTAAATATTAATAGAAACAAGGTAACAAGTAGTCAGAAAGGGATTTGGCTTGGATAAACTAATAGTTTTGTATAGGGCTTTATTATTGATCCATGATTGAGCCATGCTCTACTGTTAACTTTGAGTAAATTCCTTAAGTCCTGCATAGTTTGCCTTACTGTCTGATGAGCCACATCAGATGTGTTGACATCCAACTATACTTATGTAAATAATAGACGATCTGAACATAACATTTTGGTGTAGGGTACAACTTGCTCATAATGACACCTACTCAGAAAAAAAATGGAACAACTAACAGTATATGCCAACATTTTATCTTAGATTTGTCTATTTTAATTTATACACATTGGACTTTCCCTACATTTTGGATAAAATTCATTTTTTGTTCCCTGGGCTAACTGATGAATCAAAATGCTCTATTATACTGATTTTGTGTTCTTTGACTTGATCCCTATTGCACTTCAATGCTTTTTGAGTGGACTACAATCTTTCATTCAAGATCACTCAATGACGATATTTCTGAGCAAAACAAAAACCATGATATTTCTGAACGCTAATAAGAAATTTCAATGGGGGGGTTGCAGCTGAAGCCAGTCGGCGTGTATCTCCATATGGCTACATAGGAATGACAATCAATAACAAATTGAGTTGGAAGGTACAGATTGAAAAATTAAATCTTAATAGGGGAATAAAAAAGTGTTATCCTACTCAAGTCATGATTCTGTATTTCCGGCCGATTTTTGCCCCAAAATAAACTCAATATTTTACTGCAGTGTGTTGCCATACAAAGGCAAATGCAACGGTTCTTTGAATGTAATACTAAGCTATAATGTTATGGATTGTTTGAAAATCGAATTTATGTTTATCATTGACATAAATCAACTTGTATCTGGTGCCAGAACATCGTAGCCTAAATATCATCTGTCAAAATATTACATTCCAAATTTCTTTTACAAAAATGTCACCACATTTGGGGTTAATAATGGAAAATCTACACCTAATCAAGTGAGATTTTGGGACATTTATGTTATATAATTTTCATGTTACCTGTATTGGAACATACATCCCATGAAGGCAATATTGTTCCGTTAAATAAACGAATAGGCACTTCTGAAATAATATTTTTCTTTAAGTGCATTTCTTACTCATTGCCCTTTTCAGTTTGTGTGTCAAATGTATAGTCTTTTCACTTATTGTTTCAAGGTTCTTACATAATAAAGCTTTATTAGCCAATTGCTTGTCTTCCTATACTAATACTAAACTCTTTCTACCTCAAAGCACACCATTCCACATAAAGTCCTTTTATAACTAAAAGGTTTTGCGGTCTAGCTCGATCTATTGTTGTTAATTCTATTAGAATAATATTTTAGAATCCTAAAATTACTACTTCGTCCAGGTTGTCAGAGTGATGGAGGTGATTTCATTCAAAATTAGATATAAAACCAACTTTTTTCTATTTATACACACTTTGGAGGGTTCACTGAGTCAACTCCCACCCATTTATGCGGTTGGTGCAAAATAAAAATCCCATTATATCCAGATAAAGAGAGGAAATGTAATTTCTCTCTCTTTTGTCCCTTCTGATTTTCTTGAATCTACTTTATCATTCCTATGAAAATGCTACTAGTGTTGAAATAATTCAGTGCTGTACTGTATAAGACTGCATAGAAACCCAAACGCAGCAGTATATCTAAAATCCATGTTAGTGATAAAACATCATGGTGGTAACGGTGGAGTAAACTGGTGGGCATATAATAGGAAATCCTAAACTGCTTTACATTTGGGGCATCTGTGGAACGACCCAAGCCAAGTCTTCTTAAATTCATTAGAAACTGTGGAAGAACAATACCAGTCCCCAAGTTAGAGGTTGGGATTTCTAAGACACACCCAGGCATCCTACTGAGAGGTCACCTTGCCCATAAGGCTGAAGCAGTGTTTGAGAACTGTCTGGATCAAATCTATCATGAATTGAAATGTACTCTATATCTTAAGTTTAGAATGGGGACCTTCCCTACTAGAGAGTACTTAGGGGCTGATTAGGATGGCGGGCAGACTTTAGTCCGCCCGCCTTCCTAGTGGTAACGGGACCGCCCGCCTGCCATGCGGCAGTCCCGCCACCCAAATTATGATGCGACCGCCACCGCGGCGGTCGCATCTGGCATTTTAACATTGCGGCGGGTGCTGCTGGCTGCAGCACCCGCCGCAATAGGAAAATGCCATGTTGTGCATTTCCATGCACAACGTGGCAGGCACCGCGCGGTGCCTGCCACCTTGTGCATGGACATGTAGGGGGGTACCATAGGTACCCCCCAAGTGCACCCCCCATACCTCCGGGGGGCCGCACCGGGCCCCCAATCAAATCACCGCCAGCCTTTCCATGGCGGCATCGCCGCCATGTAAAGGCCTTGAAGTTCACACATCATAATATGGCTGGCGGTGCCTGCTAGGCACCACCACCATATTGCAGCCCCAGCTCCGCCCGGCCGGCAATCATAACGAGTGCCGACCGGTGGATAAGCGGCGGACGGACTTTCCGTCCGCCGCGATACCCACCGCCATTGTAATATGGTGGTGGGAATTGCACGTTACGATGGCGCAACGGTCGCCACCGCCGCCCCGGCGGTGGCGAACGTTACGCCATCGTAATCAGCCCCTTAGTGAGAGGTGGCAGGCTTGAAAAAGGAAAAGAGTACTGTGACTGTCCCCCTGGTGGGAAAGATAGTATTATGCACTTTTTGCTATCTTGTACAAAAAGTGGCTAAAGCCTGCAAACGTTGGTTACTTCCTGTGTTTAGGTTTTGCTGTATTAGATTGACACAGGAAGCTATAGCATTTTGCTCTAGGATGGACAATAAAATTCCCCTTACAAATGTTCAGTGTGGCCTATTGTTAAGAACGGAGGTGAATGAAAAAATAAATTGCATATTGTGAAGCTTTTAACGGCATGATTACTAGCTTATGTTGCAAAATGTATAGCTGTTATGTGTAATCAGTTCATGATGGAAGTGAATTTAGTGACTGTACTTCTGGTGAGTAAGAGAACACTGTGCACCTTTGTTACTTTTGCCCAAACATGGATATTGGTTGCCTAATTAAGTGAACTTTGGAATTTGACTGCATGAGTCAACAGCTACGAGAGTTGCCCTTTGATGGGGAAGCATACATTTAAATCTTAATATATGATTGCTAAATTGTTATAGTAAAATGTATGTATGGAAGGTCACTAATGTATCCACAATCTGGAGAGCAGTAACACTTATCTTAAGCTGTTTTCTAAGGACTGGATAGAAGGGAATTCCCCAACATTCATCTTCTTCCATGAATAAATCCAAAAGAGGGGTATAAGGTACGAAACATGCATTAAAGTCACCAGCAATAATCACAATATGATTCCTACTATACTCTTCTAATACTGAATTCAGAATTTTTAAAGTCGGGGATGGTTTGTTAAAAGGTGTCGATCGATTATAAATATTTATCAATAGGTATGGGGAGCCTAACCTAGGTAGTAGCTCCAGTGCTAACAAGTCTGGGGAGTTAACATTTATTCTCTTGGTGACACACTCTAGGGATATTTTAAACCACATGATGAGCCCTGATGAGCCCACCAGAGGGTCTACCAGCCACAGACAGAATATCCCCAATACTGTGGGTAGCGAATCCCTGCCTGTAAATGTCAGCGAGAGCCCAGGACTCTTGGAACACACACATGAGATCTGTGTATAAAGGACCACCAATCTTCATCATCTAGCGTAGGACGACTTCCAGTGATATTCCATTACAGCAACTGCATCATGGGCTTTGCTTTTCTATGCATACAGTTCTCTGGTGGGAAGGAAGGCATTGCACAAGGCTTAATAGTTCTTGGGTAGTCTACTTTACTACCACCCCTTGTATCCTGATTTGTGACCAAGACTTCCCGAACAGTCTCTACAGGCGCTACTCTTGCAGACTGGTTAAAATGCAGGGTGCTCAAAACTAGACCAACATCTTGTGAAGGCTGAAGTCAGTTAACCATAAACTGCCCTCTTGTGCCTTGCCCATGGAAGTTCCACTTTTCTGTCTTAGTTTGTTTTCCTTCTTCCTATGCCGCCCCCCCACCATGGCTGCTAGCCTCTCCACGACCCTGAGATTTAGTTTAATACAGGTTCCTGAGCCATTAGGGTGGAGTATCTGTTGGTCTACAGAAATCAGACCATTCTCCAGATCTGGGGAATTTCTGTGTAGTTAAATCATATCATTTACTCCTATAGGCACAACAAGGTTCTTTGCAAAGATGATATTGGAGTAAATGATCAAATAACATTTCCTGGTATGCCTCACCCAATGTATTACCTTATTCTTCAAGGAATCGCTACTCTTAACAGAACCTGACGAAAGCTTTGGTACATTGAAAATGAATATCAAATGGCCAGCTCGAGGTTCAGAGCTGTCTCTAATTCTCCCCACGGGAGCTATAACAAAAGTGAGCATACGTTCTGGATCACCCCCACCTTAGATGTGTCCCATTCTGTTCAGACTATTTGGTTGCAAATTAACATTAAAGTTGATGGGCGGCCTTCGGGCATTTGAACAATCAAATGCGTCACTCACAGGAGGAGTGAAAGCCCTTCCCTCCCCCCATAGTGTCAAAGTGCATCGCCCGCTTTATGTGAGTGAGAGGACCTGATGAAGATGTAGGTGGAATGTGGGACACGACTAATTTTGGGGTTAGGCACTGCTCTTGCTGAGATTTCTGGGGTTGCAAGGGCCCAAGATTAAACCTTCCAGGCTGAGGAGTGTTTAATATGCCTTGTTCGACAGCTTTTGTTACAATTAAGAGAATACCCTTCCAATTAGCCACTTCCTCTTTCAACGCAAATATCAAACAAATGCTATCACTAAGCATGGCGGGCAATTTTTCAGGTAAACTTTCTGCAATAGATGTTGGTATTTGCCCTAGAGGCAGGGGGAGGGGAGAAATAGGAGGAAACCCTTTTTCCTGTGACACTTCGTATCTATTTGAACCGTCCACATTTATACAAGGTGCCAGAACATCCTTCTTGCCAGAGTTCTGGGTAGGTATTTTAGTTTTTCCATTGTTTGCTGTGCATTGTAACCCCACACTTTCAACCTTCTCTGTGAGGGTTAAAGAGGAAGAGTTCTGGGGCCCTAACTTTGATTTGAATAAGTCTGAAATTTTTGGTTCACTGCAAACTAGATTGGCTTTTCCAATCTCAACTTCTTTAATTAAGGTGTCAATCTCGTTTGAGACACAGTTTACTGCCGCAGATTTTGTTTTTTTTACAAGTTTGGGCAATTTTGATTTCACAGACTTATCGATTGGGCTACTCTGGACTTTTCTCTTACCAATTTTCCTCCCAAGATACAAAACAATTTCTGTACCTTCAAAGCTGGGTACAAAGTAGCTCGAAGCATTGAAAGAAACCAAAGACAAGGGGGAGGCCCTACCCTGGGGCTTCCTGGCTCTAACGGGTGCAGGACGGGCCCACCCTTGGCCCGGGTGCGACCCGTGCACGTCCCACGCAGAGGGGCGGACTACTGCTCTTTATAGCGCCTTGTCAGCTGCCAGGTGATCACAATGAGAAGGCCGCCTCCTGGGGCCCTGGGTGTTATGGGTAAGGCAGTCCCATGCTGATTCCCTGAGCAAGGTTTCCCTGAAAGTTTTTACTAAATATATTATATATTGCAAGGCAAACTGCTGATGACAATAAATAAACTTTGACTTTGTTCCAGCTATTTTGCAATTTAAATTGTCTTGGATGCAGTTCTTCCATTGTTCTGATTGGTCTGTTTGCAATCTTTTCTTGTTCATCCATTTTGTTGTCATTTGTTGTTTGGTCTTACATTTTTGAGCTATATGATTGTCTATGTTTACTCATGACAGAGAGTCAGAAAAGAAAACTATGGCTTTGATTAACTATTTAGCATTTGAGGCAAGATAGTGTCTAAGCATAACGTTATTTTATTCTTTGTGAATCAAGCATTTCGCATATGCTTACAGCCTATTGTCTATTATCTTTTCAAAACATTTGAATCAGATGTCAAAAGGCTATTTGGTCTATACGAAGCTGTATCTTCATGCTTCTTACCTGGTTTTAAAAAGCATGCTATCACACCTTGGAAAAAGGAAGAGCGTCCATCCGCTCCATTTAATATGTAGTTAAATAATTTTACATGTATTATTTGTACTTCATCAATATATTACTATTAAAACTTGGATGGAAACCTATCATCCCCACTTGCCTTATCACTTACTTGGCTGGCTAATGTGAAAAACGTGCATACTTGTAATTGAAGTGACCGTTTCTTGTGCCTGCTCATTTAAGAGCTTACACACATTGAATTCTTTACGGTATTTTAACAGTTTGTGACCTATCTTTTAAGGTTTCCTAAGAATATACTTTTTATAATATCCTGTTTTCATAATGGATCTTTAGTGTTACAAAGCACTTCAGGATCAAAAATACTTTTTCATCTGTTCCTATTCTGTCTATCTTTTGCAGACCAATTGAGCAGTTTTCCGGAATACTCACTAATGTGAGAAAGATGTTGTCTTACAATAGGTTCAGTTATCATTTAATCTCTGAAAAATTGAACTCCTTCTAGAAATTCTAGCTTCTAGCATCTTCCCAAACACATTAGTCCCCTATCCCTAAATGGGGCAGTGCTAGTGAGAGTTTGGTGAGGAGGGTGAAATGCCAATCTATTACAGTTTGCCTGCCATGCCAAAATATAACTAAGTGCATATGTTTGGTAATTCAGATTGTATTTTCATCATTTCTATAGCATAATAGATGAAACAATAGGACCATTTCTGAAATGCAAAAGATAGTCCTTGTGTTCAATGTATTCCATATCTAAATCTATATCTACATCTGTGTCTGTATCTCTATCTATACATATCTATGTCTATATATTATATATGCATATATTTTATGTATTATAGATATAGACATGATTAGATATAGATATAGGTACCGATATAGATATAGTTCGGACTCAAACCTGATCACTGTACAGAAACAGCACTCATTGCCTCCACTGACTACATCCACATGATTCTTGGCAGAGGACACACAACAACCCTTATTCCCCTGGACTTCTCTGTCCCTGCAGCATTTGACAAAGTTTCATACCCCATCCTCACCAGGTGCCTGCACGAGATTGTCATCCAAGAACACAAGCTGTCAGTCTGGCACTGTACTCCTCAGAAGCCTACAAACTTGCCTGTGGAGTGCCTCAAGGTTTATGCTCAGCCCTACACTCTTCAATGAATACATGATCCCTCTCGCCAACGTCATTCGCACACACAATATCAACATCCTCTCCTACGCCAATGACACACAAATCATACTCTCCCTCTCAGATAGGACCTCCAACACAAGAAACAAGGTCACTCCCTGCATGACTGAAGTCGCTAACTGGATTAAAGTCAATAGTCTCAAGCTCAGTACAGACAAGGCAGAAGTAGTGATCTTTGGCTAGAACAACTCATCATGGGATTCCAACTGGTGGCTGGCTGAACCTGGATTCACACGCATCAACCACACCAGGAGCCTTGGAATAATCATCATCAGCAAACTGGGCATGACTGCACAAGTCAAAGCTGTCACTGCATCCTACTTCCACACCCTATCACTCAAAACCTAGTCAGTAGCAAGTTAAACTACAGGAGCACTCTCTACATTGGGATCACCAAACAACTCACTAGAAGATTACAAACTATACAGAACTTGCCAGCCAGCCAGTCTCATCCTCAACCTCCCACACAGAACGCACATCACACCACAACTCAGGGTGTTCCACTAGCTCCCAATACCCACATGCCCTAATTTCAAACTCCCCAAACACACATTCAAGGCACTACGCTATTTAGGCCCTACCTACCTGACCAGTCGCATCTCCTTTGCCAACCACCCAGATAACTCCGCTCCTCAGGACTTCTACTCACACACATCCCACGCCTACACATCATTAGATCAGAAAGACGGGTATTCTCATGTATCACTCCAAAAGCATGGAACAACCTCCCACTCCACATCAGAGCCTCCTTCTTTCTTCCTGAATTATGCAAGAAGCTGAAGACCTGGCTTTTCAATTAACCTACTTACCATAGTTAGGGCTAGGCACACACACCTGCTCAGCACCAGGATAGTGCACTTTACAAATAGATATAACATAACATATAAATATATATATGGTGAATAGCTACCTATATAGATTTTTTTCACTTGATACTATGCGTTGGCATGTGTTGTGTGTGAATTGATAACTACTACTGGTGAATTTCAGTGGTTTTACTCATTCCATAATGAACTATAACTCATTTTTAACTGTGTTTGTCAAGAAATTTATATTTTTTATGTTGTTTTAAATTTCCAAGCCCTGTTGTGCATGGCCTTTGGCTGTGCACAACGAAAGCTGTGGGTAGGGCCGTTCATGGGCTCCAAAAACACATTGTGAGTGGTCAAAGGACTGGGAGCAGCATAGTGGGGTTTGTGCAAAGTTCTGGCCTCTGGCCAGGCCCTGTACCCTACTTCCTGCCTTCAAAGCAAATCCAGATATGCATTTAATTGTATTCCTTTGCTACCACTATCTGCTAAGGATAACGAAGAAGAATGCCAGCTGCACACACAAAAGCCAGCTCCAACCACAGCAAAAAACTTTTCATCATCATCAGAGTTCTCCAGCCCCTTAGCCATCGAAAACAACAACACCCTCTCACAAGAGCTCTGCAGCAACCTCACCGACTTCTTCCTTGACAAGATTGTAACCATAAACAGAAATTTCAAAACCCAACCCATACCCACCAACTTCCTCAACCTACACGCCCTCACTACAACCAACACAGACCACCAATTGACCACTTGGAACTAGCTCCTGACCCAGGATTCAACCTCCATCATGGACTCCATCCACTCAGGAGCTCCCTCAGACCTATGCCCACACTACATCTACAACAACAGGAGCCGCAGGATCATCCAGGATATCACCACACTGCTCAACACCTCAATCACCACTGTCACTTTTCCCCAAGTCTGGAAACATGCCAAAGTCCAACCACTACTTAAAAAGCCCTCTGCCGACCCAATCAAACTAAAAAACGACTGCCCATATCATTGCTTCCATTCCCATCTCAGGTTCTGGAAAAGACTACCAACAGACAACTCACAAAACACCTTGAGCAGAACCAGCTCCTCGACACCTCCCAGATCGGGTTCTGCAGCAAACACAGCACCAATACCACCCTGATCGCAGCCATTGACAACAACTGAACCCTCCTCGACCGGAGAAAAATGACAGCTCTGATCCTCATCGACCTCTCGGCAGCTTTCAACACCGTATTCCACCATACCCTGATTGAAAGACTCCACAACATTGCCATCCAAGGGGACATATTCAGATGGATCGCCTCCTTCCTCACCTTAAGGACACAGAGGGTCCACTTACTACCCTTCCCCCCCCCAAACCCAAGAATGTAATCTGCTGCATCCCCCAGGGCTCATTCCTCAACCCTAATCTCTTCAACACCTACATGACCCCACTGGCCAACATTGTCAGAGCTCAAGGACTCAACATCATATCCTAAGTAGATATCACCCAACTAATCTTCTCCCTCTCCGATCACCGACAACCACCAGGACCATCTTTCACAGATGCATGGCAAGTGTCACTGACTGGATGAATAACAATTGCCTGAAGCTCAACATAGACAGGGCAGAAGTACTGATCCTTGGCAATAACTCCAACCACTGGAATGACTCTTAATGGCAAACGGACCTAGGACGCACATCCACTCCACTGACCACGCCAGAAACCTCAGAATCATCCTTGACATCAAGCTGACCATGAAATCGCAGATCGATGCAGTTTCCTCCGCTTGCTTGCACATGTTGCGCATGCTATGGAGAATCTTCAAATGACTACCCCTGTACACCAGATGCACCGTGACACAGACCCTCATGACCAGCTGACTGGACAATGGCAATGCTCTCTTCATCTGGATCACTGCAGACCTCCTACAAATACTTCAAACCATACAGAATGCCACAACCAGACTCGTCCTTAGCCTCCTTCGGTGAAACCACATCACACCTCACCTAAAACAACTCCACTGGCTCCCGATACAGAGGAGATGCCATTTTAAGGTGCTGACCCATGCACACAAGGCCCTACACAACCAAGCACCCACCTGCATAAACCACTGCCACAACTTCCACCAACCACCCAGAAGACTAAGCTCCACTTCACTTTCACTTGCTCATACGCCCCTCATCCACTGAAGCAGAAGTGGAGGACACTCCTAATCCTACTTCACAGCAAAGACCTGGAACAGCCTTCCCCTGCAGCTCCGGACCATCAGCTCACTACCAGAATTGGACCTGGCTGTTCGAATAAGCCAATCAGGAACTGCAAGTGCCTGGTTACTTTACCAGGTGATAAGGAGCGCTATATAAATCTTTGAATTATTTTGCTTTTTTTTAAGCTGCCTGACGCTCGCAGGTCTGAAGTGACTCGCAAGTCAGGCATTAATGGCAGTTGAATCAAGCACCTAAAATAGCTGCTGGCAAGCCACACACCTTTTAAGGACTTTTTTATCAAGAGTGCCTTGTATTTTTCACACATCTGAGTACCCCAGACCACTGGCCGGCAGGGGGCAAGCTTTGGATTTGGAAACTCCCCACCAATTTTTTTTCCACAGCGCCAACCTAAACACGCTAGTCAGAGCCAACTCATGAGTTTCAGGATGGAGGAAAAAACTATTTCAGCTCTACATGAACCAATCACAGTTTGTAAAAAATGTATGACTCATGAGTTAAAATGGCAGTGGTATATAAAAGTATTAACTTTCTAAATCCCAATCAGCAACTTTTAAAAATGGTAATATATGAAAAAATAGTACTGAATGGATTTACATCAAAAGAAAAAGAGCATGTTTTCTTTATGAAGTTCTACTTTAATGCTAAGTTTGGTGTTTATCCATCCAGTGTTTTTTGCCATATCTTTTGGTAAAATTTCATATGGGAGCTAAAAAGGCCAATCACTTATGTTTCCACTGCCGCCTTAACATTTTTTCCTGTTGACAATTCTTCACGAAATCTGCATGCCAAAATTTAGCTGACTCAGTAAGTAGACTGCAAATTTTGTGCACAACTGTCCACCGGGTCAAAGGTTATAAGTAAATCAAAAAAGTAGCTTTTCAATCGAAAGCCTTACTGAACCATATCTACATGGTGCCGAAGTTCGGTGGCCCTCTAAATCGACAAATAAATGAAAATTATTGCATTCAGAACTTTGACCAGTCCTACTGCTAAATGTGAGCCTTCTATAACTGACATTGTAGCCTCTCTCAGAGATATGCTCAACTGTATTTAGGATGTTGACTTCTTGCTCTGTTTATCTGTTAGAAAACAGAACTATAGTAGGAAAGTACAAGGCTAATATGAGAAGCTGGTGGTATCATCAATTCTATTGTGGGCTGTCATGGTCACAGAAGCATCTTAGCCTAGGAGATATGAGGCATAAATCTATATTACTTATGTTTGCTCATCATATAAGCTCAGCGCCAGGATGCCCGTAGGGTTACAGTGCGCTTTATAAGTATGAGTAACAATAACAATAACAAGTGGTCAGCTCCAATAACTTTTTGGTGCAGAATCTACACATTTAGTAGAAATCTTGAAAATCAGATCAGAGGAATGCAAATAACTAATACACCTCATTAAGACTGCAGTTCACACGTGAAAGAGTCACCCTCGTCTTTGCCAGATGGGCCCTAGGAACAGAGTTTAAAAGCAGTTTGTGATATGCAAACAAACTCACAAATTTGTTGAGGTAAAACCCAAAGCCTGTTTGCAGTCAAGATGGCTCAGCAAGCTGCATGTTCACTGCACATCCTTTCAAGTCCCACTTAACTATTCATCCTTGGATGACACTGAACTTAAGTATCTTTAAATGGCTAATAGTAAGACATGTTATTAGCAGTCATTGGGAATGCTAAAAAGGCCCCACTATACTAAATAAATTATTAATATTCAGATTTGGTTATGGTGGTGATGCAACGTTTTGGGCCTACATTCTTACCATTTGTCCTCTGCTGGACCTTTTTATCTGACTGACAGGTGAGGAGAGTTAACATTACATCAATCAGTTTCAATTAACAGTGCAACCCATTTGGCTACACAATAAGGACCAGGAATCAGTAACTAAGGTTAAGAAGGTTTATTACAAATTAGAAATCAAGCTAGGGTACACGAATCACAGTACCTTGCTATAAAGATACAGACCAACAACTGGGAAACCTAACCTCCTAAAGAAGTTTAGGCATACCAGTATTAAGCAAACAAGACGTTCAGTCACAGCAATACAAAAGATTAGCATTAATATCTGATGCTCAGAGAAGAGTTTTCAGTGCTGTCTTTTATACATGAGTAAATCTAGAATCGTCTAAGTTAAAATGCAAACTAAAAAGATGGTTCATTAGTTTAAAGAACCTTAAAATTCAGGGAACTGCAGAAAAATCGAAAAAGCTGTAGGAAAGTACGGGACGTGAGGAAAAATATTAGAGGTAAAGAAAGTAGGGGAAGGTGTCAGCAATTCAGAAGCTCGGTTAAGAGTCTTCTTGGGTCAGGGGAATTTGAGTGTCTAGCCTAAGCCACACTCAGCAATAATAAAAAGCAATAAGCATAGCCGTCTAAATCTCTCAAAGTCCTTAGAAAAGTGCTCCAGCATCAGACAGTGTAGACTCCAGTTATTCACACTAAAATCATTCAGTTAACAATGCTCTGTTCGCATCATCAAGGGTTCCATTGTCCTTCTCCATTCTCACGTTCAAGACTGAAACATCAGCAAACTGTCCCACACTGAACATGTGAATGATATTGTCTTTGCTCCACTAAACCCACGTGGTAACATTGCTGAATAGGACTCTTTGTTTAACACTCTGGCTCTCCATGTTCTTTCGTCAAGGTCTTCTTCTCAGGCTCTCTCTCTATTGCTAATACAGTGTTGCATCTATTCTTAAACTAACAATGCATGTGAATACCTGCAAGGGTAAAGTCATGTCAGCAGAGATAGAAAACAGTATTTTATGCAAAACAGGAAAAGAAACCTAGTAGGGGCAAGTCAAACTATTAAATAAATGGTGCATATTAAAAATGCGTGGGCAGGTTTAAGCACAAATGAATAGAACTTGCCAGTGCATTATATTCATATTGCATGTGGTATACTGCAAATCTTTAATGATCATGTGTAAGTACGACTAAGAACTACATTTTATATGAAGCATACGTGTAGCATTAGTGCACACATAAATCCATCATTGTTTCTAGAGTAATCACATTCTATATATGTAATGATGGTTTCTATTCAATCACCTAAACAGTAAATCTCGTTTATTGAGTTAAGGCATACAGTTAGGTATGAATCCTCTAATTGTACAGTGAATGATCTTCAATAATGATGTCAGGTGCAACATTTCATATTAATGTCATTAGGCCATACAGGAAACGCGCAGAGTGCACCTTTAGATTATGTATTTGTAATTATGTATTTGTGAGGTATAAATGTGGGGTCAAAATGTGCTGTACCAATGGGCTTCCGCTTTATGAGCTAAAACAGTTCCTCTTCAAGTTTGCTCTTATATTTCAAACAATCAGAAATGTTTTTATAGCTTTGTGTTTTTATCATTGCCGTCTGGTAGCTGGAATGCAATGCAATTTCCTTACTTCGCTGTATGCAACAGAATGTCATATCCTGTGAATTAAAGGTTTAACCGCCTTTTATTCTACTGTGCATTCAAACAGAGAAATGGCTTGGCTTACTGGGTTACAATTTAGAATTGATTGGAACTTATTCTGCATGTTCGCCACATGTTCACCACTACTGAAGAGGACGTTTTTATTAAAACTAAGCCATATAGCTTACACGTTTTAGATTACCTGGCTTAAAGGATATTCTCACACGTCTTAATCATTCCTGACAGCATGGATGCATTTTTCATGTATTTGTTCCTAGGGCAGGAGATTCACACTGAAGAGGAATGACAGTTCTTCCATCCTTTTTGCCCTTCAGCAAACTCTGCAAAGCTTGCCCCTTCTTCCATCGTCTAATACAGGTTCAGTAGAACTGTTTTTTACCTTAAAAGACAGGAGAGACAGTCGATTTGATTCAAAGCATGATTTGCGAGCACGCATTGAGTACTTTGAGTCTATTTCTATTAACCTGACTGGTACATGATCGATAGCTGGGGAGGACTATACTAACACCTTGCATTATAAGTAAATCACAACAGCTATAAAGCAGAAAACAGAAACTGAAGACATGAATTGTAAAAACTGATCAAGCCATGAGAGACTGCATAAGATTTTACTTTCTTTAGACTCACAATAATTTGGTGCTCGGTATTAGCCACTCCCTGGGTTGGGGAGGACCACACAGAAACTCTATCAAGTGGCAAAAGGAAATGTTAACGCTGAGATTGAGTAAGGAATTAAAACAAGCACACCCTAGACCCTTTGTCGAACAATCTAATTATGCCCCTTAACATTCAACCGATACAGTCGTTACAATGAGCACCTGCTTAGCCTCTTTGCTAAACAAACTACATATATTGCTATACGCTAACCTAATTTCTAAGCAATTGATTATTCCCACCACCCCCTAAATAAATCGACTTTCCCCATATGACTGTAACATCCATTCCCCAATGCCCTTCCCAAATCTCCAAGTGCTCTACATTTTCTTATCCCTCCTCTGAATTTTTCTGTCATACTGGGCAAATCACAACTTTCTCACCTAATTGTCCTTTACACTCCCAGGACCTTCCATTGTTTGAAGGACCTTCCTGCTTTTAAGTTTGAGCTGCCTTGTTTTCCTAAGTAATGTAACCTGCCGCTAAATACCCAATGCAAATAAGCTTAGCATACAATCTATCTAAGCATAACTCTTTACTTGTACTGGTGATTGTCATTTCTGAATCCGTACAACAAATTTTGCTTGTCAATATACTCTTCTACCTCTGTCATAAGTGTAACTTGGTACACCTCTGACTCAAATTAGGAAGGTCACCAGCAACCTACCTGAACAACAAGGGGACACTACTTTATTTGTTCTTGTGGCATCCACCTGGGGCTGTATAACACATTATCACTGTTTGTGCCTGGCGCACCTTTCAAAAGGTGCGCAGGGCACAAATAGCGATAATGCACCGCATTATGGTGTATACGCTGCCCTGGAGCAGCCACGAACTAGCATTCATGTGAAAACATGGAGCAGCCCTCCATGTTTTCACAGTGCAGGCGGCACCATCCTGCACTTTCAAAGGGGTTTAGAGATCCCCTTGCAGGTGGGTGCAGTCAGTGACTGCACCCGCCTGCAAGGGGATGTCTGGGGGGTCCATGGGACCCCCTTTACCTCCTGCAGAGGGCTGCTGTCAGGAGGCGCACTGACAGTGCGCCACCTTTTAAATGGAGCACTGTCAGTGCGCCTCCTGAGGGCTTCTTTGACTCTGTGCCCGCGTCTGTAAGATGGCACGGGCGCAGAGTCAATGGAATTCCCTCATTTGCATAGAGCACGCCTCTATGCAAATGAGGGAACACCCTCTAGGTGCGCTATCGGTATAGTAGAAGGGGACTCACAAGCATCTGTGTCCCCTTCTATAATACCAAAGTGCCCCGGGGGCGCGCAAAGCGGGCGCAAATGCCCGTTGCTCCCCCAGGGCACCATCTGTAATATGGCCCCTGATTCCTAATCTTTGTACAGACTTAATTTTCTAGTTGACCTCTGTGCATGCCCTGTTAATAACTACTGGTCACTTCGCTAACCTTCTTAATCTCTAAAACAACACCAGCACCCATGCAATTTCACCTCTGCCCTTATTTTTTGTAGCTTGAAACGTTTGTTTTCCCAATCTGTACATAGGTTTGGTTAACTTAGGTATAAGAAAACAGCTCTCCCTTCCCTCATTTATACAACAGGGACAATAACTGGCTTCAAGGTATAAACCCTTTGCATGACTGCTGCATTCTGCCTCTTTGAGTAAACACTCCAGAAGCTTTGCATAGTTTCACTCCTCCAATTTTGATCCAAACCTTTTTCAGAATCTCAGTTGAGCAAAACTATAATTTCTTCTTATTGTGTCCAGTGACCAACTTCTTTAAACTGTGATGCACATTACTGGTATTATCCTCCTGTTTTACCTTTACTCCCCCTCTGAGCTCCCACTTATTCCACAAATCTGTCAGATCTTACTCTCCTCCTCATTCCGCAGCACACATAGAAAGAGGAATATGTCTCTCAGGATTATTTTTTGTGCAGGAAGGTGCCCCTTCCTGCAAGAAAACAATCCTGTATGCAACGTAGGCACCCTTCCACCATTGTGCAAGGGTGCCTTCGTTGGCGCAAGGCTACCTAAAGGGCATCAGCGCAGGGGAAAAGGCAGGAATGCACCCTATTGCCTTAAATTTTATGCATTCCTGCCCTTTTCCTGTCATGCAATGCAGCAAGGCGAATTGCTACGCTGCACTGCGTCTCATTCTCGTAAATAGGCCCCTTTGTATTTACTACACTTAACTCATAATGTGCCACATGCTGCATAATTGTCAAATTTAAAAAAAAAAAATTGGTTCAAATGGATATAAAATCACTAAATAAAGTGCTACATGCGGCACCACACAGTGGGGTCGATTCCGATTCGGGCCGGAAATCTCTCCGACCGAGCCGGACCCGGAGAGATTTCCGACCGAATCGGACCCGTGCAGTCCGACCGAACGAGTCCGATGCATTCGTATGCCACCGGACACGAGTCGGTCGGACTCCCATTGAACTCAATGGGAGCCGGTCGTACAACGCGTACGCGGGCTCCCATTGCCTCAATGGGTGCGAGGCGGACAAGGGCGCCCCTACAGCGAGTACGCCGCGAAGCGCTCGCGGCGTACACGCACAGGTAGGGGGACCCATGGGTCCCCCCTGTGTGCGCTCGCACGGGTACGCGTACAGGGGGTCCGACACGGACCCCCAGGAAGCACGGCTCCGACAGCGAGTTCGAGTCGGACGGCGCGAGTCGGTCGGAGCGGTCGAGGTGCGCATCGTACTTACCCGGCCGGAAAACGTCTCCATTGCGCGGTGCGAATCGGGTCCGAGCGAGTCGGTCGGAGCGGTACGATCCGGGTACGAGTCGGTCGGAGCGGTCGGGTCGCCCGGACGAGTCGGTCTGCGACCCGCATCGTACTCGCTCGGCCGGACCCGCGTACGATTCGGTCGGGAAAAAGGGCTCCGAATCGGATCCGGTAAAGCCGAATCCTATTCGGAGCCCTACCGGCCGAGATCGGAATCGGCCCCAGTGTTGTGTAGTTCCCACTAATCCGTGGAACCTGCAGGTTTGTTGGAAAACATAAACTTTGGGGTGAGGTGCCTAGACTGATTCCGTGCACCCCCGCAGGATATGTTGACCTAGATACCAGCTAGCTCACAGTGCCACCATAAGCCTCCCTAACCATACCAGGGACTGAAAGGTTTCTGGCAACCACTGAACATGACAACCCTGATCCCTCAGGGATCGTGGAAACAGATCAGAACTTTTCGCTCAGTCATTCATGCGTACTTGTGCTCAGAGAAATATGCAGAATACAGTGGAATGTTTTTAATATATTTATTGAACCAACGTTATTCTGGTATCGAATACATGTGATGCGATAATCAGTAGAGAGAAGCAGATTAAAGTGATTACAACCACCAAAAGAGTAAATAGTAGATACAGTTCCGCCATGGTGCTAAAACAGTGTCTATATGCAGGCATATAAACAAGGGATTAATCCATCGTACTCCTACTATGCAAACCATACTCTGCGTGTACCTAGAGTGTGTGTAGGTGTAAAGCCAAGAATCCACCCAAGGGACGATCCAACCCCATTACCTGGCTGGAGAGAATGAAGGACCTTGTCTTGGTCACAAACTGGACACCTCTCAAGAGATGTCAGACCACTGCATTGTGAAGTTTCAGCATGCGGGGACCCTTGGTGTCAGCTGAAGTGCCTCCTCCACTAATCTATTGGGATGCTCTTTATTATAATAGAAAGCAGCCTTGCGATGTGCTTATAGATTAGTTATGTTATGGATATGTAGGTAGCCCTGTCGCCGCGTAGATGAAGATAGAACGACATTTGTACATAGTGCATAGAAGGGCCTTGTACATGATGCTTGAGGCATCATGATAATGTTGTGAGAAGCCAGATGTGTAAGCAAAGAAGTTTCAGAGAAACTAATCCACGTAAATATGTGCAAAAGGCTACGGCAGAAATGTTATTGTGAAAAATAGGACAATGTAAGAAATGAGCAGCTTTGCAACATGGGCCTAACCCGGGCACATAACAACAGTATATGACCGTGTTGTATTCCTCTTAGGGTGTCCGTATATAGGTTTTCCTGTATCATGTCCTTATATAGGCACAATTCGCCCTGCCCTTATATAGGCATAAAATCCCAGTCCTTATTTAGGCATTAAACCGTGCACTCCAAATACAGGCATGGTCTCCGACATCCGTCCACCCTAACGTCACAACGAGTTCTTGAAGAACAGACCCTTAGGCTTCGGGAGTTTCCCTAGCACAGGACTATTGATTTCTTCAAGGACTCATCTATTATGCATGAACCGTTATACCTTAGGGGTTCATTCATGACGTCTTCCGCTGTCCGATCCACGTCAATGCTAACATTCTGAGGTACCTCTCAGGTATAAATATACCTTCCCTAGCCCTTGTAAACTAGAGGAGACCTCGACTTCAGAGGAGCCCGTTTCCTGGCCTGACGCACTGAGAAGACGCTGTCATCCCTGCACGCAGAGAATCCAGCTTCCAGTGATCTGACTTCCCTTGCGGGGTGTTGGAGTTCGAGTCTGGCAAGAGATTCCTACCTCTCTCATTCTCAAGGTATGGAGCTGACTAGAACCTAGAGGGACTCTTGGCATACTAGGCATACTAGGCTTAACATACTCTTAGTATACCATAGTAAGGAATACTTCACCTACTTCATACCTCTCCCTACACCTAGGGTAGGTTAGGAACATTGGGGTAGAACTAGCTTAGAAACGCATCGTATGAGTACTCGCATTTTTAGTCTGTGTTATTTATGTAAATGAATATCTGCTAAAGATCATGCTAGCGCAGTATTATTTATTTCTACTGCTTACGCTGTACATTATTTATCTTGCATACTGTCTTGTGATCGTAACAGCACATATGACTTACACGAGAAACAAGACTGTTTAATAAATCTTTTATTGAGACGCCCGTCTGTTCTTTCTGTGTAACTTTGAGGAAAACTAAGTATGCACGAGTGAGCTGAGTGAAATAGTTATCTATTGTTTCCACGACTCTGGGACACGTTCTGATTCTAAAGGGAAACAAAGTGGTCATGTTTTGCGGCTGCCAGAAACTACTCCCTTCTTGTTTGTCAAGGAGTTTCTAGTGGCCTCTGAGCTAGCTGGCACAAGTAATTAAGTTTAATATACTCGATAGGGACATACTGACCTTAGTCCTATGTCAAACCTATAGGGGATATTATTCCAATGCGCAGAGCCTATTAGGGAAATAGGAGCTACACTACATGGCGCCCAACGGTTTGGTAAGGCGGTAATTTAATGTTAGATACTGAGTAACTCAGCCGTGCTTTTTTCTCTCAGAGACCCCTACCCATATACTCCAAAAGTCATCTGAAGTGGGCAGGGTTAAGTATCCGACACGGCTACGTAGGGAAACACCCTATATATTAGCTGTTTGGTTTGCTCAACGTTGATGGATACAGTGTTCCAAAATATTGTGCACCTTATCTTTGTTTCCTTGAAACTTGTTCTACATTTTTCAAACAACAAAATGCCTGACTCCGACACTGAAACCGGAAACGGTGGAGCTGCGGATCAGCTCAACTGCAACAGCTTATAACATCACAGGTTTTATTGAAACCGAGGAGGGTGTTATAGACATCCCTCAAAACTTAAGAAGAGCCATCACTCTAAAACTTATAAAACACGGCCTACCACCAAGAGGCGGTAGAGCAGTTTTCGTGATAGAGGCACATGAATCCTTTCAGACAGAGGTATTCTATTCATGGGTAATATTTCCTGAATCCAATTCAGTAACACACATGTTTCACTTCTACAAAGAAGATGATCCACCAGAGGAATACATTCCTTTCGAGGATATTGAAATTCCATTAACATACCAGGAGCATCAGCTCTGGTTTAAAGGCGCCCTAAAACATCACAGAAACATTACCAGGCTCGGTCCACTAGGTAGACCAGGAGCAACATGGCCGATTCTAGCCGGCTACACACCTCATCCTGACCTGGATATAATGTCAGACGAGGAACTACTTGTTCAACTACAAGAATTAATAAAAATCTACAGACAATTGGTCCAATATGTCATGCGGACTTTCACAGTCCAACCACCATTGACACTTCCAAATCAAACTCCTCACCAGGGGAATACACTAAAAATCACACCACAGACTCTATACGCAGTCATGGGTAAAATGCCCACAAAACGTGAGCAAATTCCATTCTGGATAGCTCAAAAAATTACTCAAATCGAAGCAGTATTTCCAAATACTAGCCCGTATGAGAAACACAGAATACTGACAATCAGTTTACCAATGGGGATCACACCACAACTGGAAGACTGCACCACTTGGGGCTCAGTCTTTGCTGCCATCTATACTAAAACACATGGCATTCCGTCAATTGCGGTAATACCTGATGTCCTGAAACAAATTCAAAACGAATACGGGGCAGAGCCTGCTCTAAATTTAGGTATGAAATTACTGAAAAATTTCGACCAGGTCTCAACAATAATATTATCTAATATTAAAGGGGAGGCAGCAGCAGTGGCGATCCGCCAAAATTAAGGGAATTTGATGTTACAGAACATCAGACAGAGCTACCCAGAATAATAGAACAATCTTATGCAGAATTAGGCAGAGATAGTTTGGGTGGAAGACCAGTGAAGCCGAAACTATCTGAAAGTCCTGAGAAGGACTCTATTAAACAAACTCCTACATCTTCTAAAAGAAGTGGGAGACTAATGAACAAAATTCAAACGAAAAACGTTCTCAATCCCGAGGTAGGTCTCCTCAAAAGGAGCCCTCTGAAAGGAGGTATAACCTCAGGAATAGGGATAATTTGAGAAAGCCTGACAGGTATCAAGATACTGATACACGTTCCTCTCGTACCTTTCAGATCTCGTCACAGACTTCGGAAAGAAGAGGACGGTCAGAACATAGAGAAGAACGCGTGAAATCCAAGGACGACAAACACGTTCCGAAAAACAAATCAAAACCTCAATTCTCCAAAAGAAAGTAGCAGGTCTAAAGATCAGACATGCCGAGAATACTGAGAACACAACTCAAGAACGGAGAATGGGCTCAGACAATGCTGGACAGTGCAGCAGAAGTCACAATAGCTCGCCAGAACCTGAAGGAACTTCTGGAGATAGTGGACTTGAATGAGTACATTACAGTTGAGACTGTAGACACCAGGGTTAGTACTCCACAAAAGTTATATGAAATAACACTCCGGATGGAGGGAGACATACCTAGACAGGTGAAAGCACTTTTTGGGAAAGACTATCAAGGGGCTATGACATACTTCTAGCAGAAAAAGACTGGCCACCACAATTTGTCAGGGAGTGCCCACACGGCGAAGACATTATTATGCCTGCCTTCTCCAACCACATTCCAATTCACCTAAAATATACATATGCCAGGAAATGGGCAGTAGCCCAGGCCCCAGCATTATATAAAAATCATGTAGGATGGGATGAGGACTCACCTCACCATAAAATACATCTGAAACATGAACCAACTGCACAAAGGCAGTATCCAATAAAGCAAGAAGCTAAAAAACAGGTCAGGGAGATCTTAGATCAACTTGAATACCAAGGGGTGATTGAAACATGCACCACCTCAATGAACAATCCTTTGTTTCCTGTCTCCAAACCAGACAATACATATCGTCTAGTTTTGGATTACAGACACTTAAACACTTGTTCTAAAACTTTTGCAGTGCAAAATGCACATAGCACAGCATTAATGAATAACATTGTGCGTAAAAAATATAAAACCACATTAGATATCTCAAATGGTTTCTTTTGTCAAAACATAGCACCTGAAAGCAGGTACTTAACAGCATTCTCCATAATGGGGACCCAGCGTCAATTTTGTCGACTCCCACAAGGGTTCAAGAACAGCCCAGGGTTATTCTCAGCAAGAGTAACAGAGTTACTACAAATTTATGACAATGAGGCATTGTCCTATGTCGATGATATCTATCTGACAGACGATGACCTGGACAAACACTTGAACAGGGTAAGCACCATTATACTGGGCTTTGCCTCTGAGGGCTACAAATTCAACTTTAAAAAGTCCAGAATTGCCCATCTCAATGTCCTATTTCTAGGATATGAGCTTTCAAGTGAAGGCAAGAGCTTGGCAGCTAACTTTTTAGAGAAGTGTGTGCTGCTCCAACCTCCAAAAACGCTAAAAAACTTACAATCCATCCTGGGTTTCCTCAATTTTGGAAGAACATACATTCTAAATTACGCAGAAAGGGTTAAACCTCTCTACGCATTAATCAAACCTGATTATTCGATCAAAAACTGGACACAGGAACACACAGAAATCTTGCGTTCACTCCAGGCTAACATGTTAGCAACAAATCACTTACAAACACGCGTAAGTCAACGAAACCTGGTGATCCGAATAATTTCGGGTCAATGCGGATTCACCTACTTAACATTTAATGAGGGTGTAAAAATACCAATCGCATACAAATCTCATTTGTATACACAAGCGGAAATGCGCTTCACTTCAACTGAAAAAATTCTGACAGCAGTTCAAACCGCTGTAGCAAAAGAAAGAGCCCTAGCACAAGGGAAACGCATTATTGTCGTAACCCCAGTACCAGCTTTAGAAGCGGTCACAAAAGCAAGCATTCCAAATGCTAAAGCACTACATCCAAGATGGATACAATGGGTTAATTCTCTTGCTGCAACAGATGTTGAATATGTTTTTGACCCAGATTTAAAAACACAAGCATTCCTGCAATATGAACAAGAATGTCCTCTGCCCACTGAGATTCTGCCTCTCAATCAGTACGAATTTATAATTTACACTGACGGATCCGCACAGCCCGCAACAGGGAGTAAGCAAGCTTACAGTGCAGCATGTGCAATCGTTAAAGGTCGCATGCGAGATGGCATCTTCAGACCTATGGTCACAAAAACTCAATCTCTAGGAGATTGTACAGCTCAGCGAGCTGAACTACAAGCATTCAAACTGGCACTTGAAAGTACAGATCGAGAATTCCCCACACTAATAGTGTGCGATTCCTTTTACTGTGTTCAGTCGTATAATGAATATATACAAAACTGGCTTGAAAATGGTTTCAAAGATGCGAAAGGTGGCACAATAAAGCACAAAACGCTTTGGGAACAAGTAGTTCAGTTGAAAAACGAACTACCAAAGGCTCACGTGATCCACACACTGAGTCATCAACGTGATGGCGTTCACGTTGCAGATAATTCATTGGCTGACGAAGCCGCAAAGGGGGCTGTTCAGACGGCTTCCGTAGCTGCGATCACTCGTTCAAAAACAAAAATAGATGGTGAGATAATGTTGGCTGTCAATGCTTCAAGCAAGGGCAGCAGTGCAGCGTTACCAAAAAAGTTTCCACTCAAGTACTCTTATGTAATTGATGCAAACAACGTTGCTTTTGCTCGAATCCCTGGAGTGGGGGATAGGGTAATTCCAAACAAGGAACGTAGATTAGGACTAATCCTAGCAGCACACGAAGGGATAGCTTCTGCCCATGCAGGTTTTTCTGCAACGGTATCTTTACTTAAGCAAAGATATTGGTGGCCTGGCATTCGGAAACAAACAAAGAACTATGTTTTAGAATGTGATATATGCCAACAGATGAAAGTCTCCACAGTGAAACGCCCTGCGCAGTCACCCCTGTTAATTTCAGACAAACCATTAGCTTGTGTTTACCTGGACCACTGAGGTCCCTTGCAAAGGGTCGGTAACTATAAATATATCATGGTTGCAGTGGATTCATGCTCTAGGTTCCTATGGATATGGCCTCAGCGCTCGGCTGACGCTCGAACTGTTATAAAAGATTTGCGAGTCTTTATCGGCACATACGCAATAGGCACGCTACATTCTGACCAGGGCCCTGCGTTTAGCTCTCGGGCTTACAAAGAAGCCATGGCCAGTCTGGGCGTTGCATTGCGGTACTCCTCTCCATTCCATCCTGAGGGAAATTCGGAAAAACCGGGACATAAAGCAGTCGATAACAGCTAGGGTATTAGGTTCGGGTGACGGGTGGGTCAAACATCTTTATGGGGTCCAGCGCTCATTAAATAACCTGCCAAGAAGTTCTCTAGGGGGGGTCACTCCATATGAGGTCCTATTTGGGACAAGAATGTGGGTACCAGATCTCGATGACGTAGGCACAGTGGTGGAAAATAAAACGTTTGATATCAAAGATCGTTTGGCTGTTTTACAGGAACTGAATGAGTTAAGAACGAAACAAAGCAACGTATTCCTGCAGTCAACCACCACTGGGGAAAAACCGGCGGTCCCAGCAAGGCCTGTCTGGATTCCAAAAGTTGGGGATCTAGTCAGAGAAAAGATTGCGGACAAGAAGGAATTTGGACCTTCTTACAGACAACCAGTACCTGTCCTAGCAGTTCAATGAACAACAACAGTACTTCTGCCGCCCCTTGCTGGAAGAAAGGAGAAAAGATTTGTGTCCATCGACCTCATCAAACCACAGTATGTGGCCAATACTAAGTAGTAGGCCTCGTGGACTCCGACCTAGTAGCAGACACACTCCTCTCGCACTATCTAAGAGGTTCAGACTGAAAGACTGATAACAATTGGGACTTCAGCAGTAACAGATGAAGGACTGAGCAATAATGCAATGGAACTCATCCCTCTTGAAAATCAAGTAACAGTTCGTCCAAATACACCTGTCTACACCAATGTAGCAAGTGATCAACTGGTTCCAGCGATTTCTACAAATCCTGATGCAATTCCAACAATTGACAGAACTGCTTCTGGCTATTTCATTAACTTTGATACGTTCTCAGAAGATCCGAGTGAACCTGAAACGACGCCAGCTTCATTCAAATTCAAGCAGCAAGTACAAGAATTTCTTCACTTTCTGAAAAAGACTTATTTGGTTTCTCCATGGATTGAACTCTGGATTACATCTGGACTATTTGTTTTTCTGCTCTGGCTATCTTTGGTTACAACTGTGAGCGTGCTTATAAGTGGCAGATACATCCATGTGAACACTGAAGGAAAAGACGTGAACGTACTTTTGAAACCTCATAAATCTTCCCATCGTGAAGCAAGAGACTTGTCAACAGTGAACATCACAGCTGTTCCTATACAGGATGGTATAGTGTGGGACAAAACAGATTTTGATATCTTTGGTCCGACGGAAAAATTGAACATTCTACATTTGTTTAAAATTTCACTAAGTGATCTAATTTCGTCCAGTACCTACTCTGATGATTGGGACTTTGAGACTGTTAATGACATAATGTTTGACCTAGAAAAATCTGCTGCATTTTCTAAAAATGAATATTTAGAGGGTTCATCAGACTATGAACAGCTGTATTGCTATAACCACTATGGTCATCATTATTTGCATAAATCTGCATACCCTAGAAATGTGTTTATGTTTAACCAATGGGAGCATTGTCCTACACCACCACAAGGTAGTTCAAAAACATTTGCTAACAAGTTTCCATATTTTTCAGGTTACAATACATCTGATCCAGAAACGTTTTTCTATAAAAATACAAACAAAACAGGACTGAAAATTATGTTAACTAATTCTAAACAGATTGACTCTGCAACATTTATTGCCCAACTGTCTAGACAGGGTTTTGATTTATGGAAAGACACAGTAGACACAAAAACTGTCTGGGGTTCTAAAGATTGGCAAGTGCAGGGAATAGAAGCTTTATTTAGAGCCTGTTTCATCCCTGAACAGATAATGTTTTTGAATGAAACTGTCCAACAAACATCTTGTCTTGGACTAGCCAAGATCAAAGAGATGAAAACACCTTCTGTACCAACACCTGCCGGTGATAACAAAACACAGGCAGCGGTTACAGTTGACCAAATACTACAACTCAACAGATCTAATCCTGATTGGAGAAAATGGTTGATCTGGCCCACAGACACGAACAACTGTCAGGAAAGATTCCTGAATAAAACTCAGGGCTTTACTATTCATAGGCCAGACCCAAGATACGTCCAAAGACAGCATCCGGGGGTAGTAACAACATACAGTGTAGGTAAATTATGCCTCGATTGGCTTCAGAAATCTACACTACAGGATGTGAAACAACACTTATCCTTACTTAAAGAAGACGCAGAGCTTAGGGAATTCTTGCTTAGACCAAGAAAACCGCGTCAAAAATGTTTCATATATGCCGGCATTTACGCTGCCTATAATGAAGCATGGAAAGTGTCACAGATGGAGGCCGCAGAACGAATACGTGAACTTGATCGTATTAATTTAGAGAAAACCCTCTCTGTGGTCGACAATGGGTTAACAACTTTGTCCTCCAGAATATATTCATTGGATGGCATTGTATCCTCTGCTATCGACATACTAGAACAAGATTTGGCGATGTTACAGCAAGGCCAATCTCAATTACGTTCTATTGTGTTATTAAGCTGGACGCTGCAATCTTTGCGTGCGGGCTATGTGCCTTGGCGTTTCATCAACACGTCAGCTCTGTTTGCAGAATACAATCTAACTGATAAACAGATCGAACTGGCACAAAGAGGAGCAAAGTATACAGTGCTGAGCATTGAAAAACTGGAAAAGTTACCATTCACAGTGGCAGAAAAACCAGCTACAGAATGGCTTATTCATGGCAAAATCACATTACCTGTGACTACTTTTCAGTTTCAGTATTGCCTCAGACAAATGCAAGCAGGCAAATATGAAAGGTTGGGTAAGGAATACATTAAGACATCTTGGGATTTACCGTATACATATAGATGTTGGAGTGGGGATCGTGAAGTGTTTTTGAGCGGTACACACTGTAAAAGTGCACTGAGCGGTTCACTTATATGTCAGGACATTTCTTTACACGGGGCTTGCAATGGTTCTGTGGCAAATTTGTCTTGCCATCAGCAGGGTACACCAGCTGCTGTGATTAATCCAACGTTTGGACAACTTTCTAATGGGAGTTACCTCATGTTGAATGATCAGAGTTGCTGCGGCATGTTGCCAGGCATCCCATATCTAGTAACGGTCAACTCCAGGGTCACTTGCTGTATGCAAGTATTGTTTGCCCCAATAGACACAGTCAGGGAGTCGCCTTTGTGGCCTTCGCTGAACGTCTCTTTTATAAGATTTGATACTTTGAGCAGAATGAAAGCCATGCTTTTACAGCAAACAGTGCCTTTGACCTCGGCCAAAGAAACCTATGATCTACAAGTAGCAAGGACTTCGGCTGAGATACAGACTTTAATACGTACAAACTGCCCTATACATTTCGTGGAAATGATAGGACGTATCTTTAACATGTCTGATACAACCGGAATTGTACATGTATTTAAGAGCATCTGCTCCGGTCTGTTAGCACCTTTCCAGGCAATACTCGGAATCATCCCGAACTTTGCACATTCGGTGTTTGGTGGCATACCATTAATTCTAGCACTTGTTGCCGGAATTCTATTTCTCTTCCTGCTATTACGCTATGGCCAGCCTATTCGCAGACATCACTCCGAGCGAAATGGAGAAAGCTCTCCTTGAACGAAAGTGCCGTGAGCGAATAGTACAGCTTTTGGGCATGACTCGTCTATGGGAACTTAATACCATGTGGTTCCTGTCATTCAGACCAATCTGGCAAGATTGCATCTTACCTGTCCTACGATGCCTGCTATGCGGTGAAGAATGCGTGTTAGACACCTGTCTAACATTTCCATCAGCAACGCCAACGGATGTCGATACTCTGCTGGTCCCGATAACGGCCCATGCTCTGTGTTGTCCCCAGAGGCTACCAATCCTGATGACAGCGTTCATTGAGATCTCACAGACGCTTCCGGCTGCTGCTGAGGTACGAGAAAGATCTACAGGCACACAGGTAACAACGGACGCGACCATTGCTGCGGCATCCTATGCTGAAGGCGATGCTTCACATCTCTGTGCAATTAATCTACTACACGAGGTGTTCCAACTGACACCAACTTCAGTGGACGATGTTTTGTCTACAGAAAAAGATGATCTCATGTTTACACCAGACCCGTAAACTGACTCTGATTCAGCCGACAGTGTTCCAGAGATGCAGTAACAATTTGGCCTTCATAATTGAAAAACTTGGAACTCTTCCCAAATTGAACTTTTTCCCATTTTTCGAACTAAAATGGCAATTCAATCTGCTTGAAGTAGAACTAGCCTTATAGTACAGACTTCGCGGTACTTCCACAGACACTTAGTCATCTTGTGTGTCTAAAAAAGTTTATTAATTTCCATGACATGAAATGACTTTGATTTTGAACAAACTTATCGATCATTTTTTTTGTCACTTGTATATACTACTGCTTATTTCATTCAAATTGCATTTTATTTTAAAATATATGCCTGAAATGAAAAGCAATGCTTAAAATGTACAGTACCTTTTGCATTCTAATAGGTTTTTTAAATGCCTTTTTAAATGGTTTTAAGAAATATTTTAGCAATATGCGGTACTCCATTTAATGTTTAGCATTTTTAAATGTTTAGCATTTTAGTATTATCGTACACACGAAAGTGGAGTGGGTGTTGTATTCCTCTTAGGGTGTCCGTATATAGGTTTTCCTGTATCATGTCCTTATATAGGCACAATTCGCACTGCCCTTATATAGGCATAAAATCCCAGTCCTTATTTAGGCATTAAACCGTGCACTCCAAATACAGGCATGGTCTCCGACATCCGTCCACCCTAACGTCACAACGAGTTCTTGAAGAACAGACCCTTAGGCTTCGGGAGTTTCCCTAGCACAGGACTATTGATTTCTTCAAGGACTCATCTATTATGCATGAACCGTTATACCTTAGGGGTTCATTCATGACGTCTTCCGCTGTCCGATCCACGTCAATGCTAACATTCTGAGGTACCTCTCAGGTATAAATATACCTTCCCTAGCCCTTGTAAACTAGAGGAGACCTCGACTTCAGAGGAGCCCGTTTCCCGGCCTGATGCACTGAGAAGACGCTGTCATCCCTGCATGCAGAGAATCCAGCTTCCAGTGATCTGACTTCCCTTGCGGGGTGTTGGAGTTCGAGTCTGGCAAGAGATTCTTACCTCTCTCATTCTCAAGGTATGGAGCTGACTAGAACCTAGAGGGACTCTTGGCATACTAGGCATACTAGGCTTAACATACTCTTAGTATACCATAGTAAGGAATACTTCACCTACTTCCTACCTCTCCCTACACCTAGGTTAGGTTAGGAACATTGGGGTAGAACTAGCTTAGAAACGCATCGTATGAGTACTCGCATTTTTAGTCTGTGTTATTTATGTAAATGAATATCTGCTAAAGATCATGCTAACGCAGTATTATTTATTTCTACTGCTTACGCTGTACATTATTTATCTTGCATACTGTCTTGTGATCGTAACAGCACATATTACTTACACAAGAAACAAGACTGTTCAATAAATCTTTTATTGAAACGCCCGTCTGTTCTTTCTGTGTAACTTTGAGGAAAACTAAGTATGCACGAGTGAGCTGAGTGAAATAGTTATCTATTGTTTCCACGACTCTGGGACACGTTCTGATTCTAAAGGGAAACAAAGTGGTCATGTTTTGCGGCTGCCAGAAACTACTCCCTTCTTGTTTATCAAGGAGTTTCTAGTGGCCTCTGAGCTAGCTGGCACAAGTAATTAAGTTTAATATACTCGATAGGGACATACTGACCTTAGTCCTATGTCAAACCTATAGGGGATATTATTCCAATGCGCAGAGCCTATTAGGGAAATAGGAGCTACACTACAACCAGCTCTAAAGGTTTCTGTTGAAAATTGGATTATTAGTAGTGTTAAATATATATCTACCACTGGCAATAAGGCCACTAACACAGTCTAGGACTCAGAATAGGTCTCAGAAAATTATTCCCATGCTCAACCCTTGGTAGCTTGGCTGTGAGCAGGCAGGCTGAACTTCAGAGATAGGTATGTAAAGCATTTAAAAACATCAATTCAGTCAATAATTTAGACACAACACACAATAAAAATCCAACACCAAAACAAAAAGAATCCAATGTAGGGAACAGGAGTTAGGAATTTTGAAAGACTTAGCACTATATAGCACATAGAAACCTATAGAGCCTTTTGGGACATCTGGTTGCGCCAGACCGGAACAAAGTCTTAGTTTCAGGCTGACCAAGACAGAGCCCTGTGTGACTACCCCTCTTAGTAGGCCTCGGTCAAAGTTTTTACCTTCTAACTTAGAAATGTTTCTGGAGCTTTTTCTCCCAGGTTCCCTCGAAGCTTTCCACCAGTCTGGATTCAGTGAGGAGCTCCCAGTCAAACACATGGAGTCAGACCTCCACAGCTTTCCAGCAGGACGAACCAAGGATCCAGGCCGGCCTGTGGTTGAAGGTGGGTGGCTTGTCTCTCTAGGTTGGTCCTGGTCACCTTTCCTACCTTTGGACTTAGAAACTTTTACAGAGCTTTTTCTCCCGGGGTCACTCGATGCTCTTCACCAGGCCGGATTCGGTGAGGGTTCACCAGTTTGGGTTTCCACCAGCTCTCAGACAAACTCTGGAAGTTGGACCTCCGGAGCTTTTCAGCGGGATGAACCCGGAAGGATGGACGGGTCGCAGTTGAGAGTTGTCGGCTTAGTGGCCAGGTCGAGTTGGGCTACTTATGGAATTTTTTTCCAAAGTTGCTCCAAACTTCTTCAAACTTCTAGAACTTCTTCCTGATGTTCCTCTGAGGGTCCCAAAGTGTCAAAAATGTACTCCAAGGTTCTGGAAGCTCCAAGATGGTCCTTGAAAGTTTGGAACTTCAATTCCAAAAATCCACTTGGACAAAACCCTTACAAATCCATCTTGGTGGTGATGGTCCAGGTGAGCTCTGTTAACCTGTAGCTTACTGGGAGTCCACTCTTTAGACCTCTCGAAGCCAGTTAGGTCCACATGGCTGTAGTTCCAGATTGTGCAGCAGGTGCAGTCAGTCAGAGTGCAGGGCCTGGTTGGTGAAAATCAAACTTCCAGCATGGGCCCTTCTTCTTCAGTTGTTTCAAGCAGCAGATCTGAGAGGCGCTGCCCCTCTCAGATACTTATTCCGTGTTCTCTGGGGTCACACAGGAGGGCACTCCTGCCTAATGAGGTACAGGGCAACAACCCAGAGAATGACCATTTCCTCCCAAGTGTGGCACAATGGTCTCCCAGAAAGCACTATCTCTTCAAAATTCAATATGGGTGAAGTCTCAGCAGAGAGGCAAAAGCTGGCTAAATGAACCTCCAGGATGGCTCATCTCCATAGTCTCCCTCCACCTGGCATCTACAAATTCCTTCCTTAAACCTGCTATCTGGCTGGGTTCAGAGGGGATGGGCATAAATGGACCTGTCTTTCTCTAACTGTACCCATCTTCTTTTGGAGCTCATGGTTTATGACCCTTCTCCCTTGCTCTGGCATTCCTATGCAGCAGAACCCTCTCCTCCCAGAATGGCTCTTCGCCCCAGGTGCCACTTATCACTTCATCAAAGCAGCCTGGCTAATCCACTTAACTCTGACCAATTAGGACAGATTACTTGAAGGCTGAATTTTGGCTTATAGACATGAAAGTCTTATAGCGTCTTGTCTGTACATTTTAGAATACATTCAACAAGAGCATATTGTTGGATTTATCAATACCATTCTCCTAAGTTCTTGAATGAATTTTTTTTATAAATCCTAGTGTTAGTTATTAAATAATAGCTGATTGCCATGTTAAACTATGTGGCTGGGGATTTACAATGGGGAAAATTAACTGTGAAATTTCTCCAACCTCCGGGCCTATAAAACATCTTTTATAAGGACCCTGTCTATATCTATAGGACTCCCTACCTCTGGCCTGGAACACCTAAGGGAGACTTTAGGGGTTCTGAATGTACACAATTTATGTAGATTCACACTCAACAGTACTCCTAGCACAAAAGTCGATTTTGGGAAGCACTTTACTACAATGAGGGAAGTAAAATGTGCAATTTCACTATTCCTGATGCACGTAAAACATCTTTTATAAGGATCCTCCTTATAAGTACCTGACCCTCCACCCCTGGGACACCTAGGGGAACTCTTGGGGTACCTAATATGCCAAAATATTTAGTTTATCAATTTATAAGTACCCCAAACACCAAAGTCGAGTTTGTGCACAATTTACATTTTAAAAGCAGTCCTTCAATACATGGCTGCTCTTAAACTGATCTCAGGCTCTCCGCAGTGCACATATGCAAGTGCAGAACGGGCTGCTTGCCTCTAAACTGCCATGCCCTATCATATACTAGGGACTTAAAGGTAGTTTTAATTCCACTGCTCTAATATGTACTAGGGCCTTATACGGGAGGTCATGCCAATCATAGGGGTACCCTAACCCATAGTGTACCCTAGTGTATGTAGGTGTTTTCACTGTATTCTAAGTGTGTTTTTAGCATAGCATTGGCCCTGGACCTGGTTAAGCAGAGCCCAGCGATAGTCCAGCGATAGTCAGAGTCAGTTACTACCAGTACTAGTCAGCAAATAAATTGGGGGTGCCCAGGGTACTGGATGAATATGCAACAGTTTCAGTTACTGATTACTACTAATCTGGTATAAAACAATGTCCCAGCAAGTATTACTATATTACAACATGTAAATAATATTCCCAAACAATATACCGCAATATGTCCCATAATTTGTCTTAATGACACAACAAGCAGTCAAGCCTGCAGCATAGTTTGGATCTCCACTGTGGCAGTGGGCTCTTCATCTGGGTCAAGTACATCTCTGACCCTGTCTTTCCAGCCATTATATCTTGATACACAAAGCCCTATTCATCCACAGCACTGTGGGGTAGCATAGCAGTTACCAAAATAAACTTCAAAATACATTTCATTGTTTTTCATTTTTGAATTATTACATCTAGATGGAATTTCGGATCCCAAGGAGCACATTATTGTAGGACATTTTAGGAGCGTAGCATTAAATCGGTCTGAGTAGTTATGGACCCCTTCAACAACGAGGGTAGTCCAGCAAACTGATGTTTTATTTTATTTTGTTTTGCTTTTTAAATTACGATAATATTATATTAGAATCAGGATATGACTGGCGTTGATAAGAGTAATTAATGAGTACGCTCAACATATCTTATATGTTTGTTTTTTTGCCATGTTATACAGTGTGGTGCTCATGAGTCATTTCCACCTACTTATTAATCAATGTATTTTACATTTATAATTCAAAGATAAAGAGGTCAACATCGAAGTCCGTTCACCATAATGTCCAGGATAGTGGAACTCACATCACAACAAGTCCTTTGACCCTTTCTCCTGATGACATCTCAGGTAATGATTTTGCATGGGGGCCAATTCTCTTGTGACAGCACAAGATTGATGTCACATACACTGTGACCTGGCTTTCATCATGGAAGCGAACATCACTCATGTACAAAAGTATAATAAGTGCAATATTCCTAAAATGACAAAGAAAATTCTAAAGCAGACAAAAGTACTTTTTATTTGCTACATTATTACCTTAGTTGTGGCAATAACAAGCCATGGACACAACCAGAATATTCTATGTGTGCAGCCCTCACGTGCCAAAGTACAAACTCATTTGCCAAATTGGTGCATCAAATGCCTAGCTCAAGTCCTACATGAGTTAATATTCTGGCTAAATGTTTTTAGTAGCACAATATTTTTGTCTATATATTTAGCCAAACAACTAATTTGAACACCACCAACTGCAGTTCTGGTTGATGCCTCAGCAGCCTCTTCCTCAACAATTGTCATGTCACTGGATGTGAGTTACTCAGCCACATCAGTAAGTAGCAAATCTATACACTTGACCATGAACCTGTAGCAATGCAACATGTCCTAATGCGACATCCTGCTTCTGCTCATGAGGTATGATGTGCACATTATAAACCCTGAAAGGCAGCATTAATACACATAAAGCACTGTCCATCCTGCAGCCAGTTATATCACAGAGGTTCTGCAGAACATCATGGACATTATGAGGAGGCTGATTGCTATGGAGGCAGAGCAGACCCCCATCATGGGCATATCAAGCAACTCCTCAGAATCTATGTTGGCCACCAAGGGCAGTAATTGGACAAAATATCAAGTTTTTAATATCGTGAGACAGAAATATCAAAAAATAAGATCATGATACAAAACTATTGTGATGCAGAAATATCGTTGTCAAGAATATTGCTTTTTAGGTGAATAATATTGTTGTTAAGAATATTGATGTTTTTAGTATTGTGTTCAATAACATCGTTTTTTGGTTCTTTTAATTTGTTTTAGTGCATATATTAATTTTATGTTATCATTGTTTGTATAATAGTTATAATACTTTTTAAATATAGTTTGTAATTTTAAGTGATTTAGATTATTTAATGTAATTGCTAATCGTAATTGACAGTGATTTAGTGGGCTTTGTTTGTAGGGGGATAGGGTGGGTAGTTAATTAACTAATACATATTTATTAATGAAATAATCATTCTTAAGTAAGTATGTGATTGATATTAATTTTGTACATTATGTCATATTGATTTATTTTAATGTTATTTTAGGTGCAGGTTGCTAGGTTGGTAGGGGTATAGGGTTGGAAGTTAATTAAGTAATAATTAAATATAATTTGTTAATCATGTTTATGAACATTTTATTTGATTAATACTTATGTGTATTTTCTAATAATTATATATTTTAGTTGTATATTAGGTGTGGGCTGTTGGGTTTGTAGGGGAATAGGAAGGGTAGTTTATTAAGCAATAATTAATGAGCAATTAATTGTTAATTAATTATTTAATTCATTATTAATTATGTAAATTGTGTCACACTTAATTTGTTTTTTTAATATTTAGGTGTAGGCTGCTAGGCCTGTAGGGGTATAGGATGGGAAGTTAATTAAGTAATAATTAAATAATAATCATTGTTAATCGATAATCAATTATTAAATTGTTTATTAATTATGTAAATTGTGTATTTTTTTATATATATACATTTCTATGTAAATTAATATTGCTTATATTAAGAGGTTTTTGTTTTTTAATAGGTTATTAGGGTTATTCAAATATGTAATTTGTTTGAAGGGAAGTACTTCCCCTACTGTTGCACAGACTGGAGTAGGTTTAGTAAATGTAACCCTTCCGAAGTCCAACACTTTCCCTACTGTAGCACAGACTGGAGTGGGAATAGTAAATCTTACCCTTCCGAAGCCAATGCTTTCTCTACTGTTGTACAGAATAGAGATGGAAAAGTAAATTTGAACCCTCTGAAGTCCAACGCTTTTCCTACTGTTGAATAGACTAGAGTGGGAATAGTAAATCTTACCCCCTCCGAAGCCCAGCGCTGTACTTTTGCACAGAATGGAGTGGGACTAGTACATTTTGTCCCTCCGAAGTCCAACGCTTTTCCTACTGTTGCACACATTGGAGTGAGAATAGTAAATCTTACCCTCCGAAGTCCAACGCTTTTCCTACTGTTAAATACACTGGAGTGGGAATAGTAAATCTTACCCTTTTGAAGCCCAACACTTTCCCTACTGTAGCACAGACTGGAGTGGGAATTGTAAATCTTACCCTTTTGAAGTCGAACGCTTTCCCTATTGTTGTACAGACTAGGGTGGGAATACAAAATGTAATTCCTCCGAAGTTCAACGCTTTCCCTACTCTTTATAGTATTTTTAGTAAGCTTGTTTTTTGGGGTTATAAATTTGTAGAATGTCATTTATTGTCTAAACTAATTAAGATATTTTTGTCATTGAATTGTTTATTTTTTTTATGTTTTTATTGTGTTTATATATATGTGTGTGCTTTATTTCCACAGTATTACATTTTCAATATTAAAAAAATGATAATGTAAAATGAATATTTTTATTGATTATGTTACAAGATATATATATATATATATATATATATATATATATATATATTTATATAATCACACACATATATGCAAATATATGTGTGTGTTTATATAATTATATATTCATATGTAGTAGTAGTATTGGATATAAGTGGAATTTATTTATTTTACATTATATTAAAATTATATATTAAAATATGTAATATTTACTACTTTAAACTCTATTCATATTAACAAAATTATATTTGTAAATATTTTTTGATGATATTAGGGTCAACAATATTTTTTGCCCAATATTTTCGTACTTACCATTATAAGTAGAAGGACACGATATTTTTGTAAACAATATTTTTGACACAATATTTGTGTCAAATAATATTGTTTACCTCAATATTGTGTCTGTAATCCTCAAGAGCATCAGAACCATACTCAAGAGGGACACCGGCTCTGCCAGTGACACGGACAACACCACATCTGCCAAGCTCATCTATTCAGTTTCCCAACTTTCTGGCTGCGTTATTAAACACAGTGAGATGAAAGATGGCCAGCGTCGGAATGGTAACGCGGGCACTCGGGCAATGCCCGGGGGCCGGTGTCCAGTTACAGCTGTGGGCTGCTTTTTTGAGCAGTCTGGGGGGCCAATTTGGACAGTTTTTGCATTGTTCGATGCCGCCAGCGGCCCAGTGGGTGTCTGAGTGGCCTTTCTGGAGGTAAATGGGTGTCCATTACCTCCCTCTTATCAACGGCAGAGGTGTCACTCCCTTTCTCTCCCTGGGCCGGCCCATTAACATATGCATATTGAGCGGGGGCCTGAGCAAAAGTGGCCTCACTTGTTTTCAGGTGTTTCACCAGTGTAAATAAATCTGTGCATTTTTTATAAACCCCCTCCCCGCCCTCTATTTTTATAAAATTTCGCTGAAGCAGTGTTTTGCAAAAAGGTAATATGCAAATGTGGGCCACTTTTTTTAGCCTGCCCGGGCCGATTTTTAATCCCAATCCAAACCTGAAGATGGCCACAGGAAGAAGTATGGCTGGAGTCTATGGTAGGCATCATGGAAAAAGATCCTAGAACAATGTGAGGAAATCAACTCAGTCATAGTGCTCTCCAGAGGTCAGGACAGCAAACCAGCCACCTCTGTCCCTTTGGTCTCATCCCCAACACAATTCTTCTAGGCCTCCCATTCTAGGCCAGACAGGAGTATGCATGGTAAATTTCTCAGAGCTGAGGAATCCTGGCAAAAAATGACATTTTGTATAAGTAGTAAGAAAGAATGTTTTATAGGACCTGGGGATGCTTGGGTATGGGTGGTCATCAGTTAACCAGAGACAGGGGATGTGATAGTTGGGTTTCATGTTGCCACTACTTCAAAATAGATAAAGAATGTGATAGTCATGAATTCAGAATCAATATGGAATGGGTAAGCTGTTCTTAAGTTAGGTACCATGTGTAGGTAACACATGGGGGTACTTTAAACGTAATATATTTCATGTGTAATATTTATCAACAAGTTACATTTTATATGTCAAGTTTTAGTCATTTTAGAATTGTTTACAATGAGGTTATCTCTGATGCCAGCTGTATCAGCATTCTGTCACTTTGGAACACATTTCAATGTGGCCTTCTTATCATCACTACTATCATGTCTTCCCTCTACCTCCTCTTGCACTGGCACATTTTGCCAGTCAGCAGTGCTGTGCAGCATGTAACAAGTGATCATGATATGACATGCCTGCTTTGGATTCTATGTCATGGATCCAATGTTGTGGTGCAGCATTGGAACAATGCCTTTAGCACCCAAAAGTCAATTGCATTGCATGTCCTGATGTGTGCTCTGTTGTATGCTTACTCCTGGCTAGTTGATGGTTCTTGTAAATGTGTCATAAGCCATGGTTTTAGGTGATATCTGGAGTAATCTATATGGGATGCAAATTGGGTATATGCGAGCAGATAAGCTCCAGACCTACACTGATAAACTCAAGTACATTTCTGTCTCAAATTGGACATGTGAGTAAATGCTAAATTCAGTTTTGATCCTGCACTGCTACCAATACCTCTTACTCACAATATATTGGCTTGGGTTGTCAGTACTTTTAAATAGCAAAATCACTACACAATCACATGCAAAGGTGGGTCTACTGATGTACTCACCTAGTAGTCATGGCCTGAGCTGGTGCTGTGTTTCTACTGTGTAACGTATACAGTTTTCATTAGGATCATTGGTTCAGTGGTTTAACCATGAAATCTGGCATAGTCAGTTTTAGCTTTTTGGTGTGTTTTGTTTTTTGCACCTGCTTTGACCTCCAGGCATTTTAGGTGGATAATTCTCATACTATCACTTTTATTTATTGGTTTATTGGTTTAGGGGGTGGAAGCCTCACTGAGGCAACAACCACAATTCTTGTCAGGATGAACCACAAAAGTCACAGATTAGTCTGTGCTTAACTCTCTGGTAGATTCACACGACAGCAGTCAGGCTTAACTTAGAGGCAATGTGTAAAGTATTTTTCAGCACGCTAACAGTAATAAAGTGAAAACACAACAGAAGAAAAACCCAAACCTATTTAATGAAATAAATAACATTTTACTAAATAAAATGACACCAAAAGGAATAAAATCCAGTCAGTAGAACCAGAGTAATGAAAGTTTACAGTTTTTAGAGAAAAATAGCGCCTAAAAGATCAACGTGGCGCCATCAGTAATCTGGTCGTGCAAGACCAGGTCAAAGTCAAAGTTAAGGCAGACTGTGATGGAGCACGGGTTGGATCCATGAGGTGAATTGGGACCAGTCTCGACGTACCTTCGAACTTTGAAAAATTTCTTGAAGAAAAGTCCAGGAGATGTTAGAGTTCAGCTGGGCAAGGCAGCAGGTTGAGTCCAAGGAGGACTTGGCATTGCTAGGAAGTCGCTTGATAAACTCACAGTGAAGCCATTGACTATGGCAGAAAAAAGATCCTAGTGGGAAAAGCTGGATTTTCCAACCGATGAGGTTGTCATTTTTGATGGAGAGTGGGTTGCCGGTGAGCCTGATGAAAAAGTTTACCTTCAAACATCGGCTATTTATTGGAAGTCAAAATCCTCCAGCGGATGCAGCTGCAGAGCTGCAGTGTGTAATTGAAGAGGGCTCCACAATGCTGGATACCATCACTGAGAAATCCCACTGAACAGGATTTGCTGCTACAGAGAAGAACATAGCGGGGGCTACTGCGAAGTCAGAATTGACCGGCAATGCACCTTGATTGGATCGGCTGGCAGGCCAGTCCCAGTCGTCTATCAGTTCTCCTGCCACATTTTAGTGAAAATCTTTTTAAGTCCCAAGTTTTAGGGTTGGCAGGAGCAGCACCTCTAACACCTCTTCCAAGGGCCCAGAAGTTAGGGGGCACCACTTAGGGGGTATGACTCACTCCAACAAAAACCATGTGAAGGGTTCAAAGTCTCTGGAGCTTGTGATGTCTCTGTAGCTCACACAGGAGGCCAACCAACTTGTAGTCACTTCACATTGTCCTGGGATCAAGGAGATGGTCTAGTTCTCCTTCAAACAGCAGGGTATTGCCCTGATAGCAGCAGGGCAGTCCTCTGGGGATACATGAAGTCCTTCTGAAGTCATCCACGGGTCCAGGCGTGTACTAAAGAGTTGTTCTGAGGGTCCACAATTTATACCTGGTGCCAACCTTTGAATTGACAGGCTTTCCTATACTACTCCCACATCTGTTTCTAGAACGTTCTTTACTTCTGGGCCGAGGACCCAAGAAGTCAGGCCCTGGGTACATTTAGTAGCATATACTAGGGACTTGTAAGTAAATTAAATGTGCCAATCAGGTGTAGACCAACTTTACCATGTTTTATGGAGCGAGCACTAGCATTTTAGCACTGGTTATCAGTGCTAAAGTGCACAGAGTACTAAAGCAAACAAAAATAAATCCAGCAAAACAGGAAGGGTGAATGCAAAACGTCAACATCTATGGGATGTATTTTAATTTGCACATTCCTTTCCCCACAACAAATTTCATCAAAGAAGTCAAACTGCTTGTTTTTATTTGACAAATTAAATAAAGGGAAAAACATAGATTGCTGTACACAATGGCAAGGCAAGAGCAATTGACTATCTTTAAAGATAGCGATTGAGAAAACCATTATAGACACAAAAAGTTTGAAAAACTGTGCAAGCCTTAATTTATGATATCAATAACAGCTCAGAGTGGACTCTACATTTAGATGGTAAGATGTGTAGTCATTTTTAAACCTATACTTTTGTCTGCAATATTCAGCACTGTTATAGCACTCTCACCTCTTTCACCATTCATTCATAATTATAACTTAAGTTTCAAAGGTCCAAATGTGAGCGGTGAAGTTACTGACATTGTTGATACATTTACTATTCCTCTACCTATGGTTCAATCAATCAATCAATCAGTATTTGTTAAGATTGACTGCTCAACCGCTAGGGTCTCAAGGCGCTGGAGGGGAGAGGGGCTGCAGGTCCAACTGGGCACTGAGGTTCAGTCAAAGAGCCAGGTCTTGAGATCCTTTCTGTTTTGGGTTGGTGATGGGTCTTGGTCTTGCGGATCCGAGGGATGGCGGCAAGGGCCAGTTCGGTGGAGCGGAGGTGTCTGGTGGGTATGTGGAATGAGAGGTGATGGTTCAGATATGCTGGTCCAGTGTCATGGAGGGCTTTGTCTGGAGATGTGGCAGCAGAGGGGGATGTTAAGGACTAGTCTGGCAGCGGCATTCAGTACGTTCTGTAGTTTCCTGAGGAGTTTCCAAGTGACACCTGCATAGAGTGCATTGCCGTAGTCAAGACTGCTGCTGATGAGTGCGTGGGTGACCATCTTTCTGGCCTCAGTGGGGATCCATCTGAAGGTCTTTCAAAGCAGGCGAAGAGTGTGGAAGCATGTTGAGGAGGCGGCATTGATCTGGCTGTTTATTGTGAGTGAGGAGTCCAGTATGATGCTGAGGTTTCGTGCGTGGTCTGAGGATGTTGGGGGGGTTCCTAACATAGTAGGCTACCAGGGGTCTTCCCAAGAAGAGGTGTTGGGCCCTAGGATGAGGACTTTGGTCTTGTCCAAGTTGAGCTTGAGGCAGCTGTCTCTCATCCATGTTGGGACGGCCTTCATCCTGTTGTGGAAGTTGTTTCTGGTGATTGTGGGTTTGTTGGTGGGGGAGAGGATCAGCTGGGTGTCATCAGTGTGGGAGACGATGTTGAGTCTGTGATTCCTGACTATGGCTGCGAGCGGGACCATGTAGACGTTGAAGAGCGTGGGTCTCGGGGAGGAGCCCTGGGGAACTCCGCAGCCAATCTCCATGGGATCTGAGAGGAACGGTCTGTCTGACTCGCTGTGTTCTACCGGTGAGAGACAAACGGATCCAGTCCAGGGCTTTGTCGTGGATGCTGGCGTTGTGGAGTGCCGTGCTTAGGGTGTGGTGGGAGATGGTGGTGAAGGTAGCCGAGAGGTCCAGGAGGAGGAGGGCTGCTAATTCTCCTGGGTCTCAGAAGGAGCGGATGTCATAGGTGGCGGCGAGGGAGGCAGTCTCGGTGCAGTGGTTGCTGCAGAAGCCGGATTGAGATTAGTCCAGGATGTGGTTGGCTTTGATAAACTTGGAGATTTGGGCGATGATGGCCTTCTTGATGACCTTTGCTGGGCAGGGGAGCAGGGAGATGGGTCTGAAATTCTTGTAGTTTTTTTGGTCGATAGACAGTTTCTTCAGCAGGGGGTTGATCTCGGCGTGTTTCCAGTCATTGGGGAAGGTGTTGGTCTCGATGGAGCAGTTGATGGTGCGCCATAATTCGGGGATGATGGAGGTGCAGGCTCTGTGGAAGATGTGGTGCGGGCAGGGGTCCGAGGGGCTCCAGAGTATATGCTCTTCATGGTCTTGAGAGTGTCGTCCGTGGTGAGCGGGGTCCAGTTGAGTAGGATCTGTTGGGGTGCATCATCGTTGTGTGTGGTGGTGGCGGGAGTGATGGGCGGGTCTTGGGTGTCAAAGCTGTCGCGGATCTGCCTGATCTTGTGGTGGAAGTAGGTGCTGAGTTTGTTGCACAGGTCTTGGGAGGGACTTCTGTGGTCTTGCTGTAGGGCTTGGCAAACTCCTTGACAATGGCGAAGAGTTCTTTTCTGTTGTGTGTGTTGGCATTCATTCTTCCTTGGAGGGCCGTTTTCTTTATAGTTTCGAGGAGGAGATGGTGTGCGGTGACAACAGCTTTAAAGGCTGCTTGGACTTCCGAGGTTTTATTGTTCCTCCATCTCCTCTCAAGCCATCTACAGGTGCTTCTGTACTCTTGAAGTGTTGCTTGCTGGGTGCTTTCTTGAGGGGCACCAGCCCATCGGATACAAGTTGATACACAAATGTAGAGACAACAATAATGACTATTGCCACATTAGAAATTTGCGTTCCAGTTCAGGGAACTGTTGTCTCTGCTGATATATGTACATTGTTGACCCCATGAGGAATTGACACTTGGACTAAGTGATACGTCAGAGTATAAAAATGCATTATGAATTGAGATTGAATTTCTTTCTGTGCACGTGAATGCTGACAATAATAACCGTGATTATCTGCAAAATTAAAATCAAAACAAATAATTAAGTTTACATGTGGTTTTAAATGTTGTTTGCTTAGCTTATATCATAACAATAGATATGTTTTTCTGAAAATTAAGTTAATTGTATATGAATAAGAGTACTGATCTTTTTCACAATACTTCTTTTTGCTTATCAGGGCAGGGGAACCACCCCCAAAGGTTTTTCAGCACCCACTCAGTACATGCTTTTGAAACAAATACAAGTTAATTGTGTTCAATTGTATACTTTAATAATGCCAAACAGTGCATTTGAAGAGGATGAAAAATGTTAACTAGGTTAAGGGTATGCAGAATTAGTTCTGTGAGAGCAAAGTTAGTGTAGGTTTATGCACTTTGATGTAGTCTTCTTGTTATTTCCCTTGGGTTAATGCAGCGAAGAGCAGGAGTTGCATTCAATCCCTTTGGAAATGCAGACAGTGGATCTCTAGCTATAGGGCTTCACAACTTGTATGGAAAACATCTAACACTTATGCAGCTGTATGTGCATAATAACAGAGACAAAACAATCATCTTAATTCACTTAAGACAAGGAGAATTAAAAGTATTTCTCCTCGTTTTGCCATTCTAACGCCTGCTCTTGCATGGTGTTCGTTTTCGGCACTCTCATATTTAAACATCCTTGTAAATCTGGGTCAGCGTCAAAAAGCAATGGGAACGCCCACAGTAACACCCATTGCATGCCCCTTTCACGCAGATACCTGCTTGAAAGGGTACCATATTTACAAAGCGGCTTTAAGCCACAAAAAGTGGCTTAACTTCACTTTATAAATATGGAGTACGGCATTGCACCAAAGGAATATCATTAAAAGTGACGTTCCTTTGGTGCAATGCCCTTGTAAAAATGCCCCATAATTTACTGAATGCTTCAATAAGGGATAACCCACAAAGAAGTGATCAAACAGGTCTAGTGAATGCTTCGATAAGGGATAACCCAAAAGAAAGCGATCAAGCTGGCTTACTGAAAGCCTCAATAAGGGATAACACACAAGGAAGTGATCAAGATGGTTTACTGAAAGCCTCAATAAGGGATAACCCACATGGAAGTGATTAAGCAGTTTGTGAAAGAGTTGTGAACTCACTCCGCCCCACGTGTGTTTTTGTGTATCTACACCTTCACATCATCTACCTTTACACCTTTTAGTACCACCCTCACATTTGATTACAGTAGCATATGGTTCAAGGGACAGAGCAAACAATGGTGGTGGTGACTTCAATAGCAAATGGTCTAAGGAACAGGTCTAACAACAGTGGTGACAGTGGACAACCATCTTTTGCACATTTAGACCTCCTCAACAGGACAGAAAGAACAGTTTTTGAATAAGTCCTAGCCTTATTATTTTGATACCGAAAACAATTGAACACAGAATATCTCTAAACATGTCCCTGAAGTTCATACAGTTGATGATGCAAATGCTTTCTCTGCATCCATTGTTAACAGTACATGTTGAGATACTTTTCTTTTGTACTCTCTAAAATGGCACACACCTGTCGAATATTGTTTTATTGCTTCCACCAGATGTTTTTAATGTGAAACCAATTCGATCCTTGTGAATCAGTCTTTATATATATACAAATATATATAGGTTTGTGTGTTTATAGATATATGTGTGTGTGTGTGTGTGTGTATATATATATATATATACACACACACACACACATATATATATAAACACACAAACCTATATATATTTGTATATATATATATATGCTAGAAAGGAGTGACTCAAACAGATGGACTCACCAAAGAACAAAAATATATTTCACTGCAACGTTTCAGCTTCCGCCTTCCTCAGGTAGTACAAGATGGTTTGCTCAGTGTCTGCACAATGAAACTGCTGAATTTTCACAAGGCATCATGAGTGAAGATTCCATTTGGAATGTGGAATCCATGCAGCCCTGAGATCTCTTGAGATATGCAGTAATCGGTGGTATTGTCAGTGATGTCCAGTCCATCTGGATGCAGTGATTTTAAACGGTACATTCAGAGGTTTTCTCTGGAGTCCAGTAGTTCTTCCTTAAAAACATATTCAACAGAGAAAATCTTCAAATCTGATAGTAAATGATCCAAAAGGTTAAAATGATTGGCTACAGGCTGGGCAAGTTTCTTGCTGATTTGTTGTTCCTGAATTGTGTACAGAGGTCATTCACTGTTTGGCCTACATATTGTATTTTACAGCTTTGGCGTTGGCACTGAGTCACATAAATAATGCATGTTGATCGACTTGTAGGATTCTCTTATTCCATAGCTCCTTCTTGTAACAGAACTAGTTACTGATGATGTTTGTAAAAGGTATTAACGTGATGCAAATATATATATATATATATATATATATATATATATATATATATATATATATATATATATTCACTGAAAAAACCATAGGTTTCAGGCACGTTATAGTTAGAAATTAGCATTTAAAAAACCTTAGAAATTCACTGAAAAAACCATAGGTTTTAGGGACAGTTATAGTTAGTTGGACATTTCACTCGTACAAAACCAGAGAAATTCCCCCGTTATAGTTAGTTCAGCTAACTATAACTCGCGCCCCCGCAATGCACTGCTGATGACGTCACATATTACATCACTCATGACATGGTCAGTGACATCACTGATGACATCACTGATGACATCTCAAATGACATCACTGATGACATCACTGATGACATCATCCATGTGATAATTTCATGCATCTTCTCACACCCTAATATACATTTTGATACACCCACTCTAAATTACAGACTGCCATTCTCAAAACCATAGACACTCCAACACCAATAACTACATACCCACTCACTGATTCTTAGGTCTACACACACATCCACTCACTCACCCGTACAGTCACTCATACTTACGGTCACTCAGTACAGGACTATCATATGCACTCATACTCCTATATAGACACTCAAACACCGCCACTCATCCATAGAGATACTCACACACCTAGTCAGTCATGCAAATAATTAAACACACTGCCATTTACTCGGCTATACAGTTATACACACACCAGCTCAGTAATTTATACAAATACTAGCACATTCTTACGCTCTCATACAATCACTGATACAAGCACACACTCATCCATACAGTCACTCTCACAATCACACACTCTCGCTTATAGCTATTTATATACTCCAACACACATATATACTGCCTTTCACATATGTAGTTACTCACACATGTACCACTGGGACATACATTCACTCACTAACACACTCTTACACACACTTACCCACCTATACAGTCTATCACAGATGCACTCTTGAAACCATCCACCCAGTGAATCACCCACTCACACATCTATGCACAGAGTCACACACACCCCACCCACACAAACACTCAGGCACCCATACAGATACTCAGACAACCAATCAATAACTCATATAGACACTCATGTAGCTATTCACAAACCCATGCAGCCACTTACACAGCAACGACAGACGGATACAGACATTCACCCAGTTTAGTCACTAACCCATGCATTCAGTAAGATACGTTTAATCACTCACTTATAGAGTTAGTCACGCACCTACTAAATCATCCATACAGACACATATACACCCACTCATTCTTCAATACGCCTTTCCCTATATATATAAAAAATATTTAAACTTTACAGAAACACACAGTCACTGGATGATGTCATCAGTGATGTCATTTGAGATGTCATCAGTGATGTCATCAGTGATGTCACTGACCATGTCATGAGTGATGTAATATGTGACGTCATCAGCAGTGCATTGCGGGGGCGTGAGTTATAGTTAGCTGAACTAACTATAACGGGGGAATTTCTCTGGTTTTGTACGAGTGAAATGTCCAACTAACTATAACTGTTCCTGGGGGCGTGGTTTGGCGCGCGGCAAGATGGCAGCACAGTAGTGCAGCTCTGCCGGCCGCCGCTGTAATCCTTCAAAAATCCTGAGAGGCTGAGGCCCACCGAGAGCTTCACACGGCAGCGGAGTGCACCGAAGCGGAGAGCTACCCTCCGGTACGACACTGAAGGCGGGGGATCGCCCCTGAGTGGAGGAACGCGCGCCGCAGCAGACGCGGCTCCGGCATAAGCTGGCAGACGGGCGGCGCTGACCGAGTCCGGGTGCCCGACGCTGCGCCTGCTGTCCCACCGCGGAGGCGGCACGGCAATCCGTAGGCGGCGGCAACGATACCTGGCAGACGGTGGAGCCCTGTCCATGAGCTGGCGCGGACGGAGTGCGGAGACTGCCTGGGGCCCTACGCACCGCGAACCAGAAGTGCCGCGGGTGAGTGCCACGCAAGCGCCCGGCTTCACCCTGTACTAGAGGCCCCAGCACACAATATGGCCGCCAGCTCCCTGTAAGACGGAGACTCGAGATTTGGTGCGTGATCCGGGGAGACTGCACTGACACTACCACGCCTGGCACCTAGTAGCTAAGGTCCATTAGCACCTCTCCCCTCCACCTGCCTCGATGGGTTACAATTGATTGAGACTGAGAGGCTGGTGCACTGGAGGCGGAGATAGGAATCCTGAATGACGCAGGGAGGAAAGTGTGGAAACTAGAGCAGGAGCCTTGCTGCCTGGAGCTGCTGGCGAGCATCTTGAAGCCAGGGTGGCGGTGGACTTGCGACCCTGGAGCGCGCTGGCAAGTGTGGGTCTCTTGGGGCTAAAGACTGCGATCACGACCCTACTGCTGTGGTGCCTGTGGGCTGGGACTGCTGCCCGCTCCAGTTGCAGAGCGTGAGGTGGGGCGGTGGGCCTAAATTATTGAACCCTGAGACAGCGTGATACTGCTGTGTGGTGAAGCTGCCCACACTGGTGGGAATCCAGGTGGTGGCAGCGACAGCCCCTGTGCGCTGGCTGCTGTGCATCCTATACCCTCAGTAAACATGGGCAAACCGGATAAAAACCAACCACGGCTAAACTTTGAGCTGCGTAAGGGTGGCAGATCCACCCAAAATGCGGCATCGGACTCAGAGCTGGAATCGACTGCGCAGACATCCACCGCACTTGAAAAGACGCTTGCGGCAATACAAGCCAGCCTGCAATCTATAGATGGCAAGATCGAGGCGCTGAATGGTCGCATGGACACTATGTCGGCCAAACTTGATTAGCAAACAGCTCGGCTGGGGGAGGCAGAGCAGAGGATATCAGACACCGAAGATGGCCTGCAGCAAGTTGCAGCCAAGACCTCGGACATTGAAAATATCCTAGCGCTCATAAAAAATAAGAATGAGGACATCGAAGCGCGGTCACGGCGCAATAACGTGCGCATTTTAGGCCTACCGGAGTCCACGAATGCGGGGAGGCTGGAAGAATATGTTGAGGCTCTCTTCCGGGACATCTGCGGCCCAAAGACCCTATCCAATATGCTGGTGGTGGAGAGGGCGCACAGGTCTCTTGCCCCCCGGCCTCCACCGGGAGCCCCCCCTAGGCCTATTATTGCACGCCTGCTCAACTTTAGAGATCGTGACACGGTGCTACGCATAGCCCGTCAGAAGGGCACCATACAACATCAAGGGAACACCCTTTCTTTTTACCCGGATTTTACTGTCCTGGTCCAGACTGCGAGGAAGGAATTCCAAGGGGTCAAGAAAATATTGCAACAAGAACAAGTGCCTTATGCCATGCTGTATCCCGCTCGCCTCCGGATTGGGGTGGACAATGCGGCAAAAATCTTCAATAATCCAAAACAGGCCATGGACTACGCCCAGTCGATTCGGCGCAAAAAGCAGACAGTTGCGCACACATCTGACATTGATGACTGACTACACGAGTCTCTGCTCTCCTTCTGCTCTGGGATAACGGGGCGGGTGGAACCTGCCAGATGCGGGTCTGGCTGTATAGTAGGGGATGTATTGCGGTACTGATGCTGTGTCCCGGCTCTCCATGTTCCATGACTCCATGATGCTGTTTGCCCTGTTTACGTATTTCTCCTGACAGGTCTGCTCTGTACTGGATTAGACATTCATGTTTGGGTTGTTGCGGCCCAGCAGCGGGGTTCTTCGTGCCACACAAAGTTGCTGGAAGGGTATGTACACATCAGCATACTGTTAAATATTAGTATAGGGCAGACGCTGAGGGTCTGCGGATGCGACCTCTCTTACAGATGACTATGAGCGAGTGAGCCAGGCTTGAACTATGTGTCCGGCAAGCGTTAGGAGGGTTTAGATAACTTAACCGCTCTGGTTGCACTCACGTTTTGTAATATCCAAATGTAACAAATGGACTAAAGGTGGGTCAGAGGCTTTACCTCACACACCTGCAGGCGGCCTCCTCCCTACCACACCGGGGAGAAGTAGGCGCCACTACGTTCCCCCTATGGGAGTACCCCATCAAGTTTCGAAGGGGCAGCCCTCCGTGTTTCTGTTGGAGCCCTTTCTGGGCAATGGGTATGGCTTTGGCATGATTGGGTTGCTGAAGTGGGAGGGGGAGGGGATTCTGTTTTGATAAGTTGCAGTTAGTTTTATGTGATTATATCGGTACCTCCTCTGGTGCAAGAAATTCTCCTATTAATGTGTCTACTCAATGGGCGATTCCACACTCTGCTAGAATATACACCCCCGGGCACCTATGGGTGAACAATACAGATGTTTGACATGGAATGTCCGTGGGTTGAATAACCCCAAAAAGATTCATCAAGTGTTTGGGTATTTGGACAGACACGGCATACAAGTGGCTCTCCTGCAAGAGACGCACCTTACCAGGGAGACAGAAGCCAGAATTGCACGAAAATGGGCAGGATTCAAATTGGCGTCCTCCTATTCTTCTTACGCCAGAGGTGTTCTTATACTGGTCAAGAGGGGCGTCCCTTTTCTTCCAATTAATACTCATATAGATACAGAAGGAAGATGCGCCATGGTACATGGGAAACTTGGAAACACACTGGTTACGTTTGTCAATATGTATGGGCCTATTGCTGACGAACCAGAGGCATTTCAGCGCATGGTCGGAATACTTAGAGACTGGCCAGAGGTAGTCACACTGTGGGGTGGAGACCTCAATACACACCTAGACCCTGAGCTGGATAAATCAAGCCCACAGGGGGCCCGGTCACCGAAGGTTGCCCGATGTATAAACGAAGCTATATTGGAATTTGGGTTGGTGGACATCTGGAGATTGCAAAATAGCTCAGTGAAGGAGGGCACACACGCCACACCTGCACACAATAGTTGGTCCAGATTGGACTACTGGCTTATTAGTGTTGAGATAACTGGGTGGAACACGGAGGTTGTCACGCTACCCCGCACACTCTCTGACCATAACCCAGTACAGCTAACCTTCACTCTCCCAGATACACTGCGCCGCCCATTCACATGGCGTTTCAGATCCGAGGCGTTACTCGACCCCATTTACACTGACACCATAAGAAAGGCCATAGAGCAATATTTTGAAATCAATGTCGGCACGGTCGGTAGTACGGCAACACTATGGGAGGCATTCAAGGTCACAATCCGGGGTGTCTGTATGAGTACTACGGCCGGTATATTAAAGGACCTTAGACACCAGCTAGCAAAACTTGAAACCACGCTTGCCGGTCTGGAAGCGGCATATACAACGCACCCGGACCTAGGAGACACTCCACCGTATTCACGAACTGATTCTTGAGTACGACACTCTGGCGGAGTCTGAAATGCGCTATCTCTCTCGAAGGCATGTAGCCAGGGCATATGGTGAGGGCGGGAGACCAGGCAGAAACCTTGCTACAAAACTCAAGATGCGTATCGAGCAGACGCGCATTGACAAAATAACCGACACTAGGGGAGTAGAGCACTATGCAACACTGGAGCAGGTGGAGCAATTCCGCGCCTTCTATGCGGAAATGTACCAATCGGGCGGGACCACGACCGAAGCCAATATAGCGGAATATTTGGCAGATGTTGCATGCGCATGGCTAGCAGATGGCCATAGAGAATATCTATCCCAACCGATCGGAATATCCGATATTAAAGCGGCCATACGCGACCTTTCTAATGGAAAAGCACCAGGGCCAGACGGCCTTACGGCTGAGTTTTATAAGGAATTCGCGGACCTCTTAGCACCACACTTGTTAGCTGTCTACGCGGAGGCTCACGAAGTGGGCATCTTGCCACCTTCCCTACGACAGGCACTGATCATAACGCTACATAAAAAAGACAAACCTGCTGACCGCTGCGACTCGTATCGACCGCTATCACTGATTAATTTAGATGCCAAAATACTGGCAAAAATACTGGCGATGAGATTGCAGCCCCTGATGCCTTTGCTGGTTCTCCCGGACCAATCCGGTTTTATACCGGAGAGATCCACTTCCCACAATCTTAGAACTATATTTGCGATGATGCACATTCTTGATCCAAGCTTACATGCCGCGGCAGTCTTGCTTGACGCGGCGAAAGCCTTCGATTCTATAGAATGGAGCTATATGTTTATTATCCTACAGAGAATGGGATTCCCTCCGATGTACCTGGGTTGGGTGCGGCTGCTTTACAATGACCCGACAGCACGGGTGAGGGTGGAGGGACTGACATCAGAGCCATTCTCGATAAGACGGGGCACCAGACAAGGGTGCCCATTATCCCCTTACTATTCGCGCTAGCGCTTGAGCCCCTGGCGTGTGTGATACGTCAGAGACATCGGGAGACAGCCCTTAATTTTCTTCATCGCCCGGTAAGCATATCCCTATATGCGGACGACATGGTCCTATTCGTGCGGGAGCCTGATTGTAACTTGGCGCCTCTACTGAGAGAATACACTAGATTTGGCCTATTCTCAGGTCTCACTATTAACTGGGACAAATCTGTCATTATAGCTCTGACAGCCATTACTTCCCCCCCGCCACGAGACTACCCCTTAGTGTGGACTTCAGAGCCAGTTAAATACCTGGGAATCTGGATACATCAAGATCCGGCGTTAGTCCGACAAGAAAACTATGGACGCACTTGTGCCACTCTCGATCAGCAAATCGATCGATGGACTACTCTACCGCTCTCCCTATCTGATCGCATAGCCATTATAAAGATGGTTGTCCTCCCGAGATTTTTATATCTTTTTTCTAATATCCCAATCACTATGCCACGGCACTTTTTTAAAACCTTGCGTACGGCTTTGCTCCGATTGATTTGGGGAGGCAAACAGGCGCGGGTGGGCTGGGCTACCCTGACACTTGACTACGCCCAGGGTGGGTTTGGTGCCCCGGACCTGTACGCGTACTACCTGAGTGCTCAAGTGCAATATGCATTTTATTGGTTCAACCCACATGCTTATACGCCACATGTTGCCGTGGAGGATGGTGACGCCAGTCCGACCCCCCTGTCGGGTATCATTACACATACATCTAGAAACACCCCGAAAGATGAAATTAATCCCATAGACACTACTATTACAGCATGGCAAGATATTGGCAGGCTCACCTCCAAACTACCCATATACGCCCCGGCATTGCCCATTGCACACCATGCTGCCATCTCGGTATTGCAGGAGAAGGGCCCGTTGAAGGCACTCAGAGAAGCTGGACTGAATGCAATGCAGGACCTATACCCAAACGGTAAACTCCTCAAGACGGCGGACCTACAATACATTACTAACCCCACACCTCTTTTTACATTCACGATACACAGGCTTAGGCATGCCATAAAGTCACATTATTCGAAATATTCAGACGAACCATCTACTCTACAATCTCTGCAAGTATTATTGACCACACCTACGCAGAAAAAGTTGGTCACAAAGCTCTACAGAGCAATACGAGCCGACATCCCTAGAGCCCCAGACAGGAGTCTAGTCAAGTGGAATGACAGGCTTCCCAACCCCCTAACGTTATCGGAGTGGGAAAGTGTATGTAACCTAACCAGTCAACTCACACCCAATGGCAACCTTCGTATAATACACTTTAAGTACATTCATCAATTGTATTACACGCCGTCCAAGATATACAAGTATGGCCTCCGGGACTCTAGTCGTTGCACGCGCTGCCGCCACTTGGAGGCGGACTTCTGGCATTTGGCGTGGGAGTGTGCACGTGTTGCGGATTTCTGGGTGCGGGTCGTGCGGCACCTACGCCAAATGACTGGGATAGATTTGCAGTGCACGCCAGTGGAGTGCTTGCTGGGTTTGCTGCCACAAGTGAAGGGCACTGTTGGTAAATTTGTAAGAGTATCACTGTTGATGGCCAAAAGGCGGGTTGCCATAACATGGGGAGGTAAACATGCACCGCAGGACACTCACTGGCTCAAAGACCTAGTATATTGTAAAGAAAAATTGGAGTTATACGCAGAGGAACTGCCGACGACATCGAAACCCAGGGACATTTGGGAGCCATTGCGCCAATTTCTTCACCAGCGTGACATAACTAGTTCACCTACACAAGATGCTTAGGGGTATTATAAGGCGGAGTAGACACAGAAGATTACAGAGAAATGATAAACTTGAAATATGTAAACTACAAACGCACTGTACCAATGAGTCACGAGTTGTGACAGTTGTTTGTAATGTTGCGTTGTAATGCATGACACCTATATTGGTGAAATTTGTCTTTGAAATGCAATAAACAAAGTTTAAAAAAAAAAAAAAAAACTATAACTGTCCCTAAAACCTATGGTTTTTTCAGTGAATTTCTAAGGTTTTTAAATGCTAATTTCTAACTATAACGTGCCTGAAACCTTTGGTTTTTTCAGTGAATTTCAAAGGTTTTTTAAATACTAATTCCTAACTGTAACGTGTCTGAAACCTATGGTTTTTTTCAGTGAATTTCAAAGGTTTTGTAAATGACAATTTTTAAATGTATTAATTGTTATATTTATTTTTTTGATACTGATTTACTACATTTTTTAAAACTATTTATTTTTAGATATTTTATTTTTAAATTACATTGTAATTACATTATACATTACATTACAAAATATACTTTCTCAGAATGAATAACTTTAGTTTAAATACTTTGCAAATAGGCAATAGACTTTTAAGTACAGTAGTTACAGTTGTTGCAATGGGCAACACAATTTCAAACACAATGCAACATTGAGCTCAATGTGAATTTCTAGTTAAATGCAATTAGTTACTTTATGGATTACTTTTCTAACCACAGGACTGGATCCTAGATTCAGTCCTGGGACATCTCCTGTAAACAGTTGAGTAAAAGCGTTTTGGTTACAGTAGTGATTTTTAAGGAATATTATTGTATTTTAAAAGTTGACACTTAGAAACTTTTTCAAATAGAATCACCAATGTTATCCTATGGGATGAAATTCACTTAGCAGGTAAGTAGTGTTATCGTTACTTTTTCTTACTCAGTGGTGGATCCTGGATCCAGCACTGGTGCATCTCCTGTAAACAGTTGAAAGAATGCGTTTAAGTCATACAGGCGATTTTAAGGAATATTTGTAGTTTGTGAAAATCGACACTTTGAAACTTTTCTGCTGAAAACCAGACAATGGATTCCTATGGAAGGAAATTCAAGTTACTGGTAAGTACGGTTAGAATTACTTTTCAGGATCTGCACTGGGCTCAAAGATGAAGCACTGAGGTCTCTCCTGATAACAGGTGAGTAAATTGGAATTCGTAGTTCGGCTGATTTTAGAGGAATATTATAAAGTTCCAAAACTCCACACTTAGAAGAATTTCCAAGTGAAACCAGTCAATGTTAGCCTATGGAAGGAAATTCAAGTTACTGGTAAGTACGGTTAGAATTACTTTTCAGGATCTGTACTGGGCTGAAAGATGCAGCACTGAGGTCTCTCCTGATAACAGGTGAGTAAATCGGAAAATAGTAGTTCGGCTGATTTTAGAGGAATATTATAAAGTTCCAAAACTCCACACTTAGAAGAATTTCCAAGTGAAACCAGTCAATGTTAGCCTATGGAAGGAAATTCAAGTTACTGGTAAGTACGGTTAGAATTACTTTTCAGGATCAGTACTGGGCTCAAAGATGCAGCACTGAGGTCTCTCCTGATAACAGGTGAGTAAATCGGAATTCGTAGTTCGGCTGATTTTAGAGGAATATTTGCACAATGGTGAAGGAAGGGGGTGGGGCCTGAGGTGACATGTCTGCAAACACGCCCTGTGGCGCGTTTTAAGTTGGAGAATTAATTCCTCCTCAATCCCGAGGGTCCCTAGGGGCCAACTAGCCCACCAGGTACCTCCAGTATGCGCCAGAGAGCTGCGTTGCAGAGAGGTGTTCAGAGGCCACGCCCCTTTTACAACACTCTGCAACGCAGCTCCGTGGTGCTTACTGGAGGTACCTGGTGGGCTAGTTGGCCCCCAGGGACCCTCAGGATTGAAGGGGATTTAAATCCCCATCTTCAAGCGCGCCACGGGGCCTGTTTGCACACATGTCACCTGAAGCCCCGCCCTCCCTTCACCACTGTGCAAACGCGTCCCGTGGCGCGTTTTAAGTTGGGGGATTAAGTCCCTTGAATCCTGAGGGTCCCTGGGGACCAACTAGCCCACCAAGTACCTCCAGTAAGCGCCACAGAGCTGCGTTGCAGAGAGGTGTAAAAGGGGCGTGGCCTGGACCACCTCTCTGCAACCCAACCCTGTGGCGCTTACTGGAGGTACCTGGTGGGCTAGTTGGCCCCAGGGACCCCCAGTATTGAATGGGAATTATTTCCCCAATTTAAAACGCGCCAGAGCGCGCGTTTGCAGAGTGGTTAAGGGAGGGGCGGGGCCTGACGCTAGAGCGCGTCTTTTTCTTTTGTTTTTGTTTTTTTGAAGGGGGCTGTGTGGCCCCCCTTCTTTTTTCGTTTTTGGGGCCCTGGGGACCCCATCCCCCAGGGCCTGATGCCTTTTCCCTTTTTAAAAAAAAAAAAATACTGTAGGGGAAGGGGGCCGCGTGGCCCCCCTCCCGTGGCCTATTCCGGCCCCGGGGACCCCATCCCCCGGGGCATGGCCACTTTTTTAAAAATAATTTTGGAGGAGGGGGGCTGCGTGGCCCCCCTCCTAAGGCCTCTATTGGCCCCGGGGACCCCATCCCCCGGGGCCGGCCTTTTTTTTTTTTATTATTTTTGCGGAGGGGGGCCGCGTGGCCCCCCTCCCGGGCCACTACTTGCCCCGGGGACCCCATCCCCCGGGGCTGGCCCTATCCTTTGGGGTCCGTGGGGGGACCCCAACTCCCCCACGGACCCTGCCGGCTCCCCGCGTCCTGCGGGAGCCGGCATTGCTTTTCCACATGGGGAGCTGCTAACATGCAGCTCCCCGTGTGGAAAAGCAATGTGCTTTGGATTTTGGAAGAGAGAGCAGGTTTCCTGCTCTCTCTTCCAATATCCAAAGCAGTTTGCTATGACAGGACGGGAGCCGCTTTTTTCTGCCCAGGGGGTCTCACAAGGATCAGCAGACCTTGTGGGACCCCCTGAGCAGACCTAGGGGGTCAGGGTGTTTCTACCCTGCCCCCTTTGTGCGTTTTGCGCACTTCTTTCTCTGCCTCGGTTCTACCGAGGGACAAAATTGCTGCCAACACTTCCTGATTTGGAGTGTTGACAGCCAATTAGCATGCAACTTGTGATCGGGAGGGTACGCGGACCCTAAGCGGCCATAGATATATATGTGATTTTACTTTTGATTTTCTCAGCAACTATTGAACGGATTTACACCATTTAACAAAAAGGGTTCTTTCTGAACCAAGAACTACCTCTTTGCCAAATTTGGTGTAATTCCGTTCAGCAGTTCGGGCTGTAGCCGTGGCTAAAGTTTCCTATGGGAAAATGAATGGGGAAAACATGTTTTGGGACCCCCCTATTTTCTCGGCCCCCGCTTAACGAATCACCCCGAGACTTTCAGGATAGGAGCGGACCGGAGCGGGCCATAAAGTTTGAAAATTTCGCGAAGATTCGTCAACCGACGCAAGAGTTTTTTCAAATAGAATGTTGTGGATTTCCTATGGAAAATAGGTCCTAACTATAACTATCTACTGGCGACCGCCAGTAGATAATATATATATATATTTGCACACACATATATATATATATACACACACACACTCTGGGTAGTTCTCAAGTTTAGGTAAGAGCATCTCCTGTATAGAGCACCTTACAACACCAGCGACACTCTGAATTTGCTCGCCTCAAATGTCTGCTTTTCTATCAAAGTTTTTAAGCATAGGATTAGCACAATGCCATCCCCACTGAGATAGAAAGGACAAAGGGGGTGATTATGATGGTGGATGGACTTAAGTCCGTCCGCCATCGTTGCGGAGATTGTGACCGGCCGCGGTCCTGAACATGATATTACGACGCAACCACCACCGTGGCGGTCGCATTGTCTATCTTTAACACTGTGGGGGGTGCTGCTGGCTGCAGCACCCGCCGCAATATTCAAAAGGCACTGTTTGCATTTCCCTGCATTACGTGGCAGGCACCACACGGTGCCTGCCACCTGGAGCAGGGAAATGTAGGGGGGTACCATAGGTGCCCCCCAGTGCAAAGCCAAACTCCCCCAGCACAAGGGGGGCCTGCAACGGGCCCCCAAAATACATCCCCACGAGCCTTTCCATGGCGGTTTCACAGCCATGAAAATGCTTGCAGAGATGCAGCATCATAATATGGCGGATGGTGCCTGCTAGGCACCACCACCATTCTATTGATGCAAGGTGGTCCGACAGGCAATCGTTATGATTGCTGCTTCAGACCCGTGGTGGATGGACTTTCCAGCTGCCACGCACACCGCCCGCCATCGCAATCTGGCGGGCAGGATTTGGCTGCATGATTGCGGTGAATCTGCCCCGGCAGGCTGCCGGTGGTGGATTCACCGCAATCGTAATCACCCCCAAAGTCTTTTGCCATTTCTACAGTAAAGTCTTTAGGCATAGGATTAGCACAGTGCCATCCACGCAGAGTCGCTGAATGGAAATATACCAAATTTGGCAGAAAGCTAGATGTTAGTCCAGAAAGTGTGCTTTTTGTGATTTGGTGTAAATTCTTTCAGTAGTTTTAGAGATATTAAAGGACAAAAAAATAGATATTTAGGGATGTGGATCCTTACAGTGAATCTGCAATCCAAAGAAAGATTGTGATTGGCTAGCCGCAACCTCAAAGAAGCGTTGCGCACGCCATTTTGTATGTCGCATCGGCTGGGGGTGAGAAAATGATAAGGTGTCAGGATACAGGTATGCTGACCCCATAGAACACATAGATGGGTCAGTTAGGGACCCCTCTTGGGCAAAAAATTACCCAATTGTTATTTTCATCCAATCTGCAGACCCATCCACAAGTCTCAGCGCATTCCCCTGAGTAAATTCTCAGTCCCAGACAAAAGATTCACGGATCCAGAAACAAAAATGAAAAAAATAAAACACCCACTGCATTCAACACCATGTTGTGCACAGCTGAAGACCATGCGCAGCTTGTGTTTGGGTGCACGCGACAAAACCACCGCCATGCATGACCGAAGACCATGCACAGAGGTGGTTACATTAACATGCGTGCTAAAATAATATAGAACTTCACTGAAAAAACTAAAGGCTACAGGGACCTTGTTGTTAGGTTCTGAACTTACTCACACAAAACCATAGAAATTCAGCAGTTATAGTTATACTTATAGTTAAACGTATCTCAAGAAACTATAACTTGTGCCATTGAGTAACTTAAGGCAACGAGTCATAGTTTCTTAACATAAGCTTAGCTATAAGTATAACTATAACTGCTGAATTTCTATGGTTTTGAGAGAGCAAATTCAAAACCTAACTATAATGTCCCTATATATAGATATATTCACTGAAAAAAACAAAGGTAACAGGGACCTAATGGTTAGGCTCACATTTCACTCATAGAAAATCAGCAGTTAAAGTTACCTGAGCTAACTATAAATTACACCTCCACAATTAACTGCTTCTGACTTCACATTTTACCTCACTCTTTACATGGACAGTAACATCACTGATGACATCTCAAATTACATCGCAAATGACATCACTGATGATATCATCCAGTGGTTCTGAGTGTTTTCTAAAAGTTTCTGAGTGTTAAAGGTATATAGTAAGATACTACAAAACTTAAATTAGTATGCTTTCTGTACTACTAATGAGTGATACTATTTCTAACTTATATTATGTGAGTGGCAGTGTGTATGTGTATCCATGTGTGAGTGGGTGGGTGAGTGGCTGTATGGGTGTGAGAGTGGCTGTATGGGTAAATACATTGGTGTGTGAGTAGCTGTATGGGTGAATAAGTGGGTGTGTGAGTGGTGTATGATGGAAACCCACATGCATTTACTTTCATGCCTTTAGAACGCAGTCACTACACCGATGATACCACACATTACTTTACCACGGTGCAGAGACAGAATATCGAGTACAAAATATCGAGTTGCACAAATATCGAGTCATTAATATCGTGGGTCAGAAATATCGACAGAAAGAATATCGTGGTCAAGAATATCGACTTAAGGTAAGTAATATAGAAAGTGTTTAATATCGTTTGCAAAAATATAGTTGTTAAAAATATCGTTTTTTATTATTGTTATGTATTTTAGTATATGTGTTAAATGTTTAGCAGTTATTAATTTTTTTTTTATTTGAATTTTGCGTTTTTTGTTCCGTTTCGGGTTGTGGGTTTATAGGGGAATAGGGTGGGAAGTAATTTAATTATATTACATTTATTGATTACATTTTATTTATTAATATTTGTTTAATTGAGATGTTATAGTGTTAAATGTGTAAAGTAATTTATTATTAATTAATTAATAATTGGTTATTAATTAATTTTAATTAATTAATTGGTAATGAGTTATGGTAATTGTGTAATACATTTTAGGTGTGTGTTGTGGTGTTTATAGGTGTAAAGGGTGGGAAGTAAGTTATTTTTAATTTATGAATTATTAATTAGTTCTTAAATAATTTTTATAAATTAATTGGTAATTAATTATGGTAATTGTGTAATTAATTTTAGGTGTATGTTGTAGTTTTTATAGAAGTAAAGGGTGGGAAGTAATTTGTGTTTAATTAATTATATATAGTTGTTAATTAATGTTAATAATTTGATATTTATTTTGGGTAATTGTTTATTTTTTGTGTGTTGTTTTTACTTTTAAAGGGGTAAAGGGTGGGTATTAAATACATTTTAATTATTTGATTATTAGTTGTTAATAGTAATAGTTTTTGATTTTAAAATAATTTGTGTTTGCTTAATTTATAGTTTAATTTAGGTGTGTGTTGTGGATATTATACTGTTAAAGTGTCTGTAGTCAATTAATGTTTATTAGTTTTTTTATTAATAATATTTTTTAATTCATTATTAATTATATTAATTATGTGAATAAATGTAATTTAAAATGTTGAAGTGTTTAGTTATTGGTGTGGTGTTATAGGGTAGGAAATAAAATAAATACATTTATGTTTTATTTCATTTTTTGGTTTGTAAATCTTTTCTAGTTTAAAAGAATAATTTTTTTGTAAATTTATTTATTATTTTATTTTATATAATATCTGTAGGTTTTTGTTTATTTTTTTAATATATATATATATATTATTTTTTTCTAAGTGTTTGAGTGTGAATAGTAATTTTTTTTTCTCCGCTATCCAACACTTTCCTTACTGTTGCATTCACTGGATTTGGAATAGTAATTTTTACCCCTCTGCTATCCAGCACTTTCCCTACTGTTGCACTCACTGGAGTTGGAATAGTAATTTTTATCTCTCTCCGCTATCCTGCACTTTCCCTACTGTTGCACTCACTGGAGTTGGAATAGTAATTTTTACCTCTCTGCTATCCAACACTTTCCCTACTGTTGCACTCTCTTTAGTGGGAATAGTAATTTTTACCCCTCCGTTATCCAACACTTTCCCAACTGTTGCACTCATCATCATCAAAGTAACTTTATTCGGTTTCAGGAGAAAACCATAAAAGTACATAAAATCAACTATACATTTTGTAGTTACCATGACCTATTTACATACATGTAATAATCACTTCAGTTATTTCAGTTATTAGAAGAGAATAAAAATTAAGAATACCATCCCTAAAATCAGTCTTAAACAACACTAAAAGAAACTTCATTATTAATTCTAAATAATGTGGATCAATTACAACTATCAATATCGTTTTCTAGTAGCAATTACCACTTGAATAAAATTGGAAACCCCAATACACATGTCTGATGTGGCCAAAGAATACAAAAGATTAAAACATCAGTATAAGAGCATGGCCTAGAACTTTTTAAGATCGGGACTAAAAATCTACTCCTAGGCTCCTTGTATAGGGTGCAAAAAAGCATAAGGTGCAATGTGCTTTGAACTGCCAGATTGTCACAAGGGCAGGGCACCAAATTGTCCGTCCAGCCAGCTTGTGTCGGAAAAGCCACTAAAAAATGCAGGCTCAGTAAACGTAATCTTGTTAGGTAAAAGCGTGCCTGAATATTTGAGGTGAACGTTAGGTAAAATTGCTGTTGAGACGGAAATAGACACAGAGGACCTGCTACCTCCGGTTGGGAACGACAGGTATTTGCCCTGCCTGAATGCGCCTCTTTGATAATTCTTTTCGCATTCTCATGAATACTTGCAGGGCAATCAAAATAATGTCCCAAGCCTAACTTATAAATATTATCCCTGACAAAACATAGCCAAGGGATAGCTAATACGCCATCAAAATTAAGACAGCCTATAATAATATCTCTGGTAAATGTTAGCTCTTCCGATAACCACATTTTGGCCCATAAAAGTAGGGGGGCAATGTTTATAGAATCTTCAACAAAGTCAAGCCCCACCTCGTGATGACAAAAGCTTGTAGAGGCACCTTTTGGAGCCATCAGCAGCCTTTTAATAAATTTGTTCTCCATAATTTGCAACTGGCTACTCTTATGGTACCCCCAGACACCTGCACCGTATGTTACCACCGGGAGACATTTGGCTTTATAGATTGTAACAAGCTCAGTCACAGGTTTTTGCCCTAATTTAGATGCAAAACGAAAAAGTCCCTCAACCACCCTACTTGCATTATGCATTCTTGATGTCACAAGTGAATCCCTTTTCAGCTTGTTATTAAAAATATTCCCTAGGTAATTAAAACTTTTCATTTTTTCAGTTCTCTTTGAGCCAACTGCATGGTTTCTGGTTTTGGTCGTTTTAGGTCCTCAGACCATCACATACGATTTCACAAAATTGACCTTTAAATCCAGCGATAACATAAAATCGGAGAATGCATCAAGAGATTTTTGAAGGCCATTTGCTGTTAGGGCCATGAGGACAGTATCGTCCGCATAAGAGAGGAGCGGAACCTGGGCGCTCCCAATGTGTGGACAGTCAAGATTTTTCCCTACCAGGAACGCTTCTAGACCATTAGTGTAAATTATAAAAAGAAAAGGTGCTAGTATGCATCCCTGGCGGACACCCCCTGTTGATACAATAGGCCTAGTTTTTTCACCATTGGCGCCGTATCTAATGCTTACAGATGTTGCACTCACTCGAGTTGGAATAGTAATTTTTACCTCACTGCTATCCAACACTTTCCCTACTGTTGCACTCTCTTTAGTGGGAATAGTCATTTTTACCCCTCCGTTATCCAACACTTTCCCAACTGTTGCACTCACTGGAGTGGGAATACATTTTTTTGCCCCTCCGCTATCCAACACTTATCCTATTGTTGCATTCAGTGGAGTGAGAATACTAATTTTTACCCCTTTGCTATCCAACATTTTCCTTACTGTTCCACTCTTTGGAGTGTGAATTGTAATTGTTGCCCCTCCGCTATCCAACACTTTCCCTACTGTTGCTCTCACTGGAGTGGGAATAATACATTTTATCTCTCCGCTATCCAACACTTTCCCTACTGTTGCACTCACTGGAGTGGGAATAGTAATTTGTGCCTGTGAGAAGTTGGCCTGGTATATGCTGTTCACTAATTAAAGTGGACACCTTGCACCAGAACAATTCGACTCTTATGGTAGATAGGTTTAAGACAACCTTTAAAGAAAGCTATCCTAGTGGTAGCTGTGGAGAGCAGCCTTCAGGCTAAGGGGTCGATTCCGATCTCGGCCGGTAGGGCTCCGAATAGGATTCGGCTTTACCGGATCCGATTCGGAGCCCTTTTTCCCGACCGAATCGTACGCGGGTCCGGCCGAGCGAGTACGATGCGAATTCGCCGACCGACTCGTCCGGGCGACCCGACCGCTCCGACCGACTCGTACCCGGATCGTACCGCTCCGACCGACTCGCTCAGACCCGATTCGCACCGCGCAATGGAGACGTTTTCCGGCCGGGTAAGTACGATGCGCACCTCGACCGCTCCGACCGACTCGCGCCGTCCGACTCGAACTCGCTGTCGGAGCCGTACTTTGGGGGTCCGTGTCGGACCCCCTGTACGCGTACCCGTGCGAGGCGCACACAGGGGGACCCATGGGTCCCCCTACCTGTGCGTGTACGCCGCGAGCGCTTCGCGGCGTACTCGCTGTAGGGGCGCCCTTGTCCGCCTCGCACCCATTGAGGCAATGGGAGCCCGCGCACGCGTTGTACGACCGGCTCCCATTGAGTTCAATGGGAGTCTGACCGACTCGTGTCCGGTGGCATACGAATGCATCGGACTCGTTCGGTCGGACTGCACGGGTCCGATTCGGTCGGAAATTTCTCCGGGTCCGGCTCGGTCGGAGAGATTTCCGGCCCGAATCGGAATCGACCCCAATGTCTTGAAGGAATGTAAAGCAGCTTGTTTTACCACACAATCTCTTGAATCACCAAATGAAAAGACACCACACAGGTATATATATCAAATATATATGTATTTATTAATAAACAACTCTCTACTAATCTCTTTATGAGATTAGAAGTCAGGAACATATGTACAAATCAAATGTTATCAAAATAAGTTTAGCACAATCAAATATCACAATCTTAGTTTGGCTAGACCTAGGTCTAGCGCATCTAGAATCGAGGGACCCCCAAGAACCACCCCAGGTAGTTGTAGGAGACCCACAGGGGACGGAAGCGGTGTCCTGGCACCGGTGCGAGTCCTGTACGAGTCTATGCGAACAGACGCGATTGAGATTTCAATGTTAAAGGTCCCTTGCGTGTTCGAGGCGATCACACCGATCGGTCGTTGTACGAGTCGAAGGACGCGGTTACAGATAGAGTTGCAAGGGAGTTGGACGCGGTGTGTGTAACACAGACGCGAACCATGTACGAGTCAGCGCGATAGTCGCACTTGGAAAGTAAGAGTTTTAGGGCACTTCTAGGGTAGCTACAAGCAAGTCACTTACAGGAGCACCGTAGTGCTGAAGTTACCTCACCCAGGGGAGCCGGGTGCATAGGTGTTCTTTGGTGTCGGGTCGCGGCGTCGTTTTCAATGGGAGCCAGTGAAGACTTGCTGCTTGCGGCGACAGGAGAAGTGTCCGGAGGAATCCAAGCCTGGATTCAGAAGATGGAAGACCTGAAAGCAGAGGGGACAGTGTTCAAAGTCACTTGGCAGTGACTCGGGGCAAGGAAGATGGATGCCCACCGTCGTCGCAAGATTCAGGTTGTTCACAGGTGCCTTGACTCTTCAGCCACGAGGTCCAGGAGGCATCGACAACAACCAGGAGCTGGATTTGGCGTGCCCCACAATTTCTGCAGCTTACTGCGGTGTCAGCGACTCGATTGGAGCCAACAAGCCTTGGTAACAGCAAGTCTTGGGGAAAGTGTCAAAAGTCAATGGCGCAGACCAGCAAGGTCTGAGGGACTCACCCAGTGAGGGTAAGTCAGGGCAGGCCTGGAGCAACTAGGAGAGCCCTTTGGTTCTGTAGGAAATCCTTTAGGGGACCCACAACCTGGCTGGCAAGGGATCGCAAAGACACCTCGGGATAATTCGCTCAACAGGGGCCCACGGTCACTCGGGACATGGTAGGCCTCTGATCTTCGGAGGGTTTCCTGCTGGAGGCTAGGACCACACGTGGTCCAAAGCACAAGTTCGTAGAACGTTGTGAAGGGGTTGCACTCAACAATAGTGCACGGTACCCTGGGGTCGCGGTTCCTCGTCACTCTTGGGGTCCACTGGCCTCAGCTTCGCTGGGGACTCACGATGGCCTTTAAGAAGTTAGGAAATCCACTTCTTGGGCTGCAGGGACTTCGGACTCCGGCGGGAGTGGCGTAGTTTGTGACCGTTGTTTGTAGTTTTTTGGTGCCTGCCAAGCAGGGGAGTCACTCCTTGACTCCAAGGGAGATTCTTCAGTTTTCCAAAGGTAGTGGAACGTCGAAGGTCCAGGATTCTTCTTCAGAGCGTCATCCAGGGGTATCTAGTTTGCAATGCACATGTTCCCCCTCTTATACTAAAAGAAAGGGAGGGACTAGCTCTATGACCCCACCTATGGGAGGGTCAGGGGAGTGGGTGGCTACACCCACTTCCCTTTGTCCAGTTTCGCGCCAGAGCAGGGGCAGGTAGCCCCGGAGCTGGTTTGAACTGGCATATGCACAGAGGAGCCTTCTGCTCCCCCAGTGCAGGACTTCAAAGCACTCTAAGAGTGCACCCACCCAGCCCCAATACACTAAACCCTGTCTGGGAGGTGGTTACACCTCCCTGTGACAGGATGCCTATTGTTGGGCTTCCTCCACTGCGAGTTTCGGTCATCAGCAGGAGGGCAGCCCAGTGTCTGTGACTGGTGGCATCCATTTTGTGATGCCAGGGCTCTGCAGGATTCTACCGCGTTTCCACAGTAGGTACATGTCTATCCCTCTAGAAGGGTGGAATGCTACCCCGCCGCCAGAACTGGCGGGGGGTAGTATTCCAAGATGTTTGACACCAAACACGACATGTTTTGATGCAGCCATTCCAAAGTTAGCATTCTACCGCGAGGATATAATGCACTTAAGAGTATATGGTTTAACCGCATCCACAAACAGCCCCAGAGAATGGACTCTGAGAGCTGCCGAGGGGCCCTGCTCAGGCAGAGGCACCCTCTCACATAGGAACCAAGCACCCTGCCCTCAGGATTGATAGGGCCTGCCTTAGGGGTGACTGATAGGTTTAAATGTGTGTGCAGGAGAGATATAGGAAACCTATATCTCAGTGAGGGGTGCTAGCACCACCGCACCCAGGCTGCAGTAGCAGGCCTGTGGTGTCAGATTTAGTCTGCTTCCCAGGGGTTGCATAATACATGCTTCAGCCCCTGGTAGGCCTGTGAAATACTTATGCCCTTGGTACCTAAGGTACCATATACTAGGGACTCATAAGGTACCACAGTATCCAATCACTAGTGCACCTAGAGTGCACTCCAAGTCATTTATAGAGAACAGAGAGGCTGGGGCCCTGATTAGCAGGGACCCAGCCAGACTATAGCCAGAAACCAGTGTAAACATCAGAAAAAAGTGGGGGCAACATAAGAGGCAGATCCTACTCTCCTACACAACTCCCCCAAACGCAGGGACACTAAACTAACCTTGACCAGTTGAGTCTTCGTGTTCTAAGTGGAAATACCTTGAGAGTCCATCTGCATTGGCATGTTGGGTCCCAGGTCTATGTTCCACTGTATAGTCCATCCCCTGTAGGGAAATGGACCACCTCAAAAGTTTTGGGTTTTCACCTTTCATCTGTTTAAGCCATAGGAGGGGCTTGTGGTCAGTCTGAACTATGAAGTGAGTGCCAAACAAGTATGGCCTCAGCTTCTTCAGGGCCCACACCACAGGAAAGGCCTCCCTTTCTAAAGCTGACCAACGTTTCTCTCAAGGGGTCAGCCTTCTGCTAATAAAAGCTACTGGCTGGTCTTGACCTTCATCATTCAGTTGAGACAGTACAGCTCCCACACCAGGCTCAGAAGCATCTGTTTGGACAATGAACTTTTTGGTGTAGTCTGGACTCTGTAAGATGGGGGCAGTGCACATGGCCTGCTTTAGGTCTTCAAATGCCTTCTGACAGCTAGCTGTCCACTGAACCTTTTTGGCATTTTCTTTGAGGTCAGATCATTCAAGGGGTCACTATAGATCCATATCCCTTGACAAACCTCCTATAGTACCCAGTCAGGCCTAAGAAGGCTCTCACCTGTGTCTGGGTGGTTGGAGCAACCCATTCCATTATGGTTTGGATTTTGCTCTGTAAAGGCTGAACCTGGCCTCCACCTACAAGGTGGCCCAGGTACACAACCTGACTCTGCCCTATCTGGCACTTAGTGGCCTTGATAGTGAGGCCTGCTTTCTGCAGAGCCTCCAAAACATTTCTGAGGTGGACCAGGTGATCCTGCCAGGAGGAACTAAAGACAGCAATATCATCTAGATAAGCTGAGCAATAAGTTTCCATCCCTGCCAGAACTTTATTCACCAACCTCTGAAAAGTGGCAGGTGCATTTTTCAATCCAAAGGGCATCACCACAAAGTGGTAGTGCCCACTAGGGGTCGAAAATGCTGTTTTGGCTTTTGCATCATCAGCTAATCTGATCTGCCAGTAGCCAGCTGTTAGGTCAAATGTATTTAGATACTTGGCTGAGGCCAAAGTATCAATCAGCTCATCTGCCCTTGGTATGGGTTAGGCATCAGTCCTAGTGACTGCATTGAGGCCTCTGTAGTCTACACAAAACCTCATTTCTTTCTTACCACCCTGGGTATGAGGCTTGGGTACCAGGACTACTGGGCTAGCCCAAGGGCTATCTGAAGGCTCAATTACACCTAGCTCCAACATTTTCTGGACTTCAGTCCTGATACAGTCCCTGACATGGTCAGGTTGCCTGTAGATTTTACTCTTGACAGGCAGACTGTCTCCAGTGTCCACCTCATGGGTGCACCAGGTAGTCTGACTAGGGGTCAGGCTAAACATATGTCTATACTGTTGCAGAACCTGTCTGATCTCAGTTTGCTGATGGTCAGTGAGGCTGCTTGCCAAAGCAACACCATCAACTGACCCATCATCAGGGTTCTGAGAGAGCAGGTCAGGGAGAGGGTCACTTTCCTCCTCCTGGTCCTCATCAGTTGCCATGAGCAAGCCCATGTCAGCCCTGTCAACATATGGCTTTAATCTGTTGACATGGAGCACCCTCAGGGGGCTCCTGGGAGTTCCAAGATTCACCAGATAGGTGACTTCTCCCTTCTGTTCAACTATTGTATGGGGGCCACTCCACTTGTCCTGGAGGGCTGCTGGGGCCACAGGCTCCAACACCCACACTTTCTGTCCTGGCTGGTACACAGTCAGCACAGCCTTTGGTCATGCCAAGCTTTTTGCAATTCTTGGCTGGCCTCCAGGTTTTTGGTTGCCTTTTTCATGTATTCGGCCATCCGGGAGCGGAGACCAAGTACACAGTCCATCACATCCTGTTTGGGGGTTTGAGAGGTAACTCCCAGCCCTCTTTAACCAAACACAATGGACCTCTTACAGGGTGCCCAAACAGAAGCTCAAATGGGCTGTAACCAACCCCCTTCTGTGGAACTTCTCTGTATGCAAATAACAGGCAAGGAAGAAGAAGGTCCCATTTCCGCCTAAGCTTCTCTGGGAGGTCTTTAATCATTCCCTTCAGGGTTTTGTTGAAGTGTTCAACCAAACCATTGCATTGTGGGTGATAGGGAGTGGTGAACTTATAAGTTACACCACACTCCTTCCACATTGCTTTCAGATATCCTGACATGAAGTTAGTACCTCTGTCAGAGATGACCTCCTTTGGGAAACCCACTCTGGAGAAAACTCCAATGAGGGCTCTTGCCACCACAGGGGCTGTGGTGGTCCTCAGGGGAATTTCTTCTGGGTACCTGGTGGCATGATCCACTACCACCAGGTTAAACCTGTGCCCAGATGCAGTTTGAGGGTCAAGGGGACCAACAATGTCAATCCCTACCCTTTCAAAGGGTACCCCCACCACAGGTAGGGGTATCAGGGGGGCCTTTGTTGTGCCACCTGCCTTACCACTGGCTTGGCATGTGACACAGGAGCGACAAAACTCCTTTGTGTCCTCTGACATATGTGGCCAATGAAAATGTGGAACAAGCCTGTCCCAGGTCTTGTTTTGGCCCAAGTGTCCTGCTAAAGGGATGTCATGTGCCAGGGTCAAGAGGAACCCCTAAACTTCTGAGGTATTACCAACCTGCTGGTGGCTCCAGGGGCTGGGTCTCTACCCTCAGAATATAGGAGTCCCTCATCCCAATAAACTTTATGGGACCCACTAGCACTCCCAGCAGCCTCAGCAGCAGCCTGCTGTCTGAGGGGTTCAAGAGAGGGGCAGCACTGTTGCTCCTTACTCAGATCTTCCCTAGAAGGGCCCCCTGCCCCCAAGAACTCAACCTGATCAGGCTCAAGTCCCTCTGGGGCAGTTCCTTCTTCAGGATCTGCTTCACCTCCCTCTGGGGGTGAATCTGTGATCTGAGACAGAGGGGAAGGCACTGCCTTTACCCTACTGCTCCTCCTCTTGGGAAGCATTTGGTCCATTGTTCCAGGATCCAGAGCTGGTTCAGTGTTATGCATTCTTGCTTGTGACCTGGTCACAGCAAATACCTCTGCAGGGATGCCCAACATCTCAGCATGAGTCCATAACTCTACTTCAGACCAGGCTGAAGTCTCTAGATCATTGCCCAATAGACATTCGACAGGGAGGTCTGCACTGACTACAACCTTCTTGAGGCCAGTTACCCCTCCCCAGGAGAAATTCACAACTGCCAGACTATGGTTGGTCCTGACATTGCTTGCATTGGTCACCTGGTACATTTTGCCCAGGATGATCTGTCCAGGGTCCACAAGATCCTCTGCCACCATGGTGACACTAGCACCTGTGTCCCTAAATGCCAAAGCCTGTTTGCCATTTATTACAAGCTGCTGTTTGTATTTGCCCAGATTACTGGGGCTTACTAGGAAGGACATCTCAAGGTCTCCATCACAAATCAGCATTGCCTGAGTGGGCACTCTGACTAGGTCAGAGTCCACTTCAGAACCCAGGGTCAACCCTACTACACCCTTATTCTGAGTACCACCTCCACCAGTAGCTGAGCTAGGGGGAACAGTTGCCTTAGGGGCAGGAGTGGTGGTGATTTGGTCTTTGGACTTGTTACAATCAGAAGTCCAGTGCCCTTTCTGTTTACAGAATTTGCACCAGGGCTTCTTTTGGCCTTTTCCCTTGTTGGATTGTGACTCCCCACCAGATGCAGATTTTTGGGGCCCTTGTGAAGACTTCTGGTCTTTTGACTTATCCCCACCTTTCTCAGAGCCCTTAGGATCTTGCTTCTTGGTGTCACCCCCTTGGTTCTGGGCTTTCTGCCTTACGCTGGTTCTGACCCATTTGTCTGCCTTCTTTCCCAATTCTTGGGGAGAGGTCAGATCTGAGTCCACCAGGTATTGATGCAACAACTGGTTCTGGCAATTATTAAGGATCTGTTCTCTCATCATCAGATTATACAATCCCTTGAAATCAGTAACCCTACTGCCAACCAGCCAACCCTCCAGAGCCTTGGTTGCACAATCTACAAAGTCAGTCCAGTCCTGAGTCTGTGCCTTCTGGGTGTCTCTGAACTTCAACCTGTACTGCTCAGTGGTTAAGCCAAACCAGTGCACTCTTCAGGACTTCATAATTATCAGCATCCTCTTCTCTAACAGTGAGGAGCTTGTCTCTACCTTTGTCTGAAAAGGAGAGCCACAAGATTGCTGCCCACTGCTTTTGGGGCACCTGCTGTGCTCTACGGGCCCTCTCCATAGCAGTTATCCACTTGTGGATATCATCCCCACTCTGGTAGGGAGGAACAACCTTGCTCAGGTTCCTATGGTCTGGAATAGATTCTCTGCCTCTAGGGACACTGTTGCTGCTACCAAGGGGTTCTAACCCCTCTCTTCTAGAAGCTCTCTGGATCTCCAGGGCTTCTCTATCCAGTGCCAACTGCTTGGTTCTGAGGGCAACTCTTGCTTCCTCATACTGCAGCAGTTTGCACATTCTGTCAGAGGAGCTCTCTCTTATGGGAAAGTATGAGTTCCTCTGCTGGACAAATTCTCTGCCAGAGTGATAAGAGTGGTCAGATTCCCTGGAAGGGGACCTATGCCTCTCATCCACTCTGTCAGTTCTCTTAGGGAGAATTCCTCTGTCCTTTTCAGGCCCCTTGGAGCCTGGCCCTTCAATCACAGAGTCTTGGTCATTCTGATTTTCATCATCTGACCCAGACACTGAAATTGACCCACCCCTCTGATTCAGACCTATTAGCTCCTAGAGCCAATCTAAGATCATCTGCTGTCAGCAGATCTATTAGGTGTAGTGTGGAGGGACTCTGTCCTAGCTTCAGGTGTCTTTCAACACACATGGCTCTCAAGTCAGAGAAAGCCATGTCCTTATACTGAGGCTGGGTGGATCCACTGGTTCCACCCTTTAAGGACATTCTAGTGTTGTGCAGTGTTGTACTACCTACACTAGTTTGTGGCCTACTGATACTAGCTTGAGCTGTAGAAAGGGTGTGCTATCCCTTGGCACACAGCTCTAAGTTCAGTAGAACTTATTGATACTAAGCTTGACTTTATATGTACCTCAAGTACCTATAGTGGTTTTCAGTTAGTAATTCAAATAGAGATTTTCTGGTAAAACAATAGCAAGCTGGAATCCCACACGCTGCCCACCAATGTGAGAAGTTGGCCTGGTATATGCTGTTCACTAATTAAAGTGGACACCTTGCACCAGAACAATTCGACTCTTATGGTAGATAGGTTTAAGACAACCTTTAAAGAAAGCTATCCTAGTGGTAGCTGTGGAGAGCAGCCTTCAGGCTAAGTCTTGAAGGAATGTAAAGCAGCTTGTTTTACCACACAATCTCTTGAATCACCAAATGAAAAGACACCACACAGGTATATATATCAAATACATATGTATTTATTAATAAACAACTCTCTACTAATCTCTTTATGAGATTAGAAGTCAGGAACATATGTACAAATCAAATGTTATCAAAATAAGTTTAGCACAATCAAATATCACAATCTTAGTTTGGCTAGACCTAGGTCTAGGGCATCTAGAATCGAGGGACCCCCAAGAACCACCCCAGGTAGTTGTAGGAGACCCACAGGGGACGGACGCGGTGTCCTGGCACCGGTGCGAGTCCTGTACGAGTCTATGCGAACAGACGCGATTGAGATTTCAATGTTAAAGGTCCCTTGCGTGTTCGAGGCGAACACACCGATCGGTCCTTGTACGAGTCGAAGGACGTGGTTACAGATAGAGTTGCAAGGGAGTTGGACGCGGTGTGTGTAACACAGACGCGAACCATGTACGAGTCAGCGCGATAGTCGCACTTGGAAAGTAAGAGTTTTAGGGCACTTCTAGGGTAGCTACAAGCAAGTCACTTACAGGGTAAGTAGTTCTAGGGCCCACACCCACAGGAGCACTATACTGCTGAAGTTACCTCACCCAGGGGAGCCGGGTGCATAGGTGTTCTTTGGTGTCGGGTCGCGGCGTCGTTTTCAATGGGAGCCAGTGAAGACTTGCTGCTTGCGGCGACAGGAGAAGTGTCCGGAGGAATCCAAGCCTGGATTCAGAAGATGGAAGACCTGAAAGCAGAGGGGACAGTGTTCAAAGTCACTTGGCAGTGACTCGGGGCAAGGAAGATGGATGCCCACCGTCGTTGCAAGATTCAGGTTGTTCACGGGTGCCTTGACTCTTCAGCCACGAGATCCAGGAGGCGTTGACGACAACCAGGAGCTGGATTCGGTGTGTCCCACGATGTCTGCAGCTTACTGCGGTGTCAGCGACTCAATTGGAGCCAACAAGCCTTGGTAACAGCAAGTCTTGGGGAAAGTGTAAAAAGTCAATGGCGCAGACCAGCAAGGTCTGAGGGACTCACCCAGCGAAGGTAAGTCCTGGCAGGCATGGAGCAACCAGGGGAGCCCTTTGGTTCTGTAGGAAAGCCTTCAGGGGACCCACAAGCCGGCTGGCAAGGGATCGCGAAGACGCCTCGGGAGGATTCACTCAACAGGGGCCCACGGTCACTCAAGACTGATCTTTGGATGGATTCCTGCTGGAGGCTAGGACCACACGTGGTTTAAAGCACAAGTTCGTAGACCGTTGTGAAGGGGTTGTACTCGACAATAGTGCACGGTACCCAGGGGTCGCGGTTCCTCGTCACTCTTGGGGTCCACTGGCCTCAGCTTTGCTGGGGACTCACGATGGCCTTTGAGAAGTCAGGAAATCTACTTCTTGGGCTGCAGGGACTTCGGACTCCGGCGGGAGTGGTGTAGTTTGCGACCGTTGTTTGTAGTTTTTTGGTGCCTGCCAAGCAGGGGAGTCACTCCTTAACTCCAAGGGAGATTCTTCAGTCTTCCAAAGGTAGTGGAATGTCGAAGGTCCAGGATTCATCTTCAGAGCGTCGTCCAGGGGTATCTAGTTTGCAATGCACATGTTCCCCCTCTTATACTAAAAGAAAGGGAGGGACTAGCTCTATGACCCCACCTATGGGAGGGTCAGGGGAGTAGGTGGCTACACCCACTTCCCTTTGTCCAGTTTCGCGCCAGAGCAGGGGCAGGTAGCCCCGGAGCTGGTTTGAACTGGCATATGCACAGAGGAGCCTTCTGCTCCCCCAGTGCAGGACTTCAAAGCACTCTAAGAGTGCACCCACCCAGCCCCAATACACTAAACCCTGTCTGGGAGGTGCTTACACCTCCCTGTGACAGGATGCCTATTGTTGGGCTTCCTCCTCTGCGAGTTTCGGTCATCAGCAGGAGGGCAGCCCAGTGTCTGTGACTGGTGGCATCCATTTTGTGATGCCAGGGCTCTGCAGGATTCTACCGCGTTTCCACAGTAGGTACATGTCTATCCCTCTAGAAGGGTGGAATGCTACCCCCGCCGCCAGAACTGGCGGGGGGGGGTAGTATTCCAAGATGTTTGACACCAAACACGACATGTTTTGATGCAGCCATTCCAAAGTTAGCATTCTACCGCGAGGATATAATGCACTTAAGAGTATATGGTTTAACCGCAACCACAAACAGCCCCAGAGAATGGACTCTGAGAGCTGCAGAGGGGCCCTGCTCAGGCAGAGGCACCCTCTCACATAGGAACCAAGCACCCTGCCCTCAGGATTGATAGGGCCTGCCTTAGGGGTGACTGATAGGTTTAAATGTGTGTGCAGGAGAGATATAGGAAACCTATATCTCAGTGAGGGGTGCTAGCACCACCGCACCCAGGTTGCAGTAGCAGGCCTGTGGTGTCAGATTTAGTCTGCTTCCCAGGGGTGGCATAATACATGCTTCAGCCCCTGGTAGGCCTGTGAAGTACTTATGCCCTTGGTACCTAAGGTACCATATACTAGGGACTCATAAGGTACCACAGTATCCAATCACTAGTGCACCTAGAGTGCACTCCAAGTCATTTAGAGAGAACAGAGAGGCTGGGGCCCTGATTAGCAGGGACCCAGCCAGACTATAGCCAGAAACCAGTGTAAACATCAGAAAAAAAGTGGGGGCAACATAAGAGGCAGATCCTACTCTCCTACAGTGCCCCTCCGCTATTCAACACTTTCCCTATTGTTGCACTCGCTGGAGTGGGAATAGTAATTTTTACCCCTCCGCTATCCAGCACTTTCACTACTGTTGCTCTTACTGGAGTGGGAATAGTAATGTTTACCCCTCCGCTATCCAACACTTTCCCTACTGTTGCACTCACTGGAGTGGGAATAGATTTTTTTACCCCTCTGTTATCCAACACTTATCCTACTGTTGCATTCACTGGAGTGGGAATAGTAATTTTTACCCCTCTGCTATCCAACACTTTCCCTACAGTTGCACTCACTGTAGTTGGAATAGTCAATTTAATTATTTTGCTATCTAACACTTTTCCTACTGTTGCACTGATTGTATTGGGCAATTTAAGTTTAAATATGTTTTGATAGTTTAATGTATTAATTTATTCTAGAATGTTTTTTGATATTTTAAATTATTTATATATATGTTTTATTTTTATATATTTTAAAATGTTTAAAATAAATTAAAGATAATAGTTCATTAATTATTTTTAAATAAATATATACATATGATTTAATTATTATGTTTGTGTGTTTTTTTAATGAAGTTTATTTGTAATAGTTTGTAAAAATGATATTAAATTTAATTTATTTTGTTAAAATTAATATTAATATTTAATATATTTATTATATATTATTTTATTTTATATATATATTTAAATCTATATTTTTTACATCTATATTTTTTACATCGATATTTTGATTCAATATTTTTGTACTTACCTGTGTAGGTATGGGAGTCGATACTTTTGTAGTCTATATTTTTTGCGATATTTTGAACATCGATATTTTTAACATCGATATTTTATCAGTGAACCCTTTACCACATAAGTCATTACAACTACTTGCTTCAGGGGGTGCTGGACTTTGGAATAGCATAATTTACTATGCCAAATCCAGTGTATACAATGGTAGGGAAAGTGTTAGACTTAAAATTCTAACACCAGCCCAACAACCCGCCCCCTAAAGCAATTCATTGTAACAACTTGTGCGGCAAAGTAACTCATGGTAACGTCACAGTCGGGGTAGTGACTGGGTTGTAAAGGCCGGTCATTGTTGTGACTGCGGGGTAAAGGATGTTTCCCTGGTGGGTAGCTGTATGGGTGAGTGAGTGGCTGTGTGATTGGCTGTATTGGTGAGTGAGTGGGTGTATGGGGGAGTGATGGCAGTGTGAGTGGCTGTATGGGTGAATGAGTGGCTGTGTGTGTGGCTATATGAATGCGGGAGTTTGTGTGTAAGTGGCTGTATAGGTATGAGTAGCTGTTTGAGTATGTGTATTGGTAACTGAGTGAGTGTGTGAATGGCTGTATGGGTGACTGAGTGGCACTGTTGAGAGGCTGTATGGGTTAGTGAGTCGGTGTGTGAGTGGCTGCATTGTAATGTAATGTAATGTATATAATGTATATGTGATTTATAAAGTGCGAACTCATGCCCGAGGGCGACTTGGCGCTATCGAAGTCTGATTTTGGCTGCAGCAATGTCAATGTCGGATCAAGCAGGTGTGCAAATACCTTCTACTCCTGTGTGAAGAGCCAGGTCTTTAAGGCTTTTCAGAAGGTAAGTAGAGAGGGGGCAGCTTTTAGTGTCAGTGGGAGACTGTTCCAAAGTACGGCAATGGTCCTAAAAAAGCTCTATCACCCCGAGTAGCCTTCCTAAATGGGAGGACAATCAGGTTCCTGGCAGAGCCTAAACAAAGCGTCCTTGCTGGGACATACCATTTAAGTTTCTTCTTGAAATGGTCTGGCCCGAGTCTGTGCAGTGATTTATAGGCCAGACAGAGAGCCTTGAATCTACAGCATTGCTTGACTGGCAACCAGTGTAACTTCCTGATGGCTCCACTAGCCAACTCGTATTTCAGAATTTTAAAAAGGAAATGAGCAGCAGCATTTTGCAATGTCTGAAGCCTCTTCAGGAGACCCGCTGCAAGAGTAAGATAGAGACTGGTGCAGTGTTTCCAAGTATTCTAGACTTTAATTGTCAATTAACAATTTTCTGTGTAAAGAGGCACCCACACACGCACAAATCTGCAAAGACTAATAACAAAATATAAAATAAAGTTATATGCAAAGCTTATCTCATGGCACAAAACTGAGAGTAAAAAAGAGATTCCTGGTAAGTCCTAATAGCGCTCCAGGGGCCGTATCATGAACCGCTGTTGAAGCTCAGCACAGAGCTGAGCAACTTCTTAAAACACAAGCACTGTCTAAAATGCATTCATTCAACCCAATATTTCTCTGGATAAGAAAAAATGGCCAAATTTATCAAGGTTTTGTGTCGCCCTTGTGCCATGCAAGGTGACACAGGGCGAAGCAAGACCCAGAATGAGATGTACAAATCCACGCATGGCCACCTTGCTTGGCCCTGCGCAGCATGGTAAATCTGGAGTAAGACATGGCAATGCAAGTTGTTGCCTTGCATTTATCTGCCCTGGGAAGGAGTTCCATGGGTGGAGAGTAGGTGTTCCCATGCATCTACCCATGGCTGTTGGTGCATTCCCAGATTTACCAAGACAGGTAAACTAGGGACTGCATCAAAATTAGATGCCTTCCCTGGGGAGGTGCATCGAGGATAAATATAATTATTTCTTCTCATTGCTATGCAACACACTTAGCAAGAGGAAAATGTCTCTGAGGATTGTTTTTGTGCAGAAGCTGCCCCTTCCTGCACAAAAACAAACCTGTCTACAAAGCAGGCACCCTTGCACCAGGGCGCAAGGGTGGCTGCATTAGTGCAAAACAGCACATTTTGTTCCAGTGCACGGAGACAACAGGAATGCGGGATATGATGTTAAATATGGGGCATTTTTGCCCTCTCCCTTTCACGCAGCGCAACAAGGTGTCTTGCTGCATTGCATTGCATGAAAGCAGGGGCAGCCTGTAACATTTGAAAGTATGAGGTAAGCGAAGTGCCTTACCGCTTCCCAAATGTCAAAATTGCTGCTTTGCCTATTTCTGCCCAAGGGCAAGACCTACAATGAGAGAATAAGCAACCTACATGGGAAAAAAAGAAATCATACTGGAAGTAGCTAACGTTTATGCTGGATTAATTCAAATACGCATCATGCAATATAAACACAGAAACTAAATCACTGACATGCATTACACTAACATTTTAGTTCAAATTAAATAGTACTTGCCCACGGGCTGTGCTTCCTCAGTGTCCTTCCGCAGTCTGCGACTCCGAGCAATATTCAAAGAGCTAACTCCCCTAACCAATTCAGACGCTACTCCCATGCTACTATTAGTATTAACCAGCATGAGAGAGGCACCAGGATTGGATGGAGCAGGCTTGCTAGACGCTCCTTCAGGCCCTGAAGGCATGTGCTTGCTCTCCACCTTTAAACTGTAGTGTCTGTTCACTACTACTTCATGATGCAAATCAGCAGTGGTTGACCCGTCCGGCTTCACTCTCAGCTCGGGCAGGTTTCTCATCGGTAAAAAATGAAATGGGAATAAAATCATTTCATGGCCGTTTTGTTTTTCACATTTGCTACTCGCGGCTTACAGCGAGGGGGGGAGGGGCGAGAGGTGCAACGCTCCTTTGCCCTAATGAAGAAACCACCGCTAAAGTATGGTAAATAAATGTGGCCGATGATGTTCAGATTGCACAGCTCGGTAACAGTGAGCTGTCTCCCAGATGTGCTGCCTCAAAATCATGCCCTTACTCGGTGAAGTACCGGGTCAAATTGATGCACTAAACAGAGCACAAACATATTAAAATAAAAAAATAACAAACACTGCAATTGCTTGTGATATGCTACTGAGGTTCAACAGAAAAATATAAAAAATCCTATGAGGCTGAGCAGCTGTAAAAGCGAAGCGGTGGGGACTTAAAAACAGTAATCTAGCGTGGGGAGTCAGGGGTATAAGCTAGTATTATTTGCGATTCCTCATTAATAACGATTAAAAACAGCCTTACAATCTTGCCGAAAAAAAATGTCAAAAAAGAAGTGACAGAAATATTTCGTCTTAAACGTTTTTCTCAAAAAGACACTGATTTTCCATAATTTTATATTTTATTTTACGTTAGCCTCAATTGCACATTAGCTAGACAGACATAGTTTAAAAATATTGCTAAGTTTTTCTTTATGTGGTATCAATGTACTGTCCTTGTGTGAATAGTTTCCTTCATGGGAAATTAAATAAACTTTCTATACACAAAGGGGGATATTCTCACAAACGTGCGATAACCATCGCCAAAAAAGACTAATGCACGTTTCCATATCGCCGTCTATCGCGGGAAAATAACTCCATGTTAACGTCCTATTCACAACACAGCGGTAACATGCGATAGTCACCCGATAACGCGTCAAATGGCCGCGATAACATTACTAAGACGGCGATAAAAATCTAAACCCGAACGTGAAAAAAGTCGCGATGGGCCCAACCGCGATACAAAACCAGCGATAAGCTGCGCCAGCCTGCAAGTCCCACAAGTCAAGCGGCCAAAATCACTATAAAAGCGGCAACAAAAAACACAAACAAGACCCAAACAACTGCGAAGCACCATGGAGGTAGCCGGAGCAAGTACAGAGGACAACCAGAACCCCACAAGCCCCACGGAGGACCAGCCTGGTACGATCATTGGGGGAGACGGTGGCAGGAGTCGGGGACCGGACACTGCACAACATGACCTGAGCCAACAGCAACAGGGTGAGTAACGACCAGGGACTGGGGGGACGGGGGGAGATGGGCACAATGGCACACATGCACAAGTAAGTATAGCACATCTGCGGACAAACCATGCCCAAGAGTCACAACTCCGACCAAGGGCCCAATTTACCCAAGTCTGCAACATCTCAGCACTGCATAAGCACAGAAGTGAAAGGCACACCGCCTGAAAGGGATAAGGGCCAGCCAAATCAGACCCGAAGGGCTTACTCACCCACAATGCAGCACACACACATTGACAACAATGTGGTACAAACTGAAACACTTTCACAACAGAACAGAGGACACAACTGCTGCCGCCTGTGTGTAGAAAATGGCCATTCGCATTTGGCATAGCAGGAAACTGTGAGATGACAATGTACAAGTACAACCTCACATCCCTGATGGTGTAGAAATGCCAAGTGTCCCTCTTCAAATAGGCGTCTCCTCATACACAGTCACAATGTACATTGCCATGCAGTCCGACAGTAAACTTGTACAATGCGTGAACATACATGTGAACACAATGTCATCTGCATTTCACTTCACATTGCAGAGGGAGAATCAACACCTCCTGCAGAGCAGACCCAACAACACAGCACTGATGATGAAGAGGACCTCCCCAACATCTACACCGATGCACCCCAACAGCTCAGGGACAACTCTGGCAAAAAGTCAGATGCAAAATCCGCAGCAGCACCCACAGACTGTAACGTACTACAGTCCTTTTTCCTCCAGAAAGTAACAGACATCCTCCTGGAGATTGAAAACACCCCCATCACCATGAGCTCCTCAGAGCTGACTACACCCCTACCCCTCTCTTGTCATCATCTCACTAGCTTCCCTCAACTAGACCCAAGGTCTTTGATGCTCCTGATGAATAGCACTAAATCAGGCTCCCCTGCCGACCCCTGCCCGCCGAGGACCTTCAGGATGGCCCTTCCTGTCCTGGAAAGCCAGATTCTCACGCTCCTGAATAATTCCTTGGCAACTGGCCAGGTCCCCTCAAACTTGGAGGAGGCTAGAGTTACTCCTCTATTAAAGAAACCGGGGGCAGATAGGGCCGAGCTCAAAAATTGTAGGCCTATCTCCCAGCCCCCTTTCCTGGCGAAGGTTGTTGAGCAACACGTCTTGAAGACAATCTCGGTGTTCCTGTAGGAACACGAGCTACTCCAATCTCACCAGGCAGGTTTCAGAGCCCACCATAGTACGGAGCTGGTCATGCTATCAGTACTGGATGAACTTAGGATCAAGGCCGACAACAAAGAATCGAGTGCCCTGATCTTATTAGATCTTTCAGCGGCGTTCAATACGGTCAGCCACACAAAACTACTGACCCGGCTGGCGGACCTGGGCATTCGGGGGCAGGCCTACAAATGGTTAGAATCCTTTCTATCAGGACGGTCGCAGAGGATCCATCTGGGCGAGCAGGTATCGGAAAAGGGCAACATCTCTTGCGGGGTCCTCCAGGGCTCCGCACTGTCCCCTCTCCTCTTTAATATATACCTACAGCCTCTGGTGTCCGCGCTAGCCGAAATGGACTGCTGAGTATTCAACTACGCGGATGACACCCAACTCATCCTGAGGCTCGATAATTCGGCCCATGCCCAAAAGTCAGCCCAGAACATCCTCAGGTTCACAGTAAACTGGATGACTGCCAACTCCCTAAAAATCAACCCAGACAAAACTGAAGTCCTAGCCATCTCAACAAAAAACAACGCCTGGAGCGATCGGTTCTGGCCCCAAGAGTTGGGGGCCACTCCCAGCCCAGCTCCCGTTGTGAAAAGCTTGGGCATTAAGATCGACTCTGAGCTCTCTATGACCAACCAAGTCAATTCTGTGGTCGGAACATGTATAGGTCTTCTAAGACAGCTGAGGAAACTGGTTCCTCTTCTCTCAGTCTCGTCATTGAAAACTATTGTATCAGCAACTATTGTCTCGAGACTTGACTACCGCAACGCGCTTTACGTCGGGCTCCCCCAGAAACTCACTAACAAATTGCAGGTGGTACTGAACGATGCAGCCAGGCTGATCTTCAGGCTGCCCAGAAGAACTCACACCACTTCCTTGCTGCACAAGTTGCACTGGCTGCCCATCAAGCAAAGAGCGAAGTTTAAGGGACTGTGCATTACCCACAAAGCTTTACACGGACACGCCCCAGGGTACATAAAAGAACGCCTACTCAAATATGTGCCAGGGCGCGCGGTGCGCTCAGCAGAAGCCGGCCGGCTGACCTGCCCACGATGTAACACCACATCCAAAGGGGGACGAGCGTTCTCGGTCCTTCTGCCACAACTTTGGAACCAGTTGCCCGTTACTCTCCGTAAAGAACCCGGTCTTCTTCCCTTTCGGAAACAGCTAAAAAACGTTCTTTTTAGGGAAGCATTAGATACGGCCTAAGACCTTTCAGTACCATGGTGACAATCCCGCCTTTGACTGTGTTTTACTTCTTCCAAAGCGCTAAGAGACCTGTCGGTGTACACGCGCTATACAAGAGCAAATTAACATAACATAACCCCACCTCCAGGAGCAGGGCAGCCCAGCTGCATCCATGAGACCCCACCCCCTGCACAGACCACACAGCAGGAAGCACCCACCACCACGGCTGTCTCCCAGGACCCCCACGACCAACACATGGCATTCCAACGCCGTGTGTTAGGGTGCCAGGAGGAGATGGCTGACCAGCTGCGGGTGGGGTTCGACCTCATGGCAGCCAAACTAGATGCCATACGTTGGTGTCTAAGTCCCATCAGGGACCACTCACCGTCCCTAACGAACACCCACTGTCCGCTCCTTGCTCTACGACAAGCCATGGCTGACATCGCTGGAGTCATGACTCTGAGACAAGAACAACTGTCTAGTCAGAGTGGCCCTAGCGATGTCAGCCGGGAGTTGGGACACATAAGGAGAATGATGGAGAGCTTGGAGCGGATGCAGATGGAAAGAATGTTTGCCACGACGTGCGTGCTGTGACCTGCGGAGATGCAGGAGCACTTAATTAAGTGAAAAACTATGGGGTCGATTCCGATTCGGGCCGGAAGTTTCTCCGACCGAGCCGGACCCGGAGAGATTTCCGACCGAATCGGACCCGTGCAGTCCGACCGAACGAGTACGATGCGTCCGTATGTTATCGGACTCGAGTCGGTCGGACTCCCATTGAAGTCAATGGGAGCCGGTCGTACAACGCGTACGCGGGCTCCCATTGACTCAATGGGTGCGAGTCGGACAAGGGCGCCCCCTACAGCGTGTACATGGCGAAGCGATTCGCGCCGTACACGCACAGGTAGAGGGACCCATGGGTCCCCCTGTGTGCGACTCGCGCGGCTACGCGTACAGGGGGTCCGACACGGACCCCAAAGTACGGCTCCGACAGCTCTTACGAGCCGGAGTGCGCGGCTCGGTCGGACTGCTCGCGGCGCGCATCGTACTTACCCGGCCGGGAAACGTCTCCATTGCGCGGTGCGAGTCGAGTCCGAGCGAGTCGGTCGGAGCGGTTCGAGCCGGGTGCGAGTCGGTCGGAGCGGTCGGGACGCCCGGACGAGTCGGTCGGCGATTTCGCATCGTACTCGCTCGGCCGGACCCGCGTACGGTTCGGTCGGGAAACAGGGCTCCGAATCGGATCCGGTAAAGCCGAATCCGATTCGGAGCCCTACCGGCCGAGATCGGAATCGGCCCCTATGTGTTTGTGCATAGGTGGGAGTGGTAGGGTCAGGAAAGATAGTGGTGCAGAATTAAAAGTTGCCTGGCTAGTGGAAAAAATAAATTTTATTGCCTTCCCTAGCTGGAAACATTAAAAAATGGGGAGACTTAGGGGGTATACTTTAATGAGTTGCCTCCTACTTGGTCAACATGTTTCAAAAGCCATCCCCTTGGCTTTCTCTTCAGGACCTTGCGTGATCCCTACTCCACTCACACATTAATTATGTGTCATTCGTGTGCCTAATAATATTACGCCACAGTTCATGCTAAAATAAGCATGCAAAAAACCATACCTAGTCGGTATCTATTTTTTATACTATTTTTGAGAAGTTATGGCCTCATGAGCTGTCACGGAAGGGGAGGGCGCCTGTAGTCAAACAGTCATCAAGGCTGCACACTCTCCCTGATAGTACCTTCTCGTGGCTCCGGAGCCATTCCATGCAAGATAACTTCGAGCAAGGACTCCTGTGTGTGGGGTGTGTATGCGTTGGTCTCTCGTCGGGCTGTGCGCAGTGTGGGAGTCGGCATCAGCTGCCATAGTATCTGTCAGGGGGTGCTGGGCACATGCAATTCCGAGGTCGGAGGTGCAGATGTGCTTCCGCCTGATAGTTCAGACAAAGGAGCTTTCATCCCTAGTGTAAGTTTGTAATCTGCTTGCATTCATGGAATGTGAAGTGGCTTGTTGGGGGTAGGGTGGGATGAGTGCGACTTTGGGATTCATTATTGACATGACTTGCATGTGGCATATGAGCGGCATCACTGTGTGTTACGTTGCCTCACAGCTGCTCCTCCCTCCCCGAACCCATTTACTTATGTGCGCTGCGCGATTGCATCACTTGCACTCCTACGGCACAGTATTGTCATGCCTTTCTGCACATGTCCACAAGCCTGACAACGACACTGTGATATTGGCCGTTGAAGGTGGGCGGCCACGTGAGTGTAGGCCTATGTTAAGGATAGGGCGGACACAGATGTAGAGCACATGCCTGGCTGAACTGGCGCTGTTAATGTGGCTGGGCATTTTGCTCATGCTGCGGCAATACAGATACACACAACACTTGGCATGTATGATCCTGGACCCCGAGCGGTCTTGCGCTCCTTCATTACTCCGTTCGTGCGAGCCCGCCCTCCGGGTGCATGCTACATTGTCGCTTACAGGGGGGGGGGACTTAGCTACATGTCCAAGCTATTACCCACTGCCTGAGGTGACATGGTTGCTTCCGCTGACCACAGCACAATGTAATGTGGTAGGGCCCAGGGCCATCATTCATGCATAATGAACACACGGACACACTTAGATAGATAGTGGAACTGGCTACGGGCACGTGCGTCCGGCCCCTTTTTATTACCAGGATCACATATCCAGTGACGCCTGTGCTGGATGGGTGTGGGGTGAGTGTGAGCCAGCCCTAAGGGAGTGGTTGGTGCTGGCAACAACTTGAACAGTGATCACTATAAAAGTGGAAACAGAAAACACCAACATAACACAAACAACTGCTAAGCATCATGGAGGTAGCCGGAGCAAGTCCAGAGGTCACCCAATATTCAATCAGAAGGGGCCATGACTTGTGGTGCACTGAGCTAGGGGCACCAGAGCTGAGCGTGCTCATGTGAAGAAATTGTCAATGATTGTGACCCTTCGGGATATTCCTGCCGCAGCTGCAGTGTGGTGTGTTACACCTGCCTCATCCTCATCATCATCGTCCCAGGTCTTTCACACTGCCTGAGGTGACATTGTTGCATCCGCAGTCCACAGCACGCAACTCAATCATAAAGGGTCCATGAGCTGTGGTGCACAGAGTTAATGGCACCTGTGGCGCTCAGCGGGTGCGCAGCCAGCGATGATGCGTCATCCGGTCTGTCCGCACTGGGAGCAATGTCTTTTGCCTATTGAATTCTGCCTCAATAAGGCCACGTGGCAATGACTTGTGGTGCACAGAGTTAGTGGCACCTGTGGCGCTCAGGGGGTGCGCAGCCAGCGATGATGTGTGGTCCGGGCGGGCCGCACTGGGAGCAATGTCTTTTGCCTATTGAATTCTGCCTCAATAAGGCCACGTGGCGTTGACTTGTGGTGCACAGAGTTAGTGGCACCTGTGGCGCTCAGGGGGTGCGCAGCCAGCGATGATGCGTGGTCCGGGCGGGCCGCACTGGAAGCAATGTCTGTTGCCTACTGGACTGCATCATCAGCAATCGTGACTCGATCTGAATTGTGAGCCCTGCTGACCGCAGTGTAGGCCGGAGGCAGAGGTCAGCAAGGGCCCGCAGCCACGTGGCATTGACTTGTGGTGCACAGAGTTAGTGGCACCTGTGGTGCTCAGGGGGTGTGCAGCCAGCGATGATGCGTGGTCCGGGCGGGCCGCACTGGAAGCAATGTCTGTTGCCTACTGGACTGCGTCATCTGCAATCGCGACTCGATCTGAATTGTGAGCCCTGCTGGCCGCAGTGTAGGCCGGAGGCAGTATCCAGCACACACATAACTCCGTGGTGCTGTGCGGCTGGGTGCGCTGGGGGCCTGTGTCACGGAAGCCAGCGATGGGCTGAGAGGGGTGGCGGTCACAGTGGCGGCCTCATGGCAGGGTGAGGGGCGCCGCCCTAGCAGATGCGTTGGCCATCCCGGAAGTGGACCACGCCCAGAGCCCCGGCCTATTTATTCACACTCCTACGCTGGACTGGCGTACGCCGGACGAGCCCACTCCGCTTACGCTTACAGGGGGGGACGGTACAGCTACATTACCGAGGTCTTCCCCACTGCCTGAGGTAACATGGTTGCGTCCATTGTCCATATCACTACATACACCTGCAGTTTATGTCCATATGGACAGGTCTGTGCTCTGCATACTGAGGTCTGTCCAGCACATCACCGCCACACTTGGCATTGTGGGCATTCTTATTCATGGGTGACTTGCCTCCTTCACACATACTTGGTTCCCACCTCTCCCCACATGCTGCTATTGTGTGGCTGAGGGGCCATGCCGTTTTCGGAACGACCACTGTCCTGTTCTGCGCTGCCTCGTGGTAGTCGGGGGGAGGGGTGGTCCGGGGGGGGCTGGGGGTGGTGGCGGTGGGTGTTGTGGCCCACTCGGGTCTCCGAGCTGCACGATCAGTGTCTCCATGACATGTGTTGGTCTTCAGGTGTGGCTCTGGGCTGGGCTCCCTTTCATACTGCAGGTAGTCGTCCTGCTTAACACCAGTAAAAGGCAGGTGTTAACTCCCTGCTGCTAACGCACCTTATCGCCTGTTTTTGGGTCGAATCACAGATCTGGCTGGTCGTTGTGAATATAGCGAAGTGGTGTTTTCGTGTGTTTTTGCACGGGAACGCCTACTCTGCATATCATTAGCGTTAGTTGTCTCACTCATCCATGGCAATGTTTTTTGCAGCAGCTATCGCTGGAAAACTGGCGACATGGGCAGTTTGCACCAGCTTGAGAATGGGGCGATAATTCTTTCGCCACTTTTGCTGCGCTAAAGTGCCGATAACTCGGCGATAAGTCCTTGAGAATATGCCCCAAAATGTGTTGGAAATAAGCACGCACACCCGAGCAGTAAGTATTGTTTACAAGGACTGATAAATAATGCGCATTTTCAGGAAATACTGCACCGTTTTAAAGTTTGTTCAGTGGGTGAATGTGAGGAAGAAAACCAAATTATTTTAGAGCAATGAAGAAATCGCACAATGAAATAAGGTGCTATAACCGAGTACAACTCCCAAAATATAAATGAGTACTGCAGAGTTGTTTGGCACCGGACAGTTGTTTACCACTGATGTGGTAGCTAACACTATATCTTGAGTGCCGGCAAAATAGGGCAAAACAAATGCCAAACAGATGTACAATATATTGCCACAATTTGTTTAACTACAGTTCTCACACCACCCAATGCATGTAATGCGGTACCTGCGTGTCTGAAGCAGGGTAACATATTCAAACATGTTGCACTTTAATAAAACAACCAGCCGAACCTTACATCAATCAAATGTTGCAGCTACAGACCTATTTCAGAAAGCACTTTGGCCTTTTCTTTCAAATTGCTGCAATCTTGTAAAAGTATATCCAATTCCAACATCATTCCCCAGCAGTGAGTATTATTAGTTTTTAAATTGTTTCTTTCACACTACTGTAGCCTGGTCACGGCCCTGCGTTTACAGAGGAAACACAAAATAATCCTATTTCGAAAGAATATAACGACAAATCATATACTTGTCTGGTGGTAGCCATTCTTTTCATTTTAGTAGAAGTAGGTGACAACCAGCGAGCTGACATAGGCTACTGGTGCAGCAGGCTTATTAAAAATCCATGCTCGGGAGCCGGAATGTGGTCTGTCAGAGATTGGTTGTAAGGAATGAAGATTCTGCCTATTGTTGCAAAAAGCTGCCAGCTCACAGAGCGTGAATAAATTTGTTGGTTGTACACGACACAGAAAGTAAAGCGTGAAAGTTGTTTGTGTGCAGCAAGTGAGCAGTACGTTTCCCAGAATGGCGCAAGGAGCGAGTGTACCATAGACATTTTTCTAGGGAGACAAGGGGCTTGTATTACCACGGTGCACATTATTGTTCAGTTAATGGGTGTAGGTGCACGTGGTTGTTGACTGGGTCCTTCATAGCGCTATGTGATTGTCAGATCGCTTTCCACAACCGTGATTATACTTTTTCGGACGTCTGGCATTATGTTGATTTAAATCCACGGATTCAACTGCAGATCACACCTCCTTTTGACTTATTAACCATTAGCAGCTCCATGTTTGGCGACCCCCAGGACAATTCGGGCTCTGTCTCAAGTCCTATACTTTTGTGTGATGGCATAATCCTTTTGAGTATTGTGGCTTGTTTTGTTTCAGTTGAACTAATTAGACCAACAGGCCTGAAATAAATGGTTTATGGGTGCAAAATTCAGGACTGAGACAGTGTACGTAATGACATGGAGTTATGTGGTCAACCACAAAATACAAAATGATGGGGCCCCATTGCAGAATGTGATGAGGGGCCCTGGAGAGTCCTATATTTTACACATATTCATTAGCCTTGGGCTGACTATGGCCCCTCCTGAACGGTTGGGGGCCCTCTGCATGTTTGGGGGCTCCCCATTTTGACACCCCTGATTATGGTATGCCTAGGAACACAACAACAAAATCTCTCCAGACATATAATTGCTCTAGTCAAATAACTTTCTTTCCTCTGCCACAAGTAAATCGGTTGTCCAGCTGCGGTGTTGAATGTAAGAAGCACTAGCGTTAGTTATCCAAGGAATGCACGCGCAGCACTTGTGTCTCTTATCACAGGTATGCACGTGCATCTGCCATTATGTCATAATATCACCTTAGAACCTCAGGCTGAATTTGTATGTTTAGTAACAATTGTGTCTGGCTTGCAGACCATAAGCAGGGTTGAGGAATAAACCTACTTGGAAAATCCATCTACTTGTGTGAGCTTGCTTCCGCTTCGTATCGCCATCTTGGGCTTGTAAAGTAAGTAGCAGAACTCCATGATCCATTGTTTTTTCTTGAGCTTTGCATTGTTGGTATTATCAGTGATAAAAAGTGATATTTGTTAAACTCTATAGAACAGTGAATGCTTCTAATTTCGGTTACCACCACTAAGGGCCTGATTATCAGTTTAGGCGCTATTTATTGCACCTGATAAATAATGAGACCACGGGGTACATTATTTATCGGGTGTGATAAATAGCACCTATTATGAGTTTGTGAGGATTCAAATGCAGACGTTGGTGTTTAACGCACCAAAATCTGCTTAGTACAGTACAAACCGTATGACTTTCCCATGTTAAATTTCGGCAGGCTTGATCTGCTGAAATTTAATGACAGTTGAGGTATTTCTTTAAATGAATCTGAAAATGATTGCATGCTTGAAATACAGCCAAACACGTAATTCTGATATGTGCATAAACTGGGTGTTAGAAATGGGTTTTCTGGTTGGCTAAGGTGTATACCGAAGCCAGGCAGAACCCACTACTCTTGTCAGGGTAGGCTAGTTACACCCCTAGGATAACCTGTGCTCACCATCTGGTAGCTTGGATCCGAGCAGGCAGGCTTATCAAAAGAGGCAGTGTGTAAAGTATTTGTGCAACACACACACAGAGTAAAATAATGAATACACCACAAAAAGACTCCACACAGGTTTAGAGAAAATAGCTTAGTAAATTCTGAACAAAATAAAACCAAAACGATAAAAATCACATATATACTTTTCAAGTTATGCAGGTTTAAATCTTATCGCATGTATACTTTTCAAGTTATGCAGGTTTAAAACTTAACAGATAATTTCAGTGTTGGAAGAGCCCTTGCACTCCGCTTCAAATATTTACGGTCCCGCTAGAGGCTGGGTAATGATCCAAGCAGTGGATCGGTAATTATATAGTGATTTGAAAGTCTGTGTCGGATAAGTTTACGGATGTCCACTAGAGACCGGGGCTTCCAGGTAAGCCCAACTGTTCATAAGTCACAGTACCTGTTGTAGTCAAAGGCGGTGGATTGCGGCAGTCACACGACCATGACAATCTTGAGCCAAGGGACATGCGCCAAAGGTGCTCCCCTTTCTTCGGAGACATTTGTCAAGCTGCACTGCCTGTTGCCGGGCGATGCAACAGAAAGGGGGGGCAGGCAGGGGATCTCACACACAAAGGGCAGTCATGGCAAGTCCCCTCGGTGCACAGCGAAGGCGGGTGTGTCTGGTGACACAGAACAGCTTGTAGACGCAGTGATCTCTTGGAAAGGGGGGCAGACAAGGCAATCCCAATAGGTGCATCGCAAAGGTGAGTGCGTCTAGCGAACCAATACAGCTGGAACACGGTGATCTCATTCACAGGGCAAACACGGCAGCACGATGGTTGTACAATGAAGTCTTTTATGGTCCTGAGACTTCCGTGAACAGGGGGCAAGCCAACAAGCCCTTGGAGAGCACTTATATTAGAGCACAGCAGTAGGTAGCAGGCAGCAATCCAGCACAGCAAGGCAGGTATCAAAGTGTCAGTCACTCCTGCAGCTCAGCAAACAGCAGGACCACACAGCAGAGCAGTTAGCAGAGTGCCAGTCTTCCTGGCAGCACAACAGTCCTCCTGGCAATGTGCAAATGTAGAGCCAGTGATGTCTGGTCACAGGTCCACAAAGTGTCTGATTTTAGTGGGTCAGAGACCCAGTACTTATACCCAAAGGTGCCTTTGATGTAGGGGGTGACTTCAAAAGAACTTGGAAGTGCACAAGGATCCATTTTAACCCAGTCCTGTCTGCCAGGCTAATCCTTGGGGGTGAATCAGTGCTTTGTGTGAGGACAGGAAACAGCCTATTCAGATGTAAGTGTGAGCCACCACTCCCCCTTCCTGCCCAGGAAGGCTATTAGAATGCAGATGAGTGCAGATGACACAGCCATCCCTTCCTGTGTTTGTGCTGCCTAGAGGGAATGCACAAAGTGAAGCTGTAACCTAGCAACATGTGTTGGGTAAAGACTATCAGGCACAAAGAGCAGTAAGTACAGAGAAATGCCCACTTTCTAAAAGTGGCATTTCTAAAACAGTAATGTTAGATCCAATTTTACCAGTTAGGAAGATTTATCACTACCATTCCAAAAATATCAAACATGAAAAAGTTACTCCTCTCTGATAAGGAATTACAGCTTAAAAGTTTATTAAGGAATTCCCAATGCTGGCCTATGAGAGGGGTAGGCCTCTCAGTAGCGAACAATGAAGTAGGCCGTTTGTCACTACCAGGACATGCAAAACATAAAGGTACATGTACTACCTTTTCCTTACATAGCTCCCATCTCTTAGGGTTACTCAGTGCCTACTTTAGGATGACTTATATGTAATAAAAGGGGTTTTGTGAGACAAATAAAAAAGGTTACTCACAAACCTGAGTCTTCTCATCTTAACAGGTGTTTAAAGCTTGGCAAGTAGTTTTAAATGCCAAGTCGAATTGGTAGTAAACTGCACACACTGGCACTGCAGTGGCAGGCCTGACACAGGTTTGAAAGGCTACTTCTGTGGGTGGCACATTCAGTGCTTCCGCCCATTAGTAGCATTTGAAGTTCAGGCCCTGGGTATATGGTATACCACTTTACAAGGGATTTACCATTGCACCAATTATGCCTATCAGGTATACAACAATGTCATCATATTTAGAGGAGAGAGCACATGAACTTTATCACTAGTCAGCAGTGGCAAAGTGCCCAGAGTTCTAATGCCAACAAAAAGAAGGTCAAAAAAAGAGGAGGACTGAGGCAAAATGTTTGGGGTTACCCTTCAGAGAGGGCAGTTTCCAACAAAGGTGTTTGCCACTGGTCGGAATTAACCGACTCACTCGTAATCAGGCCCTTAGTGTCTCACATCAGTATTTTGCCAAAAATCTGAAATCACAATCAATCTGAACTTGGAATATCTTTGAGGGCACCATTTTCACATCTGAAAATGCTTTCCTAGGCAGTGGTGGCAGCACATTACTGCTTGTCTGTTCTTTCACAATATGTTTAATGTATAAAATTAATGGTTAAGCTGGCGCATGTGATCCAGTGCCAATCAGGGATCGATAATCAATATTAACGCAATTACTGGCCCATACTCATACACCCAACAAACTAATCCCTGTTGCGCTGTTCAAGTTTGAATGTTAAATCAGTTATTCATATATACAGGATCATATCCAACACTCTAAATACATAACTGAACCTGTATATCAACTCTCTTTCCTCTGGTCGATGGACCTAAAGTTGAGAAGTTGATGGTAATAATTTGCACTAACTATCTATCTATATTACTAAATAAACCACAAACTCAGCGTAAGGTTAACAGTGTTTATAGCAAAATAATGTGAAGATAAAATACTCATCATGTACAGGTTTACAAAGCAAACAATGATTCAATCACAGAGAGAAAACAATCAGAGCAAACAATGTCAGACTGATATCAAATGAACAAATATGCAAATGAGGGAGTGGATAGATGAAGAGACTAAAGATTCAGAAACAAATATACATTTGCAAAGTACGGATCATTTAGCTATACTAACCCAACTATTTCAGTGGAAAATCTACCCCCTGGCCATGGGAATAGATGGGGGTTCCCCGAAAAGGTTCAGGGAACAATGAGTAGGACAGGAAACAGAAAATAAACAGGCCTCAATCTGGATACAGCAAACCGACGGACAGCGACGATCTCCCTCTCTCTAGCTTCTCCAAAAACGCACGACCATCCACCCCCCCATTCACCCCAGTTATACCCTAAAATCTACATGTCCAACCCATCATTTGTAGCAACATTTCAGAAACTCAGTCTCTCATTGGTCAGTTTAGGGAGTGTTCTATCATGCCACTATAGTCACATCCATGTCTTCACAGCATTCTTTGTTTTACAATTTTCTCATTACATCAACCACGTCTCATGAATACACATTTCCTCCCAAAAATAACATGTTGCAAGTCTCTACACTTTCATTGTTCGCCTCGACAGTTTCTACGGAATGAGTTTGTACATTTGCACTTGATCCCACGGCCATCCTTCCGTTACTTGGCAGTCATACAATAATTCTTGAAGGTTATCAGCCGTTGCCTTCTCCATTCTCTCTCAGAGCTCGATTTTCAGCATATTTATTCATATTTTATTTTCTCGTTAACCCTCGAATGACATGCAAAGATGTAGGCCCATGCGTGCATCACTACGATGAACAAAACACAAACATTATTATTTTCATGAAATAAAATTCTCACTGTTCACCACCCACCATTGCACTATCCCCTGTGGTAATTCTAGCAAGAGCATTAATGTGCAAAAAGCGGCATTATTATTATTTTATTTTTCCTTTTAAGCAGAACGCAAATGCGGCCTAGTTTTCATGCATTAGTTCACGCATTGGTGCACGTATGCGCAAAAAAGCGTTTTCCCCGTGTTTTCGTGTTTTTGCACATTATTTTCACAGCACACTGTTAGTAAATGTTACTGAGGACTTAATCCGAGAAGGTTTATTTTCTCCAAACCCTGCTCCATCACATGTCAGAGGCTTGTAATCTGCAACAGGTCATCAAACCTTAAGCATTTTTACAAGTAAATTAATAGTATACGTGGTTTAGGATGACACGTTGAAAAAAAACAATCTTGTCCATGCCAGGCTTAGTGTCAGAGGACTCCAATCCTAGCCAGCTTTAAAGAAGAGAAGAAACATGGATGATTTGGAATGTCAGGTTGTGTTTTCGCGAAAATAAATTGTGCAATAGCTAAGGAAGGCTTGGAGATTGTATTGCAATCACTGTAGAGAATTTGATTGATGACTTAACAATGAATGTGTACACAAGTAGAATAATCATTTTTAATGTTTATACTTAAATATTTCATTTTATTCTTTTGGGGAATGAAACTTGATTCCATTGCACCAAACCTCGTTTTTTGCATTATATCCCTATTCTCTTAGATCCAAAACTCTCTTTCGAAGCCTGTAAGAAACTGAAATATTGTTTCGGTTTGGTGGCCACCTACCTTGACAATAATCAGGACCCTTGTCAAGGTGATCCCTCAAACCTGAGCTCAACACCCTGTTAGCTATGGTACAGAGCAGACAGGCTTAACTTATGACAATGTGTAAAATATATATTCAGTACCAAAACAGTAATAAAGACAGAATACAAAACAATAAAAATGTCAAACTGAATTAGAAAATAGTTAATTAACAAAATAACACCGAAATAACAAAAATCCAAGAAGGGGAACTGGAGATATTAATTTTAAACTTTTTAGCAGGAATAGAACCAAAACGAACAAATATCTAATGTAAGTCAATAGTCTGTAGACCAGTACCCAGGCACAATTTGAGACTGACCTTGAAGAAGCACCGGTTTGAACACTCCAACTAGGTTCATCCTGGTCTAAGATTTTACCTTCCGACTTAGATGTTGTTCAAGTCCCAATTCACCAGTGAAGTACACTTTTGAAGCCCCCTAGGACCTCAAGAGAGGTACTTAGAGACACAGGGGAGGCAGACAGAGGTCAACAACAGGGTCCAGTCCAGGTCCAGTTGCCACTGGTCAACTAGCTACTTCCAGGAAGAGACCTCTTGCAGCTTGTTGTCTCCCTGTAGCTACACAGGAGGTCAGCCAACTGTTCCTTGTAGTCCACAGCTTTGTCATGAGTACAAGAGAGAACAGATACAGTCCTTCAGGGCTCCTCTCATGTCACAAACAGCAGGTACAGTTCTCTTCTGATCTTCCACAGGCCCAGAAAGTGTTCTGAAGTTGGTGACTGGTGATGGCCCATTTATGTCTGGCATGACCTAATAGGTGGGGTGTCTCCTGCCCCCTCCCTAACCAATGGGGAAAAAGCTCCCAGGGCCAATCACACCCACATTTCCTGTAGTTCCTGTTAGCCTTACTGCACACAGACCTAAAATGCAATGTGAAATGGCATTTTCAAGATGGCCAGGGGCTTTTGCCTCACTAAATGTGGCTCTGAGAGCTGCCGCGTGTGTGTGTGGAGTGTACTATGGTAATCCTAGTGTCCTTCCACATCTGACACTAAAATCCAGTTTGAAGCAATTACTGTTCCCACATTAAACCCAAAGACAGAAGTATGGTAGGACAAAAACAGGTCCCTTCAGCAACCAGACTGGGGATACACAAGGACTGTCTCGGCATCCTGTTCTATCCCCAGCAGACCAGTCAAGAAGGATTTAACCCTCAAGCAGGATTTGACATTGTAGTGTCAAAAAGGATGCCCATTGCCTCCACCCTGCTTATTCTGTCAGGTTCGGAGGAGTCATCTCTGCCTATTCATATCAGTCCATTGTTTGCTCCTGGGAGGCCATTCACAATAGTTTTTCATCTGTTCAAGGCTAATCTCTGGATGGAGGAAGCTGGAGAGCCAATGCAAATTAGCTTCCAGGAACTTCAGGTAGAGAAGAGGTATCTTTCTAAAAGGTACTTATCCCTACTATTTAGTAAAAATCTGACTTCACCATTGAATTAGATTTTTAATAACTATTAAAAATAGTTGTATAATTATTTTTCTAGTTGGTGCCATTTGCAAGATATAGTATTACTATTTGATATTGCTTCCCAGTGTTTTTCTATGGGCCAGCCAGACTTTCTACTGAGAAAATAGCTTTTGGGTGCTAGACACTGTAAGGACATGTTAACATTAAATCGTTGCAAGTTCTACCTTTAAATACCATGCACCCTACCTTCTGGGCTACAAGGCCTACATATTGGTGACCTATTAATATGTAATATGGTTTTGACCTCTCAAAAGGGTTTATTTTGACAGGTTGAATCAGATTTTTTACACTGCTAAGGTCAGGCTATATTGGTAGGCTGAAGCCGTGTTTGCATTGTTACTGTAGTGGATGGCACAATAGGTGCTACAATCCACTCACAATATTTAATTTCCAAGCCCTGAGTACACTTTGTACCATGTACTAGGGACTTACAGACACATTAAATATGCTAATAAGGAGAATGTAATGCAACCATGTTTAAAAGGGGAGCATAGACACTTTACTAATGGTTAATCTGGGTGAAGTGTACCGAGTTCTAAAGCCAGCAAAAATATAGGGTCCAGCAAAAGGTAGGGGTGGGCGGAATGCTTTATTCTGCCTGTGGAATTTATGAAATTTTGGTCACTCCACGTTACTCTTTAACGCAAAATCCCTGCCAAAATCCGCCAATTACCTCGTGGAGGAATTTTTCTCCCACAAGGCTCCAGAAAATGTGAGCTAGGAAGCACTGGTGAGATTTGGCATTCCCTGGTGCAATTTTCTAACGCAGGTGGTCATGAACGGTTGCGGTCAGTGGGCTGCTGTTCGAGTACATTTGCTGCCGCTCGAGTAGATTTTCTACTCAAGCTTCAGCAAAATCAGCTTGAATGGCCACGTGCTCTGGTGCAAAGCATGGTGCCGTTCGCGCTGATTTTTCAGTGCTGCTCAAGCTACCAGCATTAAATTGCAGCGCGAGCAGCACAAGTTGCATATTTTCCACCCATTGGTGGAACTCTGCGGAATCCTGCATTGTGACCCTCAACAAGTTCTGCCCACCCTTAGCAAAGGCGGATGTCCTGCATAGGCCACCCCAGCCAAGAGCTAGGGTAGATTAATCATCCCTTGATGGGATTCCCAGCTTAGGCGATAGAACATGGACAAGTTGCCACGTCTGCAGAGACACTTGTCTGTTCTATGCCCCTCTAAACCTACCTGTACTCCTCTGTCTACTTCTACCCTAGTTACTAACCTTGTCTATGGGGAACCCTTCTCCTCTAGAATCCTCACCTGGGATAGGACTTAACCCTATCTTTCCCACAGATGTATCCCAGCAGTCTCATGGGTGACACACTGAGACTGGTTCCTCAGCTGAGGGTCTGCATCCCAATACTGAACATGTGCCTGGCAGTCCAGGCTCCCTGGGAGGACACACAGTTCACCCCAAGGGTGACACACTACGGTGGTGTCATGTAGGGATCTGCCTGGTACAGGTCTCCTGTCCCCTGTCTCTGAGACAGCAAAGGCTGCACCTCCAGGTCAGAAGTGGCCTCACCACGGTATATCCTGGATTGCTCTTCCCTCGTAGCAGGTAATGCCTGACTGTCTAGTCCTCCCACTGTGGGTGGATTCCACCTTCTACTCCATATTTTTCATCTGGGCCTCTGTACCCTCTATTTGGGGTGAGAACCCCAGATCTCTGTGCTTATGGGGTGGCTTGGTTGGCCACCCCTCCTGGCTCTTTTGTTGCCAGTGGGATCTCATTGCTATACATGCAGTCAATTGGCATCTGGGGACTGACAATGACTCTCCTCTGGCTAAGTACCCCCTCCCATTCTAAGGATACCATGGTAATTGTGTGGATATACTCCAGCCTATGGGTCCACATTACCCTACAGACCTCTCCCCGCAAGTACTGTTCTATTTGTGTGGAGATGTAACAAGGATGAAATGCTTGTACTAAGAAAGACATATTTTGTATTTACAAAATGGGTTGTGTCATGGATCTGTTAACTCGAATAGTCATAATAGCATTCCTCCAGAGTCAAATCTGATGATGAAGAGATATGGTAGGGGTCCATCTGAATCATCATGCAGCTGAAGGCCTGGCAGAGAATGAATGATGTTAACAAAATCTAGTTTTATATCTGTCTAATATTTCAGATTTTATTTCAGTCAGCAAGAAATCACTTCATTTAAGAAGCTGAACATCTTTCATTAACGGTATGTACATGTTAGAGAGAATATAATGCACATCATAAAGATTATTCTAACTGGTAACTATTCTGCTCCTGTAAAGCTGTAGTTTCAACGAACATGCACTTTAATTCCATTCTGCAGTTTTTGCTGTTGGTGGGGAGAAACGCTCCTATCAGAAAGAAAAGTGAAAACAAACATTTTGACCTCTACTTTAAATCCCCCCCATGAAACATATGGTCCTAAATGAAACTTGGCATGTCAAACATTTGGTTTTATGCATTAGATTTGAAAGTCAAATGGTATCAAAAGTATAAGCACACCAAAAATCGGACTCTTGTGGAAGAAAATCCCAAACTCAAGTAATAATAATAAGTATTTTCTATTCTAACAACTAGAAAACCTTACTCTCCACTACAGCAAAACATCTGAACAGAATTAAGCCTAACTTGGTATGAAAGTAGAACTTTACTCAGAGGTGCCCCTTTGCATGGTTTGGTGTAATAGTATTTTTTGAAAAAGAGACCAGAGAGGTTTTCTTTTATTGCCCATTTCAGGTCTGCAGATCTAACTGGGGAATAATTCTACTGCGGCTACCATAACAGTATATGGAACATGGTTCCCATGTATTGGAAAAAATAAAAAGGCAGAATAGGCTGGTAGGTGAGCAGACACTGACCCCAAGGCCCATGTGTGGGTGGTCCTTAAAGGGACTCCCATCAACTTAAAATAAAAAAGTCTTTTTTAGCACAGGGTTTGTGGCCCCTCACCTGAGTCCACAGATCAGATGAGCCCAAAGAGATGGGGAACCTAGACAGCAGGTCCACCAACTATTGGACCCCTACATAAGTTTGCAAACAATTAGTGGTTGTGGATATATATTTGTGCCTGTGCACCCAAAAACTATAATGAAGGGAAGCTGCTGCCAGCCCTTCTGTGGCACAGCTTTTAAAAAGTGCACAGAGGGGGGTTGGTCAGCTACTGCAGTTGAGGATAGAGGTTGTCCTAATATCAAGTCTTGCTGCCAACTCCTGTAGCGCACAGCTGAAGGCCATGCATTTTAGGATGTGGCTCCCTGTGGTGGACTGCAGTATAAGACATTTGAATGCAGAATACAATCACATAAATATTTGCTAAATATAATGATGAGGTTCTGACATAACTGATAATCTTATGTTTAAGAAACCTTCTGACATTAACATAAAATCACATGTAAAGTACAGTTATGGTTACAAATCAAATCAAAACCGAAACACTTGCTGTTCACCAGTTATAGTTAGGTACATTAAACATGACTCACGCCCACAAGTACTGCTCATGACTTCACATATGACATCATTCAAGACATCTTAAATGACAGATATCACTGCGAAATAACTAGTATCATGACTTGTGAAAGCTCTTGCTAATTTCGAAAGTTGTTTTAATAAGTTATGTTGTACATTTTAGACCAGAAATCCTAGAGAGAAGGGAACAGTGCAGCTATGTGAGATGAGTGTGTTTTTCTTTCCCACGTTTATTTGTAATTACTTTTTTCTTAAGGTGAACTGGTTGATCTTGGAAGCAGTACAACATACTTGGTAAGGTGAAAAAACATTGCTCAAGAAACTTTGAATTGGTAAGCATTGCACACATAAGCCTTTGACTGCTGCGAGTCTTCTGATTTGACTGGTATATTCTCCATTGATGTTGTTGCATTAAGGCTTTGTTTTATTAGGATAGGATGACAAAGCTGAGGAATCATTGGTTATGGCTCTGGCTGAGGTAACATGGAATACATTCTTGAATGGCTCTGGTGGATACAGATCTAATTTCTTCGGTGGGGTCAGCTGTGGTGTTGTGAGCTCCCTAGTTCGAAGAGCACATCTGTAAAGATTTCCTTATTGTCATGGAATATTGCTTATTGTACCCCATTCAGAGAAAAGGAATATGCACAGGTGCCTCACTGTCTTTACTATGATGGGTTAGGCTCATATCACCATCCAGAGTGTTATGAGTTAGACAAATCTGCAGAGATGCCCTCGCATCGTCCCTTCAAAACAGTAGACACACACATATGTTGGTGTTTTATAATAATAGGATATTTACTATGTACAATCAGTACATAAACCTTGTGTATCAAAATGATGGATCTTATTATAGAAATCTCAGCTGTCATAATATAGAATAAGATGAACATTAGAAAAACCCAAAGCATTTTATGTTGCACATCCATACTATCTGTAAGGAACTGACCTAAACTCTATCTAACACCTTTATCTATAATATTATCAAACTCATTGTATGGTATTTTCTGAAATATTAGTATTTCCCCCCATCTATCGCCTGTCAAACCATGTACTATCACTGCATACCTTAGAAAGCTTCCAGACCTGCAGTCAGATGGCTCTCAGACATTTCCCCCAAGCAACCAGTGTACATGTCTGCCTCTCTCAAACGTTTAGATCTCTTAATACCTTTTGTCCCCAATGATACTCTATGGAGAGGGGAGTGAGAGTTGTTGTGCAGTCTCCCATATATGCATCAAGAACAAAAATGCCACCATCAGAAACACGTCTGAAAAGCAATGAAATGTTACAAAACACACTTCTTTCCATGTTTGCTCTCTTGGCTGGGCTGGATGGCCTTGTATTATTGCTCATTACATGTAACTCTCTGGGCTGCATAATGCAAGTTGCCTATTTGCTGCATTTCTGTTATTTTTCTTAGTGCAATTAATGCTAATTTGCTCATAAAACAATATGGCGACCTTGCACACTCTGGGGCAGATTTACAAGAAACTGACGCATCTGTCAATTTCCCTGCGCCAGCCTGCGATACCCTTGCACCACCATGGATGAGCCGTATTTACAATACGGCGCACCATGGCGCAAGGATTGACAGATGCGTCAGAAATTCTAACACATCTGTTGGCCCAAAAGCCACGCATTGCTGGAGTCGTGTCGCAAGCACAACGCAACTCCAGCAATGCATGGGGAGGCCTATACTCATTGTACAGCGTCACTCCTTACCCCTGCGTCAAGCAGGCGTAAGGTTATGATGCAGTGGCCTCCTAGAAGTGACATAGTGAAATCTTGTAGATTTCACTGCTTCAAATCTACGAGGCTTTCCTTCGTGGGAACGCCCACCCTGCATACATTATACATGACGCAGGTATAATGTGACGCAGGGCTTCACAACGTGACGCATCTCCCTAGATGCGTCACGTTGTAAATTGGCTGCATTGTTTACGCCGCCGCTGCTGCGTCACAAGAGTGACGCAACGGCTGCGCAAAAGTGTCACAAGGGACTTGTAAATCTGCCCCTTTGTTTTTATCACCATTCAAAGCATTAGTTTTCTAAGCCCTAGGTCTTTCACATAAACATTCTAAAAGAGTTAGTGCCTCCATTTTGCCATACAATTTGGCCTAATTTGTATGTAAAGTGCATTTATCCTAAAAAAAAAACCTTGCAACATAAGCTACTTGTGGTAGTTCGCCTGCTGACATGTGGTTGTTACAGAAGATGGGCTTTTCTCTTGTTACTGTGTTACTGTGATGTGTCCGGGTAATGTGAAGCATGCATTCAATGTTGCAACTCGATGTATATCTTTGACCGGATACTAGTCGAGGAAGTGCAGGGCTTCGAGATTTGAAAACAGGAATGTAGTTTCAGAAATGGGGGCAGGCACTCTCAGGTATACCCTTATATCCACCTTCAAGATTGAGGGCCTCCCTGCTTACATTAACAGAGCAGGTATAACTGTTGCTCTGACACACGGCTATCTCTTTTGTACCAATGCTATTGTATTCTTACAGCAGGTGTTTTTTCATAGTTCAAGGAACCCAGGTAACTCCAGCTATCGAATAAGAATGCCCTCTGCTCCCTCATAATTATCCATATAGAGCATGTAATATGGCTGTCTTTGTCTTTTTCACTGCCTATTTGCAATGCCTCCACCCAAGCATACTTCTGTCACAAAAGAACTCTTTTAAAGTCCTCCATATTAATAACCCCGGAATGCTGTAACAATTTTCTATCAGAGGGGGTGAAAGAGGAGTGAAAATGTCATCCACCCTAATGTTCAGGTATTCTTTGCAAGATAGTACAGAAGTGATGGAGAAGACAATAACAAATGAGAACCTTACACTATTCCTTCTTATTAAAGCCTCAATTATGACCTGGGCTATTAAATATAGCGAAATGGCTGTGTCAGTAATCGCCATTGCTGGCAGCCCTTTCCAGTTTACTTAGATTTGTGCCTAGTTATTTGAGGGATAATCAGCAGAAACTTTCTTTGCAATAGTGATTTGATAAATTATATACAGTATCAAAAAGCTGCAGGGGGACGTTTCTAAGGATCCCTGCGAGATGCATTTGAACGGTATTAATTGATGGTAGTATCTAAGCATGTTCAGGTAATATTGGAAATGTTTTCATAAGAGTGTCCTGTGGAAAAAATATCGGGTAATTCGATTACCAAACCTTTTCCACTCCACACCGTTATTATTGGGCCCTAAAATGTCGGGGCACTTCCATGAAGAGGAAAAAATGCCTCGCTTTGGGCAATTATTTCTCACATTAGTGGTCCAACACTGAAATACTCCCAAAGACCGACTGGCTCTTCTGCCACACCGGCATCTTCCCCGTGTGCTTCAGACTGGGGGACTGCTTACCGACGTGGATGGGCTGGAATACCCCAACCACGGAAGCCTGCATGTCCCCATTCTAGCTGCCGCCTGCTGCAGCGTGGGACTAGTTTGAACATTTTTGTCCGGATTGATTTTGGTTTTCAGGCCGCCCCTGCCTACAATGGAAAGGGCTAGCAGCAAATGTATTAATAGAAGCAATTTCCATTTACTGGCTGAGATCACAGTAGAGCTGTTAGACTGATGACGTTCGTGAAGAAAACACATGCACCTCATAGCGAATATTTATATAGTTTTATTGCTGCGTTATAAACTCTCTGTACACTCATTTAGAGTTGTCAGTGCTAACAGCTAAAATCACACCGTCTGCGTGAGATTTATATGCTTAGAGACACAAATATGCAACTCGAACAGCAAATGAAATCACATTTGCAGTATAACATAACCCAGTTGTTTCGATAGCATTCAAGCGACTTTTGTTTCTTAGACGTCAGGAACAACACAGGTGGAAACCTCTAACTAGAAAGAATAAAGGGGCATATTATCAAGAAACGGCGTTAAAATTATCGCCGGTATAGCGGCAGAAAACTGCTGCTAAAGCGGCGATAATGGGCTTGATAATATGCCTTGAGAATTCCAGTAGAAGTCCATGTTCTGGTGTGAACATGGGCTTCTATTGGAATTCTCAGGAGCATATTATCAAGCCCATTATCGCCGCTTTAGCGGCAGTTTTCTGCCGCTAAACCGGCGATAATTTTAACGCCGTTCTTGATAATATGCCCCATAATTCAGTGTATTTGGTAAAAGCATCGATCAATATGGCTAACTCAGAAAAATGAAGCATTTTACACAGCAGATAAAAAAAGCTAGCATTATATATAAGTTAACCTGTGACTAGAACAAATGTAATGAATTGAGCACAGTATAAAACTCGTAACATGGATCTCCAAATATCTTACTGGGAAAGTAGATGCTGCACAGATATTGTGGACAACCTACAATAATACTACACCTTTTGCTTCTGCTTATAGAACAGTTAAATACTTTACATTTAGCTATCCATATTCTTTGCAGGAAGGAGCAGCAAGATAGGTTTTCTTGTGAATGTGCCACGAAACAAGCTTGTAGAAGCCCAACATTTAAGATTAACACTAAGCATCAAAAGAGGTGTACTAGGATCAACAAATCAATTCAACTTTTGCAGATAATATGACTGTTACACAGAATGCATGACACCATAGCGCAGATATCCCATGATGTGCTCTGGATAGAGCCCACTGGTGCACACATACCCACTAAATTACATTGAATAAAAGCATGAAAATGTAAAGTCCAGATGTGAATGACTAAGGCCACAGCAGTTTTGTTTGGATAAAGTTATGTTGGAGTTTATTTGGCACAGTAATGAGTTAACTTACAGGCGATCCAAGGGCAGCCAGTGATGATGTGGCCTAAGCTAGCCGCCCACCTTATTAGCTAATGAGGACAAGGAATATACACATCTGGTGCTGAACTTTTGCTTGCTCACCCCACATCTGGACCACATAGTCTAGGAAAAGAACTCACGCGCAGATGCGAAGTGTTACCAGGCAAGCCCCCAGTTGCTCAGGCTTACAACAGTCCTTGGGAATAATAGGGTGCCATTGCTTTTATCTTGGGCCATGCTGTCAGGGCTCCAAGGGTAATGGCATGAAGCCTCTATGGACTCTTCCTTGTGGTTGCTTTTTGCACCAAAGTCCTTTGGATCACCCTGTAACTCCACCTGCAATGTAGAACAAGAGAAAATAAAACATTGCAACACTTGCATTACATCCGTAATCACAAACAAGCCAATAAGGGTAAGAGGTTGGATGGGATTGCTCGTTTGCCCAAAGAGGATGACCCCAGCAGCCCCAGGATATTTAAGCAGGATTCTGCACTTGCTGAAAGGGTTTGGTTTTCCTCCTCAGGCTCACACACTTACCCCTCAAGTCCTGAGGGAGATAAAGCAGTAGAAGAAATGTGCAGCATGGAATGGGAATGCTGCACCAAGCTGTTGCTTGCCAAATTTTCACCCTATACAATCAGACAGCGACTAAAAGCCTACACGCCGGTCCATAACACCACAACTCATCTTTACTATAACACAGTGCACACACATGAGAAGTATAATTGCAAATCACTTGCATATTACTATTATTGCAGTAATTATTCAGCTAAAGCAGACTGCTTGGCATGATTACATGTGTATACTACGGTAACTGATATTTTGGTAAGAAAAAAACGACTCTGTCAACTACCACTCATAACTACCACTTCCAGGTGATAGATGTTTGATGGATTGTATTACTTGTTTTAACTTAATTAAGAATATATGTGGGTTTGGTTGCTGCCTGCATTGAGTGTTTTTATTAATGTTATAGGTGTTTTTATTCTTGAGAGTATGGATTATGTTTAGTGCATAGGGAACACTAATGCACCTCTGGAAACCTGTAAATGTATAGCGTCAGAAGTCTATGCACTGATTGACTCCAGTGTTCATATTTTGGATGTCGTGAGCTTATCTGTAATATTATTGTAATTCTAAAAGTGACAACATTGTACATTTACTTTTGTCTTTGATTAAAGCTTCACACCTGTGGTGAAGGCTCTTGCTATGTGTTTAGTCAGATTACCTTCCAGTAGGACCAGCGCCGTGTTTCCTGTCAGAAATGTTGCTGGTATAACTTGTGAGGAAAAATAAATCTTTATTACGACCTGCTTGGCCTGCATGGAAAGCCTTACTCATGCTTAGTTTCCTGCTCGTGGTGTGGAGGGACAACCTCTGAGGGTATGTTTAAAATTATTGTGCCCCTGGTGAGTGAAATAAAAAGTGCAGGTTATTTCTCCTTCATTAAGACATGTTCACAATATTTGTCTTGAATGACAGATTTTTATTGTTGAGGTGAGGTTTGTGGTTTTTACAGGTATGCCGTGTTAGCATTGAGTCGGCAGCATTTAGCTCATAGTAGATGGTGACATCACTTGTGAGGAGTGTGCGATGAGGAGTTTAGGCATCAGGAGTCACAGAGGCCACCCATGTGGCAGAGGCTGGGAAGCAAAATGGGCACCAGATTTTTTGTTGTTGTTCTGGCAATAGAGTTGAGGTTGGGTGTCTAGTCAGTCTTCAGTATTGGATAATGGAATATCAAATCAGGCACCATCGTTTTTCTTGGTAATTGGGGCAAATTTATAAGGAAGTCACGCAGTCAGCAAGTCACTTTGCTGCACTGCACTGCGTGACACAGAAAGAGCAGGAATATGCCGTATTTAAAAGAATACAGCACATTCCTGCATTTGTCCCGAAGCTAGAGCCCTTTTGGCTGCCTAGGGCTAATGCAGGCACTCTTGCACCATGGTGCAAGGGTGCCTGTGTTGTAAGGAGGATTTTTTTGTGCAGGAAGGGGCACCTTCCTGTACAAAAACATCCTGAGAGGCATATTCCTCTTTCTATGTGTACTGCAGACTGCAGCACACATAGAAAGAGGAAGTAACAAGGAGAAGTAAAGATATTTCTCCTCGTTACGTCTTCCTTGAGAAGGCGTATCTTTTTCACGCATTCGCAGGTCTACCACTTTTGGTAAATCTGGGAATGTGTCAAAAACCATGGGAGTTGTGTGGGAACACCCATGCAACACCCACTAATGCTTTCACAGAGCAGAGTAATGTAACACAGCGATTAGCGCTGCGGTACGTTACTCCTGATTTATGAAGCCACTCAGGTCCACGCAAGGTGTCCTTGCGAGGCTTCTAAATTGCATTTTGGACTTGTGTCGCTCTTGTACTACATTGCGTGGTGCAAGACCAATGCAAGTCCTCTCATAAATATGGCCCTGAGTGTCAAGTTGGGTCGCAAAATGTTCTTTGTGCATGTTGTTTGTTTAGTGTAATATACATGAAAACCACTGCTGTAATTTTTCAACTAACAGCTGAGGAATTTATGGTAATCGACCAAAGTGCAAAAAATCATTTTTAAGTTAGTGCTGCTATTTGTCAACCTAAGTAATGATGTTTGGCATTACATAATCTCATATGGGACATTGGGATATTGGGGACATTAATTGATGCAAGGAAAACAACTAAATAGGACTGATCCTATCTTCCTCTTTCAGTTGGCAGCCAGAACAAGTGATGTTAAGAAATGAAGCCCACAATGCAGCTCTCACTATTTTTAGTGCATATAAAACTTGAATGAACCATCAGTGTTCACAGCATTAAAGATGTGATCTTGGTGTTCCAGACCAAAAAACAGGTGGGCGGCATTGCTTTGGACTCTCTGGCATTTCCAGAAAGATTTAAACCATAAAGACCTGTGTGCAGGCTATTGCAATAATTCAAGAATGACATGACCACTGCGAGGATTAGAGTGAATTTCTGAAAGCAGTGTTGCAGGAGCAGCTCCTCTTTTAGAGATTGTGGGCGGTGGAATGTTGATTTGGAGACCTCATTAATTTGGGAAATTAAGTTAAAGTCACTAACTAAGAAGGCAGAGATGCGCAAATTCTCTGGTCGAGATAGAGGGGTAGAACTGGGAAAACTGGGCCAAGGAGAAGGATTTCAATCTGTTTACTATTTAGGTGGGGCCAGTTGTTCAGCATTCACTGATGAGCCTATATGAGCCAGCGCGAGTGATAAGAGTGGGTGCTAGGCACTGCATTACATTTGAGGTGGAACTGTCTGTCATCAGCATAAATGCATAATCCGGTCTTTTAGAGGTCCAGGATGTCCGCTAAAGGGGCCTTGGAGATGTTAAATAACTTTGGTGACAGAGCAGAGTTCTTTGGCACACCTGAATTGATGCCAGCTACTCTGGAGAAGTGGTCTAATTTGACTTGGTGCGTGCAATTGTGCAGGAAGCAAGGGAGCCAAAACAATACTGTACCACTGGCACCAGGCAATGCAGATAGTGTTTTAATTAGTACTTCATCATCAATAAAATCAAAGGCTGGCTACCGAAAGGTCTAATATAATCATGGCACAGAAGTGGTCCTGATCCTGTCTGGGATTTGAGTAATTCTCTCAGGTTTAATAAAGTGGTATTTACCCAGCATAGGTCTGAAACCTGGTTGAAAGCCATTTAGGAGGCCATTTGACACCAGATGGCAGTACTGTTGATGGGTGACAACAGTTTCAAACAACTTTGTGCACCAACAGGGCCAGCGATGGGTTTGTAGATGGATCGGTCACCAGGAGCCGCTGTGGATTCCTTTAGGATTGGAGTGCTGATAGCATGTTGAATGAATTGAGGGATGACTCTGCTAATGATGATGGTTGTGATTGCGTTGAGGTCCTGGATGATGAATTAACATTATCAATGTCCCAAGAGGAAGAGGACTTTTTTAAGGAGACCAGGATGATCCTTATGGCAAATTGATAGATGTGTGCAAACTCATAGAGATGGCTTGTACAGGAAGTTTTAAGAGGCCAAGTGAGGTTCCAGTTGTCAGTGAGCAGTGGCATTAATATGGGCCCTTAGGGAGACAATTTTGACTATCACATAGATCTCACAATGGGGCCTGGGTGCTCGTGGGTGAGCTGGGAAACAATATCTCCTTGTAGATGTTGAAGAATTCTTTGATTTCTTTTGAAGATTCTGCAATATGAACATGGAAGTATCATTTTGTTGCTCTAGCACAATCTTATTTATAGCCTCTAGTGTTTGAACTCCACCTGGGAAAGAATGCCAGCTTTCAGTATCTGGTGTACGGTCAGGGATTCCAAGGAGCAGTTGTGTGAAGACCTCAGGCTGTATTTTAATATTTCTCCATTAGGAAAGTTGACCAAAATCTATGTAGCAAGCATTCCTGCTATCAAGCGTTGCCCCTGTTGCCTCTGGGACTAAGCTGGAATTGTGAACAATTGGGGCAGCAGTGGCCATTTCTCCTACAAACCCATGGCATCTCCAAGACAGGGACCCAAGATAAAAAGGAGAGTTAACCCCATCTAAGATCATTGAGTCTGAAATAAGTAGCCACAGTACAGGGAGTTCTGTGAACTTGACACAAAAGACTTAGAAGGCTATAGATTGTGGTCTTTAAATGCAACATGTAGTGAAATATGGGAAATACAAGTGCTCAGTTCAACACAACTGTCAACAATAAAGGTATCCAAAGTGAGCCCTTTGAACTCGAATAATGTGGTACACAAGTCTCAGAGCAAAACAAGGTGCATGTGGGTGACTTGAAGCAACTTTGTTTTTGTGATAATTAAGTAGAGAGCAAAAATTGCTGGCACCACTCATATAAGAGTCACAGAAGTTCTGGACCACATTAAATAAGTATTATGGACTCACCTTAGTTGACTTCAGTTGTGCCAGAGTTTTGTGGAAAATGCATTTAAATATTTTTCCTGATGATGACCATGGCCAACTTAGGGCACACAAGTTCCAAACATCAACTCCTATAAGCACATATATAGAACTGTCTCTCTGTGTATACTTTCGTATTGCACAATTCCTTTTTTAATTAATTTATTTCACTGTTAGAAATGTGGGGGCTTATTTACAAGCCCCTTGCGCCGCTGGTGAGTCACTTTTTGTGACGCACCTGCGGCGCAGTGTGGTGCTCCATATTTACAAGGACATGTAAAGCCACCCTGCGCAGCTTTTCATGTCCTTGTAAATATGGCCCCTTTTCAAGCAGCACTTTGCGTGAAAGGGGTGTTCCATGGGTGTTGCTGTGCGTGTTCCTATGCAACACTCATAGATTCTGCGCATTCACAGATTTACAACCTTTTGTAAACCTGAGAATGTGTCAGAATCCTACGCCTCACCAAGGGAGGTGTAAGGAGGTGCAACGAGGAGAAATGCTTTTATTTCTTCTCATTTTGTTTCCTCTTTCTATGCGTGCTGCAGTCTGCAGCGCAAATAGAAAGAGGAAAACACCTCTTGTGATAGTTTCTGTGCAGGAAGGGACACCTTCCTGCACAAAAACAATTATACCCACAACGCAGGCACCCTTGCACCATGGTGCAAGGGTGCCTGTTTTGGCGCATGGCATCCAATTGTGCACCAGGGGAGAGCTCAGGGATATGTCATATTGTTGTAAAGATGAGCATCCCTTTGCTTCAGAAGTAACGCAGGATGGTGCAGCCAAATGGCTTGTGGCACCACGCTTCGTTACTTCCTTGTAAAACTGGCCCAGGGTTTCTTGTTGGTTAAGGTATGCACCTAAGCTAGGAAGAACCCACCACTCTAGTTAGGGAAAGTCAGTTACACACCAAAGATAACCTGTGCTCACCCTCTTGTAGCTTGGCGCAGAGCAGGCAGGCTCATCATCAGAGTCAATATGTAAAGCATTTGTGCAACACACTCACATAGCAACATGATGAATACAGCATAAAAAGAGACTCCCTACAGGATTATATAAAAATATATACATTATATTGTACATAAAGACAGACCACAATGACATGAATCATAAATACTTTGCACACTATGCAGTTACTCAGATAGTACTCATTATACTGAACAAGCAAGACCAAAAAAAAACATGCATCATATCATTAGTGTATGTAATGCAAGTTAGGCTAGGGAAAAGCACATGAATCATGATAGATCACCTTCAAACCATAATTACTTTGAAGTAATGCAGTCTTTTTTATTTTTTATTTTATTCCATCAAAAATTTACAAATTCATCCATATGACACAATATAAATGTCTGATAATGCACTTTGTAATGACAAATACAGCATACATATATAAAAAGTCAGAAAGAAGAATACATAGTCAGAATAAAATCCAGAATGACATTAGACTAGGAAAAACATTAGAGACCAGATATAGTATCATTTCATCATTGAAAAGACAATGACTAAAGTGCCTATAGTGCATTAAAATGTGATTCCGAGTAAAGACTTCAAGGTATAGCCGAAGATAAGGCTGCAGATAGTAATTCGGCATAAAAGAAAACCAAATAAAACATCACCAGCCTGTTTTAAAAAGAGCTAAGGTGTCTATAGTGCAAAAAGTACATTAGAATATACAAAAATATCGACATATGTGACATTGGATAGTGTTTCGTCATATTAACCTTACATCAACTGCCTGTTCAAAAAGAGCTAAAGTGTCTATAGTGCAATAAAGTGCGATAAAATATACAAATCTGTCAACATATGAAACAGGTAATGCAGTCTTGTTTAGAGACAAATATATGAATCCCACATATAACCATCAAAAATAGGGTGCAGCGCATCTGTGCTCCTACTAGGCTGGTTATGATAAATTCTTGTGAGCTAGCTGAAACGAGTGCATTTGTGGACAAGGTGTAGGGCGCAGGAGCACCTGCATGCCTATTCAAAGTGATACGGTAATTTTGTGATCACCCTTTTCTTAATGGCAGTAAAGCCCCTTCCCTTCTTTTCAGCTGAATACTGTACTATTGCATACTGCCCAAGCACCAACCCACTGCGGTGCAGGCACACAGGGACCCATTCTGAGCCCTCTGCCAGGATCAAGAAATGCCCCCAAATTGGTGATGGACCTGATGATCTGACTGGTAGGTCCAGAGCTCACAGCGGTATGCAGGGAATGGCTCCAGCAGCCATGCTGGTGCACTCAACTATCAGTGTGCAGGGCGGATGCGGCTTCCCCAGGTGTGCGGCGTCCATGAGGTCCCATGTTCCATCGATCTGAGACGCAGAACCTTTGTGGAAAGAGGGGGGTTCCACGGGCCACTTGTCCCTCTTCAGCATGGTGCTGCCCCAACGTAGTGTCAGCTCGGTGGGCGCGCCTACTCAGGGAGACGATACTGGCACTACTTGTTGGAAACTTAGATCCACGTCAACAGTAGCTGCCACGCGGTCACTGCGACTTGGTGACAGCATAAGACAGCCCCTGAGCTAGAGAGTATGGTCTGTGCGGCACGAACAAAAGAAGGGGAAAGTGCTGAGGGGTCGGCATGCACTGCGGGTGCGGCTGGAGCCACAAAGGGGACAGCACTCTCTCTCCTTCTGACAGCCCACACTCGGCCTCAAGCAGCACGGAGTGCTGGGCTGAGGCTTAGATCCACGTTAGTCAGCCACACCCTGTCATAACAAAAAGCCCCTTGTCGGACTTGCCAGGTGCCGAGTCCCACGACAGGGGCAAAGAGGGGGAATCTTTGCTGGTCCTGAGATGCGCAGAGAAAAGGGGGTAAGCCAACAAGCCCTTGTAGAGAACTTGGGGGCACACAGTGAGCAGCAGGCAGACAGGCCAGCATATATAGTTACTTTGCAGAGTGGCAGTCCTACCAGCAGCAGGGTAGACAGCAGGCCAGCACAACAAAGCAAGTAGTCCAAATGACAGTTCCTCCTGGCAGCACAGCAGTCCTACTGGCAATGTGCAGTTTGTAGAGACATCAGTGTCTGGTTACAAGTCCCATGCAATGTCTAAAAACTTGGGGTCAGAGCCCCGTACTTATATTCAAAAATGTCTTTGATGAAGGGGTGACTTCAAAGGAACCCTCAGAAATGTGCAACAATCCCTTTCAGCCCAGCCCTGACTCCAGATGATCAGTAGGGGGTAAATCAGCCCTTTATGTGAGGGCAGGATCCAACCTATTCACATGCAAGTGTGAACCACCTCTCCCTCTCCCAGCCCAGGAAGTCTATCAGTATGCAGATGAATGCAGATGTATCCCCTGTCACACCCAGCCCTTCCTGTGTTGCGGCTGTCTAGAAAGTATGTACACAGTGTAGCTGTCACACAGCCCAGATGTGTATTGGAGTCAGGCTCCAAAGCGCAAAGAGTCATAAGCACAGCACAGAGAGATACCCACTTTCTAAAAGTGGCATTTCTAAAATAGTAATGTAAAATCCAACAACACCAGTAAGTAGAATTTAACACCATTGTTCTAAGCATACGAAACATGGCAATTCCACTCCTTTCTGATGTGGAATTGCAACTTAAAAGTATATAAGGGAATTCCCAATGGTAGCCTATGAGAGGAGTATGCCTCACAGCAGTGAAAATGAAATAGGCTGTTTGTCACTACCAGGACATGCTACATATAAAGGCACATGTCCTACCTTTTACTTACACAGCACCCTGCCCATAGAGCTACCTAGGGCCTACCTTAGGGGTGACCTATGTGTAGTAAACGGGGAGTTTAAGGCTTGGCAAGTAGTTTTAATTGGCAAGTTGAAGTGGCAGTAAACTGCGCACACAGGCCTTGCAGTGGCAGGCCTGAGACAGGTTTGAAAGGCTACTTCTGCGGGCAGCACATGCAGTGCTGCAGGCCCACTAGTAGCATTTGAAGTTCAGGCCCTGGGTATATGATATACCAATTTACAAGGGACTTACGAGTAAATCAAATATGCCAAACAGGTGTAAACCAATCATACCATATTTTGAGGAGAGAGCACATGCACTTCAGCACTGATTAGCAGTGGTAAAGTGCTTAGAGTCCTAAAACCAACAAAAAGAAGGTCAGAAAAATAGGCAGAGGAAAGCAAAAATCTTTGAGGATAACCCGGCAAAAAGGGCCAAGTCCAGCATTCACCTTCAATCACTTGTCACTGCGTCGGCTGCACTTTTTGATCACACTCGACCCTTCTCAATATTTTCTTTTATCCCAGGTATTTGACTTGAGAAAAATTGGTTATGTGCTGTACCTTCATTGAACAATTTTACCGAGAAATTGGAACTACTGAATATACCAAGCTAACAAGCACATACAGGTCATCTGAACCATTACCTCATTCACTGGTTGCGTGCGAGAGGTTATTCCACCATTTACAATTTAGAATTGATTTCCCTTATGGAACACTGTTTCTTTTGTTATAATTACCAAGTTCCTTGTGAGTTATTGGGTCACCCTGTTTTCAATGACCCAGAAGAAGGATGATGGCGGAACAGGACAAAACACAGCTTGGAGAACAGTTGCATCAAAGCGATACCAAAGGGGATGATGGACGGAGCGCTAGAGCAAATCAAACACTCACCCCCAGTCAACTGATCTGGGTTTAATCCATCATCATTCTTTAGCTCACTCCACCACCCCAGTTCAGACATGGCCATATGCAAATCAGTCTGACCCTGTGCCTCATGGGAACAGTCCAGCCCGAACTGCCAAGCCATGTCTTCCCTGGACCGGAAACAAGCATCCTGGGACCGGTTTCGGGTTCAAAACCCTCATCAGCCAGGCTATCTTGAATCCAGTGGCAAAGTGAGCAAGGGACCCACGTCTGGGCATACCCTGCCAACTTAGGGCGAACAAAGCGATACCAAAGGGGATGATGGACGGAGCGCTAGAGCAAATCAAACACTCACCCCCAGTCAACTGATCTGGGTTTAATCCATCATCATTCTTTAGCTCACTCCACAACCCCAGTTCAGACATGGCCATATGCAAATCAGTCTGACCCTGTGCCTCATGGGAACAGTCCAGCCCGAACTGCCAAGCCATGTCTTCCCTGGACCGGAAACAAGCATCCTGGGGACCGGTTTCGGGTTCAAAACCCTCATCAGCCAGGCTATCTTGAATCCAGTGGCAAAGTGAGCAAGGGACCCACGTCTGGGCATACCCTGCCAACTTAGGGTGAACAAAGCGATACCAAAGGGGATGATGGACGGAGCGCTAGAGCAAATCAAACACTCACCCCCAGTCAACTGATCTGGGTTTAATCCATCATCATTCTTTAGCTCACTCCACCACCCCAGTTCAGACATGGCCATATGCAAATCAGTCTGACCCTGTGCCTCATGGGAACAGTCCAGCCCGAACTGCCATGCCACTGGAATCAAGCTATCCTGGCTGAAGAGGGGTGAAACCCCGAAACCGGACCTAGGATGCTTGGTTCCAGTCCAGGGAGGACCTGGCTTGGCAGTTCGGGCTGGACTGTTCCCATGAGGCACAGGGTCAAGACTGATTTGCATATGGCTGGGTTCAAACTGGAATGGCATGGTGAGCAAAAACGATGGATTTAGACCCAGATCTCTGTACTGGGGTGAATGTATGACATTGTTCTGCATTCTGTCCATCAATTGTTGTTTTTGCATTTGTCACCCCGAGTGGGACGGGTATGCCCAGACGTGGGTCCCGTGCTCTCCATGCCACTGGAATCAAGCTATCCTGGCTGAAGAGGGGTGAAACCCGAAACCGGTCCTAGGATGCTTGGTTCCAGTCCAGGGAGGACCTGGCTTGGCAGTTCGGGCTGGACTGTTCCCATGAGGCACAGGGTCAAGACTGATTTGCATATGGCTGGGTTCAAACTGGAATGGCATGGTGAGCAAAAAAACGATGGATTTAGGCCCAGATCTCTGTACTGGGGTGAATGTATGACATTGTTCTGCATTCTGTCCATCAATTGTTGTTTTTGCATTTGTCACCCCGAGTGGGACGGGTATGCCCAGACGTGGGTCCTGTGCTCTCCATGCCACTGGAATCAAGCTATCCTGGCTGAAGAGGGGTGAAACCCCGAAACCGGTCCTAGTATGCTTGGTTCCAGTCCAGGGAGGACTTGGCTTGGCAGTTCGGGCTGGACTGTTCCCATGAGGCACAGGGTCAAGACTGATTTGCATATGGCTGGGTTCAAACTGGAATGGCTTGGTGAGCAAAAAAACGATGGATTTAGGCCCAGATCTCTGTACTGGGGTGAATGTATGACATTGTTCTGCATTCTGTCCATCAATTGTTGTTTTTGAACAGTTGCATCAAACCAGCCCAAAAAAATACCAACTGGGACGTCAATGACGGAAGGATTGGGATGAAGGAAAGTTTAGAAAGCAATACTTCCCTGATTCTCAGAGATAAACATTTATCTTTGCATGCCACCGTGTGTCCAATGCACTTAAGCCACCGTTGAAGTGCAACAAGTACATTGGACACAGTAAAAGTGCCTCTTCTCTCCATAATGTGTTCACCGCCACACTATGGAGCTGTGCTTATGCCAAATGCCTACCATTAAATATGAGCAATAATAAACAGTTAACAAAGGAGAGACTCTGGGCTTTTAGACAGGTCCAGCATAAAGGCCCAAATACAATGATTTCAACAAAAAGGTTATGCTGTTCCTCTGGAATGAGAGACACGACACAGGGAATTATGAACTCACTTGCTTTGGCAGAGTCCAAGTTTGGAATCCATTATATTGGATCATAATGCCCTCACACACCCTGTCGGGTGTCATGCTTCATCATCGGGCTGCTCCTCATCGGGTCGGCGGTGCAATACCCGACGGGCTCCCTATAGTAGGGGCACTTTCACGGAGATCTTTTCCAACAGCCGTCAGGTGAAGTGCGGGTGGGGGCCTCGTATGTGTAGATGTATTTGAGTGATGAAAGTGAATGTAAAATAGGGTGAGGAGTACCTAAAAAACAACTTTTTAATCAGGGGTCTCCTACCCTAAGTAAAAACAAAAATTATAAGGCGTAAGGCTGAGATAATATCTCAGGTTGTGGTGCTCTTATAAATGGTGGGTCAACATGTTTCTCGCCAAAAATGAGTATTCTGCAGGCGATTCGTCAGGACCAAGAGGGTAACTATCTACAACTAAAGCTTAAATTTAATAGGTGTTATGGCTACACACTCACAACAACCATACAACTAATTCGTCGAGTACCTGCTGGTGCAGGAACTACCTGTAGAGAGAGAATGCATCACATGGATCAATGTAGTATAATTGTAAGTGACTTCTCATCAGATCATCTGTGTCACACTGCCTCTCAATAAATCATAGTGAGCATCACGCATCTAAAACAATTTAAGACCATTACATACCACGGTGCCAAACGGTAAGTACATCAGGTGAGCAAGCATAGAATACCACCTAATGTGACACACATGGAGTTAGCAGTACGAGCGGGAATGAGGCTCTTACCTAGATCAATGGATTAGCCAGCCAATAATAAACAGTCACAAAATGGTGAACACCTTTTTCAGAGGGTCCGTTATGACTAATTGTCTGGATAGTCACCTTTGCCATTCAGAGGTGGCACTGTATGCTTGCAGATTGGCTCCAATACCTTCATGAAGGATTCTGTTGTACAACAAAGTGCTGTGCGGGAAGCACCAGAGATGTTTTAAGGCATGGGAAAAGTGGGCTCTTGCCTAGGGCCCCACCCTTTCAGGGATACCCCTGATAGAGCCATCTGTTAGATTTGAAAATCCCATTCTCGTTATATACTCGTTTTACGTTATATTAGGTTAGCGGTGTGCGGCTAAATGAGACACCATTCGTATTCACGTTATGTAACACACTGAGTTATCCATGCAATGTGCGAGCTTCAGTTAGCAAGTGTGACTCCATTTTGTATTTCATAATCCCAATTAGGCTGTGTCTGTACCAGGCCTCACTATTCGTACTGCTTTCCTCAGCAGAATGCTGTATTCAGTTATTATTTTCTCTTCTGCTCAAGGTTGCCTTCTGACTTACTAATGAATAGGCCATTTTGCCCTTGCATACCTACCTTTGTGAGTAGCTCTGCTCCCACGTTAGGAGACGCCGAAAGCCAGCACGGCAACCTTGAGATAGTGATAGCGTGTACCCATCTGGCAGGTGGTAGCTCATCCTTCTGTGCCTCCTTTGTTCATGTTCGGCCTAAGCCGGTAACTTTCCATTGTGGGCCTGGTTAGGAGGCCTTTGGGAGAGATGATTATGCGTTGCCGACTGTTGGGGGATCAGTCCCTCGGCAGACATCTTAGGGTGCAGGTCAGATTGGACTCCTCTGCAGAGTATTGGTAATAAACAATTGTTTTGTATTCTCTACTGTCTGACCGATTCTTCATTTTGGGGAAGGCGATTAGGAGGTTGTAGAAAACCCGGGTGGCCCTTTTCGGGCCACTTCCTTCAGTTGGCGCCCGAACAGGGACTCCGCAAGGTGACCTGACTCGCCCGTAATCGAGTTGTAGGGTCGGGTGGTGTCCAGTCGGTCAGGCGGATCGGGGATCCCCACACGATAAGAGCCCGGTTCTCTTGGCTGCCCCGCCTGTCTGATCGGGCGACTCCTTATCTAGTGGTCACCGGCCGGAGTCCTGAGAAGGCGGAACCTTGGATTTGACCGTTTGGTCCGAAGAGTCACCAGTGGAGAATAATATTGCTTGACCTGAGTGCACCAGGTGAGCGACTTGAATTTTTGGAAAATGTGGCGCCATGGTTGAACGGCACGAGCCTACGGGCTGTGTCTGGTACAGTCTCCGGACTGTCTTGTCTTGAACTTGGTGGGTTTGCGGACCCTTGAAGGACACAGAGCGTTTTTGAACAGTCTACCAGGCCAACTGGAAATTCGGCCCATTCTTGAAAAGGTTTGGGGCTGTTTGCAAACAATCTGCCAGGCCAACTGGAAATTCGGCTTATTCTTGAAAAGGTCTGGGGCTAGAGCCTGTATTCTTGTCTTGGTACAGTCTGCGGACTGTCTTTTGCGGTTTTGGACCGTTTCGATTTGGTTCTTGGATCATTTGTTGGTTGGTGTTTTATTTGTCCATTGGGGACAGTGTATGTGTCTTATATTAAGATGCCTTGTCTAAGTAAGTTAGGGTGTTTTGGATGTCAGTGTTGTTCCACTGAAGCTCGATTGGAAGAAAGGCAGCCGGCACCTCCAGAGGGTACCCCAAATTTTGATGTATATGTCAAGCATGACATTGGCCCTATTATGTTTAGCACGTTGTGGAATAAATATACGAGGGACAATGTCGATCTACAGTGGCCGCTTACTGGCACATTTGATGAGCAAAAGTTGATGTACTTGCAGGACAAATTATTCGCTAAAAAGAGCAGACAGTCAATGTTTGATTCTCTGAGAACATGGCAGAAGGAAGCGAAACAACGACGTATGAGAGCAGAGAAGCAAGCCCGGAGGGGACAGACGCAAACCATAACTCAGAAGGCAATAGCTTATGATAGAGAAAAGATCGAGAAAAGCATAGAGTGTGCAGACAGGAAGTTTCGATTGCAGAGTGATAAGTGTTATGTGGCTAGAGAGGAAGGTGATGTTTTCGTTGAGGAGTTGTTGGATTCTCGACCCCCACCTCCTTATGCTTCCGAACGGATATACCCCGTAATCCCGACACCTCAGTCTTCGGCCTCTGGTTCTATTATTCCTACTCTTTCTGTTTCTAGCTCTACTGCTTCGGCCTCGGCCCCGCCTGCTTCTTCCCCACTCTCGCCAGTTACAGGGGCGTCTGCCGTCCGTTCCTCTACTCTGTCTCCCGACTCCGTGCCTGTGGTCACGCCTCCTCTTACTCCTGCGGCACAGTCTTTGAGCGCGATGATACCTGTTTCTTCATCTGCTCTTTCCCCTTTGAGTGTGTTACCTCAGGCATCGCAAAGTGCCGAGACGCCTGTGCGTGGAGTGCATGAAGTGAATTGGGCAGCGGCACGTGAACGCATGGATAAAGTGTTGGTACGCTCTGCTGTGGGTGATGAGGAAAAGAGAATGGTGGCTGACCAGGATGCACAGTGGGCCCGGTATCCGATTTATAGTGTGGAAGATGTGTGGAGCGTGATGAAAGATTATGAGCCGTTTACACAGCAACATGCCCTTAAGCATATGTCGGCTACGCTGATAGTATTGTGGGAACGCTGCTTGGGTATTGCACCGCAGATAATTTATGACATTCGGGATAGGGTATATACTACAGATATGGCCCCAAATGAGGTTTTCAGTAGTGTGACGACATTGGTGGGTTATCGGGATATATTGCTCCAGAAGGTCCCGACGACAGTGTCACAGTTTCCCATGAGGGAAGTTCATCCCATTTACCACCCCGAAATACCAGAGTTGCGAGATGGGAATAATATTGTTACTCGCCCACGAGTGGCGGCCCATTTCCAGGAACAGTGGATCTACACTCCTTGGAAGAGGAGTGAGGTAATATCACTAAAAGGAGAGTTGCTGGACCCTCGGAAAAATCCAACTGCGTACTATAAAGAATTGACGGAGGCGGCCTCCTCCACGGTGATGACATTAGCTGATATAGAGTTGTTTTTTGGTCTGTTGGTACCGGTAGATATATGGAGACAGGTGCACACACAGGATCATGTGGTGGAATTGGGTGGAACATGTAATGAGATCAGGGCATGGGATAAGTAGCGCAAGCCCGGCGAGAAACCGAAGGCGGAGTTATTAGCCTTGCCGGGGCGTATTATCACTTACATGCATTCCCTTATCCCGCCGAAACGAGTGGATTGGGACAAGTTGACTGCAAGTCGTCAGAAGAAGGATGAAAGTGTGTCCGATTTCTTTACTAGGTTTAAAGGGGTGTTTCTGGATTTTAGTGGTCAGGATCTATCGCTGGAGGGTGCTGTTCGTCTGTTCGTCAACAGGTTTGTCACTAATTTGCTTCCCGAGATTGTGACTAGGTTGCAGGTGTCGGAAAGTACTTGGACCACATCCTCCCCATCAGTAATATTGAGTATGGCACTGTACCACGAGCATAGGGAGAATGAGGACCAACAGAAGGTTGGGAAAAAGTCAAAGGAGTTGAAGACGAGGGTGTTGATGCAGCAGGTGGAAACGGGAGAGGTAGTGGTTCGGGTCCCGCTCAGCGGGGATCCCGGTCTGACCGGAACAGTACATCGGGTGCGCCCATGGGGTACAACCAATGTGCGTACTAGAAAAAGGAGGGGCATGGGCGAAGTGCGTGTCCGGAGTTGCTGCAGAAGGTTGAGGCCCGAGAGGTAGGGGTTTTAGAGGACGTGGTAGAGGAGGAGGGGTCCGAAGAGAGGGACAGTTTGAGGATACATCGTATGATCAGCAGAGCAAGAACTATTTCAACGAACCCCGGGGAAGGCAGTACTATCATGACGACTATGACATGGACGAAGTGACCGGGATGTCCCACAGCTAGGACAGCCCTGGAGAGGGTAAGGGACCGGTTTCAATGCCTGTAGATCAGCGGGGACCTTATGTCACTATGGATTTACAGGGCACGCCAAGACGTTCTTACTTGACACGGGTGCTATGAATAGCTCTGTTTCTCGTTCGCTGGTCCCAGGGGCAGCTCTGTCTGGCCAAAACAATGTTTTGGTAGGTTTTTCAGACATGCCGGTTGTCAGCCCCATTTCCAAACCTCTTGCTTTGACTATTGGTCCCTTTATGGTGAACTCGCCGTTTCTGTTAATGACAAATTGTGGGGAGAATTTGATGGGATTGGATTTGTTAAAGAGATTACATGGCACCATCTTTTGTTCTCCAGATGGTGTTTACATGACCGTTGGGCCACAAGTGGCTCGCGCAAAACAATGCTTTGCAAAAGACGCACCCCTCCCCACAGAATTCAGGGAGGTGCCCCGTAGTTTATGGGAAGCAGGAGACACGGATGTGGGGTTAGTCCAGATCCAGCCGGTCTCTATTACGATTAAGGACAATGCTGTATTGCCACGTATTCCCCAGTATAAGATTTCACAAGCAGGAGAAAGGGCTTTGTTGCAAATAATACAGGATTTGATTAAGTCTGGTGTGGTTGAGGAGACAGTCACGAATATGTGTAATAGCCCTATCCTTCCGATTCTCAAGAAGGCACCCTTGGACTCTTCTGACGCTCACCCTGATGTTTATCGCTTTGTAATTGACCTCAGGGAGGTCAATAAAATTGTTGTGCCCCAATATCCTGTAGTCCCAGACATTACCACGATATTGACAATGATTCCTCCGACAGCAAAGTTATTTTCCGTCATTGATTTGAAGAATGCTTTCTTTAGCATTCCAATTCATACAGATAGCAGATATCTGTTTGGATTCCCCTTAGCCGGCAGGAGCTTTAGATTCTGTCATGCTCCTCAAGGCTATACAGAAAGTCCTAGTATCTATAGTCAAGCTTTAAAAAGTCAATTGGATTCTTTGGTGCTTCCCACTGGTAATGTGCTATTGCAGTACGTTGACAACCTCCTTGTGGCCTCTGATACTGAGGATGGTTGTAAAGATGCCACTGTCAAATTGTTGTTACATTTGGCTTGCCATGGCCATAAGGTGTCCCTTTCCAAATTTCAATATTGTCGACAGGAGGTCACCTACTTAGGTCACCTACTGTCGAAGCAGGGTCGCAGACTAACACCTGAGCGTATAGCTGCCATCACTAATAGGCCTGTTCCTAAGACCCAACGTGAAGTATGTGCATTTATTGGTATTACCTCGTATTGTCGACACTGGATCCCCAATTATTCCTTACTAACAAAACCCCTCCTTTACCTGACCACCAAAGAAGTGCGTGAACCCCTGCCTTGGACATCTGCATGCCAGCAAGCTTTTGAGCAATTAAAGGCTGCGCTTTGCTCTGCTCCTGTGCTTGGTACTCCTGATTACCAGAAGCCTTTTGTGCTTTACGTACATGAGGCGGACGGTTGCGCGCTTTCTGTTTTAACACAGGGTTTTTGTGGTAAGCAAAGACCCTGCGCTTATTTTTCTGCGATGCTGGATAACGTAGCCAGAGCGCTCCCGAGCTGTCTGAGAGCTGCCGCGGCAGTTTCTATCAGACAATCGGCGGGGCTCGTTCTTGATACTGAACTCACAGTAATGGTACCTCATGCTGTGGATATGCTTTTGAATAAGACAAAGACACAACACCTTACAAGTGCACGTCTGACTGGATATGAACTAACCTTGTTTGCTCTGCACATTACCATCAAAAGATGTGCCTCTCTGAATCCACGGGCAATGACGCAGATGCACATGATTGTGTGTACAGAACAGAAGAGGAGACGAAAGGACGGGTAGACCTGACTGATGTTCCCTATCTGAACCCCAAGGGGAACTATATGTCGATGGCTCTTGCTTCAAACTACCAGATGGCACCACCACTGCAGCATATGCAATTACAATGTTACACACTATAGTTGAGACATCCCGTGTCCCATACCAATCAGCCCAAGCTGCGGAGCTGGTTGCTCTTCTTAGGGCTTGTGAGTTGAGTGAGGGACTGACTGTCAATATTTATACTGACAGCCAGTACGCCTTTGGGGTCGCCCATAATTTTGGACGCCTCTGGGTGGAGAGAGGGTTCTTAACATCACATGGATTACGCATACAGAATGGCCCATTGATACATAGACTCTTGTCAGCTCTAACACTTCCCAAAAGATTAGCAATAATAAAATGTAGTGCCCACAAAGCAATAACAGATGATACTGGTAGAGGGAATGCGTTTGCAGATCAAACAGCTAAAGAGACAGCAAGATCAAAGATGAAAAAGATGTTTGTGGCAGGTCCGGCTAGGTGGGTCCCAGATAATGGAATGTTCGAGGATTCATTAGAAAGCGTCAAGGAGATACAAAGCGAGGCAACCCTAGACGAATTGGCAATATGGCAGGAGAGTACAGGACATCTGGATGAGGATGGGTGCTGGACTGATAAGTCCGAGAAACAGCGTTGGATGTTACCTAATGCCTATGTACTTCCTGTGGTTACCATGGCCCATGGCCCAGCCCACATCAGCGCCAAGGGAATATGTAAGGTGTTAGACCCAGTGTGGCAGAACGACAATATTTCCAAGGTAGCCACTCATTTAGTGAAACACTGTATGATTTGTATGACACATAATCCTGGGAAAGGTACTCCTACACCCTCTGGTAATTTTGCACCGCCTTCCTTCCCTTTCGAGGTTCTCCAGATGGATTTCATCTAAATGGAACGAGTCAACAATTTGAAGTATGTGCTGGTAGTGATTTGTGCATTCAGTAAATGGATTGAAGCTTACCCCACTAAAGAGAATACGGCTATGGCGACGGCGAAGGCACTCCTAAAAGAGTTCTTCCCGCGCTTCGGATTGCCACGTTTGATTTGGAGTGACAACGGAAGTCACTTCAATTTCAAGGTCATCCAACTGGTGTGCGAAGGTCTGCACGTCAAGCAGAAGTTTCATGCAGCTAACCACCCCCAGTCAGCAGGGCTAGTTGAGAAATATAACGGCACTCTTAAGCTGAAGTTAGCAAAAATACAGGAAAGCACAGGATTGCGATGGCCAGATGCGTTGCCCCTGGCCTTGTTATCCACCAGGGCGATGGCACACTCTAGGACAGGGTTGTCACCTTATGAGGTAGTGTTTGGTCATCTGGGGCGTTCCAAGGCCAAAGCGCTTCTCTGAGATACCCTTTGCTTATAGACTACCTGTATGAGTTAACTAAAGATCTTCGTTCTCTTCATCAACAGATTCAGGAGACACTGCAGCCGGTACCAGAGGGGCCCGGGCATCAGCTACAGCCCGGAGATTAACTCTCATCAAGAACTTCCAGAGAAAGAGCTGCCTGAAGCCCCGCTGGAAGGGCCCCCTGTTGGTCCTCCTTGCCACTAGAACGGCGGTGAAATTCGAAGGCCGGAAAAATTGTGTGCATGGTACTCATTGGAAGAAGATTCCTCTCCCACTTCCCTACGACAAGTGGGTGCTCAATGGCATTGCTGACCAAGAAGGAGAGTGGGTGCCCCGTTTTGTTCCCTTCTCTGACGCCCAGCTAAGGGGGGTGCAGACGGAAGCAGAGAGTGACCCCGCCCTGCTTGAGGCAGTCCCTCCGGAAATAAGGGCAGTCCCAATTTCTCCCCCATCTGATTCACAGGCACCTGAGTCCCCCTGCCTTTCTGAACCTGAGTTTCAACCCTTTTGGTGATGAAACAGTGCCTGGAGTTGACAGGTACAACTTGCACCCACGAGAGAAAGACAGTGCACCAGAGGGACAGTCCAGGAGTGAGGGAAGGACTTGAGATTAGGGTGTAGGTACTATGTCTGCAGTGCCTGCGTCAGATTAGGGTAAATAACACTGGTGCACTGCCTGAGACACTGGACAGGATCATTGAGGGTACTTGCCCAGGAGGGAGGGTGCCCAATCCTGCAAGAAGAAGGATTTGTTTCCATCAAAAGCCGCAATCGTGTGACCCCCACAAGGGAGTGCTTCAGAGCACCATCGTTGATGAACGATAGGAGCCTGCCAGCGAGGCTCTAAACGGACGCTGGGTAACTTGTGCCCCTCTGGTCGGTTGTATTCTTGTGGCTCCAGTTCTTAAGGCTTTTCTCATGTTCCTATTTGGCCATGCTGTCATGTTATGTTATGTTATGTTATTAGCACTTATATCGCGCACGGATACTCAAGAGTGTCCCGGCCCGGAAGCCAAATGTAAATGCTACGGGCTGAAAAGAACTGTAAGTTAATTGAAAAGTAGGATTTTTAGCTGCTTCTTAAACAGCCTGGGGTCTTGCGTGTTTCGCAGTTCATATGGAAAGGAATTCCAAGCTTCTGCTGCCTTAAAAGATAAGGAACTGCCCCCCATTCGTGTAAGGCTAAAGCGGGGTATCACTGCAAGACGCTGCGAGGCTGAACGCAGTTGTCTTCGAGGGACATAAAAGCTAAAACGTCTCCTAAGATATGGCGGACCAGATCCATGAAGAGCTCCATGGGCCAGGGATAGGGCTTTAAATTTGACACGTTGAGCCACAGGAAGCCAATGTAAGTCATGCAAATGTTGTTTTATGCTTGATCTTCCTGGGATGCCAAGCAAAGCTCTGGCTGCAGCATTTTGTATTATTTGCAGTTTGTTCAACTGGTACCCTGGCAGGCCAATATACAGCGCATTAGCATAGTCAATGCGGGAAAGAATAAGGGCGCGAGTAACCATTTCCTTCGCTGGCCTGGGTAGCAGCGGAAAGGACTTCCTGAGCGATTTCAATGTGCCAAAGCACAGTCCAGCTAGTTTTTTTATCTGCATAGAAAACCGGAGATCTTCACTAAACCAGACCCCCAGATTCTTAACAGGTTGACCTGCAGAATTTTGTAGGGGATACTCTGTGGGCCAGAGTGCCTCCCTAAATTGCGGAGGGAAGGACTCATACAGAAGCACCTCCGACTTGTCCCTCATTACACTTAAGCTGAGCAGATGCGAGCCATTTAAAGATGGCTGAGAGACAGTCTTTAGCTCGGTCCGGGGACAGATAATTTTCCTTCCAAGTGAAGAGGAGCTGTGTATCATCTGCATACGCTATGATCTTAGCTCCCAGCTCCTCTGCTAGATAGATCAGGGGAGTGACATATATGTTGAAGAGAAGAGGACTCAAAGTGGAGCCCTGTGGAACTCCCGTGGTCACCTTTTTTGGGGCAGAGGAGAACGGAGGCAGCCATACCTGCTGTGATCTGTCCTCTAGAAATGATTTAAGCCAATCCCATGCTAGACCAGAGACGCCGATGCTCGAGGGACGGGCTAGTAGTTGGAGGTGGGGCACCGTATCAAAGGCGGCAGAGAGATCCAATAGAATCAGAGCTGCTCTACCGCATGCATCCAGACATTCTCTTATAGCCTCTGACATTTCAACAAGGGCCGTCTCTGTGCTATATGTGGCCCTGAATCCCGATTGGGCTGGGTGGAGCAAGCCAGATGTTTCAATAAAATTGGCAAGTTGTTTATAAACCGCTTTCTCACACACATTTGCCACAGCCGGGAGAAGAGAAATGGGTCGGTAGCTAGCAAGCGTGGAGGGGTCAAAAGAAGAACAGCCCCTAACGGCACCACCACCAGGCCGGAGTAGTCCTGTGTGGTCTAGCTGGTCTATTAAGAGTAAGATAGTGGTGGTAGTGTTCATCCTCATAGTAATGATAACACTGTTTGAAGTAGTATGGTATTTCAAAGAACAGCATCCTGTGCACACCTTAATAGGGACTACCCCGGCTCCACCTGAGCATCTGTTCGTTACGTTGCCCCCACATAAAGAACGACATAGACAGACATATGTTGAAAATGCCTTCCTGCAAATGCTTCACCAGGTACACAATACGATTAAATGTTTCCATGCACGAAATATCACTGAAGATAAAGCCATGCCGGTACCTGTGGTTCATACAGCAGCCAGTTTTTGTTTCGAAGGATCTGGGAATATTCCAGTGGGACAGAGCAGTTGCAACTATACCTATCGATTAAACACTACTAGTAGCCCACCTTTGCTCACCCCCCCTAATGTATACTTTGTCTGTGGGGGGCAGGCTTACACCTGGCTCCCTAGGTGATGGTCTGGCCGGTGTTATGTCTCTTTCCTTCTACCTCCTGTTTACATTGCACCGTCCAACTATCACAAAGATCATAGGCTGCATCGGAGAAGTGTATATTTGTCCCGAGTAAGGAGAATTATTGACACAGCAGATATCGATCAAACTGATACTACTCTACAGCAATTCATGGATGCCATGAAGGGTATTGTGCCCTTCTGGGAACCTATGTATAACAGTGTCAGCATTCGTCGCCTCACCAGGGTTGTTGAAGGGGTCATCAACACTACAGCGGGCATACTCACTAACATCACAGCTGAGCTTCAGGCTACAAGACTTGTTGCTCTTCACAATCGTATGGTTTTAGACGTCATCCTTGCAGATAGGGGTGGAGCTTGTCGCATCATATGCAGCAGCTGCTGCGTTTACATCCCAGACAACGCCCCTAACGTATACTCAGCTATCCAGAAGCTACACAGGCTTGCATCCGATATTCAATTGCCTTCAAGCATGCTGTACCTATTGTGTGAGTAAACTCACCCCTGCCTCTAAATTGCCAGGCCGTAATGATAAAGTCTCTAATATGATGATGCAGGAAATTCAGGATATGATGCAGATAGATGAGGGTATTTTTGAGTACTAGAAATATCTTGCTATACGTATGTTGCTTATTTTCTTTGGATATAACAGTCACTATGCATTTTCTATTTTCCCTGTTTAGAATTATAAAGACCCTACCTGCTAGTGTCAATAAAGCATTTAGCCTCCCCTGCTAAAAGGAGGGTCTGTTAGATTTGAAAATCCCATTCTTGTTATATACTCGTTTTATGTTATATTAGGTTAACAGTGTGCGGCTAAATGAGACAGTATTCGTATTCACGTTATGTAACCCACTGAGTTATTCATGCAATGTGCGAGCTTCAGTTAGCAAGTGTGACTCCATTTTGTATTTCGTAATCCCAATTAGGCTGTGTCTGTACCAGGCCTCACTATTCGTACTGCTTGCCTCAGCAGAACGCTGTATTCAGTTATTATTTTCTCTTCTGCTCAAGGTTGCCTTATGACTTACTAATGAATAGGCCATTTTGCCCTCGCATACCTATCTTTGTGTGTAGCTCTGCTCCCACGTTAGGAGACGCCGAAACCCAGCACGGCAACCTTGAGATAGTGATAGCGTGTACCCATCTGGCAGGTAGTAGCCCATCCTTCTGTGCCTCATTTGTTCATGTTCGGCCTAAGCCGGTAACTTTCCATTGTGGGCGTGGTTAGGAGGCCTTTGGGAGAGATGATTATGCGTTGCCGACTGTTGGGGGGTCAGTCCCTCGGCAGACATCTTAGGGTGCAGGTCATATTGGACTCCTCTGCAGAGTATTGGTAATAAACAATTGTTTTGTATTCTCTACTGTCTGACCGACTCTTCATTTTGGGGAAGGCGATTAGGAGGTTGTAGAAAACCCGGGTGGCCCCTTTTCGGGCCACTTCCTTCACACCTCGGATCTGCAGAGCGTCTTGCCTTGGTGACCCTGAATAATTCTTACACATATTGTAATAGACTTTCACACATCACCCATATTCAAAATAGATGAAAGGAAGACGGTATTTGAAACAGACATTTTGCAGAGATATGTTGCGTTTGTTTCATTCTTTCAGATCAAAGCAGGGCCTCACATATTCATATGTCACAGAGATTATTTGCAGTAATATAAGTGAACTGCTGCTGTATTATAATATTGAAAACACGCCTCACAATCCCTAAATATTAGATGTAAACACATTTAGAATATGGACCAGTGTGCCTGTCCAATGTCAGTGACCTGGCGAAAGAGGGCATGAAAGAGCTGAAAAAGGATCATAAATTCAAAGCTGTTCCGAACAGTGGCCTCAAAATACGTTTGGCCCAGGGCCCCCAAAATCCTTAAGATGTCCCTGGGAAGCACAGATAAAAATGTCCATATCTCCTTCAGAATCTCGGGCTGGCACTTTTAACCTTGAATGTGCAAGTCTACATGAGCGGCAGATTTGCTGTGGTCGTTGCAAATTGCGCCATCTGTCTTTCTTGGTGGCGACTACGAGAAAACGTGCTATTCTCTTAAATTAAACAAAAAATTGCGACCAGTGTTTTTTGGTAGGGTGTTTTTAGAATGTGCTTTCTTCATTGTTGTTCAGTTCTGTCAGTGCATTTCAGAACTTGTCGTTGCAGAAATGAAACTAAGGGGCAGATTTACAAGCCCCTTGTGCCACTTTTGCGTCATTTTTCCCATGTTAAAAATGACGCAAAAGTGGCGCAAGGGCCTTGTAAATAAGCCCCTAAGTCTGTTTCTCTTGTAGAGGTTTTGTTTGGATGGAACGTAAGCTTTAATTAATAATTAAACTAAAAGCAATCATACATGTCAGCGCGCCTCTCTTATCCATATATGTAAGACTGCAAAACCCGAATTCGTCAAAAAACTGACGTATAGCTGAAATTGTGATTTAAAGGGTCTTTTTCAGTCCAGATAGTAGAAGAATAAGTAGAAACAGAGAGGGCAGTTACTAAGAGCATTGCTCCGTTCCTTGCAGCAGTGGTAGACAGAAGATTTATGAGCATGTTTTCAAAATAAAAATCAGGCTTTGAAATGATTGTTCAGCTTTGCAACTATTTCTCTAGGGATGCGCTCCTGGCGTGACATTTTGTCTGCTGTTTGACGGTGAGAGCTATATTTGTCCCAACAGTGGCTGTAAAGTTCGGCAATTTACATGTTGTAAGCGTTCATCTGAACATAGAAATCAAACCCATTTTTCTCTGTCATTCCTTCCACTCTCAGCTTTGACCTGCTGTAAGCTCCTCTCCCCAGTTCGGCTCGTGCCAGCACCTCACATTCCAATTATCTGAGCAGCCAAAAAGCCAGTGATGTATTAGCTTCATTCTAGCAGGGGTAAAAATGTAAATCTGGATAATGGCTGCCATTTCCAGGTTCTGAGCTGGAAATGGAACACATGGATTGATTTTTAACTGTCTGTTTATTCGGCGTTGAATATTGAGCACTGTTCCCTTTTGAAGCCGAGTGCCTGCAGCTCCCTGAACGGTAAGAGTCGCGGGACTTGTTACAGATCAGATATAAAACACCATGGTGTTTCTGTTTCAAATCATTTTACTAGGTGAATGGAGTGTTCCTAAAATCGTAAAGTAATTTTATTAAGTCCTTGAAAATACAGAATTGTAGCTATTGCACATAGGTAAATCTCTGCTCAACTATTCCTCTGGAAATGCGATTTCATTGCTGTATTTGAGCGCTCAGATTCTGGAGACCAAAGGAATAAAATCAAAGGCGAAAGTCTGCTTTGCTGATTAGGAAAGGCATAGGGAAAAACAATGCCATCCTTTACTTCTTTGGTGCCTTCTAAATCAACTAACCACACAGTGCGTAAAGGAAGAAAACAAACATACTGTGTAATGCAACCTAAAGCAAAACTAAGTGTGCCAGGATGGACTGTAAAATCAAGGGTTCTGAGGTAACCATGATGTGGTGGCAAGGAGCATCTTTTGCACCAATTTGCCCACAATGCATTGGTGTGTTGACATTATGGCCAGATGTCGTGCCTCCCCCTTCCCCAGGCTCAGGTATGTCTATATTCAGAGGGTGGCTGTTAGACCTGGCATCCGTGGCGTTATTTCCCCTGTCTTTTTGCATCTACCACCTGTATTTTTGACTGTGTGCTGGATTTCGTTTATGTTTGTTTAGGTACTCTGGACACTTTGCCACTGCCGATCAGTGCCAAAATGCAAGTGCTCTGTGTGTAAATTGTAATTCTGATTGGTTATTCATCATTGGAAAATTTGATTTACTGGTAAGTCTTTAGTAAAGTGCACTGTGTGTGTCCAGGGCCTGTAAATCAAATGCTACTAGTGAACTTGCAGCACTGATTGTGCCACCCACACAAGTAGCATTTCAAAGGTGTCTCAGACCTGCCACTGCAGTGTCTTCGCACAGTTTTAACTGTCATGTCGACCTGGCAAGTGCACCCACACTCCAGGCCCTATCCATCCCTTTTCTTACATGTAAGTCACCCCTAAGGTAGGCCCAATGTACCCTCATGGGCAGGGTATAGTGTATGTTTAAGGTAGGACATTTACTGGTGTGTTTTACATGTTTTGATAGTAAAATACTGTGTATTTCGGTTTTCACTTTTGCAAGGACTAGCTGTCCCACGGACTATCATTGGAGCTGCCTTGCAACATTTTACAAGTGTAACTTTCAATTAGGAACAGCTAGAGATTCGGAGTTTGGGATCTCTGAACTCAGAATGTAATAACACACCTTTTAGTAAAGGTGGTTTTTAAATTGTGTTTGAAAATACCATTTTTAGAAAGTGGTCATTTTCTTGTTTAACCATCCTGTGTGCCTCTGCCTGCTTGTGGAATCACCCTCTGGTTTTAGACTTGACAGGGGCTGTTTGTTCCTGCACTCCAAACACTCACACAAAGGGAGCTGAGGTGTGCCCTGCATATGCTGATGTGCCATCCTGGGGTAGAGGGGTGTGAGGAGTCGCCACTAGCACCTGAATAGGCTGTGGCTGCCCTGCACAATGCAGTCTCCACCCACTGTAGTGTGCCTGGACCAGTGAGGACAGAACAGTTTTTTCAGAGCAAGAGAGACTTTCTGAACAAAGACGTCAAAGGGAAAAAGGGGTATAAGTATTAGACCTAAAACCCCATAACTTTAGAATTCTTCTGGATCAAGAGGAGACCTTGTCAAAGAGAAGAGATGAAGAGCTGTAAGGAGTACTGCCCCTTTGCTGTGCGTTGCTTTGCTGGGCTGGTCTGCAGTTGCTGCTTCTGCTTTGGAGAGGAAAAGGACTGGCCTTTGCTGTGTATCCTTCTTGTGAAGGTTCTCCAAGGACTTGTATATGCTTGCCTCCTGTTAAAGAAGTCTCAGAGACACAAAAGACTTCCTGCAACTCTGCTGGTGCTGCTGGACTCTGCCATCTGTGAGTCCTACCCTTGCCTGAGGTGCCTCCCTCTAGTCAAAGGGCCTCAGAAGTGGGTTCTGCAGCTGATCCCTGTAAGAACCAAGTGAAGCAATGCGAAACCTCACAAAGCCTTGCTGTGCAGCCTCTCGTAATCAGCACCGGACTACGCAAAGCTTCGCCATGCAGCCTCCCAGAACCTACGCCAGAAGATGCGAAGCCTCGCAAAGCGACGCATCACCTCCGGTGAGCGACGCATCATACCTGTGTGACAAGTATTTCCACGCATCACCGGCAGACCAGAACCGTCTTGGATTTCGATGCCTTGCTTTCCTCTACAGCCTAGATTCAACGCAACCCTTCTCAAGTGTGTAGCACAACTGACTCATCGCCGCCCCAAGGACTCAGGAACTGACGCATCACTGTGTTTTCTGTCGTTTCTAACCTCAACGGCTGTTTTGACTTGCGAATTTTGAAACATCTGAAGGTACTTTGTGTAAAATCACTGCATCCATAGGTTCCGATTGACAGGTTTGCTAAAACCTTTTAAAAGTCATAATTTGAGTTGAGTATGTTGGAATTTTGTCATTTTGGTCTTGTTTGGTTTAGATAACTGGTGGAGTGCCCATTTGTAATATTTTCACTGTATTACTTTGTGTGTTATGTACGAATACTATACATATTGCCTCTGAGATTAGCCTGACTGCTCGTGCGAAGCTACCAAGGGGTTGAGCAAGGGTCATTTTAGGTGTGTAATCCCCTAACCCTGACTAGAAGAAATGGTCCCTACTTGGACAGAGTGCAAGCCACTGCCAATTAGAGACCCCCATTTCTAAAAGTGGCCATATGCTCAGTTTGTTGCGAGTATAATGTAGCAGCTCTGGTTTGTAACCAGTGGCACCAGCTGATTATTAGAGGGAAGCAGTTGCCATCATCACCCACTCCTGGAGCATATTACTCATGTTAAAGGAGCTGAAATGGTGGATGATCCCATAAATGAACGCCCAAATAAACATTGTGGTGAGGAATCTAATGCTATTTAACTAATACAAACAAACCCCTTACCCTCATGGCATGGGATTAGTCCTTGATGAAAATCTCATATTTCGTGTTTTGCAAGTTTTGTCAAATTATTTTCCATTTTTCAGTTATGAAATCTTAGACCACAAAAGGTGACTTCAAGCAACTATTATCTTTCAAGAAAGTAAAACTGATTTCTCTGTTTTGGCTAATAGACACTTTCTGCTCATACCATTCTCCTACCAGTATTTTGCATGGCTTTTTTATGCAGGTTATGCCCACCCATTCAATATTTACACAAGATGCCAGCCTACAAAATTGCTTTTGCCACTGGCAATGTTTGCGCTTTTTTCTCATACCTTCAAGGCCAGAGACACCATATTTTCTCAGGATGAATGAACAACAAAAATGAAGGCATCCATCTTTACATGTTGTATGATCCACCAGACCCACCTGCTAAAGGCGGAGAAGAAACTAAAGCAAGATCAAAATATGAAAAAGTTTTTTCTCAGATTTTGAGCTCTAGACATATATTTTTTTTAAGTATCTGACAAAACTGTTGCTCTTTTGTTATATCATGGCAGTAATTACGGTGTTTGAATTTTTCCTACTGCCATTGGCATTACTAACAGGCCATGACAAGGGAGCACTGCCCTTGCCCCAACCATAAACCAAAGCAGAATGAGATATGTGCCGGGAGCTAATAGTAGAAAATAAGAAATACTAACTTAGAAGGGTTTGAATGTGACTGAAAACCAGAAAGAGAAAAGTGCATCTGCGTTTTACAGCGGAGAATGACAACCAAGAAAGAAGGCTAGCAGGAAAGGATGGTGATATATCACATATGGAAATGCAGAGATCTCTTAGAGTTGTCATAAATTCAGCACATGGATATACCCTCTCGAGTTGTCATGCACAAAAGGGAGAAAAAAGAATAATACCCATGTAATGATTTGAAAGTGTTGAACAATATAAAAATGTGCTCACAAATGTCCTCTGCTTCCATAAAGCAGTTCTCTTAACGTGACGGCCACCGAAGATCACCCGGTTCCTGCAGATTACATGGAGTTGGCAAACTATTGCCTCAGGTGCGTCCTCCTTATATGGTTCTAGCGCTTGATTGGAAAATAATAAATCGAAGACGGACTCTATAGATCGCGTCAATGGATTTTAACGTCTCTGCAAGGAACATGAAAGGTTCGGCTATATTGAAAGGGGTCAAGAAGATCAGATTTCAAGATTACAATCAGCAAAGGGAATCAAAAACAGATTCCAAAAACAAAATTAAGGAGAGATATCTCATGTCCCTACATCAGAATATCAATCGGACCTACTCCAACTGATCAAATAGTTAAGATAGTACTTATCATTCCGATATAGTTTATATGCTTAGTTGGAAAAAACATTAGGGTCCAAAAATTTCAAAAACGAACTCCTCATGTTCAGACAGGAGCAAACAAGTGCTTATTCAGAGACAACATCCCCGAGTCGTTTTTGCAACAGGGCAGGCCAGAGAGGTAGCTCCACACTCTTAAGTTCATTACCGACCCTGCTGTGTGGGTCCGAAAGAGTTCTGAGCTGGGCCAATCCTTTTGTCTCTCTTGGCCGCTGATCCTTAGCAACATCGGTGAGTCCATTTAGATTGTAAGGCATTGGATGTTGCTCTGCCCCTATCTGGCCAGGAGTCATGGGTAGGCATAAAATGGTGGGGGGAAGGACAGTACTACTGATAAACCACAAAGTGGCACTACGCTGCACTCATTCCTGCCACAAGCAGTGAAAGTGAAAGTGAAAAAATGTTTCATTGTTTAGTTAATTAAAACCAAAACAATGTTCCAAAATACCAGATACATTGTACCGTTAAAAGCACACGGACATATAAACAAGTTAAAACTTATCGTTACATCCATTTCTTTAAACATTCAATTTGAAAGTTCAAAAATTGATATGAAGGTGTGGTACACCACCTTTTTTTTAATACGATATATTAAAATTAATTGATATTTCTCTTTACAGTACGGTTGTTTTTTTTTAAAAAGACAAACGACGACCACTTGACAACTCTGTGACCACTTTCATTGTGTCTATACTTTCTTATAACTGATTAAAAACTTTGTTAAGTGGCAAATAAGTTGCGGGTCATTCGAGTCAAGGCATTTTAATATGGCAGTTCTGCAGGAGCGAATGCCTCTTTCATTAAATTGTGTCTTCAACAGTTGACGGCGTAGCAAACCTAAGGCTGGGCAAATGCATATTAGATAAATGAAATCCTGTGTGGGAGACCCACTGAGAGTGCATGCTTTTGAGCCCTGGTACTTCCAGCGAGGCAGGTCTTCATTGGAGGGCAACTTCCCCATACGTAGCTCTAAAAACTTGGGGGCAGATTTACAAGCCCCTTGCGCCACTTTTTCGTCACTTTTAACATGGGAAAAGTGACGCAAAAGTGGCGCAAGGGCCTTGTAAATCTGCCTCTTGGTTTTTAAGTAGGGGGAAAAGGGAAGACCCAGATATGCTGCAGGCTCTGATTTTGTGTAGGAATGCAAAACCATCCATGCGTGGGCTCGCCGACTTAACAATGATTTGTCTTCTAGTAGAGAGTGCTTTTTTACCTCCTTCTTCATGATGAACTGAGATGAGGCCAGAGATAGTTTCTGCTGGCAGAGGTCAGCCGTCCTTGTGAGTTGTAGCGAGGCCTGTAAGTACTTTGCGTAGACAGACTGGGGGTCACCTTGTAGGGCGGCCCAAAGTGCGTTATTGATCTCAAGCCCTCGATTAAGCCAGATTTTATACCAAGTTTTAATCGCCTCGTACCTTCTGTATAGTTGTTGTTGTTGCAGCCCAAACTCTAATCGAACCTGGGCCGGTGAAGAGTCACAAGGCAAGGAAAATACCCTTTTGTATACTCATGTTTGAAGGCTGTCCAGAATCGCAGCTTTGTTTCCATGCTGAATAACGCTTCCGTACGCAATGGTTGGTAGCACTTTGGCTTTGATGACTGCTAATAATGGGATGAACAGTGGACCTTTTAGAATTTTTGATAAACTACAGAATGCGAATATTAGGGTGTTTCCCTTTTTTGTGTAGCCTCATTCTGCTTTAGAAAGTTAAATCTTTGATCCAACTATATCCCAAAATATTTATAACTGCTCACCACTTCCAACCTCGCGTTATTGATTGTGAACGTCGTTTGTTTATGGAGTCTGTGAGTTATGATCATGACTTTTGTTTTTGCGGTATTTATTTCCATCGAGTTTGTTTTGGAAAAATCAGCTAGCTCATTAATTGCTCTTTGCAAGCAGATTCGCGTGTGGCTTAGAAGCACGATGTCATCCGCATAGGACAGATGCGTTAATGGCAGTGTACCCAGACGCGGAGGATGTGAGTTGACCACATCTAGCCTTGGTTTCAAGTCGGCCATAAAAAGATTAAACAAGTGTGGGGCCAAGACACAACCTTGCTTTAATCCCTCGCTAGTATAGATCTTCCTGGTGAGCTTCTTGCCATCAGCGATTTTTACCTGCATCCAGGTATCGGTGTATAGCTCCGTTATTAGTTTCAGTATTGATTCTGGTAGACCCTGTTGCTTCAGTTTGCCCCACAAAAGGTGTCTACTGACACGGTCAAAAGCCGCCTTAAAATCCACAAAGCATAGATGCAGCTTTTGTCGCTGCCGCAAGCTTTTATCTGCAATTATCCCTAACGCTAGTGCATTTGTGATTGTACCTGTGCCCCGGCGGAAGCCCGACTGGTTGATGGGAATTATTTTATTCGCGTCGGACCAGCTTGTCAAGTCTGCTAATATCAATGAGGCATAGTATTTAGCCTCCGCGTCTATTAACCCAATCAGACGATAATTGGCGGGGTCAGAGCACTTTCCTCCTTTAAATACTGGATTAATTATTGAGGCTCTCCAGCTTTCCGGAAGGCAGCTAGTTGTTCCTACCAGGTGAAACAGAGAGTACATCTTTGTTGCCCAAAAATTGGGATCTTGGTTATAAATTGCTTGGGGCACTCCATTCGGGCCAGGGGCCCCATCAAGCCTACCTTTTACTATCACCTTGGAGATTTCTTCTTCGGAATAGGGTTGGTATGGCTGTTGTGTTACCCCATCACAATTTGTGCTATTTCCTGTTGTTTTGGTGGTTTCGGAGAACGTATCCACCCTATTACTGTGCTTATTCGGGGTCACCGTAACTATTTGATCCACCTTAGAGTTGGTTTTAAGGGCGTTTGTCCCGCCCTCGTTTGATACTGAGAACGTGGTGATTATGTGCTTTACCCAGATAGACTCTGTGACACAAGTCATGTTTATGCCTTTCGTCGATCTAGACAGAGAATTCCCTTGGTCCCAGAAAGCTCTGGCGTTTGATTTCTTTGCCTTATACAATAATTTCGTCCAAAAGTTGTTATGTTGTGTTCTTTTGTCCTCCCAAATTTGTTTTTTATATTTCTTCTTCAATTGGCGTACTTGCTCACATATTATAGTGGATGCACTTTGTTGCTGTGTCAACCTAATAGCTCTTCTTAGTTGCTTCCTTAGTGTTTGTGCGGTTTGACTTAGATGTCTACTGTGATTTATTCTTTTTTCACTTTGTAATTTTGTCGATGCCCCTGGCTGTGAGAGACTTGCTAGGAAGGTAATCCAGGTATCGATCATCAAGCTTTTTTGTGACTCAAAGGTTGCCATCAGGTCTTTCGCCCTTGAGGCTATGTGCGGTAATGTGCTATTTGTCCATCGCAGTCGCTTCAGGTTTATTGTTGATGTGGATCCCTCCTCGATCGGGGCCTCTGTATGCCTTAGAAATGTCGTTGTTAATTCGAAATGCTGGCCCAAGTGGTCACTCTCGTGGTGTATATGATCAAGAACCTTGCTGTTTGCGCTAAGAGCTGAAGAGTTACTATTGTGTAATCTAAGACTGCGCTCGAGTGGGGGCCATAGTATGTGCAGGTCGGGGGTTTATCATGTTTCATTCTGCCGTTTAATACACGCATCCCTAGATGTTCAACGTCTGTTACCAGTTGTTGTCCTACATTGTCAGCTCGTTTTGGGATAGAGGAGGATTGTGTTTGTACTGCCCAGATCACGTTTGCTGCAGTGATGTTATCGTCTTCTTCTGGCGTGTATAATAGATTTGAGTTGAAGTCTCCAGTGAGGATTATTTCCCAGGTCGGGTGTTCAAACCGGAGTTCTGCAATGGTGGCAATGAGTTTCTTAAATAATTCTTTTTTTATCTTGTGCTTCGGGTGTGCATAAATATTAATAAAAATTACGGTGCTGACCACTAACTGAGAGCCCAATTCCATTTGTATTATTTGCATATTGGATGTGGATGTTGACAGCTGGACAGAGGACATGTTTAATGCTGTTGATATATAAACGGCGAGGCCGCCTTTGGCTCTACCGTATTGCTGTGTTTGTTTCGCATTCACATGGTGGAGGATCCGCCCTGGGACTTCCACTGGGGCTGTCAGCCATGTTTCTTGGAGGGCAATTATTTCATAATTATCCCAGCACTCGGGAGGTCCATTGTCCTGCAGGCATCTCTTTGCTCCTGCTATGTTCCATGACAAGATTTAGATTGGCGGGTACTCTGGTGTACATTGCGTCGTTGCGTGTCATTCTCCTTGCAGGTTTTGCCTTTGTGGTCCTTGGTATGTTTTTTTTGCAACTTTGTTGTTGTAAATTTTTACCATCTGCGCCTATTGCACCTCTGGGTTTGTACTTTGGTTATTGTTTGTGGGTTTGTTTAATGATAGGAGAGGTGACAGGTAACGTTGTTTCAAGGGAGTAGAGACAGATATACCCCACTCTTCAAACTTCGAGGCCTCTTTTAAGATGACTGTGACCATTTCTTCCATTTTCCAAGTTGCTAGGGTTTTTTTCCTTCCAGTGATATTTGCCTGATCGATGAATTCTATCGCCAATAAGTCTGTGGATGTCAAATGCTTTAAAGTTGGTATAACTGCCATGAGGCGCAAGATGTTCCCTCTATTTAAAAGTAATTTTGTGGTCCTTGTGAAGAATAGTGTGGTGTTAGAAGGATCCTGTTGTTTACGTTTGGTTTAAATTATTTTTTTGTGAATAAATTGTTGGTGGCAGTCTAGCGCTCTGGTTTCTTACCAGCTCGTCTGGTGCGTTGCAGCTCAGTTTTTTGCTTTGCGAATTTATTTTTATCAGTATATGGTCTCTCTTCACTCTGCTTGATTGCTGGCCTTTCTTTGAGATAACTTCCCTATCTCCTGTTTTCTCCTTGGTGTGAATCTGTAGAATAGGACTTAGGCTCCTATAGGAGTAGCCCCATTCCTTTGTGCAAATGATCGTGCTCGGCTGGGGGCTTATAGGTCCTTTAGGATTTTTTATTTTATTTAGTGTAGTCGCCATAGAAATTGACTTGCCCGATAAGGGCTTATCCCTCGATATGGTGGTGGGGCATAGCATTCCTTCACAGAGTGGGACACCATTGCTGTTAGCTTCCCCTGAGGGGGCTCATGGTAGTTGATGTAGACTACCAACTGCTGTGGCCACTGTACATATTTCTGTGCTGACCACAAATGCGGCGCCTCCCATGGATGAGCCTGTGATTACTAGTGCCTGTGAGCTGACAGTCAGGAAAAAGCAGTAAACAAAGCAAGGGCCTATCCCTGGATATTCTAAGAGGCAGGGGACCACTTTCCATTCTCTTACCTGCTCCAGCAAATGAACAGCGCTAAGCCTACCGCAGATAGATATATTATCAACTCTCAACTTCAGCAAAAAAGGTGGGTGTTGGACTTGGCCCTTTTTGCAGGGTCATGCCTAAACTTTTTGCCTTCCTCCTATATTTTTTCTGACCTGTTGTTGGCTGTTTTATGACTCTGGGCACTTTACCACTGCTGATTAGTGCTAAAGTGCATATGCTCTCTGTGATAAATTGTGTTATGGATTAGTGGCTCCATGATTGGATGATTGATTTTCTTGTCAGTCCCTAGTACAGTGCACTGAGTGTGCCCAGGGCTGGTAAATCCAATGCTGCTGGTGGGCTTGCAGCACTGATTGTGCCACCCACAGAAGCAGCTTGTAAAGTGTGTCTCAGGCCTGCCATTGCAGAGCCTGTGTGTAGCCTAGGGCTGCCATGTCGATTTGGTGAGTGCACCCACTTACCAGTCCCTAAACCTTCCCTTTTCTTCATATCAGACACCCCTATGGTAGGCCCAAGGGCAGGGTGCATTGTAAGTATAAGGTAGGACATGCCCTGGTGTGTGTGGCATGTCCTAATAGTGAATTACAGCCATTTTCGTTTTTCACTATTGCAAGGCTACCTGTTCCCCATAGGCCAGACTGGGCAGTTTGATTATTACACCTTATAATCCTAACTGACCCAGGGAACATGGTAGAAAAACGAATTTAGTATGCCTGAACTCAGGATGATAAAATACATCTTTTAGTGAAGTTGGTTTTAACATTCTGTGTTTGAAAATACCACTTTAGAAAGTAGGTATTTTCTTGCCTAACTATCCAAGCCTGCCTCTGCTAGGTTGTGTATTCCTTGTCTGGGTTTGTGAGTGACAGGGGCTGGGGGACTCCAGGAGACAGGGTGAGTCAGCACAGGGCTGAATAGAGAGATCTGCATCCAGAGTGGTGGGAGGAGTTGCACCTGGGTCTGAATAGGGCTGTGCCTGCCTTCCACAATGCTGGCTCCACCTCCTGCCGGGCGGCTGAGCACTCTGCCCCACATTCTGAAAGGAAAGAAGGAGTCCTGTAAACAAAGTACTCCAGGACTGACCAGAACTGGTTTTGGCCTAGGCAAAGGCCTCTCTGCCTCCAGAGAACAAAGAGAAAAGGTGTATAAAAAGGGGACCCAGACCCCTAGGAAATTAGATCACTTTTGGGAAACAAGAAGAAACCTTTGCTGAGGAGCGGAACAAAGAAGAAACTGAGGAGAAGACTATCCCTAAGCTAGAGGGATCTGCCTGCAGTGGTTGCCTGACTGCCAAAGAAAGGAGAAGGGAACTTTGTGGTACTTTCATCAACTTGTGAAGGATCTCCAAGGGCTTGATTTCAGAGCTTGCCTCCTGCTGAAGTCTCAGGGACAACAGACTTCACCCACCAGCTCCCCTGTATTCCCTTGCTTGGAATTTGGACCTTCTGACACACTTGCGTGTCGCTGGGAGCTGGAAGCGCGACTCAAGACGAAGAAGCGTGTCGCCGCAGCCGCTGCTTTTCGCATCGCCGGAGAAGAGTGTCGATGTCGCAGCAGACGCCGGCGCATCCCCGAAGAAGCACGCCGCTGACACCCTCGCATCCTTCGAAGCGCCTCGCAGCACCGGAGAAAAGTGTCGCCATCGCAGCAGACGCCGTCGCATCCCAGGGGCAGAGCATCGACCTCGCATCAGACGCCGACGCATCGCAACACGAGGCGCCCCGCATCCCAGGAGAAGATCGTCAACCTCGCATCAGACGCCGTCGCATCGCCAGGGAAGCGTGTCGCAGGGCCTGTCGCGGCTCCAAAGATTCATCTAAATCGTCACACGGCCGTCGGGCGTGCACGCATCACCCCTTCGTTGTCGCAACATCAAGAAGACGCCACTTTTGTTTCTTTGCACCAGATCTTCAACACATCACCGTCCTTGCGTGTAAGGGACTACCGCATCACCTTCCCTGCAACACTTTCGTTGCCTTGCGTTACGCATCTTAAGGTACATTGAACTCAAAGTGTCGCATTTCCATTTTAAGAGACTCAAGCTAATTCTACCATCTTAAAATACAGTATTGTGGATTATTTTTCTCGTTTATGGTCTTGTGGTAAATCTATATAAAAGATACTTATTTTTATAATACAACCTGTGTGGTGTCCATTTGTAGTGTTGTCACTGGATTACTGTATGTGTTCACAAATGCTTTACACACTGCCTCTGAACTAAGCCTGTCTGCTCGTGCCAAGCTACCAAGGGGGTGAGCAGGGGTTATTTCAGGAGTGTACCCCCTTACCCTGACTAGAAGCAAGGGTCCCTATTTGGACAAAGGTACCTACCTCTGCCAACTAGAGATCCCCAGTTCTAACATTGGTGGTCAACGGTGAGGATTCTGGACTTGCATTTGTGACTCATGTACAGTGATTGGTGAACACTACCTAGTGAGTGCAGACCAAAGCGCAACCACATACTTTTGGTAGATATTCTTTTCTGGGACTTTCTATGTTTGCTAAAAACTGTCAAGTTTGATCACCATGGATAAAGCAGCATCCAGAGCATCTGTTGATTATGATTGGGGGAGGAGAGTAACTTCCCCAGCGGGTAGCAGGGTTTCTGCCCAAGGTCTGTCCCCAGAGGAGCTGGAGGACAGAGAAAAGAGTAGGATGCATGAGATGGAGCTGACCAAGCTCAAGTTAGAGGGGCAGTTGGAATTTGAATTGCAATCTAGAAAGTTGGCCTTAGAAGAGAAAAGAATGGATCAGGAGCATGAGTTGAGAATGAGGGAGCTTGATTTAAAGCTCGAGAGGCTGGAGGCCATGAGTGTCTCAGCCCAGCAACAAGAAATGTGTGTAGCTCAGAGAGTGAGCTTTGCTGAGTTGGAGGGGGAGTCCAGCTCAGATGGTGGCAGCAAAATTAAGTTATCTAGTGCTGAGGGAGTAGTACACACACCCAGAGAAGTGGCACCTGACTTGAAGGAGGGGGTTAAGATACACCAGGAGGTTCCAGGATATGAGGTAGCTCTAGTGGTGCGCAGTGTCCCTGAGGTGGATTGGGGAACTGGCACAGGGGCTCATAGTCCTAGAGGTGGGAGGGACACTCTACTGACTCTAGATGAGAGGTGCAGGGAGAGGGGTTCCCCCATGGTTGAAGTCCTGATGTGTGAGTGTGGAGACCGCCCAGAAGAGTGTGGGTTGAGTGACAGAGACAGTCAGATACTGTCTTGCCAATCTCAGGAGAATGATGTGGAGTACGTGTGCAAGGCACTGGATGGTGAGGTGAAGGATAGTTTGGTTAACCCTTGTAGGGGGCTGTGTGATCCAATTGTGGGAGAACCAATTGTAAGTCCCTATTTTCCAGAGCTATGCCAACACCTGTTGGAGTGTGAGTTCTCTGACCCCAGGGAGCTCACAATGGAGGCAGACCTTTTGGTGGATTCCAGAGGGTCTGAAGAGGCATTGGGGAGTGACCCTAAGAGGAGTGGCTCAGGTGTCTTCCAACCCAGAGTGGTGGGAGAGGTTCAGTGTAGCCCAGCTAGGTCCTGTGGTAATGGGAGGGGTGTAGGGGCTCACGTCCTGTCTCTGAGGAGAAGGAGTGAGTGTGGGGCTGCGTGTCCCAAGGTGCCCGAAACCCAGTCTCAGAGCCTGGATGGTTCTTTAAGGGAACACCAGGGAGGGAGCCGGGGCTGTCCTGATGGGCCGCCCATTGAGGAGGATCTCCTAGTGTCTAGAGAACCTGGAGCGTCTGTAAATGGAGCTCCAGTGTTTCTGGTGTCTGGCGGTGCCGCTCCACTTGGGAGGGTGCAGAAGTCCAGAGTGAGGGGTGAGAGGGGGAGAGAGTCCCCAGTGAAAGAACCAGTGGGTCAGGGACCAGCCAGAAGAGCTGAGTCACCAGTGAATGACCATGGTGACACCACTTCTGTCCTGGGGGATCTTCACGCGCTGTCAGATGGACAGGGGTCGGGAGATCTGCACCAGGCAGACTGACACACAACACATAAGAGATGTGTTACCCTCTGGGGGGCATGCGTGCTCCCCAGGAAGTCCTGGTGCGCCAGGCAGATTCCTACACAACTCTAGAGGAGTGTGTTTCCCTTGGGGGGGGGTTGGTGTACCCTCCCAGAAGTCCTGGGTTGCCAGGCACAGGTCCAGACTAAGGGTACAGACCATGGGTTGGAGGGCCAGGTTCAGGGTGTCCCCCCTGACCTGGAGGAAGGGGCAGCTGCTAACAGTGCCCCTACCAGTTTGTCTTCTGGGGGCACCGCTTCAGGTGGGAGGGTGCAGGACCCCAGTAAGGGGGGCAGGGAGAGGACAGCCTCACCCCTGGCCTCTGCCCAGTCTAAGGGTACAGACCCTATGCTGGGATCCCAGTTGCAGGATAGAACCCCTGAACTGGTAGGCGAATTGTGCAGGACACCTGCCACAGGTGCCCTGACAATTCTGGAAGGGGGTACCACTCCAGGTGGGAGGGTACAGAGCCCCAACGAGGAGGAGGAGGACCGGGTGTGGGAAAGCCCCCCCCAGTCCCCAGTCCAGCCGCCGGGTACAGGCCTGGGGCTGGTGGGTCAGTGTCAGGATGTCATACCTGACCTGACAGGAGGGAGAGTGGACAAAGGGTGCCAAGCACCTGGGGCTACTGCCCCCCGCTCTCTGATGCCACAGAGGTTTGAGAGCCCTGAGAGGCATAAGGCCTGGGTCTCATCCCTGACCACTGTCAGTGGCCACTGTGGCTTGCTGTCTGTCTGTTGGGACACACCTGTGAGCAAGTTAAGGTTAGGTGCTGCACAGATGGTGTCCACAGGTGAGGAGAAGGGTTCCCCATGGATTAGCTTGGTGGGCCCTGAGAGTATGGACAGAGGGATCCAAATAGGTTCAGATTGGCGTAGAACTGGAGTATGCCCCTGCTGTTGTGGGCCAGGGTCCATGTTCTATCGCCCAAAGCAGAGAAGCCCATCAGGGTAGTGATTGGTCTCCCCTGCGTTTTTGGCTGGAAGGGGGTTGTGTTGGACTTGGCCCTTTTTGCAGGGTCATCCCTAAACTTTTTGCCTTCCTCCTATATTTTTTCTGACCTGTTGTTGGCTGTTTTATAACTCTGGGCACTTTACCACTGCTGATTAGTGCGAAAGTGCATATGCTCTCTGTGATAAATTGTGTTATGGATTAGTGGCTCCATGATTGGATGATTGGTTTACTTGTCAGTCCCTAGTACAATGCACTGAGTGTGCCCAGGGCTGGTAAATCCAATGCTGCTGGCGGGCTTGCAGCACTGGTTGTGCCACCCACATAAGCAGCTTGTAAAGTGTGTCTCAGGCCTGCCATTGCAGAGCCTGTGTGCAGCCTAGGGCTGCCATGTCGACTTGGTGAGTGCACCCACTTACCAGTCCCTAAACCTTCCCTTTTCTTCATATCAGACACCCCTATGGTAGGCCCAAGGCCAGGGTGCATGTAAGTATAAGGTAGGACATGCCCTGGTGTCTGTGGCATGTCCTAATAGTGAATTACAGCCATTTTCGTTTTTCACTATTGCAAGGCTACCTGTTCCCCATAGGCCAGACTGGGCAGTTTGATTATTACACCTTATAATCCTAACTGACCCAGGGAACATGGTAGAAAAACGAATTTAGTATGCCTGAACTCAGGATGATAAAATACATCTTTTAGTGAAGTTGGTTTTAACATTCTGTGTTTGAAAATACCACTTTTAGGTATTTTCTTGCCTAACTATCCAAGCCTGCCTCTGCTAGGTTGTGTATTCCTTGTCTGGGTTTGTGAGTGACTGGGGCTGGGGGACTCCAGGAGACAGGGTGAGTCAGCACAGGGCTGAATAGAGAGATCTGCATCCAGAGTGGAGGGAGGAGTTGCACCTGGGTCTGAATAGGGCTGTGCCTGCCTTCCACAATGCTGGCTCCACCTCCTGCCGGGCAGCTGAGCACTCTGCCCCACATTCTGAAAGGAAAGAAGGAGCCCTGTAAACAAAGTGCTCCAGGACTGACCAGAACTGGTTTTGGACTAGGCAAAGGCCTCTCTGCCTCCAGAGAACAAAGAGAAAAAGTGTATAAAAAGGGGACCCAGACCCCGAGGAAATTAGATCACTTTTGGGAAACAAGAAGAAACCTTTGCTGAGGAGCGGAACCAAGAAGAAACTGAGGAGAAGACTATCCCTAAGCTAGAGGGATCTGCCTGCAGTGGTTGCCTGACTGCCAAAGAAAGGAGAAGGGAACTTTGTGTGTATTTCATCAACTTGTGAAGGATCTCCAAGGGCTTGATTTCAGAGCTTGCCTCCTGCTGAAGTCTCAGGGACAACAGACTTCACCCACCAGCTCCCCTGTATTCCCTTGCTGGGAATTTGGACCTTCTGACACACTTGCGTGTCGCTGGGAGCTGGAAGCGAGACTCAAGACGAAGAAGCGTGTCGCCGCAGCCGCTGCTTCTCGCATCGCCAGAGAAGAGTGTCGACATCGCAGCAGACGCCGGCGCATCCCCGAAGAAGCGTGCCGCTGACACCCTCGCATCCTTCGAAGCGCCTCGCAGCACCGGAGAAAAGTGTCGCCGTCGCAGCAGACGCCGTCGCATCCCCGGGGCAGAGCATCGACCTCGCATCAGACGCCGAAGCATCGCAACACGAGGCACCCCGCATCCCAGGAGAAGATCGTCGACCTCGCATCAGACGCCGTCGCATCGCCAGGGAAGCGTGTCGCAGGGCCTGTCGCGGCTCCAAAGATTCATCGAAATCGTCACACAGCCGTCGGGCGTGCACGCATCACCCCTTCGTTGTCGCAACATCAAGAAGACGCCACTTTTGTTTCTTTGCACCAGATCTTCAACGCATCACCGTCCTTGTGTGTAAGGGACTACCGCATCACCTTCCCTGCAACACTTTCGTTGCCTTGCGTTACGCATCTTAAGATACATTGAACTCAAAGTGTTGCATTTCCATTTTAAGAGACTCAAGCTAATTCTACCATCTTTAAAGTACAGTATTGTGGATTCTTTTTGTCGTTTATGGTCTTGTGGTAAATCTATATAAAAGATACTTATTTTTATAATACAACCTGTGTGGTGTCCATTTGTAGTGTTGTCACTGGATTACTGTATGTGTTCACAAATGCTTTACACACTGCCTCTGAACTAAGCCTGTCTGCTCGTGCCAAGCTACCAAGGGGGTGAGCAGGGGTTATTTCAGGGGTGTACCCCCTACCCTGACTAGAAGCAAGGGTCCCTATTTGGACAAAGGTACCTACCTCTGCCAACTAGAGACCCCCAGTTCTAACAGTGGGGTATCAAATATGATCTGGGAAAATGCCATGGACCAAGTCAAAACCTTCGTTACAACCACAATTGTACCCTTAGTGGACAACGTACGCACTTTGTAAGGGGCCTTTCAAGAACTATCATCTAAACTAGAGTCCCTAGTTGCATTCCCAGCACCCACTTGAACCCATGGCCAAGTGCCTACCAATGTTGGGAACAGTCAGGTTGTCACCAATAGTCATGTTGAACAAAGGCCTTTATTACCCATCGTGCCACCTGTTTCCACTGCCAATCCATCAATTCCAGCTATGGAGAATAGATATTTGTCTGCAGCAAATAATGATATTGTTGGTTTAAGGAAGCAAGGTCAAACAGGGGTCAATCGTGTTGGCAGGCCCCTTATTGAGGAGCAAAAGCTGCAGTCCCATCCCAGACAACCCCAGGCTCGCTTGGCTTTACCACCTGACTGCTGTCCTTATGTGGCAGTTTTGGTTGGACTATCATCGCTGCCTTATGATAGGGAAGAATGTCCCCTAGAACTGAAGAACAAGGTCTACCACTGGCTTGTTCAGAATACCAATTTTTCCGTAGCAGAATATGATGATATTTTATCGGTGAGGAGAATTGGGTGGATAGGTCAATCAGCCAAATCTTTGAACGAAACTATGTGGTAGTAAACTGTAGATACCCAGCTTTTCGGCTGATTAAATCTGGTTGTAGGTCTGGCAATCTAGGTGCAGCTGTTAGAATTGTATCCTTTTGCTTTTTTTACAGACCTAACCCAGATAGCCAGTGGAGTGTGGAAAGGATTTCACAATATCGAACAGACATTGCAGGAGGTTTTTCTGTTACTACCCACAATAGATTCTTACCTCTATCAGGCATGGATGTTAACGATTGACCCTCCTCTACCCTGGTTCTGGGTAGGAGTTTGAGCTCAATGGAAGCCACGCAAGTAGAAGAATACACTGATGTACCTCTACCACTCAGAACTGATGGCCCTTTTCATTTAGCCCCTGACACTCTTGATGCTTGCAATTCTCTTGACATTGGTAACTTGTCACAATTGCCCGCAGTTGAAAGTGAACAACCACTGGCTATTTATGACCCTAAGTATAATTGACAGTAGCAGCCCTTCGATTAATGCTGCAGAAAATAGCAAGCTTGTCTCTTGGAACCCTACAGGCAATTATGAACAAACTTGCTCGCCCTGACTGGTTCAATTTTGTCGACCAATTTGATATTTGTATGTTCCAAGAGACTTGGGCTGTCACTCCCAAATTTCGTTCTGGGATTGCTCACTTTAATCGACCAGCAGTCTCATGTGGGAAAGGTCGCCCATCGGGGGGCCTTGCAATCTGGATTAAAAGCACTCTGACCTGGTCATCGAAAGAGGTTGATCTTGTTTCCAAGATTCTTAGACCCAACACAGCACCTCCAATTGTATTTGCTGTCTCTCGCTTCCTGTTATGCAAGTGGAGATGTAGGCAGAGAAGGGTACAGTTTTGAATTCTGTGCTCGCATTGTGTAGTTATGTAATGGCCATTTGAGGAACCACCATACAGTCAATGTTTTTAGTTCTGCTATCAAGGGAACACATTATCGATATTTTATTCATTTGTTAATCTCACCCTGAATTTTTAGTAGACGTTTATTTGTTGCTAGTATGCTGCTATTTATGCATCATGTTTACATGATTTTTGTTTTTTTTCTCAATGGTTTTAAATGTCTTAGTCTATGATGCTTTATTCATATGTCCTATTATGGCATTAATTGCCGAATAAAGATTTGATTGATTGATTGATATGGGGAGTTTTGTGTCACAGTTCGTTCTTGGATTTTAACCAGAGATCAGCATGCACATACAACCGAATTTGATTTGCTGGCAGACTAAACCTTTAGATGAGCTCCTGAGGTATGCTAAGTACTGTAGCAATGAACAAGAGGAATCAATGACTGAATATTGAGGACACAAATATTGTCTGAACAGATTATCATGTAAAAGAAATTGAGGATCAAAATATTCAGAGGGTAAGTGCAAATAGGTAATTATAGATTTACTATTCTTAACTCCACATCTAAGTACCTTGAATATATATATATATATATTCATATCTCAAGATACATATATATGGAGTTAAGTATAGTCAACTGTGTTTTCCCATAAAAACTTACCTTCACAATATTCTTGTGCTCGGTATTCTTGACATGATATTTTGTCCACACAAAACTTTGGACTAGATATCCATTCCACTGTTAAAATAGCAGAAGTCCCTGACATACCCCTCTCAGGAAAGAAGATCCAAGTTGTAGGTGTCACAAATAAGCAAATAACTAATCCTGTTTCAAAGAAGGTTCCTGTAAAAATTGGCTTCTTTAAAGAAAATCACCAGTTTGTTGTGTGACTCAAGTCCAGTAAATATGCTAGAAAGGGATCGCTTATGCAAATTAATTTGCAGTATTTACTGTACACCAGAAGGGTATTGAATTCGAAACATGAATTTAAAATGGCCTGACAAGGAACAGCTGATGGAGTGTGCCCTGTAAGAAGGGTAGAGGATTGACCTCCCGATTTATGAGATACTGTAAAACCTGAAGTATGAGATTTTTCGGGGAAGGACATCAAACTTATCAAAGGGTAGTACCTGTTCGAATAACGATTCAACCGAATGCAGTATTTCTGAGAATGCCACCATACAATCTTACACCTGAGACAGTGGCTGGAATCACTCTGGTGATTGAATCAATGTTAAAACAAGGAATTTTGAGAGAAATAGTTGGAAGTCCTTGCAACTCGCTGAATAGGTGCTTTCAAAAGCCTAACAGCAACTATAGAATTGTGCAGGACGTACGGAACATTAACAACAAAGTCATCCCATGTTGTCCTGTGGGACAAAATTCAGTGACAATATTATTTCAGATTCCCTGTGATGCAGAATGGTTCAATGTTGTGGATCTCTGCCAGCCTTCTTTTCTATACCATTACATGAGGACTGACAATTTCTGTTCTCATTTGTGTTTTAAAATAGAGCTTTGGCATGGTGCAGAGTTCTTCAAGGGTATACTGAAAGCCATTGGATCTTTAAATAAATCTTGAGAAGGAATCTTGAAACTTTGCACAATCCATTGACGACCTAGTTGTGGCGTCAAGTACACAAGAAGACTGCAAACAGGATACAATTGCTTTGATTAATCATTTGGCTGAAAATGAACATAAGGCGTTTCCGAGCAAGTTGCAATACTGCTTAAAAGAGATCCCGTATTGAGACAAGAACTAAAATATATCCTGAGAAAAAAACATGTTTTAAGGGGGTGCTACGATTAAAACGGAATAAGAAGAATGAGAAAGCAAAAAGTAAACTGTGAAAAGTCTAAAATGATGTTACTGTTGCCAATTCAACACTGAAATGGATAGTACACATCACAAGCATCTAGGTTCCAAACTCCCATCGGGGAAATTTGTCTGTATGAAAAATCAAGAGCCCAAATGTCTTCCTGAATGAGAGCAAGCATAGAATTTTTGAACACTTATTAATTACCTTTAAAGATAGTGATCCATGTTCTTTATAACCAGAAACCTAATCATAACCAAAGTGGCATCCACCAGTTCAGAATTATTGATGCGTAAAAATGTAATTCATCAATTCACATTTTTTTTAAGGTGACTCGCGACACAATTTCATGAAACTGTAAAGTTGGTTAACTTTATAAACATTCAGTTGCTGATCACATTTCTTGCAGCAAACTTTGCATTAAGGTAGACATTCTCCTCAGACCAATTCACACAATACACACATATATGAATATTCTTTTAGGAATAATGCATAGTAATTGGAACCAACCAAATGCATCCATAAATTAATTTTTTCAACACGTTCTTGCTTTTGAAATAAAGAATATTGTTACAGAAAGCAAGACAACGGTAAAACAACCCCCACACAATTGTTCCCCCTAGGTCTCTCCAAGTCTCTCCCCCCAACAAAGATTCCTCCTGCCAGAAGACCCACAGTTTTTCATCCAGGAGGGGACCCTTAAGTGTGCGGATTTCTGCTTCTTTCATGTCAGGATGTTGGACCTTAGAGTCTATGGTACTGCCTCTGTCGTCTGGCCATTTCTTCCAAATGTTACTGTCCTTATGGGTTTGTACACAGCTTGCTCCATACTCATACACCAACCGAATCCACAGAGCAACTCTTTCCATTAATGGGCTATGTTCCCTTTGGCCACGGTGATTTTCAACCTTATTAATGATAAGCTGCACTAATCTTCATCAAAATCTGTGTTAATAAGTAAGAGGACCAATTTTGGATCTAGGGGTGATAGCCCTCCCTAGAACCCCTCCCAAACATATGTGTGTCTGCCTCCAATGTGATTCCAATTTACCACATGTCCGTGTAGTATGTATAAGGTCACCCTCTTGACCTGTACATCGGAGGCAGGAGGGGGAGAACACCATGCCCATCTTCAAGAGTCTTTGTCTCATGAGGTATGTTCTATGGATATATTTAAGGTGTGCAAGGAAGTGCTGTGTCGCTATTGCTGAATGTCGTGGTGAGGTTATTGCCTCCCCCCATTCCTTGTCTGCAAGGGTGCCCAGCTCACACTTGCATGCGGTGCGTATCACCGCAAAGGTGTCAGGCATGTGATGTGTTGATGTATGAACATGCAGTATATCTGCGTCACTTTGTGTTCTCTAAGTTGTCCCAATACTGATTTCACCTCCAGGGGATTGTACTCCATGAGGTCCTCTAGCCCTGCTATGTAGGGTGTTAGCGCAGATAGTACCTGTAGATACCGGTAGAATTGATTATGGTGTAGGTCATATTTGCTCTGTAGCGTTTGGCAGGACTTTAGGATTGTGTCTTCCACTAAGTCCCCAAGGGTGAAGATTCCTATTGTGTCCCCCCTGCCAAATTCCTCCAGTGCTGCCTCTTACGCCAACATGGAGCCCTCCAATAGTGATGTCTGCTCAGTGAGTTTTCCTTCCATCTTGTGCACTTCATGGAAGTCATCCACAGTCAGGTCACCACATTTGTCGCCGGGGTACTGATGGTTGTGTCTTGCCTCCATAAAGGAGATGCCAGATGAGGACCCCCTGGAACGCCCATTTCTCAGTGACATAAGCAGGACCCCCTTGTGTGTTTTACCACCATTCATTTATGATTATAGCATGTGCGGCCCTATAGTAAGATTCAACATCAGTCACAGTGATATCACCTTTGTACATGGATTTAAAGCAATTTGCGAGGGCTATACATGGGAGACCTTGGTTTCACAAGAAACTTAGTCAAATAGGGTGAAGATTGTGAAAGAATGGTTGGGGAAGGTTGGATGGATTGTTTTGTAATTTCTACAAGAATCAGGGGAGGGATAGCATTTTAAATATCGTGGATATACCCATGAGGGACATAGGGAGCGCAGACCATGTCTTAAGGTCTGCCATTAGTGAGTCTATCAATTGTTGGATGTTGTGTGCCCTGCCACGTTTGTGGAGGGTGATGAACACTCCAAGATAGCAAAATCCCTGCGTGACAACTGCCAGCTCAGATGCCCAGTCCAAATCCTTTAGGTGGTTGGGGATCTGGAATACCCAGGACTTAGATAAGTTAACAAAAAGACCAGACATCTTTCCAAATATTTGAAACATTTGTAGCGCTCTTCGACCTCATCTCTAAAGGTCCATCAGAAATATCATTGCCATATAGGGCTGCCCTATCCAACACCCCGGGTTCCCATTCAAACCCTTGCATCTGTGCATCAATACGGAAACATTCAGCCAAGGGTTCAATGGTAGTGGCGAACAGGAGTAGGGATAGTGGACATCCCTGCCATGTGCCCCTCTGGATGGCAAAAGGAACAGATAGTGCACTGTCCACAAGGATGCAGGCAGTGAGCATAAGTTAATTTTTGATGGGAAAATAAAGCAGTCTGGGTTGCCCAATAAACTTTGATATTACCAATGGCAAAGTTGACCATCTCTACCGGATTACAATGGGTATTAGGAAATGACACAAATAGTTGAGCACATCATCATCACAAGAATATTTGGTCTTAGCAAGAGGTGATGTTTCTAAGATTAGCCAAAATGTATAAACTATTTCCATTGGCCCAGGACTACAATTGCAAAAGGAATGGAATAATGGCTGCAAAGATTTCATCTTGTACACTAGGTTTGTCTATTAGAAACAGGATAATGAAATTTGTGAAATAGGCCAGAATCTGTTGGACTGGTCCTAAAATGATGCCTGTGATAATATAATTGCAATTAATATAGTTGGCAGACCGGGAAACTAGATCTTTTTGTCCAATAATATCATGATTCTATTATTTCCACCCAGAATAGATTCTACAGGTAAATCTTATTGCTCTTAAGATTAGCAGTTCCATGGGATTCATTTTTTCTGGCATACCTAATTGAATATACTTAGAAGCAAATGATGCTAAATCTTAATGCATATTAGAAATCCACTTCTTTGTAAATATTTCAGCATATTTTTAAAAACAAAATTAATCTAGGGGTTGATTTCTCATATGAATTTTGTAATAGTATGTGAATGATTGCTTCATACTAATTACCTCAGTGACTTGAAAAAATCAGCTGCATAAGATTATTAATCACTATTATTATTCCTACTGACATGTCATAGGTTTTGCCAACTCAGACCTTTGTTTGAGATTTAAACAAATATAGATACACTTTTGGCTCTACATAAACCCTTTTAAATATGTACTTGGACCTCTAATCTAATTGCTGCAATAAATAATCACCACCAAATTAAAAATGTTCATCGAGCCCAAGAAACCATGTTCAGTTTCTTTTTTTTTTTAACAATTCCTTCCTTCTTTTGAGAAGAACACCAGAAACAAGGTAGATGCTTCCTTAAGCCCCAGGAATTTGCCCTGACCTGAAGTACATCATCATAATGCCACTTCTAAAAAATCAACTGCAGATCCTAAGATTATGTTGAATTCCTGGCCAGTCTCAAACCTACCCTTTCCCAGCAAGACCATGGAACAGGAAGTAATAAGACAACAAAAGCATCTTAAACTAAAACATATGCTGCATGACCAGCCCCTGTGGGCTACTGATATAGCACTACTCAATAAAAGGAAGTAATTCCTCCTTATCAAGTATGAAGATAAGAAAACAGATCTCATAATCCTTGACCCCTCTGCTGCCTATGGAACTACTGCCAACAGACTACTACTGGAAAGGTTGGAACACTGGTTGGGCAAAAAAGAACAGATTTGTCCAGCATGCTAGTTTTAATCTCCAATCACTGCCATTAAAATCAGGATTGGGTCAGTCAAGTGATCCACCTGCCAGTTGGTGACATGTAGAGTATCCAAAGAATCTTCATTCTGCTGCTTGCAATTCAACATCAACATATGACCCCAGATGAACTCCCAAATATATTTCAATGACCTATATATTCACTTCTGGTTAGATAATCACCCAAAACTATCCTTTTAATTTTAGCAGGTGATTTGGCCACTTGTTCATCAAGGTGAAAGAGAGATTCAGATGCATGATCACTTTCTGATTCAATTCAAAATTTGTGTGCCAAGGTGACACTCTTTAGTCAGTACCTTACAACCTCTTCTCACGCAGAAGGGCCTATAGGATAAGCTAGATTTTGCAGTATTTAACCAATATACTTATGCAGATTAGACAAGTGCTTTCACCTGACCACTCAGTCAATGATTTATTGCCAACTTACAATCAGTGGACTGAATCTGCCCTTGACGGAGTCCTCCCCCAAAAAATGCTTGTGTCTACACAAACACCCTACCGCTCTATAGTACAATGATACGTTGTGTTCAGCTACAATTAACTGCAAAAAACTTGAAAAAACATGGCAGAAAATATGTTCCTGAGGCCAAATATCCAACTCAAAATAGCTCTCAAAGCCTATAAAAAGATTATTTTGACTGCCTACGCTGGCTTCTATGCTAAGAAAATACTTTCAGCATCAAATCCAACAGACAAGGTATTCTTTATCTCACGCGCTCTGAACACTCTGAGCTGAGTAACAGACTGTGGTTCATTCTCAATGTCTGTGACAACCTAGCACATTGTTTTGAGTGCAAAATAATTAGCATCTAGAACTGTGTGCAATCCTCTTGATCCGACTTTCCTTTAGGTAGAATTCTGAGACCCGTTTTTTTGCTGACCCAAACACCTCTTTCCCTGAAGCTAGCGTTATATCATCATTTCTCAGGGACTTGGGACAGATCACGCCCCACAGCTTGCAAAAGCTTGGGGATTACGTATCCTGTGAGTCCCCTACCAGTCTGTTTCCTCTAAACTCTAGCAACTCAGAGTAGCTGCTGTATCTGATCCACTCCAGACAATATGCAGTATCTCACTTTCCACTGATGTAGTACCTCTGTAGTTGAAGAAAGCTTGTTCCATGCCTCTATTAAAGAAGCTCAACCCTGACCTTAACATCCTAGCAATTTTCAGCCAATCTCAACCCTCCCTTTTTCAGTAAAAATTATGGAAAAATGTGTACGTATTTCTGCCCATATACAGACCAATACATTACTGGATTCATCTGAGTCATGATTTTGGCCTCTAAACTGAGCAGAATCTACCCTTTTCTCAGTACTGGATGACTTTCGTATGGCAGTCGACAATGGCAACTTTGTTTCCCTAGTATTACTAGACCTTTTGGCTGCCTTTGACACTGTGTCTCATGAGATCATGATCTCCAGACTGAAAGACACCAGTATTGGTGGTACTGTCCTCAGATGGTGTAGTTCATACCTTAGCAACAGAGCCCAAGAAATTCATCCTCCACCATTCCAATCAGAGTTCACGCCCTTCGGGCAAGGGATCCCTACCTTTTCCAACATACACCTCAGACCCCTAACTTTCTGATTCATAGCCATGGTGTCGTCTTCGTGATTTCTGCTGACAACACTCGGTATGTTATTTTGGTGGATCAATCAGCACCTGTCCCAAAAAACATCTCCAACACTGCATGCACAAAATTACCAAATTGCTCACGGTTAATGCCCTCAAGTTTAATGGGGATAAGACAGAGGTCCCCTGTTGCTCTAGGAATAAGATACATTTTCCACATCCCTAACCACCTTCTGGCCTTCCCCGTGGAGTTTCCCTATATCTCTGCCACTGCAGCCAGAAATGTAAGCTTCCAATTTGACTGCGAATTGTCTTTCTCCTCTCAAGTCAAGAAGTTAGCTTCCACCTGTTTCTCACTACTGAAAATATTGCAGAAGATTTTACCACTACTTCCATCACACCTTTGTCCTTTGGTGGTCCTAGCTACTATCTTGAATTAGCTAGTCTATGGAAAGTCTATTTTATTAGGGTCTCCCAACTATCTCATTAAGTGCTTGTACATAGTACAAACAGCAGCAGCTCAGCTGACCTTAATTCTTACCTCCCACTCGTTGGATACTGCCACTCTGGACAAACTCCATTGGCTTACTCTTCCTAAAAGGATTCTCTTTAAATATCTGTGCATAGCACACAGAGCTATACACCAATCCGTACCTTTTTATCTACAGAATAAATTTCAGGACTATCATCATGCTCAACCCTTGCATCCATAGGATGCCAATTGTCTCATTCAGCCCAAATTCAAACTCTTGTGGACTGTGGCCAATGCATTCTCTTGCAAGCCTCCCATCTGTGGAACAGTTTGCCTTTATTTCTTCACTTCATCTCTATTCTAACTCACTTACGGAGGACTCTCAAGACCTGACTGTACACTGAATAGCCAGGAGACTGATTAGTTAGCTAAATCAGCTTGGTGAATCTATTGTCTTTACAGTGCCAGGACACCTTTCTAGGTTATCAATGAAGTTTGCAAATAGTAATAATAGTTATAGTAATAATGATGTTATAGTAATAATGATAATAATAATAATAATAATAATAATAATAATAATAGTAGTAATAATAATAATAATAATTATTATTATAACTATAATGAACAACCTAACCATAATAATAAATGGAGACACATTTATAATCCTTGTTATAGGGATATCTGATCCCATTCCACCACAATCAGCTGTTGTCAAGGTCTATGATCTCGTCCTCTAACCACCCAAAAAGCCATAGAATAATCTTCAACTCCAAACATTTGTTAGCCTCCTCATTTGTTATAGTGGTCAAGTGTATCAACCTCCAGCTCTCGTCACTTCATAAAATCCTCCCTCAACTCCCTGGTCATGGCATGCCTGGATGTGAAAAATTGGGCTGTTGGTTGACTGGGCTGAGCCCTGGAAAAGCAACAGACACAGTCCAAAGCAGGGTGAACTACAAAGAGTTCCTAAATTAACCTGTGCTTAACCTCGGGTAGATTGACACAAAAAGCAGTCATGCTTAACTTAGAGGCAATGTGAAAAGTATTTATGCAGCACACAAACAGTAATAAAGTGAAAACACAACACAAGAAAAATCCCACAACAAGTTAGAAACATATAGAGTATGTTTTAATAAATTATTTGACATCAAAACAGCAAACATCCAATCAGTAGAACCAGAGTTATAAATTGTTAAAGTTTTTAGTAAAAACTAGCTCCTAAAAAATCAAAGCGCCAACTGCTGACATCTAATCGCATGAGAGCTGGTCAAAGTCGAAAGTATGGCTGACCACGATGGTGCGAGGGTAGGATACCAAGAAGTGGATTGGGGCTGTTCGGCACTTACCTTCAGACTCAGAAGAATTTTCAATAAAAATGTTCTGGGAAGGTACAGTTCAGCAGGACAAGGCTGCAGGCGATGTCGGAGGAGGGAGCCGCAGGATGAAGCCTCTGTGAAGATTTCTATGTTCAGACTTAATCACTTTTATGGAAGGAAAAAATATCCAGAGGGAGAAGACAGAAGCCAGTAGCGAAAACAGATCCAGGAGGTCAGATACCCCTTTGGCAAAGGACCGCTAAATAGCATTTGCGGCTGTGAAGAACAATGTAGTGGGAGCAACCTCGAAGGCAGGCTGATCAGCGATGCACCTTGGAAGGATTGACAAGCAGATTGGTCCTGGTCTTCTCTCGGTTCTTATAGCGGTTTTTAGTAAATAATGTTCCAAGTACCAAGTTTTGGGTTTTTACTATCTGGGCACCTTTAGCACCATAACCAAGGGTCCAGAACTGGTGGGACACCACTTGGGGGCTCATGACTCATTCAAGCTGGGTTCAGGTGCAGGGTTCAAGGTGGTGGGAGCCTTTTATGTCCCTGTTGCTCTCATTTGAAGGCCAGAAAACTAGCTATTAGAGTCACTCTGGTAGTCCTGGGCTCAGGTGAAGATGCAACGCTTAAACAGCAGGTCTGGCCTCTGAGGGTTCAAGGTAGGTTTCAGGCAGCAAAGTGGCCCTTCTAGATGCAGCAAAGCAGTCTTGTGGAGTACATGGCAGGCCACAGCAGCAGGCAGACCTGTGAGAGTCCTTCCCTAGGTCCAGAAAGTGAACTGAAAAGTGGGTCTGAGGGCTCTATTTTTATACATGGTGACTTCTTTGAAGTTGGGAGAAGTTTCTAGAGGTTTCTCTTTGAAGTGCTTGGAACTTTCAGACTCCCCTGCCCTGACTGCAGTGACAATGTGTAGGTGACAAGCTCTATGTGTTACGACAGAGCACAGCCTATTCCGTTGCAAGAGGGGCTGTGCCTGCTCTGCCCTCCAACCTGCCAGCAGATGGCCCATTCAGGCACATTTAATCCCTCTATTGTGTAACTGTCTGAGAGACATTCTAACTGTCAGTTACACCCAGTCATGTGATCTAAGGCATGCTGCAGTCACCTAAATTGAATTAATCTCAGCCACTGGCAATCACTCAGGCCTCATCCCAATCCATTGTATTTTACCCACCATGCCACCTCAATTTGGACACAGCCATATGGGAGCAGTTCTGCCTGTACTGGCAGGCCAGATCCTCCCTGAATGGGAACACAAGCATCCCAGGGCCGGTTTTGCCTTTTGATATGTGCTCATCTGCCAGGGACAGTTTAATTCCAGTAGCACAGTGAGCATGGGACCCACGTCGGGGCATACCTGTCACACTTAGGGCAACAAAAAACAAGTGATGGATGGAATGCCTGAATTAATCTCAGCCGCTGTAAATGGCTTGGGGCTGCATTCCAATACACAGTTTTTCACTCACCATGCCACCTCAGTTTGTACTGAGCCATACGCAACTCAGTCTTGACCCTGCTCCAGTGGGAACAGTCCAGGCCGAACTGCCAGGTCAGGTCCTCCCTGAACCGGAACATAAGCAACCGAGGACCAGTATCACCCTTATTATGGGATCATCAGCCAGAGATAGCTTGATTCTAGTGGCACAGTGAGCATGGGACCCACGTCTCGGCATACCCATCACACTTAGGTCATCAGAAAATAAAGAGATGGATGGACTGCTTTAATTAATCGCAGCCACTGGCAATTGCAGGGCCACATCCCAATCCATAGTTTTTGCCCACCATGCCACCTCAGTTTGGACCCAACAATATGCAGATCAGCCATGGCCCTGCTCTAATAGAAACAGTCCAGCCTGAACTACGAGGCAAGGTCCTCCCTGAACTGGAACACAAACAATCCACGTGGCATGGTGGGAGAAAAACAAAGAATTGGGATGTGGCCCGGAGCGATGGCTGGTGGCTGCGATTAATATAAGCATTCCATTTATCACATTGTTTTTTGATGCGCTTTCTAAAAGTGGCATTTTCAAACTTGTAATTTAAAATCTGACTTTACCATTAATAGGAATGCTTCTGTAAAGAAGTAATCAAAAGGTAACGCTTTGCACCATGCGAACATCAGAAATAAATATTTTTTCATCAGTGGTAGCACATATTTTAAAGTCATTTGACTCTAGCTCGTTAAGTCAAATAGTAGCAGGGATTACCCAACATATCTGAATGAATGCCAAAAGCGTCATTTATGTCACTGGATAGACATCCTTCTGCAACCTTCTTTTGGTGAGTTACTGGGTTTTCTATATAAACTGACCATTGCTGGTGTGTAGTTATGGTTAGGTCAGAGTTTCCATTGATACATTTTTGTGTCAATTGATGAATCAGCACTATACTTTTTTTTTTTAAAGTATTCGATTTGCGTTAGCATCACAGGTTTTCTGCAGATCTATCCTGTGGTGGTCAAAAACAAGGGGTTCTCTTTTTAACTCTCATTGGAAGATTTCTGTTCAAGACAGCTAGGATTACAGTATACAATATAGGTAAGAAATCTAGGCCAGACGGTCCCAGGGCTGACAGGGGGTACTGAGCACCATTTGTAACAAGCAGGGGGAAATACCTATGGAGACTTCATCTAAATGATCTTACAACGAAAAGAGGGTGAACACTAAAGACAGGTCTTACAAGTCAGGTAATCCTTTAAATGTAACCTGGACACCCTGCACTGGAGGCACCTTTTATAATCTGCAAACCAGCAAGCCTTGAGCCCTAAAAATGCAATTTGACACAATGTACTTAATACAACTTAAGGGATGCAAACATCAGTCCTGTTATAATTGTCAGGGTGTCACCATGCAAAGTGCAAACTCAAACATAATATAAATCAATTTTATAAACGATCCAAGATAGTACCACCATCCATTAACATAGGAAACAAGTATATGTAGGGATCTCATATGAAAATACAGGTTTCAATTGAGTTTAAAACATTCAAAACAATATGATGCATTTCAAACTTAATTAGAGCTGCAAATCATCCACAGGACATAGTAGGTGAGGGGCATCTGCCGCTCTCCTCTCCGCCCCAATGCACTGTACTATTGTTGTAATGGCCATGTTTCTTTTCCAACTTTCTTTTTAGATGAAAGCGCTTGCTGGTATGCATTTTTTTTTAGGAACGAGTCCCCCACCTCATGAGTGGGGCATCCATACACAATTGTTTGAGGCAACATGGGATCCAAGCTAGTTTTGCTCCCCTTCCAGCACACCTTGGTAAGTGCTAGCAAAGGAGTTGGCTGGAACTTTCTCCCCCTGTTATATTATGTTATATGGATTTGTATAGTGCAATAATCACCTGAGAGGGTATCCAGGCACTTGGGCAGGTGAATAGGTGTGTGGATCCCAAGGTGCATATACGAGGAGCCAGATCTTCAGCTTCTTGTGGAACTCAAGAAATGAGGAGGAGACTCTGATGTATTGAGGGAGGTCGTTCCATGCCTTGTGTGCAATGTTGAAGAATAAATGCGGGGAGTGTGTGAGAGTGAGAGCGAGACAGAGCGTAGGTGTCTGGTGGGTTGGTGAAAGTGTAAGGGGCTGTTCAGGTATTCTGGTCTTGTTTTGTGTAAGGATTTTTATGTGTGTGTGAAACGTTTGAATTTACTGCACTTGTAAATGGGGAGCCAGTAAAGATTCCTGAGGTGTGGTGTGATGTTGGTGCAGTGTGGGAGGTCAAGTATGAGTTGTCTGGCAGTGTTCTGGATAGTCTGGAGCCCGTGTAAGAGTTGTTTCAAGATTCCAGCATAGAGAGTGTTGCCATAGTCGAACCTGCTTGTGATGACTGCGTGTGTGTCGGTCCTTCTGGTGTTGTAAGGCAATCATTTGAAGATCTTTAGCAGCATGCATGGGATGTGGAAGCAGGTGATGCACACTGCGTTGGCTTGAGCCATCATGATGACCTTGTCATCTAGGATGATCCCTAGATTTCTTGTGTGGTCTGTGGGTGTGGGTGTTGATCCTAGCTTTGACCGCCACCAGGTGGAGTTCAATAGGGAGGTCTTGTCAGAGTTGAGCTTCAGTCAGCTGGTTTGCATCAAGTTTGCTACCATGGTAATGCAGTTGGTGAGGTTGGTTCTGGTGGTGGTTGTCTAGTCTGTCAGGGAGAGGATAAGTTGGGTGTCATCGGTGTAGGAGATGATGGTGATGTCTACTGATCAGACAATATTGGTGAATGGTGTCATGTATATGTTGAAAATGGTGGGGCAGATGGACAAACCATGTGAGACTCTGCATATCAGTTTCTTGGTCTCTGATGTGAAGGGTGGCAGCCTGACCCTCTGGGTTCTTCCCGTGGGAAAGGAACAGCCAATCCATGTATGCCAATCTTGTGTAGTCTTCTGACGAGGCTTTCTGAGAGAAGGCCACAGAGAGATCGAACAGGATGAGGGCCACTGGTTCTTCCCGGTCCAGAGTGATTTGAATGTTGCCGGTGGCCGTGATGAGTGTGGTTTCAGTGATATGGTTCTTTCTGAATCCTGATTGAGTGTTGCCTTGAAGATGGTGAAGTTTGAGCTGGGTTGTGAGTGGCTTGTTGATGGCCTATTCAATAACTTTAGCTGGATAGGGGAGCAGGGAGTTGGGTCGGAGGTTGCTCAGTTGATTCGGGTCAGCTGTGGGTTTCTTGAGGAGGGTGTTGACTTTTTACAAGTTTCCATTCATCTGGGAAAGTGGCAGATTTGATGGAGGTGTTGATGATGTGGGTCAGGGTGAGGTTGATTGTTGAAGTTCCCAGGCTATGGATGTGGCAGGAGCATGGGTCCATTCGGGCCCCTGAGTGGACAGTTTGCATGGTTGCTGATGTGTCATTTCTGGTGAGGGTTATCCATTCAGTCAGGTGGCCGTCTTGGTTGATGGTGGCTAAATTAGTGATGAGTTCTCTGTAGTTGGGTTGGTGTGCAAAATTGCTTCAGATGCTTACAATTTTTTTGTGGACAAAGTTGAATAGAGTATTGCAGAGTTGTTGGGAGGCAGGGACGTTGTTGACTGTGGCTGAGGATGAGGTGAAATCCTTGATGATGACAGAAAATCTCTTTGGAGCTATTGGAGCCTCTTTCAATGTGGTCCACTAGTGTTTTTTTCTTGGTGTCTCTTATTTGCTGGTGATAGCATCTGAGTGCAACCTTGTAGGTAGTTCTGTTGGTGGCTGGATCCTCATTTCCTTTCTAGCTGTTTACAGTGTCATTTGGTTCTTTGGAGGTCTGCTTGTTTGATCTACTAAGCTTGTTGAATTTGATGGGTGTGAGGGAGTCCGTGCAGTTCTTGATCCAGTTGTTGAAGTTGTTGATGTCCTTGTCAAGGTTGTCTGACACGTTAGGTTGATCCGTGCTGATGGCGCTGAGTCAGTCTGCTTCTGTGATTTTGCCCAAGCTCCAGCTTGGAATGCTGGACCTGGTAAAGGTGTTGGCTTGTGGTGCATCTATTTGGAAGTGGATAATGGAGTGGTTGGTCCATGTGAGAGGGGTGGTGGAGTTGTATTTGATGCTGTCATTTGTGGGGAAGATGTGGTTCAGTGTGTGTCCTGTGGTGTGTGCTGTTTTTAAGACTAGCTTGGTGAGTCCGATGTTGCTCAACCCTTCAAGAAGTGCTGCGGAGCAGGAGTCATTTCGGTATTACGGGTGAAAATTGTGGTCATGGATGTAGGCTCTGGAGTCAATGGTGAGCAAAGCAAAGAAGTCGGTGATGAGGTTGGAAAAGATAGGTCATAGCTGGTTGGTGGGTAGGCGAGTTTTCTGTTCAGGGTGAAGTTTTTAGACATTTGCAGTTTGAAGTGCAGGTGTTCCATAAATGGTGTGGTTTTCACTGTGGATGTTGTGCACCTGATGGATTCCTTGTAGATGATAGTGAGTCCTCCCCCTGGCTTGTGTAGGCAATCCTGTTGAGCAATCCCACTTGCCAGCCCAAATGGGTTAGAGGAAACAAGAAGTTTTACTCTTCTGCTTACTCTACCACTCAACCACTCCCCCCAGTATATGGAGACGAGGAGCAGGGATTGGAACAGCTCACCCATGCAATCTGTTCTGCACTGAGACAGTGGCCCACCCAGGAGAAAATGAGCATCATGTAGGCACTCTTTAATTGTTAGAATACCTGGGCACTGACCCTCCCTGGTAGTGACTCCCAGGTCCTGCCTGGGGGAAAATAGTTGTGTGACAGCTCACTTAGTTGGTCTCAGCCTTCCCCAGGACACTGGCTATCCCTGCTTGGTTTAAATATTAAACTGAAGGTCATGGTTATGTTTTCTTTTGCAGGGTGGCCTTCAAGCCAGGCATCCTGCTAGGTAGAAGGAGATAAACATGTGTTTTTTTCCCAGAAACGTAGGGCCTAGAAAGATGGGGGGAGTTCTGTGTTTTGCTTCTGGTGATGGGCTAGCTACCAGGAGTATTATTGTAAGGGTGCTGGACTCGAAAACTTTCCATTTTTTCTGGATGTAACTTTTGAGGTTGCTCTATTTCCAAAGAGAACCAGCACAGGACCAGCCCTCATCACCCTTCAACTCCCCAACAGTAGCCTTGACCCAGGGCCACCTGGAAGCAGCCCTCAAAGATCGTCTGGTAAACCAAACTGCCTGCCCGAATTATGTAGGCATGACAACCTTCTTGCCACTTTCAGGGCAACTGCATGTCCTGCAGTAGTGTGTGGTACCCCTTGGTATAGTATCTTTAGCCAGAACTAGTCCACAGATGTCCCAGGAGAATCATCTCCACCAGGGTCCCCAGCAAGTCCATCCTCTACTTTTCAGTGTGTCCTTTTATTTCAGACAGGGTTTCCTACGCATGGGGCCATTCTTCCTTTTCTTCTTCAGCTCCTTTACTTCTCCGAGTTTCTCCCTTGTGCAGAGGTTTAAAAGAGGAGGTGGGAGTTCTAGAAGATGGGTGTCTCTACTCAATCCAAAGAATCTGCATCACTCTTCCAACATTGACTGACACTTTCTAGGAGCAGCCCACAGGCTGGTCCACCTCCGTGCAAAGCATGAAAGGATTTTTCAAGTTGGCAATCCACTCTTAGTTTGTAACAGCTATCTCTTGGGTCTGAACCCATATATATCTATTATTTTGAGGCCGCTTTTACCTAGAGTATGAATACAGCAAAGCACCACAGGCTCACAGTCTAGTCAAAAGAAATGGGTATATTTCTTTTTGGTGCCCATTTAAATTATCAGGTCTCCACAGGTCATAGTCAATTTATTAAAGTGCTCAGATATTGTGCTGAGTTAGACAGTAGTCCCTCTGACCCAGCTTGCACATGTGAGCACATATACATGCACACATGTTCGCGTGTAGACAGCTCAGAGCCTCATACAGCTTCACAGCAGTGGATTCTTTTTTTAAGGTGAGTGCTGTCATTTAGCACTCAAGTCCATATTACAAAAACTTGCAATGAGCGAGATTCAGTTAGTGATACTCACCCACGACAGAGGTCAAAAAACCAGGTCATCCTTAATAAACAAAACAAAAAATATAGATGAGTTTAAGAAGGCTCGAACTCACTTCTCTGCAATATATTACCTCAATTTCGGAAACCTGCCTGAAGCAATTCATTTGGCATCTCTTTGTGGACACCAGCTTTTCTCCCTTCTTAGTTTTCAAATCCTTTCCCAAAAAGGAATTCTTTTCATAAAGGGCTCTCCATTGTTTTAATTATAGCATAATCAGCAGCTAGCAGGGTATTGTGATCACTAACCTGACTCTAGATTTGAAGTTTTTAGCAATTTTAAACTTTGACCTGGACAAATACCAATGTCTGGTTGCCATTATGAGAAATTAGAAAAAATTATTTCATCTTTCTTATCTCTATGTATTTTTATTTGCATATGTGCAGAGTTTTGAAAAGTGCTGCAGTGTCCTGTTACACTCACATCCGAGCACCGTTGCTCAAACCTTGTACAGTACCATGAGAAGATGCTTATAAACAAAGCTTGCAGGATATTGAGTGTCTAGTAACATGCAGAGCATCCTTGTCTAACATTCTTCCACATGCAAGTCTATTGATTCTAATGAGCAACGCTTGCAGGATAATGAGGGTCTAGGAGCATGCAGAGTATACTTTTTGACATCCGTCCACATGAAAGTCTGATGATGATAAGCAAAGCTTGCAGGTTTATTTAATTATTTGTTGCATGGAGGGTATCCTTTCTGACATTCTCCCACATGCAAGTTTGGTTAGATGAAGGGCAGTTTAAATAGGTCAGTCAGTTCATTTAAAAGAATACATATTTATGTAGGCATGTTTTGGGGTTTTCTATTCTCATAAACCTTTCTATTGTATTCATTTCGGAATTTAGTCGCATTAAGCTCTATAGTCGTGATCCTTTTGTCTATGACACATGTCCTATTGAATAATAATTTCCCTCGGAAATTACCCTCAATCTCTGTTTTTATTGAAGAAGATGCCCCCAATTTACAAATAGGTGCAGGGGGCAGTCAGAATCCGAGATTGCATTTCCAGAGTCGTACAAACTTTCAGCAATATTCAGTCCTAACATTCTAGCAGAACCACTAGTCATGCCCAGATCATGCCCAAGCGTAGATTACGTTCTGCTTTAAAACCCCAGCAAATCGTCTTTCCTTGATTTGCAGATTTTTTTTGCAAACGTACTGTACGTGAGCTGTTGTCCATGTCTCACGTGATTTTGTGGGATTGTTTAGGGCAATGTCATCCTAGGACGTATATCGCACTAAAAAATCAAGCAAAATGCCAGGCTGGCAGTTTACATATTAGCGCATAATGTTTTGGATGTTTACATATTAGCGCATGATTTTTTGGCATGCCGCATAATTTCCGCAAATGTAATTACGTGAGTTTCACCCAGGCTTACTATTTTATGCAAATGTAAACAGACGCTCCACGCTCCTTTTAAAAAAGCTTTTTTTTAAATTAGAAAGGGTGACTTCTGCAATAATGTAGAAGTCATCAATGCCCTTGAACAAAATGAGGTTTCCCTTTACTGCTTGGAGCATTTCCTGTTTAATAACTGTTGGCAAACCTAATTAGTGATGCGTACTCTTCCTCAAATGATTTTTCGATTTCACAAAATACATCCTTTTTCGAAAAGTTGGAGAAACAAAATTAAAAATCCGTCAAACTTAAAGAGCCATTTGTTTCTAGCGTCCTACACTGAAATATACAGCTATAATTAGGGTGGGCATAATTATGTTTTCATTGGCATACATTTGTGAAGAGGACAAACTTAGGAACTTCAGAAAATTGCAACGTTTCTCACCTTTGCAAAACTTCCCCTGGGGTGAAATGTTCAGCAAAACTATGTATTTGTGGAAGTTTATCCTTAAGAATTCTTCTTTTAAAAAGTGAGGGGCAGATTTACAAGTCCTGGCGCATCCCTGCATATTAGCAGGGATGCGCCAGTTCATTTGCAACACGTAAAAAAACCCTTGCGCTATCATGGATGCGCCGCATTTACAATGCGGCGCACCGTGGCGCAAGGATAGACAGATGCGTGACGCATCTGTTTGGCGTAAGGGCAGCGCATTGCTGGAGTCGTGTCGCAAGTACGACGCAACTCCAGCAATGGTTAGGAATGCCTATTCCTAACAAGCTGCGTCACTCCTTACGCCTGCTTCAAGCAGGCGCAAGGTTTTGACGCAGTGGCGTCGTAAAAGCGACTCAGTGAAATCTTGTAGATTTCACTGCGTCACTTTTACAAGGCTTTCCTGCGTGGGAACACCCACTCTGCATACATTATACCTGACGCAGCTTTAATGTAGCGCAGGGCTTTACAACGTGACGCATCTCCCTAGATGCGTCACGTTGTAAATATGTCGCAACGTGGCGCATTGTTTACGACGCAGCTGCGTCACAGAAGTGACGCAACGGCGGCGTAAAGTTGTCGCAAGGGGCTTGTAAATCTACCCCTAGATTTTGTGGGGGAGTTTTCGTCTGGTAAATCTACTTTCTGCAGGAATTTTGCTATCATATTTTCTGCACAGACTTTGAATTTTGAGTCATGCAGTTTTCCTTTTACTAATGTTGAACAACTGGATTCTGAATCCAGCAATTTACTGCAAAGAGGTAACAGAACTCGTTAACCTCTGTTGCTATGTAATAATGGAATTCCTGACTGCTCTGGCTGGGCTCCCTGACATGGCAACCTGTGTGTGCAGTTTACTGTCACTTCAACTTAGCATTTAAAACTACTTTTCAAGCCTTTTTTTATTACATATAAGGATCTCCGAAGGTAGGTACTAGGTAGCCCCAAGGGCAGGGTGCTATGTAAGTAAATGGTAGGATATGTACTTTTATGTTTTGCATGTCCTAGTGACAAACAGTCTATTTCGTTTTTCATTACTGTGAGGCCTATCCCTCTCATAGGTTAGCATTGGGAATTCCTTAATACACTTTAAAACTGTAATTCCTGATCAGAGAGGAGTAGCTATTTCATATCTCATATGTTTGGAATGGTCTTGATTAATCCTCTTTACTGGTGAAGTTGGATTTAACATCACTGTTTTAGAAATGCCACTTTAAGAAAGTTATTTCTCTGCTCTTACCTCTTTTGTGCCTTACAGCCTGTCTCCAATACTTGTCTGGGCTGGGTGACAAACACAGGAAGGTGAGACTCATCTGCATTCTGAGCACTCATCTGCAATCTGATGGGTCTTCCTGGGCAGGGAGGAATGGGAGGGGCTGACACTTGCACTTCAGTATGTAGTGTCCTGTCCAAACACAAAGCACTGATTTACCCCCCAGGGTTAGCCTGGCAGACAGGACTGGCCTGAAGGGGATTGTGTGCACCTCGAGGCCAGCTTTTGATGTCACCTCCACTTCAAATTCACTTTTGGGTATAACTACTGGGCCCCTGACCCACACAAATAAGACACTACTGGTTCTTGAAACTGAACCTCAGTCAGGAGAACTGCTGTAATGCTCAAAGGACTCAAATGGACTGCTTTTCTGGAAGGACTGCTTTTCTGCTTGTTGGCCTGCTGCTTGCTCCTCCCTGACTCTGCTGAAGGAGAGATGGACTCTGCCTTGCCTCCAAGTGATCTCCAAGGGCTTGCTGGCTTGCCTCCTGTTTTCTGAAGTCTCAGCGACACAAAAGACTACCTGCATTTCTGCTGATGCTGCTGGACTCTGCCTTCTGTGAGTCCTACCCTTGCCTGCTGTCCCATTTCTGAGTTCTGGGCCTCAAAAGTGGGTTCAGCTGCTGTTTTGCTACAAAATTAATGCATTGTCACCACTGTGCTGATCGGAATTGATGGAACCGATGCAGTGCTCTTCGACACCAACGCAGCGCCGATCCAGAAACAGCTCTGCGCAGCTCGATGATGACGCTAGATCTGACTGCTAGGTTCGATGATGATGCAGCACCGATCCGAGGTCCCAACCGCAAGGCTCGACTGCGATGCATTGACCCACTTGCATGAATCAGAAACAATGCATTGCCTTCACTGCGTGGAGAAGATCAGCACATTTTGTTGCTTGCAACCAGGAAAGGTACTTTGCTCACTGGAGGCTGTGTTTATTTCTTCAAAATTCAATACCTCAACTTCTACAGGTTTTACTTTTGTCGTTTGGTCTTATTTTACTCATATAAATATTATCTATTTTTCTAAACTGTTGTGGAGTCATTTTTGCAGTGTATCTACTGTACTGTTGTACAAGTACTCTACCCATTGCCTTCTAAGTTAAGCCTGCTTGCTCTGTGCCAAGCTACTAGAGGGTGAGCACACGATAATTTAGCATTGTGTTGTGACTTACCCTGACTAGGATTATGGTCCCTACTTGAACAGGGTGCATACCTCTGCCAACTAGAGAACCAATTTCTAACATTGGTGATCAGTGGTGAGGATAGGACTTGTGTTTATGCAGTGCCATACAATAGCTATGTGTACACTACCCAACCACATCTAGGACCACTTCGAATTTTTCTTAATTTTCCCCTGCTTTTCATTTTGATCAATCCTCTACATCATGTCTCTGGCTGGTTCTGCAAGTGGAGCCATGGAGTTTGAGCTGGCCAAGCTGGAAGATTATACAGTGGTTCAGTTGAAAGGCTTCTGCAAGTAGATGGGGGTAACTGCCACAGGAACCACAAGGAAGTTGACATGCCAAATGGTCCTGAGAGCCTGGGTAGAGCCCAGCTTCCAAGATTTATGCATTGAAGGAGTCTGAGATGGCCTCTTCTGAGAATCTACCTGCAGCAGTTGAGGGTAAAACCCTGAATTTCAGCCTCCTGGGAGAGGAAGAAGCAGTGCATTCTCCCATGGCCTATCCCCAGAGGAGCTGAGGGAAAAGAGGGAGGAGAGGGAACTCAAGCTGGAAATGGCAAAGCTAAACATAGAGGTTGACGATAAAAAGGCTGAAAGGGAAGCTAAACACTCTGAGGCTGACAAAGCATTAGCAGAAAACAACCTTTTGTTGGCTCATGAACTGAGTCTAAATGAACTGGAGATCAAGGCCAGGCAGTATGATTCCTGCAGTAATGGTGGCAGCATTCATGCAGTACCTGATGAAGATAAAAGATTCTGTATATCCAAGGATCTGGTGCTCAATTAAGTGGTGGGGGATGACATTGATAAATGGTTTTCTGCTTATGAGGTTGCACTCAAGGTACACATGATTCCCTAGGAACACTGGGGAGGTTGTCTGTGAAAACACATGCCTACACTTGGAAGGGGCACACTTCTGACATTAGAGGTTGGGGACCAAACTAAATTTGGGCTTGTGGTGATTTCCCTTTTGGGCCCACTTTGGTTCTCCCTTACTTGCACATATCTGTTTTTTTAGTCTGCCTCTGCTTTGCACAGCCACACATAATACATTTGCTTTTGTGACATGATAATATTTTAGAAATACGCTGCACACATTATTTGTTATTCAGTGACTCTTCTTGGGATTCAGTCTGAACAACTCATACAAGGTTGACCAATATAGTGTTCTGTTTTCTTGAGCCCGGTCAGCAACATCTCCCTACAATTTTAGACATAACACGGTAGCACAGCTGCAGTTTTTTTAGCATACAGATCTTAGAAATTCCTCTTTCACATGGGGAACATCACAATTGGTCCCAGGCACCCACTTGTACTTGCACCAGTACGCTTGGGTCCCCTTAGTAATGGAAGGGCCACTTGGCCAGCATTAACTGGTTATACACATCACCTAATTTATAAAATCTCAATATTAATGAGCTACGAAAATTACACAATGGTCTAGTTAGACTATATAAACGCTTAACTCCGTATGTTTCTCGCACCTTGCTGGCTGTCCCAGCAAGTGCCGGCCTGGCAGGGCAAGCTATTAAGTCCTGTAATTGCTTATTCGATTATGAGCAAAATTCCCACAAATCGTGAGAAAATTCCTTTTTGGATCACCCAAAAAATTGATCAACTTGAAGCTGTGTTTCATCTTACGGGACCACAAGACAAGTACAGAATACGAACTGTGCTTACTCCATGGGATGGTTCCCATAATATGTGACTGCGCCACATGGGGCATAGTCTTTGCTGCAGTCTATACCATCATACATGGTACTCCATCTATGTCAGTCTTGCTGGATGTGTTAAAACAAATACAGAAGGAACACGGACAGCTGCTGCTCTGGATTTGGGGATGAAATTAATGAGAAACTTTGCAGCAGTCTCCTCAATGATTCTGTCTAACATTAAAGTCAAAGTAGCTTCTCTGGCTATACGCCAGCAGCTCATGTAAGTTGCACCGCTCAAACAGGAATGCAAGATACCTATAATTATTGCTGAAGTATATACTTCTATATGACACAATATTTTGGGAACCAGACGTAGTAAACCACAACTTGGAAAACCTAGTTCAAACAAGGATACTGCCAAGCAGAACCTGGAGTTTTTAAAAAAACTATGGAGCAAACCCAAACCTAATGAAAAAGCTAAATCTCAAGGAGGGTTTCTACCTCCGGAGTCCTCTGACAGATGCTATAATTTGGGTGATGGCACACAGTTAAAAGCACCTGCTAGGCATCAGCTTTCTGATACTCGTCCTTCTCGTTCCTTTCAGAACTTATCAGAAAAACAATACGAGAGAGATGGGCGTTCTGACCTCAGACAGGAAGAGTATGTGAAACCGAAGAGGGACTCACAATGCTAGTCTGACGTGAAGATAAAGAAGGAGGAGAAATCTCAGCCCCAAATTCAGAAAAAGAAAGAGGTGGGCAGTGACTCTTCTCGACAGTGCAGCAGAGGTTACTATAGTGAGCCGGAATCTCCAGGAGTTTCTGGCAGTGATAGCAACTAATAACTTTGTAACAGTTGAATCCCCAGGCAAGTGCCTAGCATCTCCAGATAGATTATAGAATTTGGATATTCAAATTGAGCGTGACAAACAGCGCACCATTAAAGTAATATTCTGGGAAAAGTTAAGAGAAGGAAGTCAAGGGAGTCCGGAGCCTGGAACAGTGGCCCAGAAAGCTGCCAAGGAGAGGGGCAAGAGGCACAGGAAACCGGTCCCTGAAGTTTCCGTGGTGGAGGTTGACGGGGTCCCTGAGGAGGGGGCCCCTGAGCCAAGCAGGGAAGACATTGCCTGAGCTTACCAGCTGGCAGGTTGAGGGTGGGCCCACCAGGGAGGAATTCTGGCAAGTGCAGAAAGAGTGTCCCACTCTTGAGGGTCTGAGGCACCAAGACTCAGTCCATGCAGCAGGTGAAGCCTCTGGGGATCACCTGAACTACATGGAAAACAATCTCTTCCATAGTGAGCCTAAGGTTCCTGCTGTTGGGGAAGCCCATATGCTGGTGGCCCCCAGTGTTACCCATCCTTCCTACTGGGTTTGGCTCATGACATCACCCTGACAGGACATTTGGGGCAAGACAAGACCTTTGTCAGACTTGTCTCCCACTTTTGTTGGCTTTGAATGAAGATAGCCGCAGGTACATTCTGCAGGACCTGTCCCATCTGCAAGGCCAATGGGAAGTCAAGGAAAAAGCACAAAGCTCCCCTAATGCCACATCCTGTCATTGGCATCCACTTTGAAAGGGTGGGCATCGATGTTATTGGACCTTTGAACCCCAAGACAGCCCTAGGCAACAAGTTTGTCCTGGTCTTTTTTTATTGAGTTTTATATAGCGCGAAATTGACCTGAAGGTATCAAAGCGCCTTACATGAGCACCAGCTGCGTTACAGACGGACACATTTATTTTGTTAGGCATGGGGAGATTAAGTGATTTGCCCAGAATCACAGGAAGTTGAGCGTCCCTGCCGAGACCCAAACCCGGTTCCCCAGCTTCGAGATTGACCACTCTAGCCGTTAGGCGGACCATGCCACCGCTACCCAGATGCCATCCCTCTGAGGACAGTGACTACACCCATGGTGGTAAGAGCTCGGATGGGGATCTTTAACCGAGTTGGTTTCCCCAAGGAGGTAGTGTCAAACTGAGGCACTAACTTCATGTCAGCATACATGAAGTCCATGTTGGATAAGTGTGGTGCAACTTACAAGTTCACCAGACACTATCACCACAAACTAATGGTCTGGTTGAAAGCGTCAACAAGACCTTGAAGTGCATGATTATAGGCCTGCCTGGGCAGAGACAAGTAAGAGGGCATCCTCTTGCCATGCCTTCTCGTTACCTACAGGGAGGTACAACAGAAAGGAGTAGGGTTCAGCCCCTTTGAACTCCTCTATGAACTCCCTGTTAGGGGACCTCTAAGCCTTGTCAAGGAGGGGTGGGAGCAAACTCCCAGGAAGCCCCCCCTGTATGTGGTCAGCTACATGCTGGCCCTCTGGAACCAGATGCACCGCTTCTGGAAGCAGGCTAAAAGTAAACTAGAGGCCTGCCAAGAGGCAATGAAACTGTGGTATGACTAGAAGGCCACACTGGTAGATTTTCAGTCTGGCCAAAAGGTATTGGTCATGGAATCAGTAGAGCCCAGAGCTCTCCAGGACCACTGGACTGGCCCATATGAGATAAAGGAGTGGAAGGTTGAAGCCACCTACCTGGTGGACCTCCAGACCCCTAGAAACCCCCTAATGGTGCTCCATGTGAACAGGTTGAAACCTCACTTCGAGAGGTCCAAAGTAAGCATGCTCCTTGTAACAGATGAGGGAGAGGAAGAGGAGAGTGAACTTCTCTCTGTCTTCCTCTCTGCACAGGAATACGATGGGTCAGTGGAGGGTGTCAACCTCTCTGCCACACTGACCCCAGAGCAGCAAGGTGACTGTTACCAGTTGCTGGGACAGTTTGCCCCCTCGTTCTCACTCACCCTGGGCTCACACATCTGTGAAACCATGATGTTGACACAGGAGACAGTCTCCCTCTAAAGAACAAAATGTACAAATTGTCAGAAAGGGTGAGAGCCAACATTAAGGAGGAAGTCTTCAAGATGTTAGCTTTAGGGGTGATTGAGTTCTCTAACTGTCCCTGGTTGATGACGATGCAGCACCGATCTAAGGTCCCGACTGAGAGGCTCGACTGCTACACATTAACCCGCCTGCGTGAATTGGAACATACTTCATTGCTTGGAGAAGATCAACGCATTTCATTGCTTGCGACCAAGCAAAGTACTTCGTTCTCCAAGAGCTGGATGAGTCCTGTGGCCAGCCTGCACTTGCTCAAGGTCGGCCTGAACTTTAACTTTGCCCCGCCCATCGCGAACTAAAGTAACGTTTTTGGCGCTACTTGCTTTTATGCTCTCTGCTGCATTTATTTCTTCAAAATTCAATATCTCAACTTCTACACGTTGGATTTTCGTTGTTTTGGCCTTATTCTACTCAGATAAATATTTTCTATGTTTCTAAACTGTAGTGGTCTTGTTTGTGGTCTGTTTACTGTATTGTTGTATGTGTTATTGCACAAATACTTTACACATTGCCTTCTAGGTTAAGCCTGCCTGCTCTCTGCCAAGCTACCAGAGGGTGAGCACAGGATAATTTAGGATTGTGTGTGACTCATCGTGAATAGGATTGTGGTCCCTACTTGTATATGGTGCATATTTCCGCCAACTAGGCACCCACTTTCTATCAGTGTCCCATGATTCAATTCAGCAGTATCCCAAGTCATTGTAATTCTCAGGTGGTGAAATAACAAGGATTTTAACTGGTCCCTTGCAATGGAAGCCTTTGTCACCCTGTGCATCTATAATACAAACAGGGGCATATTTACAGAGAAAGTGGCGAAGCGCTTCGTTAAGCCTAGAAGGCTAACGACCCGCTTTGCCACTTTTGAAACACAGGGCTGCGCCATATTTACAAGAATATGGTGCAGCTCTGCGTTTCCCCCTGTGCTGGCGCTAATTTTAGCTGCCTAGCACAAACGCAGGCACCCTTGCACTATAAACGCAGGCACCCTTGCACCATAGTGCAAGGGTGCCTGTGTTGAGGGGAGTTATTGTTTATGTGCAGGAAGGTGTCCCTTCCTGCACATAAACAATCTTTAACTGGCGTTTTGTAACTTCTATGTGTGCTGCTTAATGCAGCACACATAGAAGTTGCAAAACGTCATTTTTTTAAACGATTGTTTATGTGGAGGAAGGGACACCTTCCTGCACATAAACAATCATTGGCGTTTTGCTGTTTCCATGTGTGCTGCACAACTCAGCACACATGGAAACAGAAAAAACTAGGAGAAATTAAACATTTCTCCTCGTTGCGCCAGAGTAAGACCAGGTTTTCCCTGGTCTTAATTTTGGCGCTGCCCCATATTTATGCTACCCTTGTAAATATGGGGCAGCGTCAAAATCAATGGGTGTTGCAGTGGAACGCCCACAGCAACACCCATTGCCCTCCCCTTTCACACTAAGTATAGCATGAAAGGGGACCTTATTTATAAGGCAGCGTTAAGCCACTTAACGTGGCTTAACACTGCCTTGTAAATAAGGTGAAGCCCTTATCGCCATCACAACGTCTGACAAAGTGACATTGTGGTGGCTATAGGGGCTTGTAAATATGCCCCACAGTCTTGTGCTTATGAACAGTGCACCATCCAGTGTTCCTCTCATGCACAACACACAGTGCTCATGTTGGGGACATTACCCAGTGTTTTCATTAGCCACATTACCCAGAGCTTACCTGAGTTCATTTCTCAATGCTCACTTGAGGTGCATCACTCATGCTTGTCTAATGCACATCACCTTGCGCCCCTTACTGTACATCATCCTGTATTCTGCTTAGGGCCATTAAACTGTATTCCCTGCAGCATAGGTCATGCATACTGTTGATCTGTGTCCATTGATGTGAATATGTATGTTTTCACATGTGTATTTCTCTTTGAATTTGTGAAAAAGGGGGTATGTAGTGAGTTTTTCCAAGCTCTTCCCATATGCACATGCTGCATATGATGTGTGACTCTGTGCAGGCACTACATATAAGGAAGTCCTAATAGCATTGCCATTCTCCTTTATGGTTGTGGCTCTGTGAGAGCTGTTTTTGAAGGGCTCATGTTCAAGCTTGTCAGAAGGAATGTGCTTTACAACCGAGGGATGCTATTTGTGTAAGGTGTAGGCTTTCTGGAACGTAATTCTTACGCTGAATAACTTCATTTAAAAAATCTGAGGCGCTAATCATATACTTTGTTGAAGTGGGTAATAGCAAAAAACAATTATTCCATAGTGTGTCCTTTGTTAGCAAATGTGTACGCTTTCTTTATATTTATATTTTAGTTATAAAGATACTTTATTTAGACATTCAAGTCCATTAAAGTGGCGGCAGCATAAAAAAATAATGTAAAAAGTAAACACAATACATAAAAAAATAATATCGTCATAAACAACACAATCAATTCATAAGAGATTAAAACATCTGTGGTGTATAACGTCATATTGTAAATGAGGGACTGTCAAAAGTCAAGACATTTAGCAGCGGAATTGCGTTGAATGCTAAGGAGCAAACTGAGGGGGATATTCTCAAGAACGTGCGATAATCATCCCCAAAAAAGGCTAACGCACGTTTTCATATTGCCGTCTATCGTGGGAAAATAACTCCGTGTTAACGTCGTATTCACAACACGGCGGTAACATGCGATAGTCTCCCAATAATGCGTCAAATGACAGCGATACAACTACCGCGACGGCGATAAAAAAGGAAACCCGAACGTGAAAAAAGTTGCGATGGGCCCAACCGCGATAGAAAATCTGCGACAAGCAGCACCAGGCCTGCAATTCACACACGTCAGGCGGGAAAAATCACTACAAAAGCAGAAAAAAAAAACACAAACAAAAACCAAACAACTGCGAAGCACAATGGAGGCAGCCGGAGCAAGAACAGAGGACGAGCAGAACCCCACAAGCCCCCCGGAGGACCAGGCCGGGACCTCGGGGTCAGGGAAGGGCAAGGACAGGAAGAAGAGGAAGACGCGGTTCAGTCCGCAGGCAAACAGGATCCTGATAGCGGAGGTGATGAAATACCATCAACAACTGTTTGTCACCTCCAATGTGTCATTGGCGACAAAAAATGGAATATGGCAGTCCATCGTGGACAAGGTGAATGCAATCGGAGTGCTGAGGAGGACAATGGAAGAGGTCAAGAGGCGCTGGAATGATGTGAGGCGCAGAACCAAGCAGAAACTCGCCAACAACCAGAAGGCAGAAATGCAGACTGGAGGTGGGAGTCCAGCGCCACAGGAGGAGCTGGACGAGATGGAGGAAATGGTCTCCACAGTCATCAGTGTGGAGACGGTGGCAGGAGTTGGGGGACCGGACACTGCTCGACAGGAGCCGACACAACAGCAAGAGGGTGAGTGATGACCAGGGACTGGGGGGACAAGGGGAGATGGGCACAATGGCACACATGCACAATTAAGTATAGCACAGTGCACACCCACAATGACTCTGGATCATGTCCCTGATCTCCTTTGCATACTGCAGCACACATAGAAACAGCAAGTAGGCCCCCGTCGACAATGTGCACAGAGGGTGGCATCCGAGGCACTTAGGCCGGCACGGGCCTACCGCCACGTGGCGATGACTTGAGGTGCACTGAGTTAGTGCACCTGAAGAGCTGAGCGGGTGTGCAGCCTGCGATGATGCGTAGGCCTCGATACGACGTCCTGCCAATCAAGATTCGATTTGAATTGTGATCCAAGCTGGACCACAGTGTACGCCGAGGGCAGCAGGCTGCACAGACATGACTCCGTGGCGCAGTGCTGCAGGGTGCGCTGGGGGCCTGTGGCGTGGAATCCAGTGAACGGCTGAGGAGGTTGCACCGGCACGTGGTGGGCCCTCTTGGAGACACGCCAGTGGCGGCAGGTGAGCATTGAGGCCTGGGTGCGCAGGAGCGGGCACTCATCGCTGGTTGGCGGACTGGTCTGGGGACCAGGGCTGGGGTGCAGCAGGCGCACAGGATCGCGTAGGCACCACCGGTCATGGCGGCGCCCTCGTGGCTGGGTGGGGGAGTGAAGGTGCAGGGGTATCAAGCTGATACAAACCGTGATGCTTACAGGTATGGGTAATCCTGCATCATGAGACCGTAACAGAAGTTGGTGTGACCGTAACCTTCCTTTTCTATCCTACGAAGGTTACGACCACACGTACTTCTGTTACGGTCTTTTTGTGCAGGATTTGTCTTTCCTGTGAGCATTCCGGTTTGTCCAAGTGCTATACACTTTACCAGATTAGGTTTGTGACTATACGGACGCTTGACCATTGTCACCATTTGTCCAACGGGTTTCTGGATACTGACCTCCGGAGTATGGAATGGTATTGGGGAGTTCCAGTGGCTTATGCAGTTACTTGAATCCACACGTTGTCCTGATGAAGTTCCCCATTGGGCGTTGGCTGTGCTTTTCATATTGTTTATTGTTGTATTTGTAATAAAGGACTGTTTTTACACTACTGTTGACTACTGGACTTCATGACAGTGCGCACCCCCATTTCAGTTACTACAGTTTTGGATCTGGGGCACAGTGGCGTCTGGCAACGACTGGCGTTGGGGTTGGTTGCGCAGGAACACTACGAATTGGAACTGTCGTGTGGTGCGGTGACCGGGGCCCGCTGTTGCTATTGTGGACATGCATCCATGACATGGGTGAGGACGTATGATAGGGCTGGCCGTGAGACTCCTCCGACTCTGGCAGTTGTTGTTTGGGAGGTACCAGGGGCCAACAGGTGCAGCACAGCCAGCAGCTTCGTCTGTGGAGGGATGGTGGTTGTCCGCCGTGTTGGTACCGTCAGCCTGTGGGCAATGTGGGTCAGGATGCGGAGGATGGTTGTCCTTTTGTGCCTGTAGTGGGCAATAACTTCCTCTGGTGTTGAGTCTCTGAGGCTGGTGTGTTTTGGGAACGTCCGCTGTCCTGTTCTGCGCTGCCTCTGTGGTAGTCAGGGGGGGTTGGTCCGGGGGGGGCCTGGGGGTGGTTGCGGTGGGTGTTGTGGCCCTCTTGGGTCTCCAGGCTGCACACTCATTGTCTCCATGGCATCTGTTGGTCTTCAGATGTGGCTCTGGGCTGGGCTCCCTTTCTACTGCAGTTTGTCATCCTGCTTAACACCAGTAAAAGGCAGGTGTTAAATCCCTGCTGCTAACGCGCCTTATCACCTGTTTTTGGTTCGCATCGCAGATCTGGCTGGAAGTTGAGAATATCTCGAAGTGGTGTTTTCGTGTGTTTTTGCACGGGAACGCCTTCTCTGCATATCATTAGCGTTAGTTGTCTCTCTCATCCGTGGCAATGTTTTTTGCGGCAGCTATCGCTGGTAAACTGGTGATGTGGGCAGTTTGCACCAGCTTGGGAATGGGGCGATAAATCTTTCACCACTTTTGCTGCGCTAAAGTGCCGATAACTCGGCGATAAGTCCTTGAGAATATGCCCCTGAGTCTTACTCTAAACACACATTACAGATTCCAGCATACTGTGGCAAAATAGCAATGATTCCAATGTAGTTGTTATTCGTTTGAAGCTTCTAGAACTAATCATAATGACATTTCATCACTGTAAATACACTTTGATAAAGGAGAGTTGGTCAATCTACTAACGATGACTCCAGTGCAGCTATTATTCATTTGAAGATCTAGAGCTCAGCATAATGACATTTCATATTTAAATACACTTAGATAAAAGAAAATTAATCAGAGACCAGAAAGTTAAGGTAAAATGCCAGTTCATAATGTGCCTCGTGCTTTAACTGACAATACAGAGGATTCACAAACAACAGAGCTATTAGGTCCTTTGGCCAATATCGGCATATAAATGGTGAGATCCTTAAATGACAGAAAGGCGAAAATCCCAGGGAATGAGCGGAAATGATAAACAACTTGAGTTACAAACAGTGATTATAGCTCAATAGTTATTGATTTAAGGCTGCTGGAACCAGACATAATAGCATTTTATTGCTGTAAATACAATCTGGGAAGAAAAGATGGGCAGAAGCCATAAAATTGTATTTAAAGTGCTAAATCATAAAGTGCCATGCACTGAAATAGTGCTAAATAATCACAGCAGCAGTACTGGAAACTACTTTTACCAACAACAGACGTTGGGCAGTGGGAAGCTAGAAGGACAGGATAGGTGAAGTTAAACAGGGGATCAGTGAGGGATGGTAAAAGACAAGGGTTCAACCTGTATGATATTGACAGATTTTGCCTAACAGCTGATCATACTGTTTTCCCGCTAGCAACTGAGCAAAAAACAAGGGAAGTACACTAAAGAAGCGAAAAGCTGCTGACCTCCTTTGTAATTTTGAGTGTGCTCAATCAGATGATATAGGGGTAGAGATTCATACTTTGGGCACACGCCAGGATAATACCCTTAGAACCCTCGAGGGGTTGGGCGTATGACTGAGTTCCTCAACAATTTGTTTAGTCTGTCTAAAAATGTTATCAGGCTAGCGTTTACTTGTGGGTGAGTGCCATTCAGGAGGAAATCAACAGCAGCCTGTGTTGTCCGTGTCCCTTGTTTAATAAAAAAGTGATGGTGAAACCTTCTGCGATCATAAATTAGCATGGGACATATACAAAGCAGGTGGGGTAGGGACTCCTGGAACAAGTCACAGAGATGGCACATTTGCTGATGGGACAACTCGCCAATGGAGGGAGGAGATCTAATGAGGAAAAATAGCGTATACAGAGGAGACAGAACTTAACTTTATAATGCAAGGAGAATGAATCAGTGATGTATTTTTGCACTCCTCTTTTTGGCGCGGCACCTAATGACAAAGTTTTCATGTTTTCTTCTCAAAAGGGTCCGACGATTAGATACAAAGGATTTCTTATGAACCACTTTGTTTAAAGCTATTTTGAACCACTGATGAGGCAAAGTTTGGTTCCAGAGAGCTGCTGCACCTTTAAGCTCCAAGGTTTTGGAAAGAGAGATCTTCCAGGGATTTTGAGGCACAAGGTATTTGCAGATAGCCCTTCGAACCAGATTAAATTCATCAGTGAGCCTTCTTTTGTGGCACATGCTGAGTGCATATATTTCAGGAAACTGGCTTTCTGTACTAGAAGTTGATTGCCCCGTATAAACTCTAACCTGATCTGGGCTGGTGAAGTGTGGTAAAGGAGCTTAAGGAATGATTTAACCCTTTTCATGCTCAGGACGGAGCGGTTCTGTCATGAGCAACGGTGGGCGTGTGCTCATGACGGAACCGCTCCGTCATGGCACCCACCCATGGGGGAAGCTCTGGCGCTCCCCCCATGGGCAGCCCATCTAGCCCCCACAAAGAGGGATGGCAGTGGAAGAGTTTCCGCTGCCACCCCCGACCCCCCCAGGCAATCCCATGACGACAGCGTGCACAGCGCCCGCCGACGTCATCAGGAAGCCCTGGACGCGCTGGAAGCCATTTGCTTCCAGCGCGTCCAGGAGGAGCAGGTACGTTTCCTTGCTCCAGTGGGGGGGGGGATTTGGGATGTATTGAGGCATCGGGGAGAGGAAAGAGTTTTTCCTCAACCCTGATGTCTCAATGCAGGGCATTCCTGCTGCACGATCGCGCACAGCATCGCGATCGAGCAGCAGGAATGCCCCCACTAGATACCAGTGATTTTTAATTTATGTAAAGGAAGCGACCCCTTGGGCAAGGGTCGCTGCCTTATGGGTGAAATTATTTTTGAGACTTTTCTGCCCCCCATGGGGACAGATCACCTGCATTTTTGGGTGTTTCTGGCCCCAGGAAGGGCAGAAAAGCCCACTAGAGCCATGGATTTAAAATAAAATGGATGTGACCCCTTGGGCAAGGGTCACTTCCAGGGGGCCTATTTTTTTTTAATGTGCATTCTGCCCCCCTGGGGGCAGATCGGCCCATTTATATGGCCTTTCTGCCCCCAGGGGGGGCAGAAAACCCCACTAGACATCAGGGAGTTCTTTTAAAATTTAAATGGAAGCGACCCCTTGGGCAAGGGTCGCGTCCGGGGGGGCATATTTTTTTTTAAGACTTTTCTGCCCCCCATGGGGACAGATCACCTGCATTTTTGGGTGTTTCTGGCCCCAGGAAGGGCAGAAAAGCCCACTAGAGCCATGGATTTAAAATAAAATGGAAGTGACCCCTTGGGCAAGAGTCGCTTCCAGGGGGCCTATTGTTTTTAATGTGTATTCTGCCCCCCTGGGGGAAGTTCGGCCCGTTTCTTTGGCCTTTCTGCCCCCAGGGGGGGCATAAAACCCCGCTAGACACCAGGGAGTTCTTTAAAATTAAAATGGAAGCGACCCCTTGGGCAAGGGTCGCGTCCGGGGGGCATATTTTTTTTAAGACTTTTCTGCCCCCCATGGGGACAGATCACCTGCATTTTTGGGTGTTTCTGGCCCCAGGAAGGGCAGAAAAGCCCACTAGAGCCATGGATTTAAAATAAAATGGAAGTGACCCCTTGGGCAAGGGTCGCTTCCAGGGGGCCTATTGTTTTTAATGTGTATTCTGCCCCCCCTGGGGGAAGATCGGCCCGTTTCTTTGGCCTTTCTGCCCCCAGGGGGGGCAGAAAACCCCGCTAGACACCAGGGAGTTCTTTAAAATTAAAATGGAAGCGACCCCTTGGGCAAGGGTCGCTTCCAGGGGGCAGATTTTTTTTGTGTGTGTGTATTCAGATCGGCCCTTTTTTTTGGCCTCAGGGGGGGCAGAAAGCCCCACTAGCCACCAGGGACTTCTTTAAAATTAAAATGGAAGCGACCCCTTGGGCTAGGGTTGCTTCCAGGGGGCAGATTTTTTTTATATGTGTATTCTGCCCCCCCCCCCCCTGGGGGCAGATTGGCCCGTTTTTTGGGCCTTTCTGCCCCCGGGGGGGGGCAGAAAACCCACTAGGCACCAGGGATTTTATTTTGTGTGTAATGGAAGCGACATGGTTGCTTCCAAGGGGATACAATTTGGTTAATGTTTTTTCTGCCCCTCCTGGGGACAGATCTGCCCCTTTTTTTGGCCTTTCTGTCCTAGGCGGGAGGGGGGAGGCAGAAAACCCTACAAGGCACCAGGGATTTATTTCTTTTGCAAGGGGGGCACATTTCTGTCTGCTGTTTTCTGCCCCACCTGGGAGACAGATCGGCCTGGCAGACAACCTCACCCGATCCCTTGGGCAAGATCACCCCCCATTTTTCTCAGCCCTATTTGAAGGCAGATTGACCATTTGGGTAGTGACGTAGCGTGTTACAATGTTAATTGTTTTATTTCTTGTGAATTGCAATTGTAATGCTTTATTTCTCCCTTTTTGTTCTAGTTTAAGGCTTTTGCTCTTTAGACTGTTCCAGGTTGCGGTTTCATTACTGGTGGTTCTGCTGTTTGTGTAGTTGCATGTGTTTGGTAAGAGACTTTTTTTTGTACAATGTAAATGAGTTTCATTTCTCTGCATGAATGTGTTTTTAGCAAATGGTGTAATAATAGCAGTATGTTTGGCTTCTGTTTTTTGAGTGTCAAAAACTTTTTGCATTTGTGCTCGATGTGTATTTTGTTGTCTTGTGAGTAATTGGTTTTGTTTTTTTCTTTCTAGTGGGATAGCGTTGGTTTTTGCTGTGTCTCTGCAGAGTAGGTGTGGTGAGTGTAGCTGTCTCTTGCAAGTGAATCATATAGTTTTTGAGTATATAGATCTTTGTGATAAAGGCACACATTTTTTTTACTTACTTATTTTGCACAGTGTTGGTTGTTGTTGACTTGTTTGTGCAGTCTCCTTTCTTAGTAAGGATAATGGCTAGCCGCAGGATTACTGCTCAGCAGGTTGTTGGTATGCTTTTTGAGTCTTCCTCTGACCATGGTTCAGAGACTGACTCTGCATCTGAGGCAGAGGAGGGAGTGGAAGATTCAGGCAGTGAGTTTTCTCTCCACATGGAATCATCGGATGATGGAGCTACTCTCAGTGTGGATGAAGCTACTCTTACTGCGGATGAAGCTACTCTTAGTGCGGATGAAGTGCCTGTTTTAGAGGAGGACATTGATGTGCCGGTAGTGCAGCAAGAGGCATCTGGGCTGCAGCCTGGGGCTGCAAGGCTTCCCGTTGGAAGTGCTGACCTCTGGGTTGCCCCAGGCATGGTGCAGCCGGCATTGCCAGACTTTACTGGTGTTCCAGGGTGTAGAGTGAATACTAAAAACCTTTTGCCGATAAATTTTTTTCAGTTGTTTATGGACGATGTATTTTTGGCAGAGATTGTTGAGCAGACAGATTTGTATGCCGAACAGTTTTTGAGGGACAACAGTGCCAGCCTTAGGCCCCACTCTAGAGCTACCCGGTGCATTCCCACAAATCTGGCAGAGATGAAGAAGTTCTTGTGTTTAACTTCTTTGATGGGCTTGCTAAGGAAGCCATCAATGTCTTCATATTGGTCTACTAGTCCCTTGATGGCAACGGCTATATTTCCGGCAGTCATGAGTTGTGATAGGTATTTGCTTCTGCTTCGGATGCTGCATTTTGTCGATAATGGTTTACCGTTGGCATGAGATCACCCTGAATGTGACCGTCTTTTTAAGATTCGGCCTGTCATTGATCACTTTGTAGATCGATTTTCTGAGATCTATGCTCCAGGGAAAGAAATAGCAGTGGATGTGTCTTTGGTCTTGTTCAAGGGCCGCTTGGTTTTTAGGCAATGCATTCCTAGTAAGCGGGCACGCTATGGATTTAAGCTGTATATGCTGTGTGACAGTAGGCCTGGATATGTCTCTAATTTCAGGGTGTACACTGGTAAGGAATCCAGGATTAGCCCCCCTGGTTGTCCGTCCACTTATGGAGTGACTAAGAAAATTGTGTGGGAACTTGGTAGAGGACCTTTTAACAAAGGTCACCATTTATATGTAGATAACTTCTACACTGGTGTGCGGTTGTTCAGGGAATTGGCCGAAGTGGACACTGTTGCTTGTGGCACAATCCGCTCTAACTGTAAAGGTTTCCCAAAATAACTTGTTTGTCAAAAGCATGTGCGGGGTCAGTTCAGTGCGTTGCGTTGCGAGGAACTTCTAGCTGTGAAGTTTTCAGACAGGAGAGATGTCTACATGCTGACTACCATCCATGATGAAAACACTTCACCTGTGACTTTTTGGGGTCAGGTTGCTGAAGCGCGCAAACCTGTGTGCATTTTAGACTATAATAGGCACATGGGTGGTGTTGATAGTGTCGTGTGGTTTGTGGACTCATGGTCTGCATTGCTAAGTTAGCTTAGGCCTGGCTGCCATGATGCCTCTTTGCGCACGTTACTTTGTGCCTTTGTTTTTCCAGCCTCTGCTATTTTGGAACTGTCTGCCTTTCACCTTTCTTCCTATTCCCTTTGGGTTTCGTCTGCACATCATGTACAAGGTCGAAAAACAATGTCACTTGTTCTTGCTGATCTGGTCAGACCCTCGCACTTAGACATAACACTGAATGCAGCTGCACTGGAGAAATGTGTGTGCTTTTAATATTGTGATTTCACTGTTAGAGACACTTGGAGAAAAACTTTTCCAGAGAGAAGAGCTGTGCTTGTCTGATGATGTAAAACTTGCATCTAGATATTGAGGTATAAGGGTCCGCCTGACAAAGCCTAGAGGTCTTCTATTTTTATAATAAACTAGCTACTAGCACAGGGAGGGTGGTATGGTCATTTAGCCATATAGCCACTGCTTTATGAAATGCTTTCCCCGTTTATACTCTATGGAATTGTAACTATGCTTATTGTTTTATTCTTATGCATTATGCTGATAGTACTGGCACGTGTACTGCATCTCAGAGCACGGTAGTTGAAATAAACATTTTAAACTATACAGTGACTCTTATTACGCACGTTGTGGACAGGTATGAGTGAGTTATGAAAGGGTGTTCTTGCTCCTGCGAGTCCTGAGAGAGAGAGACCGTGTTCTGGGTTGTCTAATCATTGGTAGCATTGTTGCTAATGAGACGCTACTGCTAGTCGGGTTGGGATTGTGGGTACTAAGGTGTATTGTTGGCTCACCACTATACTCCGAGGTCCTATTATCCTGTGCATAGCTCTGTGTGTGTGCAGAATCCCTACAACATGGCGCAACCAACGAGTGGGCTGCTTATCTGCGAGACGCTTGAGTAGTTCTTGTGCTTGTCCACAACCCCCTTCACAGACGCCTCCGGAGACGTGTGTGAGGGCGATACCTCCTATATTGATGTTTTTATAGGTTCTTTCAAGCTTGAAGTTGTTAAAAAAGGTTTTTAAACAAAACCCTATATTGTGCTGCCTCATACTAGGTTGTCGAAACTTGTTAGCCAAATTAGCTGTCCAAATTGCGGCACATAGCCGCGCAGCGCTCCGGGCTCACTTAACAGTGTATGGAGTGCCTGACGCGGGTGTCGATTTGATCTTTGTGGTACAGGCAGATCCAGCTTACCACTTTGAGGTTTTTTACTCATGGATCACCTTTCCGGCGGTGGATGGGAATGATAACTTGTTCCATGAATATACAGCCACCGCTGTTCCTAATCACTATAGACCGTATAGGACTCTTGAAGTACCACTCACGGCATGGCAACACCGTGTTTGGGTTGATGGCGCCCTCCCCCAACCAGTTACCGCGGTTCGTTTAGGCCCCTTGTCGATTGAAGGGGCCACTTGGCCTGTTTTGGCCAGGTATCCCCCACATCCGCGTTATATGACGCTAGAAATCGCTGAGCTTTGTAATTTACATTCGTCTCTTGATACGAGTGCATAGAGCTTTGGTACAGTATGTTACAGGCAACATCCAGGCAGCCCCGCCTGGAGTTGCAGCGCATCCAGCTGGACCGGGCGGTGTAACCATAAGTCCCGTCATGGTTAATTCGGTGATGGGCAAGCTCCCACAAAATAAGGACGATTTCCCTTATTGGCTTGCAGAGAAATTTGACCAGCTGTAAGCAGTTTTTCCAAATACTTCTCCTGTGGAAAAACACAGGATATTGACGATTAGTATGCCAAAAGACCTAGTTCCCGAGTTGGCAGATTGCAACAACTGGGGTAAGGTATTCGCAGCAGTATATGCAAAGAGTTTCGGCACTCCTTCCATGACGGTTCTTCCCTCTGTGATTAAACGAGTACAGGATGAGCATGGCCCTGAGGCGGCTGTGGAATTAGGGATGAGACTGGTGGGAGTGTTCGACGTAGTAGCCGATTTGATCCTTGCAAATGTCAAGGGCGATGCAGTTAACTTCCAAGTAGCTAATGCTTTGGCTTTAGTCCCAGAACCGGACAGGCCGCGCGAATTACCGAAAATTATTGCACAGGCTTACAAAACCATTGGCCGTAATAGCCTGGGAGTCAAGCCTTTTGCTAAGACGCAAACACAATCGCAACCACAACCAAAAACTCAGTCTGAGAAAGATGAGAAACCGTTCTTTACTAAAAAGAGCTGAAGGTTGAAAAAACAGGGTAAGCAACAGAAGAAGCCGGGGTCGCGAGGCGCTTCCCCAGTTTCAGTCTCTTCTGAACGCACATATGATTTGCGCAATAGAGCGAGAATTAAATCTCCAGAGAGATTTCAAGTCCCTGATCCGCGTTCTCCTCGTTCTTCACAGGCACCGTCGACCTCCCAGACAGGTGGAGGAGATCTCCAGGATAGAGGTCGGGGTCGAGAGGCTCCACAGGGACGAGACCAACCTCGACAACAGGTCCGAGGGAAATCAGAAGAATTTCAACCTTCTCGCCCACAATTTCAGAAGAAAAAAGTTGCAGCAGTAACAGCGAGGTATGCCACAGACGGTGAGAACGAGACTCCTGAATTGGACGTGGGCAGTGATGCTCCTAGACAGCGCCGCGGAAGTTACCATAGTGCGGGAGGCACGACGTCCTCATGTGGAGGCGACAGCAACTGATATATTCATTACTGTCGAGACAGCTGACACCAGTGTGGCACCCCCTGACAGACTATATAATATTGTCATCCAAATTGAGGGTGACATACAGCGTGTTATTAAAGGGATTTTTTGGGAAAATCTGACCTCTTCATATGACATTTTGTTAGCAGAGGCGGATTGGCCGCCCCATTCGTACTTGCTGCACGTAGAGGGGAGGAGGTAATCCTTCCGAGCTTTTCTCGCCATGTCCCCCAGGACAAAGCGGAGGCTCTTGCAGCTGAGTGGGCTGTGTCCCTGGCTCCAGCGTTATACCGCAACCAAGTGGGCTGGGATGAGGACTCACCCCCCCATGATATTCCTTTGCGGTCGCTGCCACAGCCACAACCCCAATATCCCATCAAGCGGGAAGCTAAAGGTCCCGTTTCCGAAATTCTGGCACAGTTAGAATATCAAGGTGTAATTGAAACATGCGTATCACCCATGAATAATCCCCTTTTCGCGGTTTCTAAACCCGATGGATCCTACCGCCTAGTTTTGGATTATCTGCATTTGAACTCTCATTGTCGGACCTTTGCGGTGCAAAATACCCATAGTTCTGCGCTAGTAGACAGTCTTGTTCGTAAAAAATATAAAACGACGCTTGACTTATCCAATGGATTTTACACGCACAACTTAGCCCCGGAGTGTAGCCAATGGAGCGCTTTTACCTCCGGTGGTAAACATATTCAAATTCCGGCGTTTACCTATGGGCTACAAACAGTCCAGGCGTATTCGCTGCCCGTGTTGTCTCTTTGTTAGACGGCATAGACCCAGATGCATGTTCGTACGTCGATGATATTTATCTGACAGACGACGAATTATACCCGCATCTTTCCAGAGTGGACCGCATTATTCTAGAATTTGCGGTTTTAGGTTACAAGTTTGACTTTGCCAAATCTCACATTGCTGAATTTGCCGTTTTGTTTTTGGGCTATGAGCTCAACAATGAAGGTAAGGGCTTAGCCCCCCATTTCTTGGAGAAATGTGCACTTTTGTGCCCTCCAACCACACTGAAGAAACTTCAGTCTTTACTGGGTTTTTTTAACTTTGGGCATACTTACATTCCCGACTATGCCCAGCGTATCAAGCCGCTTTATGCCCTGATACAACCAAACTTTTCGAAGTCATGCTGGCTTCCTGAGCATTCCTCTATACTGCAGTCTTTGCAGACAGACCTACTTGAATCTAAATTCTTGTTGACACGTGACAACCACACAAACCTGGTGATTAGAATCATTCCAGGGGCAGTGGGTTTCACGTACTTGACCTTTAACGAAGGTGAGACAGTACCAATTGCATACAAGTTACATCTATACACCTCTGCAGAAATGCGCTTTTCCTCTGTGGAAAAAGTTTTGACTGCAGTGCAAATGGCGATTCTAAAGGAACACGCACTGGCCCAGGAAAAATGCATTTTGGTGGTAACACCCTATCGTGCCCTTGAGGCAGTGACGAAAGCAAGTGTACTGTCAGTCAGTCAAATCACTTTATTCGATTAATAAAAATCATAAAAGTACAGTACACAGAACATAAAACAACAATAATATCATTCAATTCAGTTGGGCGATATAAAAAAGCATTAAAATTCCTACAAAAGTCTATAATTCATCAGAGCTTGAAATGTATCAACTAAAATAATTACATTAGGGTAATTTTGAAAATTCATGCATCATTAGTCATAAGAATTCTCCTTCTCCTAAGGCGAACAGCAGCCACAAGGAAACTAGCAATATTAAAAATGTTCCAGGTATCATCTAACAATTGAAGATACATTAAAGCTTGTCTTGCCTGTACAAAACCTTTTCCCCTCATGAGTGGGACTAAAAACCTCCTCCGTATTTCATTATAAAAATCACAAAACATGATAAAATGCAATGTATCCTGCAGTGAAAAATTATCACACTGGCACAGGCCTATATCCTCTGGCTTACACCATCCCAGAAGGTTACCCAGGGAGAAATGAATCAGGTTGAAGCGGAACCTTATCAGTAACCAACGATGATAAGGCTTGGTTACAATTCTCAAATAAGGCTCCATTGACGGGGAAGAAATCATTAAGTAATGAGCCCTAACCAAAGGTTTTTGAATCTCCCGGTCCTCTCGTTCCAACATCAGTATATTTAAAAATTGTGCTTTTACCCAAATTACATCCTCTTTTTTGATCCCTTCTGGGGCATTATAAATATCAGGTCGCCTAGTTTAAAAAACATAGACCTAACATAAGACAGCCACGGGATGCTGTTAGCTTTCTCCAGGGCAACAACATCCCGTAGAATTTGATGGTTCAGGGTTATCTCAGTGTTAAGCCAGGTTTTAAGCCAACAGACCAAGGGGGCCAGTCTCAATGAGTCAGTTACATAACCCAACCCCAATTCCTGATGGATAGCAAATGTTGGGGTTGATTGGGGCACAGACAGAAGGGTTCGTAAAAATTTATTTTCAGCCATCTGCATCCCCATCTGCTGTTTATAGCCCCAAATAGCAGAGCCATATGTAGCAATGGCCAAACATTTAGATCTGTAGATGGAGAGAATAGCTTCAAAAGGCTTTGCTCCCAGTCGGTATGTAAACCCTAATAAAGCTGATGTTGATCTTACTACTGCGTTTTTTTGCTCTAGATTGGGGGACCCAGGAGCATCTATCATCAAATAAGACCCCTAGATATGTAAAGGAGGTCACTCTGGACACCTCCCGCTCCATTACATGAGAAGATTTTTCCTTTTCTTTTTCTTTGACCCATTATCATAACGTGTGACTTGGACATATTCACAACCAGATCCAGGGATTTCATAAAATCCCCGAATGCATCCAACAGTCTCTGAAGGCCAATAGCGGTTCGCGATAATAAGACGGCGTCATCCGCGTATAGTAGGACCGGAATAGTCCTAGTTCCTACACGCGGAATATCCAAACTCGCCTGTTCCAAGATTTTATCTAAAGCATTAATATAAAGAGTAAAAAGTAATGGCGCCAATATACAACCCTGACGGACACCTCTACCTGATTTAAAGTGACTAGTGCATTTACCTTCCCGAGTGACCCTAACTACTGCTAAAAGATCCCGATGTAAGTCTGCTAAAAAATAAACCAAACAAGGATCGATACCCATACCAAGTAAAATGGACCAGAGCTTCGATCTGTTAACCAGATCGAAGGTGGAGGTAAGATCCATAAAAGCCATTTGTAGGGGACCTTTTTTGGCTACGGTGTATTTGCCTATTAATAAATATAAATTAAGACACTGATCCATGGTACTTCTGCCCTGTCTAAAACCATACTGAAGATTGGATAAAACCCCGTTATCATTTACCCAATCAGTGACTTTAGCCAAAATTACTTTACCTAGGATTTTAACGGCAGAATCAATCAGAGATATAGGTCTATAACATCGAGGGTCACCTCTTTGACCTTTTTTAAAAACTGGTATAATTGTAGACAGGGACCAAGACGCAGGAAACCCCTGCCCAACAGAAGCATTAAACACATTGGCCAGGATCTTGGCCCAAAATTTAGGTTCACTCTTATACAGGTCTGCAGGGACACAATCAGGGCCAGGGGCCTTATTACTGGAGGTCTCAACTATTGCCTTTTCAATATCCACCTCATTAAAAACCAGCAGAGAAAAATCACCATAAATATCCAATCCTGAAGAGGGAACCTGCACCTCACTTGAACTATAGATTGTCTTAAAATGCGCCAGCCACTGGTCTTCTGATATGTTAGTTTCCATGGTATCATTCTCTATGCCTGAAAAGAAAGGTGTATTAACAATAGCCCAACATTTTGAGCTATCCTTTAAAACTTCAACAGACATTAGAGCATTCCAGGCCTCCGATTTAATTTCACTTTTACGGGTATGTATCGCTAGCTTATAAGACCTCCTAAGGCCAACTATCTGCTCCCTATCTCTTGGTCTCTTTTTCAGAGCTTGTGCTAAGATGCGATGGGCCCTAGAGCAGTTTGTGTCAAACCACCTTTCCACTGGTTTAGGTCTAGGTTTGGATTTAACAGTCAGGTCAGTTGCTACCTGATACCTTCAAAACCTCTAATCACCTCATCCTTTGGGGTGGAATGATCAACACACTTTTCAATATCATCTTTAGCCTTTATGCATAAATTAACAAAAAAAGATTCAGGAATTACTTTAGCCCATTTGAGCCTCCTCCCCTGATCACTTGTAGTCACGTGAATAACTCCTATGTTCCCACCCAATGAACATAAAAGGCCCAAGTCTTTATGTAATTCAAGAATTACTGGGTTGTGGTCACTAAGGGGGGACAACTTAGCATTATAGGATACTACATTAGCTAACAATAAGGGGGACAAAAATATATAGTCAATGATAGTATCCCTTCCCTTAGCTTCAAATGTCGGAACCCTCTCAGATAGATCATAAAAACCAGGTTCAAAGAGATCAACTCCTGCCAGCAGGTCCTCCAGGGCCTCCCCCTTTTGCGTATGCTCAAAATGGGGTGACACTGAATATTGAGGACCCAAAAAATCATCACCATAACAATTCAAATTACACAGATGAATGTTAAAATCGCCCAAGTGTACTGAACTCTAAAGCTTTGCACCCCCGTTGGATACAATGGGCAACATCTTTGACGTCCCCGGATGTCACTTTTATCTTTGATTCTTCACTTCAGACGCAGGAGTATTTACAGTATGAATTTGTTCATCCTCCTCCTCTGTCTTTGCTACCGCTTGAGGAGTACGAATGTATTATCTATACCGATGGTTCGGCACAACCGGCCACGGGTTCCAAGCATGCTTATTCCGCGGCATGTGCTATTGTTGCAGGTGTTATGGTGAACGGAGAGTTCAAACAGACGGTAGTGCACACTCAGGCACTAGGAGACAGTACTGCACAATTGGCCGAGCTGCGTGCTTTGGTGCTCGCACTTGAGTTCGCTAATCCAGATGTGACTACTCTTATTGTATGTGATTCATACTACTGTGTACGTACAGTCTTACAATGACAATCTATTCTTTTGGTCACAAAATGACTATAGAGATGCAAAAGGCAGCACAATTAAGCATTAAGGGGCATATTAACAACGAGGCGATAGACAATTATCGCCGCTTTAGCGTCCGTTTTCGGACGGAAAGCGGCGATAATTCTATCGCCTAATCAGCAAGGTCACACTATCGCGTGAATCCCTGCACTATCGCCCTTTCCCCAACGCCCATCCTTGCATCTCTAATGAGATGCAAAGTGAGCGTTACTGAGCGTACCCCAGATGGGCTACGTTGTAAATATCGCCGATGTGCACATCGCAATATTTACAAGGCAGCCCACAGGATTATAGCAGACATTAGATTTTGGCGAAAACGGCCGTTTCGCCAAAATCTAACGTCTGCTATAATCCCGACTTACCTATGTTAGCCATAGGAGGTGGATTCTGCTGATACGACCCTGTGGGTCGTATCAGCAAGGTTATCGCCCTTTTGCAGGGAACATCGCTGGAAAACCAGCGATGGTCCCTGCAAAAAGCGATAACTATCGCTATCTCTGGTATTTTATCGCCCTGGAGTAACGCGTTGTTAATAACGCGCTACCAGGGCGATAAATGCCAGAGATAGCCAGCGATAATATAATTATCGCTACGCACGGCCAGCGATAATTATCGCTGGCCGTTGTTAATATGCCCCAAAATGCTTTGGGTTCGAGTGGCAGATCTACAACAACGTCTGCCTCTCACACAGGTGATTCACACCCTTGGCCACCAGTGTGTGGGCGCACACGCTGTCGGTAACGGTTTGGCAGACGAAGCTGCCAAATCAGCAGTAACCACGTGTTCAGTCGCAGCCGTTACAAGATCCATGACTAAAATAGATAATGATATCTTGGTAGCTATTGCTGCGACAAAGGAAGGTGCTAATTACCCAAGGGGTTTCCCTTCCAAATACTCTTATCAATTAGGTCCTGAACAGGCACCCTATGTAAGAATTCCGGACGTTGGTGATCGGCTGATTCCCAACGCGGTTCGCAGACTTTCCTTGATAACTGCCGCACACGAGGGCATGGCTTCGGCACATGCTGGCGTGTCTGCAACGGTTTCCATCTTGCAGCAGCGTTATTGGTGGCGTGGTTTATATAAACAGACCCGTACTTATGTGCTTTCTTGTGACGTTTGTCAACAAATTAAGCCTTCTACGGTTACACGGCCACCACAGACACCACTCTGCATTTCAAACAGACCTTTTGGGTGTGTTTACCTGGATCACTGCGGTCCATTTTCTTCTGACACTGCATATAAGTACATCTTGGTTGCAGAGGATTCGTGCACACGTTTCATCTGGGTCTGGCCACAACGGAGTGCTGACGCTCGAAATGTCATCAGGGATTTGCGTGTCTTTGTGGGAATTTTCGCCTGTGGCACCTTCCATTCTGACCAAGGTCCAGCGTTCGCCTCTAAGGCTTACAAGGACGCAATGGGGTCACTGGGGGTGCAGGTGAAATTTTCGTCTCCATATCGGCCTGAGGGCAATTCGATTGTTGAACGAATGAACCGTGACTTAAAGCAATCCTTGACAGCTAGAGTCCTAGGTACTGGCAGGAACTGGCTGGCCCACTTGTATACCGTACAACGTGCACTTAATAATATCCGTAGAAGACCTCTGGGTGGACGGACCCCATACGAAATGCTCTTTGGCATAAGAATGTTTGTGCCTGACCTTGATGGTCTAGACATGGCGGCGCAATCCGCAATCTTTGACGTAGATAATCATTCTACTATGTTACAGGACTTACAAGAAGCCCGAGACAAACTTGCAATTGAACATTTACCTTCAGCCACAGACGCTGCTCTGCAGATTCCGGTTGCCGGCTGGCTTCCGAAAGTTGGAGACCTGGTCCGAGAGAAGGTGGAGAACAAAAAAGAATTTGGCCCCTCTTATCGCGCACCGGTTCCAGTCCTTGGCTTGAAGGGTACTCGTACAGTCATCTTACCACCGCTTCCTGGTCGCAAGGAAAACAGATACATCTCAGTGGAAAATGTCAAGCTACAACATCTGGCCGATCCTGAATAGTGTAACACCAGCGGTCTCTTGTCCAGTCATTTCTAGGACGAATGTTTGTGGCCTTCCAGCCCGAACGGTCACTGATGTAGCCATTGAGATGGTAGATTTGCCTGATCGCCTGCTCGACTACCCTGATTCCCCCTGCAACGAGGAGACGGAGTATACCTACCCCGCCACCGAGTCCGTGGCTCATCTACCAACAACGCCACTGAGCCCAACACGTTATTCTTTTGACTCGGATTCCACCTCAGCACTTATCCCGTCCAGATTCAGTATTTTTGTATCCTGGTTCAGAGACAATTTTTTGATCCCACCTTGGACATACATCTGGTTGGTACTATTCCTGATTTTTCTGTTTATGTCCATTGGCTTTGTCACAGTATTTTTTCTACTCATTAATGTTCACTATTTACCAGAACGCTCTGCTGTGAACTGTGTCGCTGGAACTCTGGCTCCGCATTCTTCATCTCACATCATGAAGCGTGACCACACATTTGTGAACATTTCGGCTTTTCCAGTCGCTGATGGCATCGTATGGGATGCAGTAAATTTCCAAATTCATGGACCAACCGAGATTATTAATGTACCAAATGTCCTCCGTGTTTCAATGGGTGATGTCGTTAAAAGTAATATTCATTCTGACGATTGGGATGTGCATGCAGTTGAATCGTTATTTACTGATTTGAAATATTATGCTGCTTTTAATGCTGAAGATTTGTACATGAATTCTGCAAGTTATGCCGATTTATATTGTTACCAGCATTGGGGCAACCACTTTCTCCATAAACCCAGTACCCTTCGGGGTCTTTTTAATTACACCCAATGGGAACATTGTCCGACCCCTTTGCCAGGTAGCTCCCAAACTCTTAGAAATAAGTTTACTTATTTTACAGATTTTGATAGATCGAACCCTGGGTCCTATTATTTTAAATTAAACACTTCCTCTACTCAGAAAATCATGTTGACCCACACCAAATTGCTGTATTCGGGTTCCTTTTTGAACGCCTTAGCTGTGGGTGGGTATGAACATTGGCGTGACACCATTGACTTAAAATCTATTTGGGGCTCCAAAGCATGGCAGGTGCAGGGCACAGAAGCCTTGCACCGTGCTTGCCTCATCCCGGCCCAAATTTTATTTTTGAATCAGACCATCTATCAAACGACATGTTGGGGTTTGGCTACGTCCAAACAATTGAATGCCCCATCCTTTCCTGTCTTGTCTTCCACTCCCAACGAAAGCTTGTACTTTAATATGTCCCTTACAGACTTGCAAGTTTTGTTTCAGAACAATTCGTTTAATGTCTCTACGTTTGTACAGTCACCCTGGTTGGCTTGGCCCATAGCATCTAATGCCTGCCAACTGCGTTTTCATGACACGGATCCTGGCTACAAACAGGATAGGCCGGACCCCAGGTTTTCTGACTCTCGTACTGTTACAACATATTCTGTTGGTAAATTGTGTAAACAGTGGTTGCAGCACTCTTCCTTAGATTCTGTTAAACAGCATTTATCCCTCCTATCAGGCAACATTGATCTGTCCGACTTTGTTTTGGGGCCTCGTGGTCCTCGACCAAAGAGATTCATTTATGAAACTTACAATGAACTCTGGAAGCTTTCGCAAATTGAGGCTGCTTCCCGTCTTCGGGAAATCGATCAAGCAAATTTAGAAAAGGTGCTTGCTGTTGTTGACAATAGTATTAATACCCTGTCTTCCCGCATTTACACATTAGAGAATATTATTTCCTCTGTTGTTGATATTGTACAAGATGATGTTTCTGTGTTATATCATGGTCAAAATCAATTGCGTTCAGTAATGCAGTTTGCATGGACTTTGCAAACACTTAAAATGGGGAAAGTTCCTTGGCACTTTTTGAACACCTCTGCCTTATTCTTACCTTTTAATTTGACTGAGAAACAGCGGTTCATGTCCATGAAAGATGCAGCATACACTCTGTTACATATCGAAAAAATAGAGCCCTTACCATTCTCTGTTGCAGAATTAGATTCTGCTGTGTGGCTAGTACACGGGGTTATCGCTTTGCCTTTTTCTTTATTTGAGTTCAGCTCCTGCATGAAACATTATCCTGTTGGCCGCTTTCAGCCTTTAGGCAGTGCTTTCCTGCATGAACTTTGGTCCCTGCCTTTCATGTATAAATGTCTTAGGGACGGGAAGGAAGTTTTTCTCACGGGGGAGTCATGCGATTCTACTGTGGGTCATTCCCTTGTTTGCAAACACATTAGAGTGCACGGGGCTTGTAATGTTTCGGCTCCGAATCTTGCTTGTGTTTTAAAGGGCATTCCTGCTCCTGCTATATCTCCTGCTTTCACTGTGCTTACAAATGGTAGCTATCTCCTTCTGAATAATCAGGACTGCTGTGGCATGCTTGCAGGCATACCGTATATTGTAACTGTTTCCCACAGGGTTGTCTGCTGCAAAAATGTGCTTTTTCCTCCCCGCACGGCATCGTAGATAGTTCCATTTGGCCTTCCATTCCGACTTTGAAGGCAGATTTCAATAAATTGAGCAGAATAAAGGCACTATTATTGAACCAGGAGGTTATGCTCACATCCGCCCGGGAGACATTCATTCTCCAGGTGGCGAGTACCCACAGTGAAATACAGGCCCTGTTGAACACAAACCTCCCACAACATTTCGGTGAACTGATTCACCGTGTTTTCAATGCTTCACGCACCGAAGGCCTTGTGCACTTTTTTAAAGTTGTGGGCTCTGGCCTTGTTACCTCTTTTCAAACTATATTTGGTGTAATACCAGCTTTTATTCATTTCATTTTTTCCAGCGTCTTTGGAGGCTTTCCGTTGATCCTCGCCTTAGCGGCTGGTGTTTTGCTTTTGGTCTGTGTGCTACGCAATGGCTGCACTTCCTGGGGTCCTGCTCGACCACGGTCGACTCCGGATGCTCCGTGAGCGCATCCTCGCCGCTTTCGGCGTCCTGCCATTGGCGACACTCGGTGTGTCATATAGACTTTCTTTTCGCTTTGCGTATTTCACTTGCGTGCAACCTGTGATGTCCTGCATCCGCTGTCCTTTCTCTTGGACCTTGGATTACTGCCTCTCCAATACGTCTCTGTCTCGCCCGGATTTTGTCCAGTTGGTGGGTCCCTTGGAGGCCCATGAACGGGACTGTTCCGGGGCTGGCTATATGGCGCGTGCGGCTGCACTTGGAATTTTGGCACAATGGGATGTTTGGGCGGCTGCTCAGACTCTCCTACAACAAAGTTATATAGAGTATCACGCAAGTTGTCCCGCAATGCTGTTCGCTGCTCCCTCTTGCGAGGAACATGAATGCAGTTTTGATTTATTGGACTGGATGGCTTCTCTTTTTTCTGACGATTCCAACGATGTCCTCTTGGAAGGTGTGGCGTTTTTCTGCACCTACACTTTTTTGGATTAGGGGGCCTCCGCTTTCGGCGTCCCGCCTCCCTGAACATTTTTATTATATTTTTTTTTTCTCTCCCATTCATTGTCTTTCACTTGGGCACATTCAGTGACCGACGTTGCCGTTCTGCTCCATTTGTTTGAACTTGGTCTTTGTCCTATGTCTTCGCCAATGGACTGACCAGGGGAGGGTGTCGTGTGGTTTGTGGACTCATGGTCTGCATTGCTAAGTTAGCTTAGGCCTGGCTGCCATGATGCCTCTTTGCGCACGTTACTTTGTGCCTTTGTTTTTCCAGCCTCTGCTATTTTGGACCTGTCTGCCTTTCACCTTTCTTCCTATTCCCTTTGGGTTTCGTCTGCACATCATGTACAAGGTCGAAAAACAATGTCACTTGTTCTTGCTGATCTGGTCAGACCCTCGCACTTAGACATAACACTGAATGCAGCTGCACTGGAGAAATTCGTGCTTTTAATATTGTGATTTCACTGTTAGAGACACTTGGAGAAAAACCTTTCCAGAGAGAAGAGCTGTGCTTGTCTGATGATGTAAAACTTGCATCTAGATATTGAGGTATGAGGGTCCGCCTGACAAAGCCTAGAGGTCTTCTATTTTTATAATAAACTAGCTACTAGCACGGGGAGGGTGGTATGGTCATTTAGCCATATATCCACTGCTTTATGAAATGCTTTCCCCGTTTATATTCTATGGAATTGTAACTATGCTTATTGTTTTATTCTTATGCATTATGCTGATAGTACTGGCACGTGTACTGCATCTCAGAGCACGGTAGTTGAAATAAACATTTTAAACTATACAGTGACTCCTATTACGCACGTTGTGGACAGGTATGAGTGAGTTATGAAAGGGTGTTCTTGCTCCTGCGAGTCCTGAGAGAGAGACTGTGTTCTGGGTTGTCTAATCATTGGTAGCATCGTTGCTAATGAGACCCTACTGCTAGTCGGGTTGGGATTGTGGGTACTAAGGTGTATTGTTGGCTCACCACTATACTCCGAGGTCCTATTATCCTGTGCATAGCTCTGTGTATGTGCAGAATCCCTACAACAATAGAGTAGATCAGAGGTTGGAACCTTACACTGCTCTTCATAAGGCTTACATCTGGTATAAGAAGTTGGCTATCCATCTTTTCCACTTGGCAACCTTTAATGCTTTTGTTGCATTTAAGGATTGTTGTCCTGAGTCAAAGAAGACTTTTGCTAAGTTTCAAGAGTCTGTAATAGGCAGCATTGTTGTAGTGGAACAGGCAAGTGTTCCGAGAGTTGGAGTGGTGGACTGGCGTTGGCTGTGTGCCAGTTTTAAAGACTGATTGAATAAAGGAAATAATTTTGGAATTACTGCTTACGTGCTTGACTTCCCTGCGAGTGCACCGTCCGCTTTTTCTTGAAAATCTTTGGTTGTGATTTGCACCTTTGGACGACGGGTGCAGGAAGTGTTTTTGCACCACCCCTCAATTGACTGTACATGTGGATTGGTTGAGCTGGACCTTGGTCTGTCGTCTGTTTTTTGTTTGCTAATTGATTTTGACTGTCCAGCACCCTGTCCGAACTGTTATTTATATTAAATATATAGAAATGTCTAAATTTCAGGATGGTAGAGAAGAAATGGCCCTAAACCTGTTTAATGTCAGCTCTACTAATATATCTGTAGCACAAAGTCTTCCAACTACTACTAGCCTGAGAACATTGTTTCTCAGATTAGAGAGACTAAAAAAACAAGAATTATCCCGCTGGTGGGACGGGATAACCCTTCAGCAATATCTAAGTAATAAGAAAATCCCACGAGGGCTAAGAATTCTGATCTTCCCCACATTTGAGGACTTAAAGGAAGATCTCCTTAACGAGTGGGAGAGTAATCTTGAAAATGCATCGCAAACAATGATGCAAATTTTAATACGTCATGCAAGGGAGAAGGGAGAGAAACTACAGGAAGAAATAGAGAGTATAGAGAAGGAAATTAACTTAATGGATGAGAAAGAACTCATAATAAAGAATTTTGCGATTTTAAAACAAGTTATGGATGATTACCAACTTTACCTCAAAGACAAGAAACTTAAGAAGGTGAGAAGAGATGACCGGGATTACCGGGATGGACGTGTGTATACATTCTCCCAAAAATTTGATAATGTTCAGGTGGGCGAGGAGAAAAAGAGACCTAGGGAGGAAAGAGAGGTAAATGATGAAGCTAGTTCTATTGGCAGTGCTTCCTCCTCATCATTAAACAGCGTAGCATCTAATGTGACACAGGACTTCCCTTTAGCAGAAGGAGCTTCTTCGTTCCAGAAGGAGCTCGCCAAACTAAGAATAAGCAGCAGGCTCCAACAGAAAAGAGAACAGCCAAAACCCGTAGGGGAGGTAGGAGGGCAAAAGGCAGGTACAGGCAGAGGTCGGGGTTCCGTGAACAAAGGGAACAAGTGAGGAGTAACAATATAACATGTGATGTGGTAACATGTAACAACATACTTAATGAAAATGATTTGAAAATTGTAAATCTGTCTAATAAAGTACTTGACAAGGATGAAATGTCTATCCTTAGTAAAGGGTTACATTTTTGTCCATCTCAGAGTGGGGATCCAACTGATGTCCACATTGATATGTATAAATTTGTCAGAGCGCTGAAATTGCGAGATTATTTTTCACAACATGCTAATAAGGATATGGAGCAAGATGGGACTGAATGTGCTATTAGACAGACAATTGGAGAAATTCGCAATGTTCAATTGCTGCTTAGCTTAGATGGGAATTCGGCCCCAGAGATGCCTACTCTGCTTAGTGATTTGGAAATTGAACAAGAAATAAACATAGATAGTGGTTTAAAACCCAGGTCTAAATTTGTACCCACTTTTAATTACCATCAAAACATCGACACTTTTATGACAGAGTGACAAGGGATCTATATAAGATGGAGATGACTAAGAAGACTCCTACACCTGTCAATCACAACATTACCGCCAAAGAAAGAAAGCCTTGAACAGACTCAAGTCTGACGAAAGTATTGTAATTAGAGAGGCTGACAAGGGCGGTAATGTTGTGATAATGAATTTTTGTGATTATATGACGGAAATTGAACGTCAGCTCAACGACGCACAGTGCTATAAAAAGGTGTTGGTAGATCCTATTCAAGATTTGACACAACTAATCAATGTAAAATTGAGCGAATGGAAAGAGACTGGCCTCCTGACGGAGGATGAATTTTATTATCTTAGAGTACACTGTCCAACGTATCCATGCATTTATATATTGCCCAAAGTCCATAAGGGCGTTCTTTTTCCCCCAGGGCGTCCTATCATTTCAGGGGTGGGATCACCCACTGAAAGGATTTCAGAATTTGTGGACCTCAGGCTCCAGAAATATGTTGTAAATCTTCCATCATTTATCAAAGACAGCAAAGATATCCTAGTCAAACTAAGGGATTTCCGATGGTCGGATGATCTTACTTTTGTAACTTTTGACGTTGTGGGTTTATACACCTGCATAGTCAAGGATTTTGGGTTACATGCAGTAAGGACTTTCCTAGACAAAGAAAGTGCAAATCTGTATGAATTCAACGAGATGGTGGTAGAAATGATTAACCTAATTTTAGACAACAATTTTTTCTTGCATGATAAATGTTGGTACCAGCAGATACTTGGGACTGCTATGGGCTCCAGGTTTGCTCCCTCCTACGCCTGCCTCTTCATGGGCTGGTTTGAGAGGGAGTATGCCTGGAGCCGACGTGCCTCCCCCTGGACGGAATACATCGTGTACTGGGGGAGGTACATAGACGACATTATCTGCTTATGGTCGGGATCCAGAGAGCAGTTGCAGCAATACTTCTTGTATCTAAACTCCAATGATTTCAACGTCAGGTTCACTATGAACTGTGATAAAGAGAGAATTCATTTTCTTGATATACAGTTCTATATTAAGGATCAGGTAGTTGAAAGTACACTCTTCAGGAAGGATACAGCTTGCAATGGGGTTCTCCATGCTGGGAGTGCCCACTCGAGGTCGGTAATTAACAACATCCCCTTTGGGGAGATGACTAGAATCCGCAGGAATTGTAGTAAGGAAGAGACATTTTTGACAAATATACATGAATGTGAGCAGAGATTTTTCAAAAGGGGATACAAAAAAGAGATCCTATCTAAAGCAGTGATTAAAGTAAAGAATTTAACCAGGGAAGACACTCTCCGTGAGACTCCCATAAATAAAAAAGGCACTATACCAGACAGGCAAGTCAGTTTAGTCACACAATATAATCTTAATTGTGGCAAAATTCGAAATATCTTGAAAAAGAATTGGGGTTTGCTATTGGATGTACCAGGACTGAGAAAAAGCATTTCAGATACACCCATGGTAACGTACCGTAAGGGAAAAACATTACGTGATAATCTTTGTCCCAGCTACGTCTTTAACAAACAGGGACAGAATACCTGGCTACCCCCTAAACCTTTGGGCTTCTATACTTGTGCCTGTTGTAATATCTGTTCGTTTGGCCGTAATAAAATCAGCAGTTTCACATATAACAACTCTAAGTCCTATGATATTGCACACATTATAAATTGCAATACAACCCATGTAATTTATGTTTTAGGATGTGATTGTGGCATCATCTATGTGGGTAGTACTGTACGTTCCTTAAAAGCACGTGTACAGGAACACCGCAGGGCAATAATAAACAAGGATAGCCGCTACCCCCTCAGCGAACACTATAGGGACATACACCCTAATAATAATAATTTCTGGTTTCATGGTATTGACCATGTCCCCTGTGGAAATAGGGGTGGGAATCGCGAACTGCAGGTCAGACAGAGGGAAGCAAAATGGATTTGTCGCCTCCAAGCTACTTTAATGGGACACAACACGGATAAGGAATTACATTATTTTTTGGGATAATGCATGACAGGAATACCTTTTCTGCGTTTTGAGTACCCCTCTTCTGTTTTTTAGGTTACTAGTTTGTTGCTCTTTTCTTTTTACATGAAACCTACATCATTCAGGATTCTCTTTTCAATCATGTACCTGCTTTCCCCTTTTCTATCTAATCAGTGTAGTGCCTCTTGCTATACTATCAAAATATGTCTCTCTATATAAAGAAACTTTTCTATCTTGGTCTCTTTTGTCCTTCGTAATAGAGTTTTGGTCCTTTGATAACATTACAATATGTTCGTTGTTTTTTCTTTTGTTTTGACTTCTCATTCCTTTTTATTTTTGGTTTTTATTTTTATTTTTCTCGTTTCTTTCTTTATTTATTTTTTTATTTTTAAACTCTAAGATAGGTACTTTCTAAGTCGTATGTGAAATTTAGTCGCACGCGCTAGGGCGATTCATTGCATTTAGATCATTTTTTGAGCCCATCTGATAAGATCATCGGCAGTTTTACATCACTATGAGATGGCCGCCGCATTTATATAGTTCTTGAATAGAACTACTGGGGCTTTGTGTCCCTTTTCACTTTTCATAGGTTTTTTCGATTCGTCTTTTTGGTACGTTCATGTGACTGCAATTTACGAGAAGACGCAGTAAATCCTCTGGGCTTTAAATAATGGCGCCATTCCCGTACAGATCAACTCTGCCGGTTATCATGCCGTTCCAGTTCTACATGTTCTAGAGGTAAGCGGACGGCGGGTTTTTTGAATAATTCCATGGATAACTGTCGGGATTTATGCGTACTTAGGTGTGCTCTTTGTGACTGTTCGGTTACGTTTTTTGTTGTTTACTTAACTTTATTGTGGTTATTCGTGAACATTGCTTTCTTTTTAACTTTTGTCTAGAGATTAATTGCAGAGATCATAGATGAGACTAATGTACATTTCGGTGTGTTTTTCGTAACTTATTCGTTACATTTTGCTGCTTAAACTTACTTGGTTATGACTATCTGGAAACACTGATACTTAACTCTGCACAGAATTAACGAGCTTATTTTGCAGCACACGATTATTTTATTTCAGCTGCTCGCCCAGTTTTATACTTAGGGAACGCGTAAGGAGGAGATTCTTATATTTCTGACCTTGCTTATGAACCGAGACTCAGGACGTTATGATCTTTTGAATTTATTGAATTTTGCGTGTTAATATCTGTCATTTTTTGGAAAACAGATGTTACCGTTTCCATTTATGAAAGATAGCATGCTAGTAGTAGATGACTCGCTTGCCCCGCATTTATGTGTTTACTTATCACTTAGGACGTATTATGGCGAGATTCTTGGCTTCCCTTGTCTACTGGTCATCTATTATCACTGTTCACTATAGGACATCTTAGACAAGGGCCCTGATGTTGGTTTATTGATTTAAATATTTTTTCTTTTCGTTACTCACATCCTTTGTATTTAATTCGGACATTGCATACTGTTTTTGGAGTGTGCACACCATATATGTGTCGTAGTAATCTATGCTGTTTTTTAGCACTCGCTATGCTGTTTGTAATATTTACATTTTTTTCTTTTCACAGGAGGCATGCCAGGATCTTTATTGCAAATAAAGCAGTGTTTTTTGAACTATGCCCATAACCATTAAGGCTTTGAGCCATCTCTATTACAACATATAAATTACTATTTCGGGTGAGGTGAGTTTACCGACTATCTACAGTCTCGGCCCTCACTTCATACGTTACAAGTGATGTGGACTTGGCTTTGTTATTTAGATTAATTATTGTTTTCCTCTTTTGAAGTTGATGGTGGTATTTTCATGTTAGGGATATTATTATTATTTCTCTGCTCCTATTCTCGTATTGCTCTTGATTTTTTAAACTATCATATGGGTGTCCTCCAATCTCACTCTAAGACTAGTGGTTTGGTTCCCATTTGATAAATGCTCACATTGACTACTTAATATAGGAGATGCTCAGAGTGTACTTCCTATTTTTTATCATGCTAACTGTAGCTTTTACCCTTTTTCAGAGCTTTACACACCTTGCCCTGGGCGGATCGTGCCTTTTGAGTTATTTCTTTTAAAATATTTTGTTATTCATTACGGAATAGTTGGATATCGAAGAGGTGAGATATAGTGATAATTCCTTATCTAAATGATATATGTGTTCTTTTCAATATTCTAGTATTTACTTCAATGGCACCATTTACATCATGGTGCTGTTCCTTTTAAGATATAACAATTCACCTAAGATACATTACATCTCTCATTTTTATTATTCTTTTCCTTCTCTTCTTCTTTCCTTCTCCTTAAAATTCCTTATGACATTGTCATGTCACATTTTGTGTTTTTGTTTCTCTCCTAAATATATATTCTTTTCCTTATGTCATTTTATGCGTAGGAATTTCGCATTCTTATTTTATGTGTGTCAATGTGTTGTATATACAGTTTGGTGTAATTTATGTTATGCTTAATGTTATGTTCATATGTATGTAATATTAATGTGACATATATTCATTTTGTATGAGTTTGTGGGTCATTGTGTGAAATATGAAGTTTTTAAATGTCGTTTATGTTTTTATAATGTCATGTTTTGTCTATGATTGTTACAGCCCTGATGAAGTTCCCTTTTGGCACTATTGGGAACGAAACGCGTTGGCTGTGTGCCAGTTTTAAATACTGATTGAATAAAGGAAATAATTTTGGAATTACTGCTTATGTGCTTGACTTCCCTGCGAGTGCACCTTCCGCTTTTTCTTGAAAACCTCAAAATCTGACTGTCACATTTTCCTTGCATTATTGTGCCAAACTTTTCACACTTCAGAAAGAAACAATAAATTTCCTAACCCCCAGAATTTCTCCAAGTATCCCAATAGAAATGGTACCTCACTTGTGTGGGTGGGCCAAGTACCCACGGCAGGGAAGGGCCCAAAACCTATTGAGGCGACATCAAAATTACCTATCACAAACCAACCTGGTTTTGCAAAGGGGTCCCATGAGTTTTTGGCCCCAGGCTCGGTGGCCATCTAGGGAAACCTACAAAACCCACACATTTCTGAAAACTAAATACCCGGGGGAGTCCAGCGAGGTATGGCTTGCGTGGGTCCCCCAACGTTTTCCTACATAGAATCCTCTGTAAACCTCAAATTTAGCTGAAAAAAAATCACTTTTTTCTCAAATTTCTGTGTGGGAAAGTTCTGGAATCTGTGTGGATCCACAAATTTCCTCCCACCCAGGGTTCCCCCAGCTCTCCCGATAAAAATGGTACCTCACTTGTGTGGGTAGGCATAGTGGCTGCAACAGGAAATGGCCCAAATCGTACTGTGGAGACTTCAAAATTACCTATAACAAAACTACCTGGTTTTGGGGGAGGGCCTGGGTTTTTGGCCCTGGGCTTGGCGGCCATCTTGGGAAACTACCAAACCCAAACATTTCTGAAAACTAGACACCCATAGGAGTCCAATGAGGTATGGCTTGCGTGGATCCCCCAACGTTTTTCTACCCAGAATGCCCTGCAAACCGAAAATTTAGCTGCAAAACCCACATTTTCCACATATTTTTGTGTGGAATCACCGTGCCGGTACAAATGTCCTACCCCACAGCGTTCTCCTTAGTGTCCCGAGTAAAATAATACCTCACTTGTGTGGGTGTTCAATGCAAAATTGGCTAAAAACTTATTTTTTTTTAAAATGTAGCGCTTAGAATTCTCGGTGCTATACCCTTAATCCCTATGTTTTGGGCTCTTCCCAGTCACAGGCCCTTGCCCCACCCACACAAGTGAGGTATCATTTTACTCGGGAGACTGAGGGGAACGCTGTGGGGTAGGACATTTGTGCCGGCACGGTGATTCCACACAAAAATATATGGAAAATGTGGGTTTTTCAGCTAAATTTGAGGTTTGCAGGGCTTTCTGGGAGGGAAAACATTGGGGGATCCACGCAAGCCATACCTCATTGGACTCCCCCGGGTGTCTAGTTTTCAGAAATGTTTGGGTTTGGTAGTTTCCCAAGATGGCCACCGAGCCCGGGGCCAAAACCCCAGGTGCCCCCCCAAAACCAGGTAGTTTTGTTATAGGTAATTTTGAAGTCTCCACAGTACGATATGGGCCATTTCCTGTTGCAGCCACTATGCCTACCCACACAAGTGAGGTACCATTTTTATCGGGAGACCTCGAGGAAAGCTGGGTGGGGGGAAATTTGTGGATCCACACAGATTCCAGATCTTTCCCACACAGAAATTTGAGAAAAAAGTGATTTTATTTCAGCTAAATTTGAGGTTTGCAGGGCATTCTGGGTAGGAAAACGTTGGGGGACCCTCGCAACCCATACCTCGCTGGACTCCCCCGGGTGTCTAGTTTTCAGAAATGTGTGGGTTTGTTAGGTTTCCCTAGATGGCCGCCGAGCCCAGGGCCAAAAGCTCATGGGACCCCCCTTGCAAAAGCAGGTTGGTTTGTGATAGGTAATTTTGATGTCGCCTCAATAGGTTTTGGGCCCTTGCCTGTTGCGGGTCCTTGACCCACCCATGCGAGTGAGGTACCATTTTTATCGGTAGACCTGGGGGAAGGCTGGGTGGGAGAAAACTTGTGGATCCACGCAGATTCCAGAACTTTCCCACAGAGAAATTTGTGAAAAAAGTGATTTTTTCAGCTAAATTTGAGGTTTGCAGGGGATTCTGGGTAGGAAAACATTGGGGGACCCATGCAAGCCATACCTCGCTGGACTCCCCCGGGTGTTTAGTTTTCAGAAATGTGTGGGTTTGGTAGGTTTTCCTTGATGGCCGCCGAGCCCGGGGCCAAAAACTCATGGGACCCCCCTTGCAAAACCAGGTTGGTTTGTGATAGGTAATTTTGATGTCGCATAAATAGGTTTTGGGCCCTTGCCTGTCGCGGGTTCTTGACCCACCCACACAAGTGAGGTACCATTTTTCTCGGAAGACTTTGGGGAATGCGGGGTGTGTGGAATTTTGTGGATCCACGCAGATTCCAGAACTTTCCACCACAGAAATGTGGGGAAAATGTGTTTTTTTGACACATTTTGAGGTTTGCAAGGGATTCTGGGTAACAAAACTTGGTGAGAGCCAGTCAAGTCACCACATCATGGATTCCCCTGGGTGTCTAGTTTTAAAAAATGTATAGGTTTTCTAGGTTTCCCTAGGTGCCGGCTTAGCTAGGGTTCAAAATCTACAGCTAGGCACTTTGCAAAAAAAGGGTCAGTTTTCACTGAAAAAATGTGGTGTGTCCACGTTGCGTTTTGGGCCGTTTCCTGTTGCGGGAATTAGGCCTACCCACACAAGTGAGGTACCATTTTTCTTGGAAGACTTTGGGGAATGCGGGGTGTGTGGAATTTTGTGGATCCATGCAGATTCCAGAACTTTCCACCACAGAAATGTGACGAAAATCTGTTTTTTTTTTACACATTTTGAGGTTTGCAAGGGATTCTGGGTAACAGAACCTGGTGAGAGCCAGTCAAGTCACTTATCCTGGATTCCCCTGGGTGTCTAGTTTTCAAAAATGTATAGGTTTGCTAGGTTACCCTAGGTGCCGGCAGAGCTAGGGTTCAAAATCTACAGCTAGGCACTTTGCAAAAAAAGGGTCAGTTTTCACTGTGAAAATGTGGTGCGTCCACGTTGCGTTTTGGGCCGTTTCCTGTCGCGGGCACTAGGCCTACCCACACAAGTGAGGTACCATTTTTCTTGGAAGACTTTGGGGAACGAGGGGTGTGTGGAATTTTGTGGCTCCACGCACATTCCAGAACTCTCCACCACAGAAATGTGAGGAAAATGTGTTTTTTTTTTACAAAGTTTGAGGTTTGCAAGGGATTCTGGGTAACAGAACCTGGTGAGAGCCAGTCAAGTCACCCCATACTGGATTCCCCTGTGTGTCTAGTTTTAAAAAATGTATAGGTTTGCTAGGTTTCCCTAGGTGCCGGCAGAGCTAGGGTTCAAAATCTACATCTAGGCACTTTGCAAAAAAAGGGTCAGTTTTCACTGTGAAAATGTGGTGTGTCCACGTTGCGTTATAGGCCGTTTCCTGTCGCGGGCACTAAGCCTACCCACACAAGTGAGGAACCATTTTTCTCGGAAGACGTTGGGGAATACGGGGTGGGTGGAATTTTGTGGCTCCACACAGATTCCAGGACTTTCCACCACAGAAATGTCAGGAAAATGTGTTTTTTTTGACAAATTTTGAGGTTTGCAAGGGATTCTGGGTAACAGAACCTGGTGAGAGCCAGTCAAGTCACCCCATCCTGGATTACCCTGGGTGTCTAGTTTTTAAAAATGTATAGGTTTGCTAGGTTTCCCTAGGTGCTGGCAGATCTAGGGTTCAAAATCTACAGCTAGGCACTATGCAAAAAAAGGGTCAGTTTTCACTGTGAAAATGTGGTGTGTCCACGTTGCGTTTTGGGCCGTTTCCTGTCGCGGGAACTAGGCCTACCCACACAAGTGAGTTACCATTTTTCTCGGAAGACTTTGGGGAACGCGGGGAGGGTGGAACTTTGTGGATCCACACAGATTCCAGAACTTTCCACCACAGAAATGTGAGGAAAATGTGTTTTTTGACACATTTTTAGGTTTGCAAGGGATTCTGGGTAACAGAACCTGGTGAGAGCCAGTCAAGTCACCCCATCCTGCATTCCCCTGGGTGTCTAGTTTTTAAAAATGTATAGGTTTGCTAGGTTTCCCTAGGTGCCGGCAGAGCTAGGGTTCAAAATCTACAGCTAGGCACTATGCAAAAAAAGGGTCAGTTTTCACTGTGAAAATGTGGTGTGTCCACGTTGCGTTTTGGGACGTTTCCTGTCGCGGGAACTAGGCCTACCCACACAAGTGAGGTACCATTTTTCTCGGAAGACTTTGGGGAACGCGGGGTAAGTGGAATTTTGTGGCTCCACACAGATTCCAGAACTTTCCACCACAGAAATGTGATGAAAATGTGTTTTATTTTACACATTTTGAGGTTTGCAAGGGATTCTGGGAAGCAGAACCTGGTGAGAGCCAGTCAAGTGATCCCATCCTGTATTCTCCTTGTTGTCTAGTTTTAAAAAATGTATAGGTTTGCTAGGTTTCCCTAGGTGCCGTCAGAGCTAGGGTTCAAAATCTACAGCTAGGCACTTTGCAAAAAAAGGGTCAGTTTTCACTGTGAAAATGTGGTGTGTCCACGTTGCGTTTTGGGCCATTTCCTGTCGCGGGCACTAGGCCTACCCACACAAGTGAGGTACCATTTTTCTTGGAAGACTTTGGGTAACGCGGGGTGGGTGGAATTTTGTTGCTCCATGCAGATTCCAGAACTTTCCACCACAGAAATGTGAGGAAAATGTGTATTTTTGACAGATTTTGAGGTTTGCAAGGGATTCTGGGTAACAGAACCTGGTGAGAGCCAGTCAAGTCACCCCATCCTGGATTCCCCTGGCTGTCTAGTTTTCAAAAATGTATAGGTTTGCTAGGTTTCCCTAGGTGCCGGCAGAGCTAGGGTTCAAAATCTACAGCTAGGCACTTTGCAAAAAAAGGGTCCGTTTTCACTGTGAAAATGTGGTGTGTCCACGTTGCGTTTTGGGCCGTTTCCTGTTGCGGGCACTAGGCCTACCCACACAAGTGAGGTACCATTTTTCTTGTAAGACTTTGGGGAACGCAGGGTGGGTGGAATTTTGTGGATCCACGCAGATTCCTGAACTTTCCACCACAGACATGTGAGGAAAATGTGTTTTTTGGACATATTTTGAGGTTTGCAAGGGATTCTGTGTAACAGAACCTGGAGAGAGCCAGTTAAGTCACCCCATCCTGGATTCCCCTGGTTGTCTAGTTTTCAAAAATGTATAGGTTTGCTAGGTTTCCCTAGATGCCGGCAGAGCTAGGGTTCAAAATCTACAGCTAGACACTATGCAAAAAAAGGGTCAGTTTTCACTGTGAAAATGTGGTGTGTCCACGTTGCGTTTTAGGCCGTTTCCTGTCGCGGGCACTAGGCCTACCCACACAAGTGAGGTACCATTTTTCTCGGAAGACTTTGGGGAACGCGGGGTAAGTGGAATTTTGTGGCTCCACACAGATTCCAGAACTTTCCACCACAGAAATGTGATGAAAATGTGTTTTATTTTACACATTTTGAGGTTTGCAAGGGATTCTGGGTAACAGAACCTGGTGAGAGCCAGTCAAGTCACCCCATCCTGGATTCCCCTGGCTGTCTAGTTTTCAAAAATGTATAGGTTTGCTAGGTTTCCCTAGGTGCCGGCAGAGCTAGGGTTCAAAATCTACAGCTAGGCACTTTGCAAAAAAAGGGTCCGTTTTCACTGTGAAAATGTGGTGTGTCCACGTTGCGTTTTGGGCCGTTTCCTGTTGCGGGCACTAGGCCTACCCACACAAGTGAGGTACCATTTTTCTTGTAAGACTTTGGGGAACGCAGGGTGGGTGGAATTTTGTGGATCCACGCAGATTCCTGAACTTTCCACCACAGACATGTGAGGAAAATGTGTTTTTTGGACACATTTTGAGGTTTGCAAGGGATTCTGTGTAACAGAACCTGGAGAGAGCCAGTTAAGTCACCCCATCCTGAATTCCCCTGGGTGTCTAGTTTTAAAAAATGTATAGGTTTGATAGGTTTCCCTAGGTGCCGGCAGAGCTAGGGTTTAAAATCTACAGCTAGGCACTTTGCGAAAAAAGGGTCTGTTTTCACTGTGAAAATGTGGTGTGTTCACGTTGCGTTTTGGGCCGTTTCCTGTCGCGAGAACTTGGCCTACCCACACAAGTGAGGTACCATTTTTCTCGGAAGACTTTGGGGAACGCGGGCTGGGTGGAATTTTGTGGATCCACACAGATTCCAGAACTTTCCACCACAGAAATATGAGGAAAATGTGTTTTTTGGACAAATGTTTAGGTTTGCAAGGGATTCTGGGTAACAGAACCTGGTGAGAGCCAGTCAAGTCACCCCATCCTGGATTCCCCTGCGTGTCTAGTTTTCAAAAATGTATAGGTTTGCTAGGTTTCCCTAGGTGCCGGCAGAGCTAGGGTTACAAATCAACAGCTAGGCACTTTGCAAAAAAAGGGTCAGTTTTCACTATGAAAATGTGGTGTGTCCACGTTGCGTTTTGGCCCGTTTCCTGTCGCGGGCACTAGGCCTACCCACACAAGTGAGGTACCATTTTTATCGCGAGACTTAGGGTAACACAGAATTGTAGAACAACTGTTATTACCTATTGACTTTCGATGCATTTCTGCCTTTCAAATGACAATGTGTAAAAAAGAAGTAATTTTGAAAAATGACCTATAATTCTCATGCTAGTATGGGTACTCACAATTTTAGGTAATGTGCAAATATCTACTGTTTCTAAAATGTATATTATGTTCCAATTTCAGAAATACATAGGTGTCTTTCATACCGATTTTTCCATGTATATATTTTCCCAAATTAATTGCTATATACCCGGTACATAATAAAAAAACATTGCAAGACGCTGCTCAGTTATTGGCTCTGGGTTCGTCGGGTTCTTGGTGAACCTACAAGTCCTATATATCCCCACAACCAGAAAGGTCCAGCGGATGTAACGGTATATTGCTTTCAAACAGCTGTCATAACTAGAAGAAGTTACAAGTGAAAACGTTGACACAAATGGCTGTTTTTTTCAACTAATTTTCAATTTTTCCTATATTCAACTGTTAGTTTCTATAAAGAAACCTTGATGGATCTACACAAATTACCCCTTGCTGAATTCAGAATGTTGTCTACTTTTCTAAAATGTATAGCTTTCCAGGATCCATTATTGCTTTCATACCCATTTCTATCATTAACTGGAAGGAGGGTGAAAGCACAATAAAGAGCAAAAATAGGCTATGTCCCAGAAAAATGCCAAAACTGTGTAAAAGATTTTTGTTTTCTCACAAAAGTCTGCTTGTCCCTGAAAGCTGGGAAGATGGTGATTTCAGAACCACAACCCCTTTGTTGATACCATTTGCAGGGAAAAAACCAGACGCTTTCATCTGTAGCCCTTTTTTCAAAAAGATTTTTTTTTTTGCTGTATTTTGGCTAATTTATGGGTCCGATCCAGGGGAATCCACAAACCCTGGGTACCTTTAGAATCCACATGATGTTGGAAGAAAAGGACGCAAATTTGGCATGGATACCTTACGTGGTTAAAAAGTTACAGGGGCCTAAGCGCGAACTACCCCAAATAGCTCAAAAAAGGCTTAGCACAGGGGGGGGGGAAGGCCTAGCAGCGAAGGGGTTAAAGGCAGTGCTCTGAGCATTGTTCAAAAAGGCACCAAGTTTCCCAGGGAAAGCTTATGTGCCATACTCCAGAGTGGGGATGAGTTTTGCCTTCTCTATCTTCAGCAGTTTTTCAAGAATAGGCTTTTTTGTCTCTTTGAATATGGTTTGAAAGGCAAATTGTAATGAAGCGAGTTTTGGTTTTAGTAAATTTCGATGGGGTAAATGGCATCCTTTGTCATCCAGCCAGCATCCCAAATATTTGTATTTATTTGATCTAATCAGGTGGCTATTATTTCCTTCTATGGTGAAACATCATGATGTTTGTTTTTCAAAATGTACCGTCATTCAATTTGAGCTGCTATGCTTGTGTAAAACGTTGATCTGCCTTTGAAACCCCATCGCCGTTTGGCTTAAAAGGACTACATCATCAGCATAGAGCAATGAGGTAATAGGGGGATTCACCAGTTTTGATGAGTGGTGATTACAAAATCCAACACATGTACCAAATCACACAGAAGCAAATTAAGGAGGGCCAGGGCTTAGACACACCCTTGTTTGATGCGATAATCACTTTTTAGCTTATCGGAGACTGCTGTGTTGTTTACCAGTATTACTCTGGTCCAAGTGTCAGAATAAAGTAATTGAATGCTGCAAAATAAAGCTTGATTGATATCTCAAACTTTGAGCTTGGACCAGAGCAGCTGGCAGTTGACATGGTCAAAAGCTTTGCTGTAATCTACAAAGCAACAATAAAGAAGCTACTTTTTCCTTATCTGCTTTGCCACCAGCATCCAGGTGGCCACAGGTTTGTCTGTGGTGCCCCGCATGGTTCGAAAACTGGTTTGATTGAGAGTAATCAAGTTTTTTTTAACTTGCCCATGCTTCCAGATCTTCCAGTAGTAAAGAGGGGAAATATTTGGCTTCAACATCCCAGAGGGTTATAAGGTAAATACTGCCAGTGCTCGCCACTGGCCTCTCTTTATAGATGGGATGCCGTATCGATCGTTGCCAGGACGAGGGGATGGAATAAGTAGTGAGGTAAGTTGTGAACAATTTTTCCATCAGCGACGACCAGAACTCAGCATCTTGGTATTATACTGAGGCATGAATTCCGTTTGGGCCATCAGCATGCTTTTCTGGATCACGATTGCTATTCTTTTGGCCGTGATGGTTGAGGCATGTTGAATGGTTTTCGTTTCTGTTGCCTCAGACTTTCCGTATAAAAAACTGATCTTACTGTAGCTGTAATGCAAGTTGGAGCTTTCTGGCTTGGATTTATAAAAAGTACTATATGTGTGGTACAATTTTCAGTGGCGACATTGTTCCCATTTAATTTAACAGTTTCCGTCTCTCTGCTGAGGCAATTGATGATGAGCCAGAATTCCTTTCAGTTTTTAGTTTGGCAGGCCCGGAAAAGTTCAGTCTGAAGTGCTTCTTTGTATCTCTGTTTAGCTTGCCAGAATTTTTTTTTATAGCTAAAGCGCAAGATGTGTATTTCCACATGGGAGACAGTACTGGACCCAGATTTTGGCAATCTAATAATTTTGTTTAGAGATCTTCTCAGGATTTTGAGATATTTTGCAAACCAAGAATGCAAGGGAGCGAGTCTGGTGGGCCTTGGTGCTGGGCAGAACTGTTGGCTGCTGGCAAGGGCAAAGAGAAGGTGTTGCACCAAGGGGTCCCAGTCATGAATAATTTGCTGCAAAGGGGTACTCTGGTTAGGAAGGGTTGTTTTCGAGGAGGTGTAATTCGCTGCAACTTCTGCTCTCCATTTAATTTGTTTCCAATTTTGGTAGGTAACATTTGAATCAACGGACCTTAAAATATTGTGCTCATTGCTGCATTTATTATAATCTGAGGCATATGGTCGCTTTCGCAATACAAGGTGATAGAGAAAGACTCAATTGCATTGATTTTTTGTTTTTTGTAAACAAACTTTATTGGGGTTTACAAACTATCCCAGAGATCATCAATGCATCACATTTATCCTACATCTGGATATACAATTGGTGGACGCTGATACGTACAGCTCCATAGTGCAAAATCATTAAACAGGATCAGATCCATGCTGTGTTCGCGAGACCTCCCTCCTCCCGCAGTTATACAATAGCTATGCTCTTTAGTGGGTAGACCATAGGTCATTCTTAGCATCAGCAGTCTCGTCGTCCAACTCCCCCCCACCAACTCCCCCTCCCCGTCCCTTCCCCCAGGCGTATCACTGCTAAATCTAGTCCACATTCATGTTTAGTTTCTGGCACAGTTTGTGTTTTGTGATTATCAGCGGCCCCAGTTTAGGAACCCTTGGTTTATAGAGATGGTGGTGCACCCTGGATGCTCACCTAGTCTCTGGGGCTACGCGATGGCCACAAGCGGAAACAGCCTAACTCGCTCCTACCGGGGGCTCCTCAATTGACTCTGCGTCACTGGCCTCTTCTGGGGCTCGAAGTAAGGCCACCAGGGATTCCCATGCCCTAGCCGCCTCTAGGGCCTTCTCGCTTTTCGTTCGATGTGCAATCTGCATCCTAACTATCCCCTCACATTCTGCCCATTTAATGAATGCCTTCTTCCATCTGGTTGTATTAGGCCCCTGTTTTGCTTTCCAGTGCATGGTTAAATCCCGTTTGGCCAGTATTAACCCCATATCAATGAATTTGCTCGTGATTTTGTTTTTCGTTGTGTGCGGGAACCAGTGTAACAGGCAGTACCCCTGTGACGCCTCCACTTCCCTGTCAGTAATATCTGCCAACAGCACAGTTACCTCCTCCCAGAAGCTGCCCTGCTGTGGGCAATCTCAGAGCATATGCCTAAACCCAGCTCTCTCTCTATTGGCCCGCGGACAGGCCGCATCTTGATAATTAAAATACTGGTTAATCTTCTCCGGGGTAAGGTATGCCCTGTGTAGTATGTAAAAGTGCACTAGTTGAAATCTGGCATTTCTGGTGCTCTTCCAAGCCCTCTCCACTATCACCCCCACTTCTTTTCTGGGATGTCCTCCCTGATGTCCGCTTCCCATTTTAATCGCAGTTCCGTTAAGGGAAGTAGCGTTTCCCGCGTTATTCGCCTGTAGAGGCATGTGACCGCTTTAAACGTCCCCGCCGCCATGACCAGATATTGGCACCCTAGAGACGTCGGTGGCTCCGTGTGCCCCTCCCCCCAATGTTTCCGAATGGCCGTGGTGAGGGCAGAGTGCAATAGGAAATACCCCCTGGGTAAGTCATACCGCTCTTGCAGATCGTTGAACGGGATCATGGCGCCGCCTTCATACAAATCCCCCATGGTATGCAGCCCCTGTTCCGTCCAAGTTGTCAGTCCCTGCCAACCACCGCCATGTGGGAGGGCCCCACACATGAGAAGCGGAATTTCCGGAGCATAGGGGCATCTTATTTTGGCACGTCTCAGGTATCTATGCCAACACTGGCGGGCCGTGCGTAGTTCCAGGGGGAGGATTGAAGGGTGAATAGGCAGCCTCAGTGCGATCCGGGCGATCACCTTCAGGGTCACGGAGTCCTCTCTAGACTCTTCCAGTCCCCGAATGCGGCTTGCCGCCCATTTCGTGAACCACTGCAGCTGTGCTGCAAGATAATAGGCCTCAAAGTCGGGGACCGCTAGCCCTCCCTCCGCTCTCGGGCGCATGAGAACGCTAAGTGCCACTCTCCGCCTACCACTCCCCCAGAGAAACCCCGAAACCATCGACCTGAGTTGGGCGAAGCACCTCAGTGGCACCCACACCGGCAGGGCTCCGAAATATTATAGCAACCTTGGCAGGGTTACCATCTTAAGCAGAGCCACCCGGCCAGCCACCGACAACGGCAGAGATCCCCAGAACTCAAAGTTACATTTCGTACCCCTAAGTGCTCTCCCTATGTTACCTTCTAGGATGTCTCCCTGGGTGTGGAAGATTTGAGTGCCCAGGTACATCAGGCTCCGAGGCTCCCATCTCACTCCCTCCGCTTCTTGTGAGCCTATCCTACCCTCCTTCGCTGGAAACAAACAAGACTTTGTCCAATTTACCCTCAGTCCCACTACGTCACCCAGGGCTTGTAGCAAGTCCTTTGCACCCCTGAGCGCCTCCCTCGAATCTGCCAGGAACAGTAACAAGTCGTCTGAGTAGAGCGCTATGTGGTGTATCTGGCCCAGAACATACAGGCCCTGGTAATGTTGCCCTGTTCTAGCCCGGGTTGCAAACTGCTGCATCGCAAGGGCGAAGAGTAGGGGGGAAAGAGGGCACCCCTGTTGTGTTCCCCGTCCCACTGCACAGACGTCTGATATTAGTCCCCCCATCCTAACCCTAGCAGTAGAATTGGCATGTAAGAGAGCCATCCAGCCTACGTACCTCTCCCCCATCCCAAACTTCTTCATCACATGAAATAAATACAGCCATTCCAGGCTGTCAAACCCCTTCTCTATATCCACTGAGAAGACCGCTGCTTCTTCTTTCTCATAGGTATCTGCCTCTAATACCTGTATGAGGCAACAAACGTTGAGGGCTGTGTTTCTGGTGGGTATATAAACCCAGATAGATCTCTGTATATAAGGGCTGTCATATGAGGGAGAAGGCGAGTGGCCAGTATGCGACTTAGGATTTTGTAGTCCAAATTAAGCATGGAGAGCGGGCGGTACGCCGCTCTGTCCGAAGATGGTTTCCCTGGTTTGAGCAGGGGTATTATAATCGCTTCTCTGGTCGAGGCAGGTAGGTGCCCCTCTTGCCTCGCGTCATTGTACAGCTGTACCAATCTGGGGGCCAGCAAGTCAGTATATGCTAAGTAGAATTCAATGGGTAGGCCATCTGTTCCCGGGGTTTTGTTACGTGCCATATGTTTAATAGCCCCTCGCACTTCTCCCAATTCCACGTCCCGACCCAGAGTAGTCGCTAGGTCCTCGTCCAAGGCAGGTAGTGCCACGCCCCCTATGAACGCGTCGATGTCCTCTTCCGTTGGCGTCAGTCTGATTTTGTATAAGTCAGTATAGTAATCTAGGAACAGGTCATTGATACCTTGCTGGTCATACCTCATGACTCCAGTCTGTTCTTTGATTTCCAATATGACTGAGCCCCTCCTAGCTGGATTGGCCAACCAAGCCAACAAAGCTCCCGACTCGTCTCTCTCCATGTGGGCTCGGGTTATATATTTTTTATAATCGAAGCAACGAAGTCGCTCCACTTCTACCGCTACGGCTTCTCTAGCTTCCAGGAGTTCCCCTTGCTTATCGGAGTTCTCTGGCCTTTCCTGTTCTAGCTCTCTTAGGCGCTGGTCCGCCCTCTGTATGCCCTGCAGTAAAGTTTTCCGCGTCCCCACCATCCCTGAGATACAGCGCCCCCTGATGACCGTCTTAAACCCATCCCACTCCACCAGGGAGTTCGATGCTGTATTAGCGTTATCCTGGAAATATTGGTCAATGGCGACTCCTATCTCTGCGTGAAAGACTTGGTCCTCTATGGCCTTAGGTCGCAGTCGCCATGTGGGTATTTTGGGCCGAGGTCGGGACCATTGCAAACTCAACAGCTCTGGGTTGTGGTCGGATATCGTTCGTGTGAGGTATTCGCTACTGCGCACTCCCTCGTGTACATCGGCGGAGCACAATATACCATCTAACCGAATATGGAGTTCGTGCAGCGCTGCAAAGAAGGAATAATCCCGGGTATCCGGGTGCTGGACTCTCCAGGAGTCCACCAATCCCCACCTCCGCTGCCAATCCCGTCTTGACTCCGCTATCTTATGCGTGGGGGCATCAGGAAGCGGTGGATGGGAGCGATCCAGTGTGACATCAGTAATGGAGTTGAAGTCCCCCCCCAACAGAACCAAACCTGTAAGGACAGAGGCCAATTTCCCAGAGAGATGTGAAAAGAAGGTAGGTTGATCAGAGTTAGGCGCATAAATACTCCCCAAACTTATGTCTCTGCCATCTAGTTTCCCAGAAACCACCACATACCTGCCCTCTGGGTCTATGAATTGCCGGTTGCATTGAAAGGGTACTCCTGCCCTAACCCAGACCAAAACTCCACGTGCAAATGCTGAGTAGTTGGTATAGTATACTTGGCCCCTCCATCTACACTGCAGTGCCGCCCCTTCGGCTGCCATAATGTGGGTCTCCTGGAGCAGCGTAATCTGAACCCCCCTGTGGATTAAGTAAGCATGAATTTTGTGACGCCGCACCATCGAGTGCATCCCCCGCACAGTCCATGTAATACATTTTAGTTCTAATGAGTGACCCATTGCATGTGGAATACCTTTCTTCTACTATAGTCTATCATTGTGACACGCCTGTCCCCAGCTAAAATCCCAGTAACCAAATGAAACCCCCAACTCCCCCTCCCCAGGACAGGCACTGGTGAACTAGTTCCTGTCCAAACTGTAAGTAACCGCATATAGTCCACTAGTGGTTGCAGGGATGATCAGCCGACAGTTCTGGGTCCAGCTCTCCGCCCGCCGCCCCCCTGGTACCTGCAATAGTTACAACGCCCCGGAACAGACATCCGAGGACCATCGCCAGATCGAGCTCAGCAACAGGGTCCTGCAAGCGCCTGCACAAGTCGAGGTCGGAGTACTCCCCCAATGTCTGCAGTGCAGGAGATCAGTTCCGCGCCATCAGACAATGTTGGCCGCCGTCTGGGGTGTGATCTGTGGCAGTTCCACTTCCGAGAGTCCAGTTTCACTGGGAGTTGGCGAGCTCGGCGATCTCTCCATTCCCGTGCCGTTTTTACTGGAATTGGGACTGGAGCCATGTTGGCTATGCCTCGCTACCTCCTGCAGTACTCTGCGATGTTCCAAGCTGAGTTCCCTAGGAGAAGGAGCTCTGGATCCCATTTTACTGCTACTAGGGCTCCGTTGCAAGGAGTTCGATGGGGACGCAGGGCGCGTTGGTGTCCTCCGTGTGTCTAACCACTCCCAGGCCTCTTGTGGAGTGGAGAAGAAACAGGGGCCCGCGGCATCCGCCACCCGGAGCCTTGCAGGAAAGAGCATGGCATAAGGCAGCTGCAACTGGCGTAACTTCTTCTTGACAGCCAAGAAGGAAGCCCTGTTACGCTGGACCTCCCTTGTGAAGTCCGGGAAAATCATTATTGCGTGGTTGTCGATCTGCAGCCCCTGTTTTTGGCGAGCTTGCTGCAGAATATGGTCCCTGTCTCTGAAATGCAGTAATCGTGCTACGATTGGCCAAGGAGGGGCACCAGGTTTAGGCGGCCTTGCCGGGATTCTTTGGGCTCTTTCCAGTGCGAGAAGGATGACAGTCCCACTGGAGCTCCTTCCGTTCTAAGCCACTCTTCTAGGAAACGCACCATATTCGTGCCCTCCGCTTTTTCCGGCACACCAATGACGCGGATATTATTCCTGCGGGACCGCCCTTCGCTATTTTCTGCCCGCACTTCCAGCACCTTAACTTAACTTTAGCCTCCAGGCCCTTTAGTTTCTTCTGCATGATTGTCATCTGCTCTGGAAGGCCTCCCAGCTCCTTCTCCGTCGTCAGCACCCGATCCTTGAGCTTGCGGTGGTCGTCTTTTAACAGGGTTAAGTCTGTGCTGATTGCCCCTATTTTCTCCTCCAGGGCCTCTCTAGAGGCTGTGATTGCCTGCATAACATCAGTCAGCGTTGGTTTCCTGGGGGTTGCCCCGCTTCCAGCTTCCAGTACCTCTCCGTCGTCGTCCGTCTGGGTGCCAGGGGCCTCCACATTAAGAGCTGTAAACCCCCTTCTCTTTTGTGTTCTCCCCATCGCCTCAGGCTGGTTCTGGCGTCTTTTTGTGTTTCGGATCATCCGTGGACAGCCACGTGCGGCCTCGGTGGGTCTCAAGGCCACCCTCACCACTGCGCCCACAGCAGCTCCGTCAATGTTCCTGAGTGGGCTTGTCTCTGACTGCGCCTGGGCTTCACTTGTTTGAGCTGCTGTAGGCCGGTGCTCTATTGGATCCTACAGGCGGCAATTCTCCTCCTGCTGGGCAGCCCTCTGGGTCACCAGCTCAGTACTATTTGTATCTCTGCAGTATCTCATTCCGCCCGGCGCAGTGCATTAGCAGAAGGGCGCCACCGGTCCTCCTTCCCCTCCTTGCAGCTTCGTTTTGTGCTGTGCTGCCAGATCAGTTGATTGGGGGTGAGTGCTTGCAATGTTCAACACTCCGTCCATCATCCCCTTTGATTTTGCTAAGTTCGCCCTAAGTTGGCAGGGTATGCCCAGACGTGGGTCCCTTGCTCACTTTGCCACTGGATTCAAGATAGCCTGGCTGATGAGGGTTATGAACCCGAAACCGGTCCCAGGATGCTTGTTTCCGGTCCAGGGAAGACATTGCTTGGCAGTTCGGGCTGGACTGTTCCCATGAGGCACAGGGTCAGACGGATTTGCATATGGCCATGTCTGAACTGGGGTGGCGGAGTGAGCTAAAGAGTGATGATGGATTATACCCAGATCAGTTTACTGGGGGTGAGTGCTTGCAATGTTCAACACTCCGTCCATCATCCCCTTTGGTTTTGCTAAGTTCGCCCTAAATTGGCAGGGTATGCCCAGACGTGGGTCCCTTGCTCACTTTGCCACTGGATTCAAGATAGCCTGGCTGATGAGGGTTATGAACCCGAAACCGGTCCCAGGATGCTTGTTTCCGGTCCAGGGAAGACATTGCTTGGCAGTTCGGGCTGGACTGTTCCCATGAGGCACAGGGTCAGACTGATTTGCATATGGCCATGTCTGAACCGGGGTGGCGGAGTGAGCTAAAGAATGATGATGGATTAAACCCAGATCAGTTGACTGGGGGTGAGTGCTTGCAATGTTCAACACTACGTCCATCATCCCCTTTGGTTTTGCTAAGTTCGCCCTAAGTTGGCAGGGTATGCCCAGACGTGGGTCCCTTGCTCACTTTGCCACTGGATTCAAGATAGCCTTGCTGATGAGGGTTATGAACCCGAAACCGGTCCCAGGATGCTTGTTTCCGGTCCAGGGAAGACATTGCTTGGCAGTTCGGGCTGGACTGTTCCCATGAGGCACAGGGTCAGACTGATTTGCATATGGCCATGTCTGAACTGGGGTGGCGGAGTGAGCTAAAGAATGATGATGGATTAAACCCAGATCAGTTGACTGGGGGTGAGTGCTTGCAATGTTCAACACTCCGTCCATCATCCCCTTTGGTTTTGCTAAGTTGGCCCTAAGTTGGCAGGGTATGCCCAGACGTGGGTCCCTTGCTCACTTTGCCACTGGATTCAAGATAGCCTTGCTGATGAGGGTTATGAACCCAAAACCGGTCCCAGGATGCTTGTTTCCGGTCCAGGGAAGACATTGCTTGGCAGTTCGGGCTGGACTGTTCCCATGAGGCACAGGGTCAGACTGATTTGCATATGGCCATGTCTGAACTGGGGTGGCGGAGTGAGCTAAAGAATGATGATGGATTAAACCCAGATCAGTTGACTGGGGGTGAGTGCTTGCAATGTTCAACACTCCGTCCATCATCCCCTTTGGTTTTGCTAAGTTGGCCCTAAGTTGGCAGGGTATGCCCAGACGTGGGTCCCTTGCTCACTTTGCCACTGGATTCAATATAGCCTGGCTGATGAGGGTTATGAACCCGAAACCGGACCCAGGATGCTTGTTTCCGGTCCAGGGAAGACATTGCTTGGCAGTTCGGGCTGGACTGTTCCCATGAGGCACAGGGTCAGACTGATTTCCATATGGCCATGTCTGAACTGGGGTGGCGGAGTGAGCTAAAGAATGATGATGGATTAAACCCAGATCAGTTGACTGGGGGTAAGTGCTTGCAATGTTCAACACTCCGTCCATCATCCCCTTTGGTTTTGCTAAGTTCGCCCGAAGCTGGCAGGGTATGCCCAGATGTGGGTCCCTTGCTCACTTTGCCACTGGATTCAAGATAGCCTGGCTGATGAGGGTTATGAACCCGAAACCGGTCCCAGGATGCTTGTTTCCGGTCCAGGGAAGACATTGCTTGGCAGTTCGGGCTGGACTGTTCCCATGAGGCACAGGGTCAGACTGATTTGCATATGGCCATGTCTGAACTGGGGTGGCGGAGTGAGCTAAAGAATGATGATGGATTAAACCCAGATCAGTTGACTGGGGGTGAGTGCTTGCAATGTTCAACACTCCGTCCATCATCCCCTTTGGTTTTGCCGGGCTCAGGACTGGCAGAGTTGCCTCCGCTTGCCACAGCCTTTAGGGTCTCACCAGTGGGGTCGCGCTGGGGGCAGAGCACTCCGCTCTACCCGGGGAGCCGTCCCTGTCCTACCGGACCTTCCTGTGCTCGCTGCAGCACGGCCGCTATTTGGCTGGGAGGTTCAGTGAGCCGCTATCATGCCCAACCGGTGCTCAGGGACCGCCGTCTGAGGGCTCAGACTCACCTTGTCTACCCCTGAGGCCTCCGGTGGGCTCGGGGGGGGTGGTTAAGAGCTCCCCCGCTCCGGCGACGGGGTCCCCATGATGGGCTCAAATACCAACGGGCGCCATTATAGTGTCTCTGTAGTCCCACCTGGCTGTGTCGCAGTCCACGTAGCCGGACCTCTCCGGGGGCAATTTGTGGCACTCCCCCTATCGCCCCGGGCTCTCAGGCCTCTCCGGTGCGCAGATCAGCGCCTGTGTCTAGCTCCGGCCCCGGAGCCCTCCCGGCGGGCCCAGTAACCGGCGGGCGCCATCTTGGTGTATCTGTGGCCTCAACGGGCCGTGCCGCAGTTCACTCAGCCGGACCTCTCCAGGGGCAATATATGGCACTCCCCCCGTCGCCCCAGTCTCTCCGGGCTCTCCGGTGCGCAGATCGGTGCAGGTCGGCGCTTGCATCCAGCGCTGGTGCTGAAATCTCCTTGGCGGGCTCAGGTACCTGCGGGCACCACCTGGGTGTCTCCGTGGCCTCACCGGGCTGTGCCGCAGCTCCACTTAACCAGACCTCTCCGGGGGCAATATGTGGCACTCCCCCTGCCGCTTCAGGCTCTCAGGGGCTCTCCGGCACTCAGATCGGCTCAGATCAGCGCTCGTGTCAGCGCCGGCGCCGAAGTCCCCTCGGCGAGCTCAAGCGCCGGCGGGCGCCATCTTGGTGTCTCTGTGGGCTCACAGGGCCGCGCCGCAGCTCCCTCAACCGGACCCCTCCGGGGGCAACATGCGGCACTCCCCATGCCTCCCAGGCTCTCAGGGCTCTCTGATGCGCAGATCAGCGCTCGTGTCCAGCTCCGGCGTCGGATCCCCCACGGCCGGCCCAGATACCGGCGGGCGCCATATTGGTGTCGTTGTAGTCCCGTCGGGCTGTGCCGCAGTTCCTCCAGCCGGACCTCTCCGGGGGCAGTATATGGCACTCCTCCTGTCGCCCCGGGCTCTCACGGCTCTCCGGTGCGCAGTTCTGCGCTCATGTCTGCCGCCGGGGCTCAGGATTGATGTTTATAGGGATAGGCGGCGGACGGAGCTCCGCAGCCCACATCCTCTCACATTGGCTTCAGGCCACGCCCCTAGAAAGTCTCAATTGCATTGATCAGTGAAATTGAGCAGACGGTGTAATCTAAGACAGCTGATCTTTTCGGGGAGAAATGTGTGAAAAGTGAGATGGTTTATCTTCCGGGAAGCGCCCGTTCAATGCTCGCAAGGACATCACCTCTAAGGCCGCTATCAGAATGTATCCTGTAGCATCTGTTCTTTGTGGAATTGTTACCTACGATGGAATCAGCCACTGAGAGTCTGCTATTTCATCAGAGGGGCTGCGAAAAGGATTCTGAAGCAGATTTAAATTAAAATCTCTGGTCAGAAGGAGATGGGCTTTGGGATGATTGATTGAGCCTTCTATCTGAAATTAAATGCTCTAGCTCCTTCACCTTTTGGGGCAATCTGTTTGAAGAAATAAACTGTATAGCTGCTATGTTGTTAGAGCTGAAATGGCAGAGGTTTGGGTGAGAGGCCAGAAGTTTAACAATATTTCCTTGATTCAGTATATCCTTATTGCCTTGGTAGGAGTACTCGAGGTGCCAGATTGTTATTAAAGTGGAGGCATCTAGAGGTATATTATTATGCATTGAAGCTTTGCTGGAGTGGATCAAGTGCATGGGCGGCCCGTGCGATTGCTCGTTAAGGATCCCAGCTACTGACTGAGGGATGAAAATTTGCCCAGGTGCTCTGTTGGTGACATAGTGATCTGAAGTGGCAACAGCATTGGCATACAGACGTGGGGGGAGTAGCTCTGTGCAATTTAGTTCTTTTGATTGTAAGGAGCTTGAGGTCCTGGTGATGTTATGCCAGCTTAGGGCTTAAGAAGGGCCTGTATCAAAGAGGGTCCCAGGTACTGCCTCACTTAGCGATCAATCTGTTTTTGATTGTGTTTCTGGCGCTGCAGGTGCCTGTGGACTCATTGCATTCACCTCACTTAGCGGTGGACCTATTTTGGATTGTGCTTCTAATGCTGCAGGTGGATGTGGGCTTGTTGCATCTGCATTACCAATCTCCAGCCTTAACAGAATTTGTGATCTGGTTGTTTTTTCTGTGGAGGTAACGGATCACTTGGGTCTTGAGAGAGTGCTCCATTGTCCACATTCTGAGGATTCAAAATATGAGCTGAATCCAATTACATATACATCTCTTTTAGTGGGTTGGAAACAAGTTTGATCATAGAGACCTGATTTTGCAGCTCTCATAATCTTGTCTTATACTTTTATTCAGTTTCCTGGGTTGCTTTCTCCTGTGCCGCGACAATTGAGGTGGAAGGGTGCTAGATGCACTGAATGTGGCATTTTCAAGATGTATTGGTAAATGGGTTGCAATATCCGGTAACACAGTATCATCTGCTTTGGTAGTTATTGTGTTATTTTTATCTAGTATTTCGAGATTCGTAGGACAGGATGTATCTCCATGCTGAGTTCCATGACATCATTCAAAATCAAGGATGTTGTGGGGAGCTCCACTGTTGCCAGTATTGGTAACTGTGCAGTAGTGCTTGGCAGGACTGTTGAAGACAGGGTAATTTGAGAGTTAGCTTGGGAAGGATGGGCTTTCCTATCAGTATTACATTCTGGAGTAGGCCACCCATTATAGAGGGTAAAGCAAGTAACTTGTTCATCAAGTTTGAGCAGAAGCAATCTTGTATACTGGATGCGGTGGAAGTTGGTGGATGGTGGACTAGTAGATTATGGGCATTTTGAAGTAATCTGCTAATGACGGCATTGAGGCGTTCAAAGCGAGTGTCAATTGATGACGTGAATTGGGCTAGCGTCTCTAACAATGACAGGTGGATGTCAAACTTGTTTGATTGAGATTCCAATGCCTTGGCTGTGGTGACAAGAGTTTTCATTAGTTGTTGCCAAGTCCTTATATTGATAGGAGAATTTATGCTACAGTTTTGAACCGGAGACTCAACTTGAAAGTCACCAATACATGTTGACTCATGTGAGGCTGAAACTCTGACAATGTCCTTGACAGGCGAAGGGGTGTGCTGATTTTCCCATCCAGATCCGTTGTTGGTTATTGTCTCAGAGCCTGAGAAAAGGCACGAAATTAGTGAAGACGTACCCTGCTTGGGCTGTAGGATTGATGGTATAAACTGAAAGTGTCTTCAGATGCAACATAGTTTTTGGTGTGTATTGTGTCATTTTCTTCAGACTCTGGGGGAACACATCCAAGCAATAAATAATCTGCAATCGGCCGTGAGATTTGAGAATGCATCATTACTTAAATGCCTTTTAATATGGAGACTCAAAATTTACTGGTACAAATGCTAAGATTGAATGTTTTGATCTTTATGGTTCATTAGAAACTGACCGGCAGCCATGTTATCAGTTGCCAGCACTTCCCTGTAATTGTTAATGATGACGGATCATGTATTGCTTCACGATATTATAACTATGTTTTACATTTTCTTCAAAATACGTCAATTGTCACTTTAAAAATTGGTACCCCCCTTAAAAGGGGATCGCATGTCTACCTTTCCTCTCACTTGATGTGCATCTGGCCCTTCCTTTGAAATTTGAAGTATGCTTCAAATTATTGCATTTAGCTTGCTTGTTTATAAAGTGCTTCACTTCCCAGCGTTCTCTCTCAATAAAATAGCTAATCAAATCAAAATTGCCTTTTTCCTTTGGTGTTTTATCCTTTTGTTCTCAACAAGTCCGGATGTGTTGAAAAACTTGAATGAATGTTGACGTTTGCTTACGGGGACATATCTATAGTGATATAAACGCTTTAAAAATAACTTCACATTAATGTATTTCATTGGTCACTATGGTTACACTGTCAGTGATAACCAACATAAATGATACGCTAAAAAGTCAATTTCTATTTACATAGGGAATATATTATCCTTTTAAGGATGCCAGTATCGGTTGCTGTGATTATCACTTGTAATAAGTTGACTCCATCAATTGCTTAAGGAATGAGAATTAAATAAATTGCTAGTCATTTCCTGCTCTAAGCCCCTTCTGAGGGCATAATGGGCTTGTAACCAGGCCACACATAGTATCATTTTACATGAGCAAGTGTACTACTAACTTAGGGCCTGTTTTAAAGTTTGAAGGACAGAGTAGAGTCCATCATCATGGTAGAGGAGATTATCTCCTTCATCTCATTGGTACTCCGCCTGCTAAATATAGAGAGGACCTGCAGCCCAGAGGTTATCTCTGTACATTGACTGGAACTGCAATCCCAGCAGGTCCATTCAATGTAATACATTTTGGTGGACGTCCACCGTCCAGTTTTGATGGCCGTTCACCAAACCTTTGACATTTTCTTGACTTTCAGAAAAAACTCCCAAAGCTGGTACAAAAACTTGATTGCCACACCCTGGGAATTTGACAGACTGGATACTCTATTGCATTTGCAACTGGGTACCCTGTGAGGCATTCCAAATCAGAACCCGATGTTTTTGACAAGTAAAAGGAAGTAATGAAAAGTTGAGACACTATAGCGCCTTTACACTTATGAGAGTCCAGTGAGAAAACCTGTCTTACTATCAAAAGTAAGTTGCCTGACACTAAGCTGTACAATACACAAATCTCGCTTTTGTGTATCAGTGTTAGGCAGTGTTAAAAATGGGATTCTGGTTGGCAAAGGTATACACCCTGTCCAAGGAGAAATCAACACTTTAGTCAGGGTAAGCTAAATACATACTAAAAGATAACCTGTGCTCACCCTCTGATAGCTTGGCACAAAGCAGCCAGACTAATCTAAAGTTTGAGTGATGTTTATTCTTCATCTTTTAATTTCACATTATCCACAAAAATTTTGAATGTCTGTTCTTATTTTTACAAGGTATTCTTTTTCTCACAAATGTTTTTTTGTTTTTAATTCTTCTCTTACTTCTTTGTGCTTTATGGTGTGGCGTTTGCTCTCTTAAAAATGTCATTAATGTATTCTCCGTATTGTGCCCTAATCATTACACAGTGATGGGTTTTTCCACATCAGGGTACACTCTATTTATACAAAACCTCTTATAAGATGTTGGCAGTGCCATTACTATTTCTCCAATTGAGTCGTTTTAGCTCTCTGTCCAGTGGAGGAGCTTACGTCAGATCTGTTGGATCATAGCACCGCTCACATGATATTCAATTAGATCAAACACCGACTGCACACACAGTCAGGGATTCTCGTTTCACAGCACCCCGCTAAATCTTCAGATCACAGATGCGACTGACCTTGGAGAGTGGAGGACTGTTATGTCCCGCTTTCTCCGTTGAGCAGTAAGCAGGGGCAGATTTACAAGAACTGGCGCATCCCTGCTTATTAGCAGGGATGCGCCAGCTCATTTGTAACACGTAAAAAAACCCTTGTGCCACCATGGATGCGCCGCATTTACAATGCGGCGCACTGTGGCGCAAGGATAGACAGATGCGTGACGCATCTGTTTGGTGCAAGGGCAGTGCATTGCTGGAATCGTGTCGCAAGTACGACGCAACTCCAGCAATGGTAAGGAATGCCTATTCCTAACATGCTGCGTCATCTCCCTACGCCTGCTTCAAGCAGGCGCAAGGTTTTGACGCAGTGGCGTCGTAAAAGTGACTCAGTGAAATCTTGTAGATTTCACTGCGTCACTTTTACGAGGCTTTCCTGCGTGGGAACGCCCAACCTGCATACATTATACCTGACGCAGGTATAATGTAGCGCAGAGGCTTACAACGTGACACATCTCCCTAGATGCGTCACGTTGTAAATATGTCACAACGTGGCACATTGTTTACGACGCCGCTGCGTCACAGAGGTGACGCAAAGGCGGCGTAAAGTTGTCGCAAGGGGCTTGTAAATCTGCCCCGTAGTGTTTAAGGGCGGGCGAAGGCACGGTGTTTTAGCTTGTTACTTGTTAGTTTAATTCCATGCCATTTTATTTCGAACAGGAGCACCTTTTTTATAATAGAACACCTGCATTGTCCGTGTTGCCTCGATGCTACATATTTCACCAATTCTGCTAGTTCTCGAGTTGAAGTTTACATTGGTATACTCTGTGACTCTGTATAAAATAAATCAGTTTGAGGTAAGAAAGGGATCTATCACCAGTTGAGGTGATGGACTTACTCACGCGGTGAGCCACTCGCTTGCCGCGATAATAGCATGCATTTTAGTTGCACATTTTCCTTATAGTCTGCACAAGGTGTCTGTTTCTAATTTTTTCTCTTTGTCCCTTGGGCTTACTAACTGTCATTACACACTGCTTGTCTGCATGTGGACATGATGGCGATTTGGTTTGTGCATTTATTGGCATTATTTTGTCTGACAATGGCACGTTTCTGTCACTCTAATGGTAATCTCTTGATATTAATGATATATTGTTCCAGAAGACTAAATATTGCAAATAGTCTTCTTTTAGTGTAAATAGTCTTCTTTTCTTGTGCGTCCTAGTATGTTGAGTATTTATTCAAATACAATTTTTGAGGAGAGTAAAATAACTTTTTACCCCCTAAATTTTTCTAGTTTGTATGACCCTGGTCCTGCTTTGTCCTGAGGAGGCCGTAAATGGTAGGCTGAAATGCATCAACCCCTATTTCCCAGGATCAACGTCAATCTTCCAAGAAATGAAAAACACATATGTAACCATTGGACCTTTGACCATAAAGATGCTATTTGAGACAATTTTTCTAGCCATGTATTAGAGCATGGGTACTCACAAACTTTCTCTCGGGGGCCAAATTTACAGTGTGGTTTATGGCCGAGGGCCACACCGATGGGGGCGGGGTCATTGGGGGAGGGGGCGGGGCTAGAGCAAAACAAAACTGTGACCATGAGGTGAAACACAGGCCCCTGCAGCGGACGCCTTCGTCCACTGAGCCACCGGACCCGGCATACACATCTCTCTCTCTCTCTCTCTCTCTCTCTCTCTCTATGTCTCCCTCCCTCTCTCTGTCTCTCTCCCTCTCTCTGTCTCCCTCCCTCTCTCTCTCTGTCTCCCTCCCTCCATCTCTCTATCTCTCTCTCTCTCTCTCCCTCTCTCTCTCTTTGTCTCCCTCCCTCTCTGTCTCCCTCCCTCTCTCTCTCTGTCTCCCTCTCTCTGTCTCCCTCCCTCTCTCTCCCTCTGTCTCCCTCCCTCTGTCTCCCTCTGTCTGTCTCCGTCTGTCTCCCTCTGTCTGTCTCCCTCCCTGTCTCCCTCCCTCTGTCTCCCTCTATCTGTTTCCCTCTATCTGTCTCCCTCTATCTGTCTCCCTCTATCTGTCTCCCTCTATCTGTCTCCCTCCCTCTCCCTCCCTCTGTCTGTCGCTCTCCTCCCTCTGCCTGTCACCCTCCTCCCTCTGTCTGTCTCCCTCTGTCTCTCTCTGTCTGTCTCCCTCTGTCTCTCCCTCTGTCTCCCTCTGTCTGTCTCCATCTGTCTCTCTCCCTCTGTCTGTCTCTGTCTCCCTCCCTCTCTGTCTCCCTCTCTCTCTGTCTCCCTCCCTCTGTCTCTCCCTCTGTCTCTCCCTCTGTCTCTCTCTCTCTCTGTCTCCCTCTGTCTCCCTCTCTCTGTCTCCCTCTGTCTCCCTCTCTCTGTCTCCCTCCCTATGTCCCCCTCCCTCTGTCTCCCTCCCTCTGTCTCCCTCTCTCTCTGTCTCTCTCTCTCTCTCTGTCTCCCTCTCTGTCTGTCTCCCTCTGTCTCCCTCCCTCTGTCTCCCTCTCTCTCTCTGTCTCCCTCCCTCCCTCTCTGTATCTCTCTCTCTCACTCTCTCTCCCTCCCTCTCTCTCTCTCTCTTTATCCCTCCCTCTCTCTCCCTCCCTCCCTCTCTCTCTCTCTGTCTCCCTCTCTCTATCTCCCTCTCTCTGTCTCCCTACCTCTGTCTCCCTCCCTCTGTCTCCCTCTCTCTGTCTCCGTCTGCCTCCCTCTGTCTGTCTCCCTCCCTCTGTCTCCCTCTATCTGTCTCCCTCCCTCTGTCTCCCTCTGCCTGTCGCCCTCCTCCCTCTGCCTGTATCCCTCTGTCTCGCTCTATCTGTCTCCCTCCCTCTGTCTCCCTCTGTCTCCCTCTCTCTCTGTCTCCGTCCCTCTGTCTCCATCCCTCTGTCTCCCTCCCTCTGTCTCCCTCCCTCTGTCTCTCCCTCTGTCTGTCTCCCTCTGTCTGTCTCTCTCTGTCTCCCTCTGTCTCCCTCCCTCTCTGTCTCCCTCTCTCTCTGTCTCTCTCTGTCTCCCTCCCTCTATCTCTCCCTCTGTCTCTCCCTCTGTCTCTCTCTCTCTGTCTCCCTCTGTCTCCCTCTCTCTGTCTCCCTCTGTCTCCCTCTCTCTGTCTCCCTCTCTCTGTCTCCCTCTGTCTCCCTCCCTCTGTCTCCCTCTCTCTCTGTCTCCCTCTCTCTCTGTCTCCCTCTCTATCTGTCTCCCTCTCTGTCTCCGTCCCAGGCCTGAGCTCCCTGGCCTTGGCTCAAATCTCTGACTACAGGCTGGCGGGAAACATCACATCACTGGCTCTTAAAGCACACCTCACCCGGCTCTCACTCCCTGCTGCCCTCTGTCACCCTCTGCCATCTCACCCGGCTCTCACTCCCTGCTGCCCTCCGTCACCTCACCCGGCTCTCACTCCCTGCCCTCTGTCACCCTCTGTCACCTTACCCGGCTCTCACTCCCTGCTGCCCTCTGTCACCTCACCCGGCTCTCACTCCCTGCTGCCCTCTGTCACCTCACCCGGCTCTCACTCCCTGCCCTCTGTCACCTCACCCGGCTCTCACTCCCTGCCCTCTGTCACCTCACCCTGCTCTCACTCCCTGCAACCCTCTGTCACCTCACCCGGCTCTCACTCCCTGCTGCCCTCTGTCACCTCACCCGGCTCTCACTCCCTGCTGCCCTCTGTCACCCTCTGCCATCTCACCCGGCTCTCAGTCCCTGCTGCCCTCCGTCACCTCACCCGGCTCTCACTCCCTGCTGCCCTCCGTCACCTCACCCGGCTCTCACTCCCTGCTGCCCTCTGTAACCCTCTGCCATCTCACCTGGCTCTCACTCCCTGTTGCCCCCCGTCACCTCACCCAGCTCTCACTCCCTGCTGCCCTCCGTCACCTCACCCGGCTCTCACACCCTGCTGTCCTCTATCATCCTATGTCACCTCACCCCGCGTGTGTGGCAGCCCGGGCTGAGACAGCTTCCCGGGCACACACACAGCCGCACCCGAGTTCTTCACAGGTCTTTAAAAGACCATTTGTATGATAACGAGGCTTTGTTGTATTTCACCTCTTCTTAGCGCCCCTGCAGCTCCACTCGGACTATCGCTGGAATCGCCCGGCCCCCATAGAGCAGAGTCTGTGTTTGCTGACACTGTGTAAAAAAAACAAAAAACACAGGTACGATGTCTGCAAGGTCCGCGGGCCGCCAAGGAAGGCTTGCCGGGCCGCTGGCGGCCCGCGGGCCGTACTATGAGTACCCGTGTATTAGAGGGTCATACCTCGATTAGACGTTGTGGTATTTTCCTATTGTCACTGCCTCAATGGGCAGATAATCTGCCATTGCTTCTACTTGTGTTCACCTATATATATTTTAATCATAATGTGATTTTGTCTTTGTACTGTGTTGTTGTTGTGTACATATACAATGGTGTTTGTGATGTTATAATATGTCAAAAGATTTTGGTCATTGAAACGATATTAAAAAGAGAACAATGAAAAAGCTGTGCTGTGACTTGCTGTACCGTAATCCCCTCTAACAGCTAAGAAATCCATAACGTTTTCAGGTTTATGATTAATTAATTGTGGACATTAGGCAAGCTCTACTTTTCTACTGCTAGAGGCGACAAATAGTAAGTCGACCTTGTGTGAAATTTTTTCATTTGTCCTGCTAGAGCTGATTTTTGCTTTTTGTAAATGTGTAAGGTGTAGCCTAGGCTCTAGAAGGTTATATGGGCTCCCTCCCTCCTTTGTTGCCAAACTAATCTAAAGAGGCAATGTGTAGGGTATTTGTGCAACACACACACACACACGCACACACACACACACACACTCAATAGATACACCACAAAAAGACTCCACACAGGTTTAGAAAAATAGATTATTATATTCTGAACCAAACAAGACCAAAATGACAAAAATCCATTAAGTACAAGTTGAGATATGAATTTTAAATGAATAAGTGTAAAAATAGTGCTTGGAGCAGTAGCGCTTTAGGAGCTACTTGAAGTCTCGCTGGACTGAGGCAAAGTCAGCAGTTCAGGCCAATGGAGCACAGGCCGGGGACAAGACCCACACGGGCCCAGTGAATAGAGTACCTTGATCCTGGTCGCAAAAGCAAGATGCGCGGTACAGACAAGCAATGAGTTGATGTCGGGCCTGCAGTCGAGGTGATGCGCTGATGGTTCTTCACGCACTTTCAGCAATGCTTCAGGGCCTGTTAAGCGAAGCACCGGCTCTGAGTGTGATGTTCCAAAGCCAATGCACCAGATTAATCCATGCTGGACTAACGAAGAGTCCATTCTCTCCACACAGTGGCAGTGATGCATTGGTTCTGGAGCGGTGGTTCTGGAGGAGATGCGGCGGTTCCGAGTGCGATGCACCGGGTTCTACTCCTGCCACGGGAATGCACCGATTCTGCTACCTGCAAACTTGAGATGATTCAATTTCCTTGATGCAAGTATCTGGGTCCACTTCCAGTGAACCAGGCACAGTAGCAGAGGTAGAGACTTTGGTGTCCCTGAGTCTCAGGCAACAGGAGGCAAGCCAACAAGCCCTTGGACCTCACTTCAGTTGTAAGGCAGAGTCCAGTTCTCCCTCTGCAGGGTCAGAGAGCAACAGGCAGCAGGGCAACACAGCAGAAAAGCAAGCCTTCCAGGTCAGCAGTCCAGCAGAGTGTCAATCCTTAATGCAGCACAGCAGTTCTTCTGACAGTGTCCAAATGTAGGTCCAGAACTGACAGATTTAGTGTTATCAAAAACCCAGTACTTATACTCAAATGTGCCTTTGAAGTGGGGGTGACTTCAAAAAAGGGTCTTTGAAGTGCACACAGGTCCTTTCTTCCGAGCCCTGGCTGCCGACTATCAGTAGGGCAAATTCATCCCTTTGTGTGGAAAACAGGACACTGCCTATTCAGGTGGGTCAGCTCTCCCCTCCCTTCCTGCTCAGGAAGAGCCATCAGAATGCAGATGAATATGCAGATGCACCTCACCTTCCTGTGTTTTTAGTCTGTCTAGAAGGAATGTCACCCACCCAAGACGTGTATTGTAGACAGGCTGCAGCCACACAGAGCAGTAAGAGCAGAGAAATGTCACTTTCTGAAAGTGGCATTTCTTAAAATTGCAATGCTAAATCCAACTTTACCAGTAAAGAAGAATTTTCATTACCATTCCAAAGATATAAACCATGATGCAGTTACTTCTTTCCAATCTGGAATTGAAGCTTAAAAGTGTTTTAAGGAATCTTCAATGTAAACTTGTAGAGGAATCGGCCTCCCAGTAGTGAAAAAGGAATGTGGGTGTTTGCCACTACCAGGACATGCAAAACTTAAAAGTACATGTCCTATATTTTATTTACACTGCACCCTGCCCTATGGACTACATAGGGACTATCTCAGTGGTAACTCATGTGTAATAAAAGGGGAGTTTGAGGCTTGGGAAGTAGTTTTAAATGCCAAGTCGAAGTGGCAGTAAACTTCTCACACAGGTCCTGCAATGGCAGACCTGAAACAGGTTTTAAAGGCTACTTGTGTAGTTGGCGCAGTAAGTGCTGCAGGCCCACAAGTAGCATTTAGGTTACAGGCCCTAGGTATATGGTTACCCACTTTACAAGGGACGTTACAATTAAACTTAATATGCCAATTGTGTATATACCAATATTACCATGTTTAGGGGAATAACACATGCATTTTAGCACTGATCAGCCGTGGTAAAGTGCTCAGAGCCCTAAGGCCAACAAAAAGATAGAGCAAAAAGAGGAGGTAAGCAGGTAAAATGTTTGGGGGAAGACCACCCCAAGGATGACAGGTCTAACAGACAGCTTTACAATTAATAGAAAATCATACAAACCTAATCTCTAGCAATACCCCTGGGCTACCCACCAGTGGGGGGGTTCTTTGTGCAGGCTGAATCTCCCCTTTTGTGTCCTGGCTGCAAGCAGTTAAAATACAACCCTGCGTTTGTAGTTTCATAATGTCTTGCCAGATACCCTTTCCTCTTGGAAGTGGATTGGTTCTGTGAACTCCTAACTTTGGCTGGTGATTGGGGATCTTTATAGGACTCTTTCTGCTTTTTATCTTGGTTACCAAGGCTTTTTTTCTGGGAGGAGACCTGTCCTTCTCTTTTCTGATCACTTCCCTGGTTCTTCTTGATCACCTTGGTGCAAACCCACTCATCAGCTGTTCCACCCAGTTCCCAGGAACTAGACAGCTTTTTTCCCCGGAGTTTTATGTAGCGCAAACTTGACCCGAAGGTATTACAGTGCTTTACATGAGCATGTGTTGCGTTACAGACGGACACATTCATTTTTGTTAGGCACGGGGAGATTAAGTGATTTGCCCAGAAACACAGGATGTTGAGCATCCCTTGCCGAGACTTGAACCTGGTTCCCCAGCTTCGAGGTTGGTCGCTCTAGCTGTCAGGCTACATCCTCTCCCCTTTAGAGTCCTCTAGATACTGGTGCAACTTCTCTAAGGAGCAGTTGGCCAATATGTGCTTCTTCCTGGAAAAATTGTACAGCACCTCATAGATACTTACCTTGTTACCCTGTATCCAGCCCTCTAGTGCTTTGACAGATAGGTCCACAACGTCAACCCAGGATTGGCTACTATTTTTCTGGGTGTCCCTAGACTTCATTCTGTACTGCTCAGGGGGTAGATAAAAACCTTCTGATCAAGTTCTGCTTCATGTATAGGGTCAACAGCCTATCTCTGGGATCAACTCCCACAGGAGTGGAAACCAGAATTGAGAACTCACCCTCCTCATCTTGAATGTCCTATCAAAAGCTTTCAGCCATTTGTCAATGTCATTCCCTTCCTGGTACTTAGTGACAATCCCTTTGGGTAGTCTTGGGTCAAACCCCCTACCCCTGGTCACTTCTGTCTCCTCTTTGCTGCTGCCATCTGCTTGTGTACTACCACTTGTGGTTCTCTTCTCCTCATATACCCACTTCTTCTTGGCCTGGGCCAACTTCCTTCTTCTAGGGCAATATAAGCAAGCCGTTCCTCAAGCTCTCTCTCCCTAAGGGTCAGATCTGACTCTGGTGGATCCTCTTCCCTCTTCCCTCATTAGTTCTATATAAGACCCTGGTTACTGTGAGTGTGGAGAGGTGTTTAACTTCTGCATCACTTAGGTCTAAGGGGTCTTCCTCCTCTGTCCTTCTATCTCTGGAGCCTCCTCTGTATCAGAATCTTGATCCTCTAGCTAGGCCTCTGCCCAGGCTGTAAGGGTCTTTATCAGCACTGCCTTCCTGGAATTAGAGGGTGCTGGTAATCCCCAAGCCTGACACAGGTCACTAAACTCTTCAACTTAAAGAGTGGGTAGGCTAGCTAGATCAAACTCTATGGTATCCCTTGGATTTAAAACTAAAAGCATTCTCAAAATTGAGGTCAGAGTAATTTAGAAAAAAATCAACAATTGAATCAATTAGTATTAGTCCAAATTAAAAAATGTAAAACAATTTTTGCACTAGCTCAGTTAAGTGGATTTTTAAATGTCTAACCTAGATACTGACTGGTGCTACTAAACACAAGTTCTGGATCTCACCACTGCGCACCAAATGTAGGAAAGTGGGTTATTAGTAGGTGGGGGTATTCATCCTCAGCTAGTATTAATACCACAATCGCTAATAGGTCCAGTCAAGTTTCAGTAAATTAATCCTTACTCAACCCTTGGTAGCTTAGCAAACGAGCAGTCAGGGTTAACTTAGGAGACAGGTATGTGTAAAGCATTTAATACCAGCAAAACAGTAAATAAGTAAAAGATGCAACACAAAAAAATCCAACACCAATTTATGAAATTAAAGAATATTTTCATCTTCAATACAACACATAAAAGAGAAAAATCCACTGTAGTGAACCGGAGATATGAATATTGAAAGATTAAATAAAACATTGTGCATTCTAGCGCTAAAAGCTTTGAGCACCAGTCACAACTATATGGTCGCTCTGGACCGGGATAAAGTCAAAGTTTTAGGCCAACCACGATGGAGCATGTGTTGAAGAGACTGAGGGCTAGGTCCCAATCAAAAGTTTACCTTTGAACTTAGTCTTTTTCTTGGAGCTTCGCTGTCGAAGACAAGTCCACAGGTTCCTTGAATCCGGATTTCGATTTGACAACGGAGGCCTGCTGCAGCAAGATGTAGCCTTATGGCTAGAGCGGTCAACCTCGAAGCTGGGGAACAGGGTTCGAGTTTCGGCAACGACGCTCAACATCCTGTGATTCTGGGCAAATCACTTAATCTCCCCGTGCCTAACAAAAATGAATGTGTACATCTGTAACAAAACTGGTGCTCATGTAAAGCGCTCTGATACCCGATGTCTTGGGTCTAGTTCGCGCTATATAAAACTGTAAAAAAAAAAATTAAAAAAAAAGATGCCTCAGTTAGCCTGGAAGTCTCTGTCATCGATGTCAATGGTGAGGTGCTCAGGAGCTTTCAGCGTGACAAACCAGCATGGTCAGGCTGATTCATGAGTCGACAATGGCAGCTTGACCCTCGATGTCGAGTCAATCTCCTCCTGGAGCTTTTCTGCAACACTTTGCAGAAAGTTTCCAGACTTTGAAATCTTGCTGGTTCTGAATGCCTTTGGGGAAAATAAGTGCCCATTAGCTCAGGCCAAGGGTTCAGAGACTCTGGATTGCCTCTTGAAGGCTAGGACTCAATTTCCGAAATGCACCTGCACAGTCCATGAAAAGTTCAGTTGCTACTGGTCAGCTGGAGTAATCCTCTCTTTGGCTTATCAGATTACTTCTTCTAACTCTGTTGTACCTGATGCTGATCAGGGAGGCACTCTTTTTCCTTGGGAGTCAAATACAGTCCTTTCTTTGTGGAGCCCTGTGAGTGCAGCACGTGCAGTCTTTCTGAGTGCAAGCCTTCTATGGTGCTGTCCAAGGGTCCAGCAGGGAAGTCGTTCCTCTTCTGTTCTTCCAGGCAGTGATCTGAGGAGCTACTGATGCTCTCCCACATTTGTCCTCCATTCTGGGCTGGCAGGCCGGGGGGAGTGGGGCACCTCAAACAATAGGGGTAATGCTACCTCCCTCTGCTATGACCACTTCCTGCAAAGCATGGCATCTTTTGACCCACAATGCACTGTTCTTCCAAAGATCAAAATGGAAAAATGATCTCCTAAGTGTGTGTGTGTTTGTGTAACGCAACCCACAGGTGTGGCTAACATTTGAATACACTCCCCTTGCAGCCCCTCTCCTAATCTAATTTGGGGGACTCTCATCTGGCTAGAGATCATTGAAGTAGGGGTGTTCTCGGACCTGTGCCATCTGTTTTCTGCAGAGCCTCCTGCCTTTCGAAGTCCAGCTTATCTTCCCAGCCCCCTTCCTCTCTCTGGTTTGTCCAGGAATCAAATCTCCTCCAACCAAATTGCTGTATTGTTTCAGACCCAGGCCTCTTCACACCTACTCTGGGAGCAGCTTGGCACAGGATATCAAAGGCTGACTAATGAGAAGAGGCTGCTAAAGGGCTGCTTTAGGTAATTTCAGCATTGTAAGTCCGAAAAACTAATTTCCTGTAAACATTAAAATAAATCCAACCTCGGCAAGTTATTGGATATTATTGTAACCATAGTTTTTATACTTTGAATGAAATGTCTAGCTCGCTCCAATAAAAAGCTAAACTTTCTTAAGTTTAATGAAGCCTTCCAAAGTAAGCCTATGGAGCTAGCAGCACTACAATAGGGAAAAACGACTTTGGCTGCTTCTTCTTACCATGGCATATAAAACATATTTTATGTTGCCCCTGCTTTTTATAACAATGCTTTCTACCCTTGGGAGACCTAGGGCAGACCTTAGGGGTGACTTATAAGTCATAAAAAAGTAGGTTTGGAGTTTGGAAGCACTTTTAATTCTAAAGTTGAAATTGGATATAGTTTTATTTTAAAACCAGGCTGCAATGCACGCCTGGCTTTAAAATGACACCAGACACCACAGCAGGGAACACCTAAGTGCATTAAGTCCACTGGGGTCTCTAAACCTACCCATCTTACCTTATACTAGGGACTTACTGGTGGGTTGTCTTAGTCAATTAGACTTATACCAATTACTGTTTATGTTTAGAGGACTGAAAACTGTCCCAGGGCCTGGTTAGCAGAGGACATGGCACGTTCAGAGTCAGAACCACTGCATTAGTCAAAAAATGGGGGTGAAGAGTGTAAAAAGGATCACTTTCTGACAAAAGTAAAAAAAATAGAAAAAAAATAAACATAAGACAAAGAGATAAATAATGAATGAAAATGTCATAATTACAAATAAATACATGTCTAAATCATACTGTGTGAGCAAACACTGTGTGACATGACAAGCGTGAAGAAATTAACTGAAAAGAAGATCTGTGCTACGCATTTGATTTTGGTGAGTCATGGGATGTGTATGGGTATTACACTCTAGACTGAGTTGAGAAAGAGTAGCTGAAGGAATAATAATTGTTTCTTGAGCTAACTCGAGCAAGGTTTTTTCGCCAAAATTAGGTGGTATAATTCTTGCTTTAAGTATTGTTTGATACCTTTCTAAGTTTACTACTAAGGCCTGGGTGAGTGTATCAATAGAGATCCTTTCAACAAATGCTGCAGGGCTTGATTGAACTTCTAAACAAAGGGACAGAATCAAAATGAGGAGGAAACCAGAACAGATACGTCTCTAAATTACGTTGAGCTAAGAGAGGAAGATTCAGAAAAAGAGTGATAATATCATGGACTAAATTTAATTGACTAAAATACAGCAGTTTTGGGGTCAATAAAGGAAAATCTACACTCCATGGATTACTCATAGAAAATCAACTCCCAATGGCATTAGATTTCTGCAAACAATATTTAGGACATGATATTTATGTCAGACAATATTTTTGTCAATGATAATGACATACAACCCAAATGCCTAGACACACTTTCATATGCTCAGGAACAACTTAAAATTTCAAGTCCTGGATTTGAGCACAAGGCAGGGATTTAAATACAGAGGTGTAGTTTCTAACACTCAGACATACATTAAATATGCACAGGCCTGGGGCTTTCTCAAGGCTCTAATGTATGAAACCAAAGAAAATACAGGAAAAGAGAAAAATAAAGAAAGAAAAATAAGAAATTGAAAATAAGAGAAACATAAGAGAAAAAGATAAATAAATAATATGAATGAGGATATGTCATAATTACACTTAAATGAATGTTTAAATCTTACTGTGTGAGCATAGCCTGCAGGACGCATCTCAAGGAAAAAGAGGTCAGCATGAGGGGGTCTGCCCCAAATATCAAAAGTTCACATGAGGTGTGAAAAACAGTCTGATATTTAGTGGACTTGGAAGGACCCCATTGAAATCCATTGGAGAGCTAAAAACACTTTTTTTTGCCTGGAAACGACCAGCGTGGGACACCATTGTACATAACTAGGTTAAAAGGATTTACCTAATTTTGATGCACTTCCTATAATATGATCCAAATGCTCACAAACGATTAGATTGCGTATAAAAGGATGAATGATGGATTTCAAACAGGCCTTTTTCTTTTGCAACAGATTCAAAAATGTAGGTAAAACCAACACATGTAGGGGAATAGTCTCTTTCAATGAGGTGTATTGACATTTAATCAGTGCTTCTTCAGGAGTACAGGAATAGGCACAAATATTACTGTAAAACCTCACGATACTCTGCTATAGCTTGACATGACCAAAATGCGTAGGTAGATTATTAAATGACTAAATCAGCCTTCTTTTTGACTGACCCAGCATTAAAAGCCAGGTGAAGATGTCCTTTGCACAGACACAGCCTCCCATGTGCAAGTTTAGCTTTAAAAAGCAATGCATCCTGTCAATGGGTATCAAATAAATAGCCCCCCCCCAAACACAGGTAGAACCTCAGATGCCCACTAGGACTTCTGAATGTACAGAAAAGGCCTCCAGTGGCTTTGAAATGTTCTGGGTTAGCCTCAAATACTCAGTGCAATGTCTTCTTTTGAAGGATTAGCCACAAAAGACCAGTCCTGCCTCACCTCACAGAGGTTTAGGCTTAATGCCATGTTTAGTATCCCATCAGTGGTGTTGGGACAATTTTCAGGGTGGCGGTGTTGCTATCCATGTTACACCTCTGAAGTCATAGAGATTGTGAAATGCTAGCGTCACTTGAACGACAAATATAGCAAATGAGCCATGTCCGTTTAGCAGGAGAGTGCTAGGGGTGTGGTATATAGTTGGTTGTACATTTTGAAGCATACCGTCACAAATGACTAAAACGTGGTGTGGTAGCATACTGTCATTTACAGACAGCACATTTTCAATTTAAAGGGCCACAAAATTTGCACTGATATGCAGTTTTACTGATAAAACTATGGGGCATATTAGCAAGACCCACGTTAAAATTATCGCCGTTTTAGCGGCAGGAAACTGCCGCTAAAACGGCGATAATGGGCTTGCTAATATGCGTTATAGAATTCCAATAGAAGCCCAGGTTAGATGTGCAGGACATCTAACCTGGGCTTCTAGTGGAATTCCATAACGCATATTAGCAATCCCATTACCGCCGTTTTAGTGGCAGTTTCCTGCCGCTAAAACGGCGATAATTTTAACGTGGGTCTTGCTAATATGCCCCAATATGTTTACCTTGTGCTCAAGTAGGGCCTCAATTTACTCCTACTGACACGACATGTGGAGGCAGGGCCTTTGCCCAACCATGTGCTCGATTGAGACTCCGCTTCCAGGTACCTTGATAAATCAGAGATCTTGACTGGGGTCATAACAAGCGAGCACACACATTAGCAGAACCTGCTGTAGTCAGGCGTATAAGAGCATCCATTACATCATGATGTAGTGATGTCATTGACAAACATTCTCTTGTCCCTTGCAGAATAATAGACAAGAGACAGAACTTTCCTTTTCCTCACTGATATGTGGCAATGGGAGGAAACCTTACCACCCTTTGCCACTCCGTATATCTCATCTATGATAAATCGAAAACTGTCTTTGGGTAAAGGGCGGGACAAGGGGTCTCAGTTCCTGTTTACTTTGTTTCTCCCACACTTTCCAGATATCTCTGAAGGCACGTCTATCAAAGACAGTGTGACAAGTACTAGGGGGCAGTAAAAAAAAGTGGTTAAACATTTAGGGCATGGTTTTTAGAGTTTGGAGGAAGGGTTACTCCGTCACAAACGTAAAAGATATTCCATCCACCGTATTACAAGCACCATTGGATATAATGCACTTGTAATGTGGCGGACGGGTTTTCAGTCACTTTTGTGATGGAGTAACCCGTCCCCCGAACTCTAAACCAGACACTTACTTAAACTGATGTGAAATTCATCCCCAAGCAGTACAACCTACATTAAGAAAGGAGCGTCTCCCCTTCTTGTATGAAATTGGAGGAGAAATGTTGACAAATGTAAAACATGATTCCCTTTCCGAACACTTTTGTCATAGAATGCCTCCACAATGAAGATTCTGCTTATAGGTCATTAATATCAATTAACACCCAGATCATTTTACAATGCAGGACATTTGAGCGTTGAATATTCGCCAATGGGCGTGGTGGTGCATGGGTGACACCAGTTCAGTGTGCAACAAAAGATATCCACATTTTAAAAACGCAATCGTCTTGTGTTGAACCCCTCCCCCGCCCCCCATAAATGCATTTTTGGGGTTCTGTTTTTTGACCAGACTTCTTATTTTTATTATTTGGAAAACTGAGTTATGCAAGGAAAGGTGTAGTCGTGCCCATCAGTCAGTGGGCATGCTGGGCTGCACACCAGCGCCGTTTAAACCTGCTTTAACATTCAGTGGCAACCCTTCTTCATTAACAGCATCTCAAAATAATTGTTCGGTTTAATCAGTCATTTTAACATTGATGAATAGCTCCGAGGTCCTCGTGCATCCATTTTCAAGGACACTTCGGTCCATAATGCAGAGATCCTGCTGCTATAGATAATATACTCCGGGGGAAACAGTTTGCGTTAGTAATTGATATGAGGCTGTAGATGTTATGTATATATATATATTCATTCTGTGAAAAAAAACAAGGGATAAGGTGAAGTTATACAGAAACGTTAAAAAACTGAAAAGAAATTGAAATTCGCCTGTTATAGTTTATTGAACTAACTATATCTTGCGTCCCGTCATTCACTGCTTACGACCACACATATTACATCAGTCATGATATATAAAATGGCATGTCATGGATGGTGGTGCTTCTGCCCTCTCAGGGGCACCACAAGCAGAATATGTAAATTTTATGATGCCCTTACAAGGGCTTATAGGGCACTCCAGGTCAAAGCTGACTGGAGCCCCTGGTGAAACTTCGATGTGCCTCTGGGGGAAACATGTTTTTTATGTCTTTTTGTGTGTTTTTTAATGGGTGCCCCAGACCCACTTGGCGCAACCACAGCACTTATTTTCATTGAGAGTTGCAGGTAGAGCCTCAAAGTCTTGCGGCCATGCTGGCTCAATTTATATGTACTTCCTTCCCTGTTCCCCAACTGTGCTGGCAGTTGGTGGGAGCAGGAACAAAGCACTCTTCCCATCCACGATCAGCGCTGGTGGGAGATTCGAGGCTTTGCATTCCTGCCCCCCTCCAGAAACAGGCATGCGGGTAGAAGGAGCACCTGTCCAGATCTGTGCTGTACTTGTGGTCCCCATGGAGATGGGGGCCCCAGGGACAGTAATTTAAGGAGCACGTATTAGTATTGGCTCCAGGAGGAGATGGGGGGGGGGGGAGAGCACAAGAACAAATGTACTTGTGGGATGGAGTTTCACCCTCACCCCCTCCCACCCTCCATGCCTCTTTTTTATTTATTGGGGAACCCTCTAGGGATTTGGCCTTCTCTGGGGGTTCAAGACCCATAGGGAGAGGAGCACTACTCTCGCACAGTCATAGGGGACCAAACCTTTTTGAAGTGTTTTCTCTGCCCCTTGGGCTGTTGTAGACAGTTTTGGTGTCCCTTTGTTCCTGGTATCCCACTCTAGCCACCAGTAGGAGTCTCTTTGGTACATCTGCCCCCTCACATGGGACTGAGGGTCAGGGTGCAACCCCCACCCACTTATGTGGCATTTTTTTTTTTACCAGTCCTGTAATGACTGCTACAACATATTCCTCTTGTTTTGGACAGCCAATCATTATACACTAGTGTACTTGTAATAAGGCGGATTATATTATGAACAGGAAAGCACTGTAGGGAGAGAGAAAAATCTGCATACAGAAAACCTTCCATTTAATTTTTAAAAGCCACATTTCTTTAGCTGTCAGTGCAACCAAATCATCAAAAACACACTACACTACAATAAATTACCCACTATTTTCAGCTTCTTCATTTTGTTTTTTTTTAAGGCTTTCAATTTGTGAAACATTATGGATTTGATATCATCCATCACAATTTATTTTCTCTTTCTTTTTCTGTTCATCATTTACTTTTCACAACCATGGTTAAATGTTTCTCTTAAGCAGAGAATTTCAAGACGTTTTAATAAAAGAAATAGAACAATGAGACTGAGAATGATTATAATAATAGGTGTTAATATCTTTTAACTCAAACTCCACCCACATTATCAAACCACTCACCAATACTTGCAATTTGTGTTCCAATCCAACTAAACCATGAACTCATCTCTTCCAAAGCACCAGTCTTTTTCAAAGTTTTAGCTTCAGACCAGTGGCGGTTGGTAATTTTAGCAGGGAGGGGGCAAACACGCACATATACACACTCACACATAAACACTCACTCAACCCATTGATTCACTCACACGCGTGCACACACACAAACACACACGCATGCACGCACACACACCCATTCACAACATTCACCCCCAAATGTTCATGCATACATGCACGTATGCACCAAACCTTTTTAAAAAATCACACTCGCCTGCGCAGCTCTGCCTCGGAGGTCCCAGGAGGGTTGGAACTGTTGCCTTCTCTCATTGGCTGACCTAAGGTCAGCCAATAAGAAGAGGCAGCAATCCCTACCTTTTCCCAGGGTGAGTTGGGGTCAATGAGAGTTGCTGACTCCACCCAATTCTGTGATGAGCTGTCACTGATTGACACTCATCCCTGGGCACTTCAGGGCTTAAAACTAAAGTATACAGTTCTGAGGCAATCAGTGACACTCTTCCTCATCACGAGGGGGAGGTCCTCAAGGTGCTTTGCAAGACTAAAGAGGTCACGCCCACAGGCACTGCGACATCTTCAGCCCGGCAAAGTTCAGCTCAGGCAGTCAAAAATAAAGAGAGTTTGTCAGGCTGACTTTTACATAGCCTGACAGACGCTCTTCTTATTAGGCAAAAGGTGAGGGCGAGTTGCCCTAACGCCCATTAGGAATAGCTGCGGCTGCTTCACAAAAAACATTAGTTATGTTGTTATTATAATCAATAATTGGCATGATATTATCAACACAATATTGCTGGATCTTTATTACATAGCACACAACACCATTCAATTTTGGATAACCATTGCACAGATGGCAATCATCTCTTCATTAATCTGAGTTAAAACAACTGCTCTATTAGTTGCTAACTGATCTAGGAATGTAGACAGCGTTTTAATCTTCACATCATTTAAAGTCAAACCAATAGGAGGGATTACACATTAAATATATCCCTAAACACTTGCCAAAAGCCCTGTTTCACTCTTTTAAGACTCATTTTATTCATCTAATTCAATTCACTCACATGATACACTCTTGAAAAGACTAATGCTAACAGGAACCTATCTAGTTGCTTGGAATATTAAAACAAGCTGTTTTACCACAAACATCATAAATGCCTCTAAATACAGGATCACAACACAACATATTTTCTGTGAGCTATATAACCATAACTACACTTACTCATTCCATTTACTTCTGAATCTTTCCAATCATCATGATTCTCATGCATCATGCAAATAACTCCCTTCTTCTCCTAATTAATTTTAAGTCTTCGATGTATCTTTGAATTTCTAAAACTTTACTCAGTTTCTTCTAGTAATTGAATCCCTCTCACTTCTGCAGCATTTATACTAATGTTCACTCTCCTTTAATTAAACTCTCTAATAAAATTACGTTCTACATCAATCAACTTACATACACTTTTCTCATTAGTCGTGTTGTAGGGTTGAGTCAACAGTGTAATAGATATATTATCATTGTTATTGTGACCCAAATCTTAATCCCAGGAATCTTCTCCTATGGAAATTTGTAGTCTGCCTCGAACTCCACCAATAAATCCAGTTCCACTAAAGCTAAAAAGTAAACTCTACATGACAAAGACTAGCTCAAAGGAAGTTGTAGGTATGTAACCCCATCTGTGAAAGAAGTATGTAATTAAGTACTTAGATACCATTTGGAGACATTCATATTATTTTTGTTTTCAGAAAATAAATGAACATAAGTATTCTCCTTAAAATTTGTATCAAAACATCTCTATGATCTAATCTACTATCATTTGTAGCATTATTATAATGTGAGTGATAATTGTCTTCACAAGAATTCCCAGAAGCACCGTATAAGCTCACTAAAATGCTAAATAAAACTAAAATAATAAAAATCTAAGAAGCTTTTTTAGAGCCGAGCAAAGTTTGTTGGAAATAACCCGATTTGTTCTAAAAGATAATTAAAAAAACCAAAATGAAATCTTTAACCAAGGTGCAACTATTTTAACAATATGTTCTTGAAAATGTTAGATTTCTGGTGTAAGTATTTCATTTCTCAAAAATAATTGATGTAAGCAGAAAATCTATTTGTAATCTTGTGAAAGGTCCTTCTGAATTCCCTATATGGTTTTTGATAAATTTCATCTTCCTACCTACATTCACCTGCTGGCAGGTAATGCACCACTGATTAAGTGTATCTTTAGCAACTCTGAGACATGGATTAACCAAATAGTTATTAAAGATTGGCAACAAACCTTCATGTCCCACATGTGTAGGTCCACGAAGATACCTTACCATCTGCAACAATTCTGAATCATGTAAAATAATTCTTTTATCCATGGAAATCCAGATTTCATCTGTATCTTTTTCAACAACCTGCCTTTTCCCATCCTTTCTTTTCACTAACTGACACCTCGTTATACAGTTCCCTTAACTCCTCAAATGACTCACTTTATATAGACAAACACTATTGGCAGTTTTCTTTTCATATTCTGATGTTTAATTTATTTCTAATGTAGCAGATTCAAGAGCACAGTACATTGCAACCCAACCTGACCAGTCTAATTTTTTCTTGATAAAACCATATCACATTCACTCTTGTGTGTGGCATATTTACCCACAGGAACTTTCTCTGGAAACTGCAATGCTTCTAGCAAACCTAGAAACATTGCCCATTTCTCATGGGGGTTGTCAATAGAAGTCAAGAAACCCCTTTGTGACCATAATTGCGCAAAATAATGGGCCACTCCAAAACCATATTGGCAATCTGTATAGATTGTAACACTCAATTTATCACTATACAGCATGCTCTTGTAATTGCAATAAATTTTGCCATTTGTGCAGATGTAACATTACACACGTATGATGCTTCCACACTATTGTGCAAACTGCATATGCTGCTTGAAGACTTCCATAATGTTCTCTCAGAAAAGAACCATCGCCAAATAAAATTAAATTAACCAATTTGAGTTGTACATTTTAAATATCTGGTCTTAGTTTGGTTAACAATTCTGTCACATCAATGCAATCATAGTCACTTTCATCAATCTTGTTGTCATCTTCCTTCCCAGGCAGGAGCATAAGTGTTGCAGTATTAAATGTATTGCAGCGTCTCAGTCAAATATTTTCTGCTGCTTATGAGTATAATTTGCTCATATTTAGTCAAATGACTGGTTTCAAGATGTCTCTCCATGTTGCTACATGAGGGCTGAAAGTGTGCCCCCCTCTTTTTCCTCCAGTGCCCAACACGCCTGGTCTTGATTCTTCCAACCCCCCAGCACTGTTCCCTAACTAACTGTAACCTGGTCCTGATGATTGCCTAATGTTGTATATAGGCCGAAACGCCGTCGACTTTCACAGCGTAATTTATGGCGCCTTTCTCGTGACTGCCCACCTAAATTATCTTGTACTAACTGCATTCATTGTATGGGCATCACTACAAATACACCTTGTATATATAATTTGTTTTGTTTGCGCCCTTTTTCTGCTGTATATACTCCCTCATGTGTCACCAGCGCCGTTCACTGCTTCACGAGCACTTGTACACAGTATAACACAGGTTACATGACATTCAATGTAACACAGTGCTTTTTTGTCTTTGAATATATGATTAAATATATGAAAAAGTTTCTCATTCACCACATGTCTCCGCAATTTATTGTCTCCCTCCTCTCCCTTCCTTGCTCACAGCAATTAATTGTTCTCCCTTAGACTCTGCTTTTTAAACGATACCCTCAGAGACACTGTTGAATGCTACACATTTCTACCCTGGTCTCTACTGGGTTTATGGGCTACCACCTGTAGTTTGTTACTGCCCCTCTTTTTCATGACAGAATAAATAAAAACCTTTCTCATAATTTGGCATTTCTAGAGCAGGGGCACTGCACAAGCTGCAGCTCTGCTCTAGAACGCTATGCATAAATTCACTGTCCCAAGGCAACAGTTCCCTCACATCACTGTGGGTCAGCCTCTATGAAGGCTTTGCAATCAGGGAAAAGTTTGGATTTCACTGCTGGCTGTAGCCCAACATCCATTGAAGCATCTTCATGTCTCTCTGTGTTGTTGGTGGGCTCATATTCAGAATTACAAAATGTGTTCTTTGGACAGCTTCCTTACTTTTTTCTCACTTGGGTGTCCCAAAAAAAACAATTCCTCCTGACGATATTGTAATTTTGCAGGAGACACTTTATTACCATTTTCAGTTAAGTGCTTTAGCAAGGCGATTGTTTCAACTAACAGATTAACTATCTATTGCACTAGTAATAAGTCACAGGGCAAATTCAGATTTTTCAGATCATTCTTCAGGATCTGGGAGAAAATTGAAGGACTTTGACTATAGCCCTGTGGGATCCTACAAAAAAGAAATAATTATATTGTGGAATGTGAACGCAAAGAGATATTGGCTATTATCAAGAAGAGGGATTGAAAAAATGCTCGGCACAAATTCACCACCATAAACCACTGGACTTCTGCAGGAGTCTGGAATGATATTACTGAACGATTCAGTACCACTTGACATCAAGAAATAACTACATCATCAATTTTGCGCAGGTCTTATACCATCCTCCATTTTCCACTACGCTTTTTATTCCCACGATCGGAGAGTTACATTGGCTCCCTAACACTTCTTTGAGAAGGTCTTGATCAATCATGTTATCACTAATTGGTGAAATCCTCTCACCTCCTTCATGGGTAAGCTTGTATTGAAGAGTTAAGGAGTGATTGCATTTGGTTTTATACTGATTGGCACTGGCTCTACACTTTTGATCAATTAATTACACAATTCATTTCGCAAACAAGTCACGTCCTAACAGATTACCTGAACTTGTTTCACTGATTATGAATTCATTAGTATTCATAATTTGACCAGTTTTTACTGTGACATCGGCTGACAACTTATTAGCCACTTGTCTACTTGAAATGCCTACAACTTGGCTTTTTTTCCCAAGAGGGGTAGAATGGGAGCCTTCACTGGTCTAACCATGGAGCGGGTAGCACCATTTATGGATCGGAAATGCCACTAGATGGCCATTCACTTCTCCTTCTTCAAAAGGGTCATTTTGGTTTGCGTCTAGGACTGCATCCAGCAAGCAATCCTCCTCTAAACTCAGAGACTGCCATTGGATCATACTCTGTCCTATAGAAACTCTGATAGTACCTGCAAATTGTGAACTAATCATCATTAATCACTGAAAGTCTTTGCAGAAAATTTAAACTGTTGAAAATCTTGGATATTATTTTTGTTGAGTGGTTGTGTAACTGAAGCTGAAGGCCTATTTCCATTGAATTCCCTTGAATTCTGAATGTTTTGCATACAAGTCTGTTAGCACAGAGGCGTTTGACTGCATTATCCCATTGTGTGAGAGCTTATTCATACTGTTTTGCATTTGAGGAACCATTTGCGACTTATAATGAAACCTATTTGGATTAAGCCTACAATCTTCTTTCCAGTGACCATTTTTTCCACAGATGTGGCAAGGGCCATTTTTCATCTGTGTGTTATTCAGATTTTGATTAGGCAGGTTATTGGGAAAGCCTCAACCTCTACCAGGAGGACCACCATTTCCACCGTGCACATTTTGCACATCATTACCTTGTGCATCATTATCTTATATGGTACCAGCATTAAAACAAAGACCAGGATCAAAACCAGATGTCTAAAAACCATCTTGACCATGACCATCTTTTTGGAAAAGTTTCATTTGAGCCACCATCAATTTCGATGTCATAATTTTATTTTTTAGCATATTTTAGCATCACAACAATCAATACATTATTTTGCATAGGCCAGGATCTCATCTAAAGATTTGGCCTGCCAACACATCACACTTTGCTGAATATGTAAGCTCATTTCTAGAAGCAGGCCAAATACAAAAGCTGGAACAAATCCATAAACACCCACTTTCATGGGGTTTTCAATTCCACTTTGCTGCTTAAATTTGCATCAGTCTTTCAAAATATGCACACACTCATACATTATGATCTTGCGCCGCTCTCATGATCTTAGACCAATTTACTTGTTTTTGGGAAACTTTTGTTTTTAAATGCTCAATAACCTCTTTATACTTCTGCATAACAACTGGAGAGCACTTCCCTCCAGGGCACTTCAGTTTACAAATTTACAACTGAGTTGCACTCATTCCATTAATCTTGTCGGATAATAACTTCAAATTACACATTTAAATTTGTCCAAAGTACCTTAATAATAGTTACAATCCTGTACCCCACTTCTCTAAGATTGGGAAAATGTATACCAAATATAAAAAGATCACGTCTGGTCCGCGGCAAATGCACATACACTCTTCTGTGCACTTCCCTCAACTGAAACTCATTTTCGACAATCTCTTCACAGTCCAAATCACTCACGCTTACATTTTTCTTTGTTTTACTCTTTCAATACCTCATGCCTATCAGGTGGTTGCATCCATTCCTGTCAATATTTTGCTATATCTTCCCATTTTATAATAATCTCTAATAATTCTGAGTGTTTCTTGCAATATTTTGGGATTTTGGCTCATTAATTTATTTATGCACATTCCTATATTTTATGCCTCTCAAATATTCTTTTGTTTTAAATCTCCTCTCAATTCTTTAGACAATTACTGAAGTTTCTCAAATGCTAAATGAGTACTGTTTCCAGCTTCTGTACTCAAATAAGCCAAATCAACTTTATTATAATTTGATATTTTGTCTTTATCAATTACTGTTCCTGCTGTCTTTTCTAACTCTCCATGGAGAGTAAAAGTATGAATTTGTACTACCTTCCTTGTCTCACTACATGAAGATGAACAAGGCACTGCCTCATATTTCTTGAAATTCAGTTCTCCTGCTCCTATCTCTTCCACCTGTGCTCTAACATTGGCCTCATCAAACGGAGATGGTCTTGCTTCAGCCAACATTCTGTCTATCAACTCATCTTCTCCTTCAAAATCAATCTCATTCTTTTCCATCTTTTTCTCATATTTAGTTTTGTCATCTTGTGTTTTCTTTTTTGTCTGTTACTTCATAATCACTGGGAAAACACCTGTAGTTTAAGGCTCTCCCTGCCGCCATGCTCTTTTCCTTAAATGCAATCTCACATCCATCCAATAGTTGACAGCCTAATCAATTTGCCCTTTTAAAGTTTTTTTATGTGCTCTCTCATTCGCCACGTACTTCCAATCATTCAAGGTTTCAAACTGTGCAAGTCTAAATTCGTTTTTGCTGGCCTTAGGATTCTGTGCACTTTATCACTGCTAACTAGTGCTAATGTGCATGTGCTCACTCCTGAAAGCATGGAAAAATTGGCTTACAATTGATTGGCATATTTAATTTACTTATAAATCCATAGTAAAGTGGTATACCATACACCCAGGGCCTGTGAATTAAATGCTACTATTGGGCCTGCAGCACTTATCGTGCCACCCATTTAAAAAACCCTTTAAAGCATGTCCCACATCTGCCATTGCAGCCTGTGTGCAGTTTTAAACTGCCAATTCAACTCTGCAAACGAACCCCCTTGCCAAGTCTTAAACATCTCTTTAATTACATATAAGTACCTGGGGTAGGTCCTAGGCAACTCATAGGGTGGGGTGCATTGTAATTAAAAAGTTGGACAAGTACTTTTAGGTTTTACATGTCCTGGTAGTGAAAAACTCACCAATTCATTTTTCACTACTGTTAGGCCTATCGCTCCCATAGAATATCATTGGGTTGCCTTCTTACATTTATTAAATGCTAACTTCTGATTGGGAACAGATAGGGAATTAATATTTGGTATCTGAGAGAGTGTAATGTAAAATCCTCTTTAATGGTAAAATCAGTTTTTAAGCTAATCTTTAGAAAATGCCACTTTCAGAAAGTTAGCATTTTCCTGCCCTAGCTGTTTGGTGACTGCAGCTTGTTCCTGGGTCACATGACAGGGTGTAGTTGGCAGTTAGACTTTGTATATTCCTCCTAGACAGCCACACAATAGAGAGATTAGCTGTGTCTGGATGGGTCCTCACTGGCAGGGTGGGGGGTGAAGCTGGAAACAGTCACACTTGCAAATCAGTAGACTGTGCCCAGCCTTCACACAAAGAACTTCATGCTAGTTCCTTGCGCCTACAGCCAGGCTGGAGCCAGGGGAGGCAGAAAATCCCCAAAACTACAAAGGGAATCTCTAGGAACTTCGGTCTACTTCAAAGAAGGCACCAGGTAGAAAAACAGGACCCTCAGACTCACGCTTCAGTTCACTTTGAGGACCTGCAGAAAAGCCTCTCAGAGCACTGCCTGCTGCTGTGGCTTGCTGTATACTTAATAAAATGGGTTTTCTGAACCTGGAAGGACTGCTCTGCTGCCTGAAGTCTGCCTTGAACACTCAGAGGCCTGCCCTTATGCTTGAGCCCTGTTCTGTAGTGTAGTTCCTAGGAATCCCCAGGACCTGTGCGTTTTGGAAGATATAAACTGAGGGCTTGGTGTCCTAACCACTTCCGGACACCCCCACAGGATCTGTCAGCCTTTAGACCAGCTAGCTCTACAGTGCCACTACCACCCCTGTGTATTCTACAGTGGTGTAGGTAGTTTCTGAAAACTACTGAACATGACAACCCTGATTCCTCAGGAATCGTGGAAAACAGAAGAGTACTTTTCATTCAGAGACTCGCGCTCTCTTTCTCTCAGAAAATACACAGGATGGCAATTAGGACGTTTCAATAAGTATTTATTGGTCCAGCGACAGTCTTGGGTAAAACATATGTGCTGCGACGATCAGGAGACAGAAGCATACAAAAGAGATTGCTAGTACCAATATAGTAAATAGTAGATACATTTCTACCATAGTGCTAATAAAATGAACATAAGCAGTTCAGATAAAAACAGTAGCACTTGCATATTCCTAAAATGTGTGCCCTAAGTAATTTGCCTAAATGTACCTAGCCTAGATCTGTATGTGTAGCATGTATATGAGTGTCGCTATATATATATATCTATATGTATGTAGCCAAGAAACCCCTAGGGAAGAACCAGCCTCCTCACCTGATGGTTGAGAACGAAGGACCACGTCTCTGCTTCGAGGATGACACCCTGCAAGGGATGTCAGACCGCTGCGTGTCGAAGATTTAGCATGCAGGACCCGTGTCAGCTTGGAAGGAATTTTCGTCTAATTTGTAGTGGGGAGTGAGGGTCTTTTATACTAGAGTGGTCACTCCAGGGTTTCTTCTAGAATCGATATGTTTTGAAAACAACCTTAAATGTTTTGGAAACAATCATGAATGTTTTTCCAAACAAATGCGATCATGCACAGCTGGCTGTGGGCCAAGGATGAAAAAAGTGGTGACCCTTATACAGAATAATTATACCGTGCCTGAGGACATGTTTATGTACATCAGGTACAGGGATTATGATAAAATACCGAGAGCCTGGTGTCGAAGAGACAGGAGCAATCTACTAGGTAAAAGGTTACCTGTTTAGAATCGTTATTGTCATGTGGATGGGACAATGTATGTAAAATGGGGTATACATGACAGGACTATCCTGAAAGACATGACACCCACTCAAAAGGTCAAGAGGGTCAGCTAGGTAATGATAAAGCTAACGCTATTAAAAGGCATAAAAATCGTTTACAATAAAACATACTAAAAGCACTTTAAAAGCCCAAAAAAAGTCCGTAAAAGAAAAGTCATTTTTCCCTAAATGCGTTCAAAAGGTCCTCCAAACTTGTATATGTGGTTATTATTACACTGAGCACATTGAAAGCCAGTACGCTCAGTTCGAGCAGAGGAAAAACAAAAGAAATTAAACAAAGTCAGTTTTCGACCTTAAATTTGGTAAATGTTTAAAAAGTTGCCAAACGGTTCCCAGCACAAGAGAGGCCAAATTGTTTAGAAATCCTGTGTTGAAGACTCAACATCGCTGAACATCATATCTGCAGATGGCAATCCCTCCAGAACTTCCAGTATCATGTTGAGTGAGCAAAGATGGTCATCTCCGGTTCCCACAGCAGCTGCCGGGGAAGAATTAGATGCCTGCATGCCTGAACACGATGACTGTACCTCTGGAGCAGAGTCGATTTCCTTTCCAACAGGAAGCGGAAGCATCCCTTGGAGGCTCTAGAAATGCTGTCATCAACATGGGAATACGCTGTGGATAACTGTACACGTGGGCCTGCAAGGGCTCCAGGAGCACTTCTATGTCCGGCGGCGCAACCAATGGAAGTGTCAGACACAGATCCAACACGCAGCCAAATCCGCAGTTTAGCCAGACTGGTCTAAAAAATAAGGAACCAATGCTCACTCAGCTCTAGAAGCGTAGTCAGGTAGAACACCATACGCTCACGACCACGTCGTTTCAGCAGTGTTCTCTCAATTTCTTGAGGGAATGCGAAGTCCATTGCGAAGCAATAGGATTAAAATCAGGATGCCAGCTACTGATAGCAGGACCAAAGGAAGCCCTCCAAAAATGCTTCCAAGTACGGAGTGTTTCAAAGCTTGAATTACTCCAAAGATGGTCTGAAAGGAGGTTAAGAGACCTGATCCAAGATGCTTAAATAAGTGTACGATCCCACTCGTATCAGACATGTTAAAGATACGATGAACCATTTCTCAGAAATGGATCAGGAAGTTCATACGGACCAGGGCCTGTATCTCTGCTGAAGACCTTGCAACCTGGAGATCAAAAGTCTCTCGGGCTGAAGTTAAGGCCATATTTTGTTGAAACAACATGGCTTTTAGTCTGCTCAGTGAATCAAACTGTATACTGGAAACATTCAATGAAGGCCACCATGGTGCCTTCCTAACTGTGCGAGCCGGGGGAAACAATACGTGCTTACAACAAACAACCCTGAGGTTTACTGTGACTAGATATGCGATGCCTGGTGCCATCCGGCAACAGCCTTGATCATTCAGCATTAAATAACTCCCATTCGAAAGTAAGTCGAAAACTGGATGAATCACTGTAGCTGGGCAGCCTTTCAAGTAGCAAGATAAGTTTGCTTTTGACGCATTACATACTCCATGAAGCGACACTTCCTTACACACTAAAGATCCACTTTAAGCCCTCTCACAGCCTGTTCCACTTAAGAAAACTTCAGTGTCCTTATGTCTGCACCTATATCTATACGGTAATTCCCAGGTTTCTTGTATGTACCCATCACCCAACGCTTCATACCTGTCTGCTTGGATGTATCTAAGGCAATATTGGAACTGGAATGTCGTGATTGGCAGTGTGATGTAACCATGAATTAACCACTCCATAGATGGTAACTCTGCTACTGTAAAAGGTAACTTCTCAGATTTTTCAATGAGCAGCATGGTGCAATTTGCATCTCTGCGTGCCATGGTCAACTATCTGTCGGTCAATTATAAGCCGAAAACAGATTTGAGCCGTTAATGTACCGCCATGACACGTGGTCAGAATGCAATGATTGTAGCGTCCAGCTTAAACGCATAATGGAGCACAGTTGAGTTTGCACATGTTGTAGAATAGACAAATCTTGTTCCATTATGTTGTTTACTGAGGACACAATGTTGCCCAGTGAATAACTACGCGAAGAAAGTGTGGTCATACCATTGTCTACCACAGCCAAGGCCTTTTTTAGGTTAATCCTATCAATCTCACGTAATCTTTCTGCAGCATCCTGTTGGGAGACTTTCCACAATTCATTGAAGATGGCATATATGAAGTGTTTCTGACGCGGTTTCTTGGGATCCAGCAAGAAATCCCTAAGATCCATATTGTCTGACAGAAGGGACAAGTGTTGTTTCACGTGTTGTAGTGTTGAGGATTTTAGCCATTCTAGGCACAACTTCCCAACACTATAAGAAGTCACTACCCCTGGGTCGTCTGGGTGTACATAGCGTGGGTCAGGCCTATGGATACTAAACCCTCCGGTGGTACCCTTGAATCTTGATTGACACCTATTTGTGTGGATAGGCCAAACCAACCATCTCTTCCAATTGGGAGCTGATGCATTGTATGTACCATTCTGTATCATTGCATCCAGCATCTCCACACTCATCAGTGTGTCATTTAATACATTTTCAATAGGTTTAGGGGATGTGTGGTGTTTTCTTTTATTTTTGCAAACTTGTAGCAGGTAGTCTTTTGCACTGTTCTGTTCAGGAAAATTATCCCTACTGGTATGAGGCAAGCTCCAAATAAAGCCCCAGATCCCTGAACTTGTCATTCCTTTGTCCCCCAGAAATATTTTGTGTCTATTGTGTCCCTACAATAGTCAAAACCTTGTATAGACAGTTGGGAGATAAAAAGGTGCTGAATATATGAGCTTGGTGTTTGTCAGCATCATTTTTTCCGCAGTTGGATTTTTTCTGGACTAGCTTATAATAGTATGACATTGGGTCTGATGTATTGCACCCTGAAAAGTGTGTACATTTCTGTGCGAATGTCGGGCAATGTTCCCATTGATAGTAAGTGTTTATAGTACGTGGAACACTAGATCTGTGCAAAAAGTGATGACCATAGTGCTGGTAACAATACATACTGTCGAAGTCAGGTGTATCTTCGTACAATTCCCTGTAAGAAAATGCAGCAGATTGTTCTAAATCTGAGAGCATAGTATTTACAGTCTCAATGTCCCAAACACCAGAGGGTACTTGGGGTAATGAGTTCATTCATTGAAAATGAGTGTGGTATTTTCAAATGTTCAGTAGGGCCAAATACATCATATGAAACCCTATCCCAAACTATACCATCAGGTACTGGAGCTGCTGTAATGTTCACTAGGGACAAGTCTCTTTGGTCACGGTGTGATGACGTATGTGGTTTCAGGACCAAGTTCACATGTTGTACTGCAGAGCGTTGTGGGAGGTAATGTCCATTCAGTAGTAGGAAAAAGACAGTTACTATACCAGTCCAAATTAACAGGATCAGGATCCCTAATGCAAGCCAAAGATGCAGCCAAGGGGACACAAAGTAAGTCTTTATCAGCCAGAGATAGAATTGTCAAAATGTTTCTTTCTTGGAAATGGGTAGTGTTTGCTCAGGTTCACTTGGACCTGAAGAAAAGTCATTGAAATTGATGAAGTAGCCATACATAGTTCGATCTATCTTTGGGAGCTCAGCAATGTTTGTAGAACTGGCAGTTGCTTCTTGTGAAGGTACATTGATGTAAACTTCATTTTTGGGCTGAATTGCAATTTGCGTTTTAGTTTAATTTGGATGTTTTTCTGTTTTAACAGGTGTAATTCGTACTCCATTATTGGCTACACCGGCATCTTGTGCAGAGGAGTCTTGAAACGTTATTAGTCTTTCCATCTGAACTTCCTGTATAGTAGCGAGAGGAGAACTTCGACTACCCAGGATTCCGCGCAGCCTGCTGTTGAGAAACAGCCACAAAGTGTGGTTTGATCAGATCCAATGGAAACAAATCTTCTTTCTTTTTTGCCGGCAAGAGGCGGAAGAAGTACCGCTCTTGTTCCTTGAACCACCAAGACAGGTACAGGTGTTCTGTAGGATGGCCCAAACTCCTTCTTGTCAATGATCTTTCCTCTGACCAGGTCCCCACCCTTCGGGACCCAGACAGGTCTTGCCGGAACCGGCTTCACTTCCCCAGTGGCGGTGCGTTTTACTTGGACGTTGCTTTGTAATGCCCGGAACTCATTGACCGCTCTGCCCTCCACAGGGCTTGGTCGCCCCACTCACTGCTGCCGCTCCTGCCTGCCTTGTCGCCTCCTGCCTGCAGATTCCTTCGCTCGCTGCCCGCTGCTCCTGGGACTTTCCCGCTGCCCGCTGCTCCTGGGACTTTCCCGCTGCTCCTGGGACTTTCCCGCTGCTCCTGGGACTTTCCCGCCACTGCGGCCCCGCCCCCCCGTGATTCCATTCGCCGCCCCGCTCCCGCCACCCAGCTGCTCCTCCCTCCCGGCTCCTTACTTAAGGGGACCGTAGGGGACCACAGAGTGTGACCGCTCTGCCCTCCACAGGGCTTGGTCGCCCCACTCACTGCTGCCGCTCCTGCCTGCCTTGTCGCCTCCTGCCTGCAGATTCCTTCGCTCGCTGCCCGCTGCTCCTGGGACTTTCCCGCTGCCCGCTGCTCCTGGGACTTTCCCGCTGCTCCTGGGACTTTCCCGCTGCTCCTGGGACTTTCCCGCCACTGCGGCCCCGCCCCCGTGATTCCATTCGCCGCCCCGCTCCCGCCACCCAGCTGCTCCTCCCTCCCGGCTCCTTACTTAAGGGGACCGTAGGGGACCACAGAGTGTGACCGCTCTGCCCTCCACAGGGCTTGGTCGCCCCACTCACTGCTGCCGCTCCTGCCTGCCTTGTCGCCTCCTGCCTGCAGATTCCTTCGCTCGCTGCCCGCTGCTCCTGGGACTTTCCCGCTGCCCGCTGCTCCTGGGACTTTCCCGCTGCTCCTGGGACTTTCCCGCTGCTCCTGGGACTTTCCCGCCACTGCGGCCCCGCCCCCGTGATTCCATTCGCCGCCCCGCTCCCGCCACCCAGCTGCTCCTCCCTCCCGGCTCCTTACTTATGACGCCCCCTGAGCGACCGCGCAGCGGCCGCGCGCAGCGGGAGCACCGACGGAGCGCCGAAGGTGCGCCAAAGGTAAGCCCGTCTGCGCCCGTCCGCGCCTGGCACGCGCCCAGCGCCAGGACCCCTGGATCCCACCGATGCAACACTACTCGACGGACCTACGACGCCGCCACCCTCACCGCACTCAATGCCGGCCGGAACCCTGCCTGCTACCGAGCCTCCCCGAGACGCACCCACGGACCCTTCACCTGCCAAGCCTGCCGATTCACCTGCCCCCGGACCTGCACCACCCCCGCCAAGTCGAGCACCAGCAGCAACCACCTGAAATGCATCCTGTTGAACACCCGCTCCGTCCACAGGCACGCCGTGGAACTCTGGGACCTGCTCGACGCAACAGCACCGGACGTCGCCTTCCTCACCGAAACCTGGATGAACGCCTCCTCAGCGCCCGACATCGCCATAGCCATCCCGGACGGATACAAGATCACCCGGAAGGACCGCGTCAACCAGACGGGAGGAGGCATCGCCATCGTACACAAGAACACCATCCGCATCTCGACTAACTCCGACGAGACCTTCACCGCCGCCGAACACCTACACTTCCAGATACACACTGACCCCAAGACCACCCTCCGAGGCACCCTCATCTACAGACCCCCGGGACCACGCACACTATTCAGCGAAGACATCGCAGACTTCATCAGCCCGCACGCCATGCCCTCCGCCGACTACATCCTCCTAGGGGACCTCAACTTCCACCTGGAGAACAACAACGACAGAAACACCACCGCCCTGCTGGACAACCTCGCCAACCTCGGACTCAAGCAACTGGTGAACACGCCCACCCACTACGCCGGCCACACGCTTGACCCCGTCTTCTCTTCCAGCAAGCACATCTCCTTCAGCCACGCCACCGGACTCCACTGGACCGACCACAGCTGCGTCCACTTCAGCTTCAGAAAGACTGCGACCCACCACCACCCGCAACAGGTTCCCCGCCGGAGCTGGAGCAAGATCACCGCCGAGCAGCTCACCGCCTCCCTCAGCCAGAACACACCCACCAACACAACGGACCCAAACGAAGCAGCCAGCAACCTCGCCAAGTGGCTGACCGCCTGCGCCGACGACCTCGCACCACTAAAAACCCTCCCAGCAGACCCGGAAGCAAGAAAACCCCTTGGTTCACCAACGAACTCAAGGAATCCAAGAAGAACTGCCGCACTCTCGAGAAAGCCTGGCGACTCGACCAGACCACAGACAACAGGACCGCCCTCAAGCACGCCACCCGCAAACACCACCAGCTGATCCGTGCCACCAAGAAGTCGGCACTCAAAGAACGACTGGACAACAACGCCCACGACAGCAAGGAACTTTTCAGCATCGTCAAAGAGTTCTCCAACCCCAGCGCCGGAAACAACGACATCACCCCCTCGCAAGACCTCTGCAACTCACTCGCCGCGTTCTTCCACCGCAAGATCACTGACATACATAACAGCTTCGACGCACAGACCACGCACCCTACCGCCGAACCAACGCCCGCCACCACCACCCTCTGCAACTGGACCCCGATCAGCACCGAAGACACCACCCGCATGATGAACTCCATCCACTCCGGATCACCAACCGACCCCTGCCCACACCACGTCTTCAACAAAGCCGACGCCACCATCGCACCCCATCTCCGGGACATCATCAACTCCTCCTTCCACACCGCCACCTTCCCGGAGAGCTGGAAGCACGCCGAGCTTACCGCCCTCCTGAAGAAACCAACGGCGGACCCCACCGACCTCAAGAACTACCGTCCCATCTCGCTCCTTCCGTTTCCGGCCAAAGTCATCGAGAAGACCGTCAACAGACAGCTTGCCACCTTCCTCGAGATGAATGGATCCCTCGACCCCTCGCAGTCCGGGTTTCGGGCCAACCACAGCACCGAGACCGCCCTTATCGCAGCCACCGACGACATCAGAACCCTAACCGACAACGGGGAAACAGCAGCCCTCATCCTCTTGGACCTCTCCGCGGCGTTCGACACCGTCTGCCACCGCACCCTAGTGAAGCGCCTCAGCAACATCGGAATCCGAGAGAAAGCACTGGAATGGATCATCTCGTTCCTCGCCGGAAGAACCCAGAGAGTCCGCCTCCCCCGTTCAGATCCGAGGCCACCGAAGTCATCTGCGGCGTTCCACAAGGATCCTCACTCAGTCCAACCCTCTTCAACGTCTACATGAGCCCCCTCGCAGCCATCGCACGCCAACACAACCTCAACATCATCTCCTACGCCGACGACACCCAGCTGATCCTCTCCCTCACCAACGACCCCACCACCGCCAGAGCCAACCTACACGACGGGATGAGAGACGTCGCCGACTGGATGAGGAACAGCCGCCTTAAACTGAACTCAGACAAGACGGAAGTCCTCATCCTGGGTTCATCACCCTCCGCCTGGGACGACTCTTGGTGGCCCCCGGCTCTGGGCACCGCGCCCAAGCCAACGGACCACGCACGCAACCTGGGCTTCATCCTGGACTCCTCCCTGTCGATGACCAGACAAGTCAACGCCGTCTCATCTTCGTGCTTCAACACCCTGCGCATGCTCCGCAAGATCTTCAGATGGATCCCCACTGAAACCAGGAAGACCGTCACCCAGGCACTCGTCACCAGCCGACTGGACTATGGGAACACCCTCTACGCCGGAACCACAGCCAAACTTCAAAAAGACTCCAGCGCATCCAGAACGCCTCCGCACGACTCATCCTGGACATCCCCCGACACAGCCACATCACCGGACACCTGAAAGACCTGCACTGGCTCCCCGTCAGCAAGAGAATCACGTTCAGACTCCTCACCCACGCACACAAGGCCCTCCACGACCTGGGCCCCAAGTACCTCAACGACCGCATGACCTTCTACACGCCCACCCACCAGCTACGATCAACCAGCCACGCCCTCGCCACCGTACCACGCATCCGCAGAGCCACCGCCGGAGGAAGATCCTTCTCCTACCTGGCAGCCAAGACCTGGAACTCCCTCCCCACTCACCTTCGGCGAACCCAGGACCATCTCTCCTTCAGGAAGCAGCTCAAGACCTGGCTGTTCGAGCAGTAAGTTACCCCCTCCCCCAGCGCCTTGAGACCCTCCCGGGTGAGTAGCGCGCTCTATAAATGCTGTGATTGATTGATTGATTGATTGATTGATTGATTGATTAAGTTCCTGTAAAACAGCCAAACGATCATTCAATTCAAATGGTTTTACATCCACCACTGTGCTTGCACAATCGAGGTCAGGTACCCACATTCCTGTCCCAAACAGGATCTCATAGGGGGTACGTACTCCCAAGAATTTTCTTGGCATATTGTTTAGTGCCCTCTGGACCCCATATAGACGATTGACCCAACTACCGCCCGCACCTAATACACTTGCTGTTAAGGCTTTCTTTAGGTCCCAGTTTTTCCTCTCCACCACGGAATTTCCCTCGGGATGGTAGGGGGAGGAGTACCGCAAGGCCACGCCCATACTTTCCATGGCTTCCTTGTAAGCTTGAGAGCTAAACGCAGGGCCACGGTCGGAATGTAACGTGCCAATTGCGTATGTCCTGATGAAGACTCGCAAATCCTTTATACCAGTTCGAGTGTCAGCCGAGCGCTGAGGCTAAACCCATAGAAATCTAGAGCATGAATCTACTGCCACCAAGATGTACTTGTACACCCCGTCCGAATTTAAGGGGCCGCAGTGATCCAAATAGACACATGTGAGGGGACTGTCTGAAATGAGTAATGGTGTTTGTGGTGGCTGTGCTACAGTGGAACCTTTCATCTGCTGGCAGATGTCGCACTTCAAGACATAAGCCTTTGTTTGTTTGGACAAGCTTGGCCACCAGAATCGCCGCTTCAGTAATGAAACTGTAGTGGTAACTCCTGTGTGTGCTGAGCCCAGACCCTTGTGTGCAGCTAGAATTAAACCTAATCTGCGATCCATGTTTGGTATAACTCTATCCCCCACTCCTGGAATTTGAGCATACGTGTGTTTTGCGCATCTAATTTATAGGAATATTTGAGTGGAAAGCCCTTCGGAATGGCAGAGTTGTTCTTTGAGGCGTTGACAGCTATCAGTATGTCTCCGTCTATCCTCGTGCTAGAACAAGTTATTGCAGCAACGGCAGCAGTTCGCACTGTCGCCTTGGCGGCATCATCAGCAAGTGAATTACCTTCTACGTGTACACCAACATGCTGATGACTCAAGGTGTGAATACCTTGAGCCCGTGGCAGGCATGCTTTCAGCTTTGCCACTTGTTCCCATAACAATTTATGTTTAATTGTGCAACCCTTGGAATCTATAAACCCATTCTGGCCCCAGTAATGAAGATATTAATTGTAGGACTGCACACAATAAAACGAATCGCACACTATCAGTGTGGGGAATTCCCGATCTGTATATTGTAGTGCCAGTATCAGGGCTTTCAGCTCTGCCAGTTGTGCTGTACAATCTCCTAGAGATTGCGCAGACATATTACTGGGATGGAACTTACCGTCCCACATACGTCCCTTCACTATAGCACATGCTGCGCTATTTTGTTGTTTACTTCCTATGGCAGACTGAGCAGAACCATCAGTATAAATGATGTGTTCATATTTCTCTAAAGGCAAGATTTCATTCAGTAGAGGGTATTCTTGTTCGTACTGCAGGAACGCTTGTGTTTTTATTGTAGAATCATATTTGTAATCTACATCTGCTGCAGTGGGAGAATGAGCCCATTGCATCCATTGTGGATGCAGTGCTTTTGCATATGGAATGCTCGCTTTGGTAACAGCTTCTAAAGTTGGTACCGGGGTTACAACAATAATGTGTTTCCCCTGTGCTAGTGCTCTTTCTCTCACTACAGCAGTCTGTACTGCGGTCAATATTTTTCAGTTGCCGTACATCGCATTTCAGTATTTGTATATAAATGTGATTTGTATGCAATTGGGACTGTTTCACCTTCATTGAAAGTGATATAAGTATATCCTGATAAACCCGGCACCACCCGGATCACCAGTTTTGTAAAATTCACACATGTGTGAAAATGTTTTGCTATCATGTCAGCCTGAACTGAACGGAACGTATCTGTGTGTTGCTATGTCCACTGATGTGCTGTGAAATCAGGTCTGATTAAGTTGTAGAAGGTTTTTTCTCTTTCTGCGTAGTCTAGAATGTATGTTCTGCCAAAATTTAGAAATCCTAAGAAGGATTTCAAATCTTTGAGAGTCTTTGGAGGTTGGAGCAGTGCACACTTTTCTAAAAAGTTAGCTGCCAAGCTCTTGCCCTTACTTGATAGCTCATATCCCAAAAATAGGACGTTGAGATGGGCAATTTTTGATTTCTTGAAATTAAATTTGTAGCCAAAGTTGGCGAATCCCACAATTATGTTGTTCACTCTGCTCAAGTGTAATTCATCGTCCGTCAGATAGATATCATCTACATAGAACACTGCCTCCTCATCGCATGTTTGTAATATTTCTGACACTCTTGTCGAGAATAGCCCCGGGCTGTTCTCATACCCCTGGGGCAAATGACAGAAGTGATGCTGAGTGCCAAGGGCAGAAAATGCTGTCAAATATCTGCTTTCTGGAGCTGTATTTTGGCAGAAGAATCGATTAGAGATATCTAATGTTGTTTCATATTTCTTTGCACAATGTTACTCATTAGTGTGGCACTATGTGCGTTTTGAACGGCAAATGTTCGTGTGCATGTGTTTAAATGTTGGTAATCTAAAACTAGACGATATGAGTTGTCCGGTTTCATTACGGGAAACAAAGGATTTTTCATCGGGTAGGTGCAAGTCTCAATTACACCTTGGCATTCAAGTTGGTCTAAGATTTCTTTGACCTGTCTTTTTGCATCATGTTCAATAGGATACTGTCTCTGTGGATTTGGAGTAGATTTTAATGGGATTTCGTGGTGGATAGACTCCACGTCCCACCCTACATGGTTGAGGTATAATGCCGGAGCGAGCACTAGGACCCACTCCTGCGCGTATGAATGTTTTAAAGATTCTGGAACGAGGTCAGAGAAAGCAGGCAAAATGACGCTTTCCCCTTATGGGCAATCCATCACAAACTCAGGCGGCCAATCTTTTTCTGCTAGCAGTATGTCATATCCATATGTTAAGTTCTCCCAAAAGAGACCTTTAACCTTTATTGAAATGTCCCCCTCTATTTTGGAGTGTAATTTCCTGTAATCGATATGGGACACTAACTCTTGTATCAGGTGTTTCCACCTTGATGTGTTATTTCAAGACCACTATCAGCAGAAAATCCTGTAGGTTCCGGCGAGCTATTGTTACTTCTGCTGCACTGTCTAGCATTATCAGAACCCATTCCTCATTCAGAAGCTGAGTCCTCAGTAACCTGGGCATGACTAATTTTTAAGCCAGCTACTTTCTTCTTTTTTAATTGAGGTTTTGCTTTACGTTGCTCTTTCTGCTTGATAATGTAATCTGAAGTACGATGTGTTTACCTTTTAGTTTTTGGTCAATCTTCCTGCTTTTGTTCTGATCGCCTGTACCTCTCCAAGTGTTTTGATGAACCCTGAAAGGAACATTTATCAGAATCCTGATACCTGTCAGGTTTCCTAATGTCATCACGATTCCTACGGTTGTACTTCTTTTCAGAGGACTCCCGTTGGGGAGACCCACCTCTTGATCGTGAATTATTTTCTGAGTTGTTATTTTTAGAACTTTTATTTTCCCATTTCTTTTTAGAAGAAGTGGGTGCTTGCTTCGAGTTGTCCTTGTCGGGATTACCCGCCATCTGTGGCTTCCCTGCTTTTGTTCCCAGAGTTACCTAATGCAGCATAGGTTTCTTCGATAATTTTTGGTAATTCTCGCTACTTATTTATAGGAGCTATTTCCCTTAGGCGGCTGTATATGGCCACTGCTGCTGCCTCCCCTTTTATGTTGCTCAGCATTATTGCAGAGACTTGGGCAAAATTACCCATCAGTTTCATCCCCAAGTCCAGGGCAGGTCTTGCCCCGTATTCATTCTGTATTTGTTTCAATACCTCTGGAACGACTGCTATGGAAGGGGTACCGTTTATCAAGTCAAGTCAAAAAGCTTTATTCGGTGTAAATACAACAAACACCATAAAAGCATACTAATACACATTTATACATCATACTTAATATTCAAAATTTAAAATTAATTCTACAAATTAGATTTTACATAAAAATTAATTCAGTTATATAATTATTAAAATATCAATGCATGAATAGATCATAATACATTGGTACGGCATCCGCAATTTGTGCAATAAAGTGCTAATACATTCAAATCCATCTAAAGTTAATAAAGTATCAATGCATGGAGAGTTCTTGGTACAGAATACATGCTACCACAATATAAACGATAAAGTGCTAGTGCTTATAAATACCTATATGTAAACATATATAATATTATACAATTAATAATCTTGTTCTTCATATAATAAAGCGTCCAAATGTACAAGTTTTTTCTTTTCCCAATTGAAAGTTGTATGTAACGTATAACAGAACTTATTACTTTTATATTATCCAGGCTACAAACAAAGTCAAACGCATTTTTATAACTATAAAGTGTATTTCTTAAAAAAGGGGTTTTAAAATTGATTTCCGGATACCCATATAAATAGGACAAAAAGTATAAAATGCATAGTTGATTGTGAAGTTTTACCATCACATGGGCAAGGTGGTAACATATGACACCATTTTTCAGTACTTGGAAAGGCAATTAAACGGTGTAAAGTGCCCAACCTTAACCTAGTCAAATAGAATCTGTGTTGGGTATTCCTTACTAATGTCAAATATGGCTGAATACCCCTTATAGGTGGACCTTCACAATAACTAACTACAGTTTTTTTTTAATATCAGCACTTTCCCTTTCCTGCTCCATTACAGTTAAGTATTTTGATTTCAAATCATTTTTGGAAAAGGCCTGTATTGTAGTGGGATTGTTTTTAACAATCTCGACTTTACATTTCATTAAAAGTTTAAAAATATGCTCCAACCAGGGTATTTTGGAACTATGGTCAAGGGCTAGGCAGTCCATTATTAAATCCCTTGTGAACTTTGTTTCTTCCTTTGCCCAAAGCCCTCGCCAAAATGTCAGACCTACCATATTTATTGTATCACATAAATATGGTACAAATAACTCTTTATGTACAATAGCGTTCGCAGTAGCACTAGGGACCGCCAACAGCCTTTTTAAAAACTTATTCTCCTTTATTTGTAATGCAGCCGTATTTGTTCTCCCCATATCGCTGCACCATAGCATACTCCTGAAACACACTTGCTCTTATACAACGCTAAAATTTCCAATATGGGTTTGTTTCCTATTTTTGCCGCAAATTTAAATATACCTTCTGTGATTCTTACAAATTTCATTTTACATAATTCAATGTGCTTTTCCTAAGATCCATTGTTGCAGAACAACATCCCTAGATACGAAAAGGTAGATACTCTATTAATAAAAACCCCACCCACATGATGTTGTCTATGCTTTAGCTTTTTCCCCCACATGTCATTACAAAAGTTTTCTTTAAATTTAACTGCAAATCAATGTCCTTCATATATAGGGCAAAATTTTCTATCAAAATTTGCAGGCCATTTGCAGTCCTGGACATTAAAACAGCATCATCTGCATATAATAAAACAGGTGTGGGGCGTTTTCCTACTTTTGGGGCATCTGCAGCTAACTTTTGTAAAAATGGATCCACATTGTTTATGTATAATGAAAATAAAAGCGGAGCTAAAACACATCCTTGTCTAATCCCCGCTTTACCATAAAATCAGATGTACATTCTCCCATCTTCCCATATCGTACCCTAGTAGTTAAAAAGGCATAAATTTGTGATAAAAGTGAAATTATTTCAATTGGAGCCCCTAGCCCCTTCAATGTTTGCCAAAGCTTTTGATGATTCACTAAATCGAAGGCGCTAGTTAGGTCAACAAAACATAGGTGGAGAACCCCTTCCCTAGCCTTTGTATACTTCCCTATTAATAATTCTAAATTTAGGCACTGCTCTACCATCCCAATACCCCTTCTGAAACCATACTGGGCTTCAGTCAAGATTTTACTATCACTAGCCCAGTCTTCTAGCCTTTCTAGCATAATTCGGCCCATCAACTTCGATGAGGTGTCAAGAAGGGATATTGGGCGGTAGCAGTTTGCCTTCCCTCTGTCCCCCTTTTTAAAGATGGGAACAATAATACTTTGTACCCAGGTTGAGGGTAATACGCCACCCAAGACCACGTTAAAAACATTCAATAAAATAGGTATCCAGAAATCTGTATTGCATTTAAAAACATCTATGGGCACCCCTTCAGGTCCAGCAGCTTTTCCATTAGCACATTTTTCAAGGGCTGATTTGATTTCTTCTGTAGTTATAGGTATTGCCTTTACTGGGTTTACTATTATAAACTTATCTCTTTTACAGTCAATTATTTTTAGGCCATCGGGGTTAAAAATCTTCTCAAAATGTAACACCCAGTCTTCGGGCGAGACCACAGTGTCAATCCTTACTTCATTGCTTCCTTTGAAATACGGATGATTAATTGTCTTCCAAAAAAGAATAGAGTCTTTCATCTCAGCTGCCTGCTTAAGCTTCTCCCATGCACCCTCACAAATCTCCCTTTTTCTATTGACCAAGGTTTTTTATAATTTTTTCTTGCGGTACTAATCATTACTGGGTCCCTAGGTTTTTGTTTGAGGGCAAATTTCAATTGCCCATTCAACTTCGTGCATTCATGACTAAACCATCTTGGGTTAAGATCACAGATTTTCTTTTTCTTTTTTACTATTAGATTACCAGCAATTTCCTTCGCAATATTACTAAAAGCATTTATGGTAGCTATTTTGCTCGAAGAACTATCTAAACAGATTTCTAAGTCCTTTTGTGTTCTCTCTCTAATGTTTTCCATAAACATAACTGGGTTAACGCCCGTCCATTTTATGGATATACCATTGTTTCCTTGGACGTCAATATCAGCATCTACTCTTTTTCCTCGTAGTTTGGTCGGCAAGTCTATATTCAATATCAAGCTCAAAGGATGATGATCACTAAACAGGCTAACATTTATCAGGACTCTCTCAACCAATTTTCTACCGTTTGCTGATATTATAAAATGATCTATGTTTGACGAGGACCTAGCTCCTACAAAGGTATGTAATTTAGTTTCTCCTTCTAGTATATTAGGTTCTAAAACAATTAGATCATATTTGTGTGTCACCATATTAATGGCCTCCCCATATATGTCATGCACAAAGTGTGTAATCTTATCACCATAATCATCACAATATCCACAGGGTTCACCTACTTCATATTCATATCTAACAGAGTTGAAATCCCCCGCCCACACTAAAACATATTCTCCTGTCACTCCCTTTAGGAAACAGTCCAAGTCCTTTTCTAATAAGCTAATTACCTTACTCTTTGTATTATCAAACACGTTATTATAAAAATTTATAGCAACAATTGATTCTTTTCCATTAGATTCAAGATATACAAACTGATAATATTTAGATGTAATAAAAGTTTTCTTTAAAATCAATGGTAAGGTAACAGCTATTAATGTGGCTAAGCCACCCTTTGCCCTTCCCTTTCTGGATGGTGAAGCATTGGTACAAATTGTCTGATAACCATTTATACTGAAAAAATCAGTACTCCAGGTTTCCTGTAACATTACTACTCCAAAACCATCCAACGTTTGCAACCAGTTTGTATCACGTAATTTGTTTTTAATGCCTGCTATATTCCACGTCATGATTTTCAGAGACTCACTGTGATATAATCTAGATTCATCTTTCTTCAGGTTACTAATGGGAATACTATTACTATAATCACCTATAAGAATGTCTGAAATTCCCATATACCGAGTACCTATCCAATTTTCCATAGGTGAACTCGGGGTAAGGGGATTAACATCTCCCGCAGTGCTTAAAAGAGGGTCTTCTGGACTAATTTCCTTAATCGAATCTATAATACCAACATCTAGCAGGCCTTCAGCATTTACTTCTACCTTTCTTCCATATAGTTGATCAACAGCTATATGTCAATCTATGTCTCCACAACTCTGCAGTGGTGCATATCTATTATACAGCGGCATGTGCAAGGATGGATTAAATCTAGAAACTGTGTTAGGACTATCTGGATTTGGTCTATAAAAAAGCCTAATGGAACGGCTATTATGATATTATTTATGTCCGAACAATCTCCTTTTCCACAATGTATAAGATATTTCAATATATCTCCCACTAATTTTTATTTCGGAAGTTCACCACAATGCAGTCTCCCTGACATGATTTCCGCGATGTACCCAGCCAATTCGTTCTCCTCAACATGATTATGTCCTGATATAAAATATGCACCCCAACATTTGTATTTAGACAAAACCAATGGACCACTTGATTCTTCATAGTATCATATGTTTCCTTCTGATTTCCCAATAGTTTGGGTACATTCTTTAAAACTATGACATAAGGTGTTGCCTCGGGGGAGATTTAGTGTCCCCTTGTAGTAATTTGCACCTAATGTATAGCTATTCTCCATGTGTAATAACGGTTTTTAAATACTGTTGTGTCCTGATATTTATCTTCCATATCTTTATTACTTTGACTTGTAATTTGTGAGGTAACTGATAAAAGTGGCTCCGTTTCTGTATGTACTGCAGGGATGATTCTAATGGCCGGACTTGAGTTTCCTTTAACAGATCCCGTTTGGGTTTGTCCTAACTTAAAGTTATTAGATGTTTTGCCTATATTTTTCATTAATTGAAATTCAGAAAACATGTCCGTCAGGTGTACCACATCCTTCTGGATTTGTTTAATCTCCTGCATTAAACGTCTTTCAATACAGTCCATTTTGCCATGTAGTTTTTTGCATAACATTTCCAAATCTGAAGTTTTCTGTTTTGTTTGGTCGGGTTCCTTGCTAATCGGTCCAGGGATACATCCTCCCTTTTTACGCTTGGCTTTTAGCTTAGCTTTGGGTGTACACTTTTGTTTTTCCACCGGGCTATCTACAAGTTGGCCTGGTTGTTTCATCTTTTTTGCTGGAGGGGATATCAAAGACATATCATCTGTTAGATCTAAAATTTCCAGGGATGTGTTTTGAATGCAGGGATTAAAGGATCTATGTTTATCCAAACTAGTACGAGCCTTTATTTCATGTTTAGCTTGCTCCGTGTCCCTGTCGCTCGCAATATTTTCAGATGTTAGGGGCTCCGTTTCTCCCTCTAGTATCGATTCCTTTAAAACCGCATCAAGGGCTGTCTTTGTGGCTGCCAGTTGTTCCTCCACATGTATAATTTCATCATTTATAAGACCCACTGCATTTGTTAAATATTTTGGTATTGGTGCATTTTTTGTAGTATTCATGGACTTCTTCCCCCCTTCTTGTGGTAACTTTCTTTTACCCATAATGGCAGGCTATTCAAATACACAGTCACTATTCCAGTATGGGTATATTCTTACCGTTACCTTGTGTCTCCACCGAATAGCAACGCAAAGGGGAATGGCCCTGCCCAGCCACGTCCTGTCGCGGACGGCCTGGCCGCTCCTTTACGCGCCTCCAGGCGCGAGAATCAGCGTCGCCGCTACAGGGGCAACAGGGGCTGCTGGGGATTGTAGTTTGCCGTTCCCCTCACGGCGAGATGGACGAAGAGTGCCTGAAGCCGTTTCCCTCACGGCAAGTGAGTAAATAGAGATATGGCCGTTCCCCTCACGGCAGGATAGCAGAGTCACACTCACATGCACATTTACGGTCAAATAGGAGCTTCCGGATATGAGGTTCCTTCTTTCAATGAATATGTCTGGAAACGGGATTTAGAATCTCCGTTCCTAGTGCCGATCGCCCGTCCTCATAGGTAATCTGTTAATGTTCGCATGACGAACTGGAGAATGTGTCTGTATAGCCTGACTATGTCTTTGTATATTGTACGCACTTCATCCACTGGTAGTGTATCTATCTCGGGATGTGGAGTGTATGTCGCTAAGATCGGCCAGATAGATCCTTCTATACTGAGCGGACCGAGTCTTACGACAGATGTTGTGTGTGGGAGGGCGCCTTTAAACCAGTTTCTGTGTTGCTGGTAAGTTAACAGGTCTTCAATGTCTTCGTATGGAATGTATTCATCTGGTGGTTCAACTACAATGTATGTGTGGAACAATTTAATCTGTGGATCTGCAGGCGGGAACTGAACCCAAGAATAGAATACCTCTGATCCGAACACCTCGTGTGCCTCTATCATAAAGGTAACACAGCCTTCTGTTGTGGGTACGCCGTGTTCTATCAATTTAATAGTTACGCATTTCTGCAATTCTCTGTGACTTTAAGAGTGTTTGCTAATTCTTCTTCCCCTGTGCCTGAACCACTACTCGTGGACTCAGTCATTTTAGAAGGAGAAGAAAAGGTGTTTTTTAGAATTTTTCGGAGTTTTGCACAATGTGGGAACTTTTCCCTTATAAGCTTGTTAAACCTTCAGCCAATACACAGAGTATATCTGCTCAGCTGAGGCGGGTTTCTCTTCCCACTTCAGACATCCCTGAAAAGGTGTGAGTAGGGCTTTCGGAGAAAGCACGACTGAACTACACAGATTTTTACGGTTAATATAAGAACCAAACCAACGTTGGCGGCGCCATGTCGGGTAGCTCCTAGGAATCCCCAGGACCTGCGCGTTTTGGATGAGCTAAACTGAGGGCTTGGTGTCCCAACTGCTTCCAGACACCCCCACAGGATCTGTCAGCCGTTAGACCAGCTAGCTCTACAGTGCCACTACCACCCCCCTGTATTCTACAGTGGTGTAGGTAGTTTCTGGCAACCAATGAACATTACAACCCTGATTCCTCAGGGATCGTGGAAAACAGTACAGTACTTTTTGCTCAGACACTTGTGCTCTCTTTCTCTCAGAAAATACACAGGATGGCGATTTGGAGGCTTCAATAAGTATTTATTGGTCCAGCAACAGTCTTGTGTAAAACATGTGCTGCGACGATAAGGAGACAGAAGCATACAAAAGAGATTGCTAGTACCAATATAGTAAATAGTAGATACATTTCTACCATAGTGCTAATAAAACGAACATAAGCAGTTCAGATAAAAACAGTAGCACTTGCATATTCCTAAAAT